>CM076601.1:97762500-99012500 GCA_038502835.1 Octonoba sinensis | reverse complement strand
AAGAAAAAGTAAGATGGAAAAGAAGAAAGTCCAGCTAGCGCATGCAAGAAAAGAAAGTCCGACAAGAAGAAAAGTTTTTCATTTGTTCGAATGTCGAACTGCAGTTGTTTGAAAGGGAGGCCAGATTGTAGTTGTTTGTGTTCATTTGGTCCCCTTCAACCAGCTGTAGGCGACAACCACTTTCGCACGGATTCTGATGGATTAAGCGAATTTCTGATGATGAAGGAAATCCTATAGACTTCGGAACGAGTTCCAGACATCTAATATTTGAGCTGGAAAGACAAAAGCATTGATTCCGAGAAATAGGTAAAGATTCGATTTTGTCTCCGAAATAGGAATCTCAAGTTTTACAATTCACAATTTTCGATCCAATATCCTTCCCTCACTGTATGCGTGGTTTTATAAAAAAGAATTCTGGGAATGGCACTTTTTTTTTCAAGAATGAAAAACCAACCATTTTTTTTTTCAGAAATCTGTAAAATAAATAAATAAAATAAATACGTAGTATACCTTATTTTAAGAAGCGAGTAGTTAACGAAATATACAGATCAAAATAACGAGATTCTACTTCGAAAATTTAAAATGCTTTTTCTCTTCCAAATTTAATTAGAAATGATGCATCATGTTCTTATTTGTTAAAGGGCATTTCAGAAACTCCATTTACGTGTTATGTGCATTCGAAGAGCTTTAAGGAGGTTTAAATGTTCTAAAACTTGTAAAGTTAGTTACTTTCTTAATTCAAGTCAAATCAGAATATTTACTAAAAAATTGTACAACGAGTCGAACTTCAAGCTACGGTGAGGAATATTTTCAAGAGTTAACAACAAGAAGGAATAATTTTCTAGTTATATGATAGTAATTTAAATTAATATTTTTAAACAGTAAGTAAGTGTTATTGCCTAGTGAACACAAAATAAATTAACACATTTTAGTTACAGTTCAAAGATTTTAGAAATGTGTCTTAGTTACAACATAATATTCATAGCTGGACTTTCGCAATATTTAAGTAACTAACAGGCAACTAAGATGCTTAAAACTTTCAGCATTTTTCACAGGAAAGAACTTTTAAATAATCTTTTCCTGAAATAACTTCATTAGGTCCTACTTTTCGCTCGAGTTAACCCGATTGTATAATCATATTATAAGCGAAACCTTCTCTCGATTACTTGGAATTTACCAAGAAAACGTTCTTTCGATTACTTGGACAGAGAGAGAAAGAAATGAAAACGAGGGGGGGGGGGGGGAGCTCTGTTTTATAATTTAGTCTCCACGGTCATCTGATTAATCAAAATACGAAATTCTGGATATTTTGTAGCAAAAGGTTTTTCGAAACTAGATGACTATCTGCGCAACGCATCGTGAAGCAAAATAATAGGTAAAACACTTTTTTTTTTAGAGAGCTGAATTTTTAGCTCCCGAAAGAGTGTGTTGGCTATGACGTTGAAGCAACGGCACGTTGTTTTCTCTGCATTGACACTGAGCTCGCAGAGAAACTACTTTTACATAATTCATTCACTTTTATAGAGAATTTACATAGAAGTCCCCGAGATGCATAGTGTTATGAGCTTTGAAATTTTCTATGTCGGTAAGAGCAGTTAAAAAAGGAAGGTGCAAGGTAGAAACGAGAGGTGAGGTGTTAGCGTTATGGCAAAAGTCTGCAGCATCATTTTGAGCAGTGTTGATGGGCGTTATTGTTAGTACTAGAGTGGTACAGTGCCTTTGTGTAAATTTTGTAATTATTTAGTGCACTTATTCGTAATTGTGAATAATTTAAAGTAGTTTTTCAAATTGTTTCTTAAAGGTTCAATTTACGCAAGAGCCGACTCCGTTCGTCTCTGTCGCGACATAGTAACAATGTTAAGGTTTTCGAAGGGGTGATAGAAAAGTTTAGTTTCTAATTGCAAACCAAGGATTTTTTTTTGTCAGAGCTCGTATAAAGAGTGATAGTGCGAATACACACAAAAGGGGAAATACATTCATTGAAGTCGAAATGCACGACGACCTTTTTTTAAAACTCCCTTGAAGAATAACAAACTATCATAAATAAGAAGCTCGTGCGCATAAAACGCATTAAAAATCAAAAAGAAAAGAAAAAACATTTACAGTATGTAACACAAATTTATCGAATGAAATTATTTCACGCCTTAGGCTTAGGAAATAAGGATCAATAAATTTATCAAATTAACATACCTGTAATTAGGAGGGAAAAAACGCACAATTTTCTACTAGGCGTGAAGAGATGAATAAATGATATGAGCTTCCCCAAAAGTTTCGAAACTTTTCACATTATTCATTACCACCCAATATATTTTGAACATCAAAGCAGAATTTTCCCTCTAAATCGGAGTAAATCACATGTTACTAAGCCAAACCTTTTCAAATGAAGTAACTTCCAATAGATCTTAACATACGGGGATAAAAAAAAAAGATCGAACCGCCATTATCGCCTTGCTATTCCACTCATTAAAGAAATACACTCCGCATTCCTAATCCGTGATATATTTTCTTAGTAATTTCTAAGCTACATAATAGAATAAGGATATTTCTCTTTTTTCTACCGGGATATCGGGTGATCCACGGAACCTTTACCCAAACATTACGAGCGTTGGGATGTAAGAAACGCTGGCCATAAAATCGGTGTTAAGGGGCTTATCGTCAGCCTCGAGGTGGGAGAAAAAGCTATTATTATACCCTGATGAGATATGTCAGGTTTAAGAAGAAAATCTTTTCCACGTTTACGTGTGTCTGTGTATATATATATACTCGTATCTATACATGCATATATATATATATATATGTATATATATATATAATGTTGTAAGTAATTAAGTAACCCTGAGTATATCCAAAGCGCTACAACTCAGCACTAGGGACATGTACCAATAAATACACACAAGATATTCGAAAAATGGAACTTTTACATAAAAGAAGTGAGTATGCAAAAATTATAGAAAATTTAAAGGCTTATATTATTTGATGGTAATAGGTTTCATTCATTGCTACATGTTGTCTTGGGACCTCCCTTCACAAATTAAACTGGTCCTGTCTTACAAAGCGATATTGTTTGCATTTACTGATTCAGTGAGAATTTTTTTAAGCACCTCATTCACGGGCACTCCGTCCAACCAAAGTTAACATCATATTTTACAGAACCAAAATCTTAGCAATAAACATGCTTAAATCTAAAAGATTTCAAGCAAAAGGTAAGTAATGTAAAGAGTTATATAGAAATTGGAACAATTGGTATGTTCTTGAATTATTATTTCTAAGCACTGAAACCATACTTGAAGAAAAATATCAACTGTTACTACTAATTACTAAAATTTTTTTCTCTCAAGAGATCTAAAGTATTAAAACAAGAAAAAAAAAAAAAAAGAGTCAAGAAGAAAGTTCAGACGAAAAAAGAAAAAAAAAGCCTTGCAACTTTGAAAAACTTTGACCTAAAAATCTGGGAACTCAAGCACGATCAGGCGAACAAAAGAATAAATAAAATGGGAGGAGAAGCAAATAAATAAAATTTCTACTTTCAGCAGTTATTTGATGAATTCTTTTTCAGCAAACGTCGACAGTTCGCGCGAGTCGCTATCGGAATGCAATCGCAGGCGAAAGTAATGAAAGTTATTCACCAAATGCATCTAACTCCCCCTTTCCTTCTCTTCCTATATCTTTCATTTCTTTTTTCTTTTATTTCACATGGACGAATGGCAACGATTGGTCGCGAATCGATTTCCGCTACGACGTAAAGGGAAATGGTTCGGGATTTTTGGCAATTCTAAACTTGTGGTTGCATGCATAAGTCATACTTGCCAACCTTGGAGGAAAAAAAAAACATAAGATTTTTTTTCAATGACGCCCCCCCCCCCCCCACACACACAAATGAACAATTAAACTGACTTATACAAAGATTTTTTTTTAATTTTAATTACAGCAGTATTTGATAAAATTTTATCATCAAATGTTTGATCGAAACATTTTTTAGCAAAATTATTTTTTATGAGCAATAGAATGTTCTCTAGATTTTCATTTGACAGCACTGGACGAAACTTCCTTTTTCAGTTATATATTCGATGAAAATAGGAAGAAATTTTATTCATCTATTTTGTAACAATATATAATGATTACGAAAAAGGAAAAAAAGTCAAACCCTAAGAGGATGAAAAAAAAATTTATTCTATGCAAAAAATATTTTAAAAACTAGATTATTAATAAGGAAGCAAAATTAATAGTTACAACTAACTAAATGATCACCAAAATTTTGGTGTGGCAAAAGGACAAGTGCAAATCCTCTACTAAAGAGGCTAAATCGTAAAAAATATTTAAAATAATGGTAAACCTAAAGGTATTGATGTCCTAGAGATTGAATGAGATAGTACACAAGAACTAGGGACTTTTACCGAAGTGGATGCAATCGGATTTTTGAAAAAATCGGGACTGACCCTTGAAAGCAAAATGAAAGACAAAATGCGGAAGTTTTACTGTTAATTTGTAAAAGTTTCGTAAAGCAAGTATCTACGCATGCTGCTTCAAAATTTTCTCATTTAAGGAAAGGAAAAAGTACCAAAATTACGTATATTCACGGAACCGAAATTTTGACTTTTCAAAAATACGAAAAATACGGAATTTTGTCAAAATACAAGAAAATTACATGAAAACTACTCTGCGAATAACTACGATCCCGAGTGCCGTCCATTGAGCAAAAAAAGATTGAAGCTTCATTCATTTATTTTAAAACGAAAATTACAAAAAACGGGAGAAAATTGTGTTAAACAGGAGATCGGGAGACAGACGCAAAAAACGGGAGTCTCCCGTTAAAAACAGTAGACTTGGCAAGTATGCATAAGTTGTATTTTATATTTCCTCCTATACGTTGACCATTTCACGGATACTTTTTGAAGGGAATAATTACTTTTTTTTTTCTTAATTAACTTCATTTAAAAAGCAAAAGGGAGAAACGCTGAAATAGTTTCATCAATTTCGGAATAGGATGCATTAAAATCATCACATCTTAGACTTTGGAGCAAGGAACATTTTCTGAAAAATATGAAATACACATGGCTGAAAACTATGCTTACACGCAATAAGATGATAGATACCTCGTTTGAGCGCCCATTTCAAACTCATGAGTCATGGACAATCATCAACGAATTCTATTTAAAATAATAAATATGTGATCGAACACTAGTAATTAAATGTCGCGCACACTGCTGATATAAACCGGTTCTTAATGACTTTTTATCCGAGTACACCAATGGGCAAAATGATTTGCCTTGAAATGTAAAAGTGCGTGCAAAAGAATATCATGCATGTACAATAAATCTATAGTTGAATTGCAATTAAATCCCGACTTATTGTGACATTTTTGTAAACTGTCAAAATACCGAAAAGGGCACAAATTAGTGGCATGTGTCGGAGAAACTGACGAAAAACCAAAAATATTGATTTACTGAATGAAATTGCCGAAAATTATTGCGTATGTGGAGGGGGAAAGCAAACGATTAATATTCTGTCGAATGAGAAGTGATAGCAGAGCAACTTGACACTTAGCGATACCATTGTCTCCAGGGACTGCGAGGACTGGAAACAGAGCATTTTGAAAGACACTTTTTGGGGGCAAAAAACCTGAACTTTTGCGATTTCTTTTAAAAATCATCAGAAGGAAGAGAGAGTGAGCATTCAGTTTGTGTAAATGTCACGTGCGTGTGGCAGCTTTAGATCAAATTTTAAAGAGACAACGAACTCAACCAACAAATGTACACGCGAAAAAAATCGCCGATTTAGAGAGGCAGCCATAAATGTGGCTAATGTTGGTGATAAAACAGCAACCTTTAACGGAATGTTATCAAATGATTCGGGATAGAAAATTGACTGTAATACTAATTAATAGGTCCGTAAAAGATTTTTGGCTAGGAGTCGCAAAAGAATTATCAAACGATTTCTAAGGCTACAATAACATATCTTTTACCATTTTCTTGGATAATATAGGGTCAGTTGGGGTAATTGTAAACAAGATTCATAACTACACTTGTGGTGGTTTTGAAAACTTAACTGCTGGTGTGTGATGAATTGGCAACATAGGGAAGACGCTGAAAGAGTTTTGTAAGTTTCAAAACATTTGTGGAGGCGTCACCATTGTTTGAAAATGACACAGTGAAAAAAGTTGTTTAACAAAATTTAATGATCTTACATTTTGGTCTTCAGCTCATCTGCAAAAGCGATGTAATTGGTTTCAACCATTTTTATTTGTCATATGGAATGTTGCTAAAAGTATTTAGTCATGAATTTCATCCTCCCTGTTATTTTTCATGTGCAAGTCAGGTGTTTACAATTACCCCATATATTTCGTACTCTGGGGTAATTGTAAACACTTAAATTTACCCTATTTCCAATATTCTGGGGGTACAATAAGTATTATATTTTGATGCAAACTACACTTTTGTGTCTATTTTACATAACTGTTGTTGTTGCTAATGCCACGTGGAAATCCAGATCCCCCTTGCAAGGAGACCATGAATTAAGTAAACTCCTACTGATTATTAATAAGCTCCGCTAGAATGAAGTACACTTGGCTCAGAGGGCTTAATGATTTTCAACCAGCTCCCAGATGAGAGATCGTCACCAAGGTTGGTCGCTCAGCAGAAATTATTTCTAACTTGGTTTGCATTTGAAGCGACGATGTATTGTACGTGCACATCTCCCTTTAGCGCACTCGGTCTCAGAATAATGAGTCGCGGGAGGTGGCCACTCTCCCAAGCGTTGACCCCGGCCAGTTGTGCTTCACTTTCGGTCTTCTGTGGGATTCAAGCTTAACCGACTGATCCACTGCGGGACAAATTTTACATAAATTTGTCGCATTACTTTATTTTTTGCAAGATATTTCTCGTTAAATGATATCAGCCGACTCATAACATAACTCAGCGCACCACAGACGGCCTGTTGGCCGCAGATTGAGAGCCTTTGCTCCGGAACTTCTTAAGTCCTCAAGCACACTGTGTATGAAACAATTTTCCATTTGCATCAACCTTATTCGAAAATAAATCACTGTTTATAATTACCCCAGATCTCTGGGGTAATTGTAAACACGAGCTAATTTGCTAACAAATAGTCATAAAGTCAAAATTTTTGCACATATTTACTCACAAGAAGTACAGTAGTAGCTACAATGCTCACAGTTTTATCTCTGAATTCATTCAAGAGGTAGGGAAGGATCAAAAGTTAAAACATTGAAAAAGCGTTTACAATTACCCCAACTGACCCTGCTTAAAAATAAACAGGCACACCCTTTCTATTGCATTTTAATCCTTGCATATGCGCTGTGTTAGAAGAAATTGGCTACACTTAATGGACAATCTGCTGTTAACATTTGAATTTACCTAAATAATTGAATTTATTTTTATTAAAGTATTGTATTTTTAATTACTTTTAAAATTAAAAATTAAAGTTAATTTTCTAATCTTCCTTTAGACTTGCGGAATGCTTCTGGGGTCCCACAATATTTTGGTAAATATTATGGGGTACCCACACCAAAAAGTTTAAGACATCTTGGCGTATCGCATTTAAATATTGATGAACTACGTACACTTCTCTCTCTAAAGCAGTTTACAAATTAAATTTGATGAATTCAGCAGGAAGACATTTTCCACTGCTTTATAAAATGTCAAGAGGGTTCTTTACCAATGTGGGAAAATGGTAATTTCAAAACTTTCTTTTTTTTTACACAGCTTCAGTTTGATAAATTTTGCTTTTCAAAATAATCCGTTTTGCACATCTCATTGCAAGTTATTGACTAAAGGTTACATATTATAATGCATGTTAAATAAAGTGAACCAAATATTGTAATACATTGTAATAAAGTGAACTAAAAAAATATATATATTTCAACTGCAGGTGTACGAATATTAATTAAAAGACACGAGTAAAAAAACGTATCGTCGTTCAACTTTATTCATTTGCAAGAAAAACTCAAAAAGCAGCACATAATGAAAAAAAAAATTTGTGACATAATCAAGCAGAGGAAAGTAGCATGTCGTTTACACATGTTTCAAAGGGACGGGGCGGATTGCTTGACATAAAAGATAACAGTAAAGGCACCTTATACGTACAAAAGAATATAAGGAATAGGAAATACAGAAACCAGAGTAAGTATAAAAACGATATTACGATTCCGTTCAGGAGCAAAATAAACAGCTCGGAAAAAATCAAGGGGGAAGAAAAAATCTTGTGTTTTTTCTTTGCGATAGAGATTTATTTTCCTCCGTTCCAGAATACTGAAATGAAAACACGACTCAAGAATAAAGAACGGAGGAAAATCCTTCTTCAATTGATCAGAAACCTATAACAAAAACTTCCAACTCATACGATCGAAAGTTGCTGGAAAATTTCAAATGGAAAAAATGGCTGCTAAAATTATGGAAAGGATTTTTAAAAATAAATTCAAAAGAAATGGCGGAAAAAAAACTGGTAACTAGTGAAGGACTTCCAAAAAAAAAAAAAAAAAAAAAAAAAAAAAAAAAAAAAAAAAAAACGACAGAGAGTAAAAGACATTATATCATAAAAGTTATGAGACTCAATGATTTTTTCATTTCACTTCCATTCCCTTTAAATGAAATGTGGAAAAAAGTGAAATAATCTTTCTCCAGTGCTACACCTCATTCAGTCATTTAGGGATCATTTACAAAAAAGAGAACGTTTAAAGTACAGTTACAGATTCCTCAATCGTTATTTGAAAAAGTTTTACAAGTATCAAATCAATGTATAATATTTAAAAAAAAGAGCCTCCTATTTTATTTTCTGTTTATTTTTTTTTTATTTATTTTTTTTTTTTTTAACTCTTGAAATTGAATATTAGGATTTTAAAATGTAAAACAAAGCGCAGGGGTGCCCCCCCCCCCCCAAAAAAAAGGCGGAGCTCCAAAAAATCGTCCTCCCACCCAAAACGTTACCTGTTTTTAGCCTACTTTCCCGTAAAAGTAAAAAAAAATAATAATAAAGCATGAAAGAAGGCTTAATGTATCGTGAAAATATCGTTAAAAATCAAGAAAAGTCAAAAATAAGTGAAGTAATTAAATAAAGATTGAAAAATAAAAAATTTGAAAGTAGGGTATTGAGATGGGGAAAAAGTGTGTCTGTCGGTCTGTCTGTCTGTCTGTCGGTCTGTCCCCCCCCCCCCCTAATAACTTTTGAACGAATTGTCCGATTTGAAAAATTCTTTTTGCATTCGAAAGATCTCATCGAGGATATGTCATTTCCATATTTAACTTTTTGATTTGAACAATTTTTTGTTCAATTTTGAACAGTTCAAAAAATTTTAACATTAGCGCCTATGGACAAAATTGAAGCAAATTCTGTAAACTCTGGGCACAAGAGCCAAGTTCCTATTGCAAGCTTATTGAAAGGAGTTCTCGGCGTGAAATATTGATTTGAACAGTTTTTGTTCATTTTTGAACAGTTCAAAAAATTAACACAGAGCTTACGGGGAAATTTCAACCCTATATAAATCCTGATCTAACGGACCGATTTGCTTGGAACAAACTTTATCGGAAAGCTCTTATAACGTAGAACATGTAGAAATAGAAAGTTTATCCAGAACTTACGAGCCTGTTTTGCTATGAAATTTTTTGATCGGGATTTTCAAGGATATTTCTCAGTGACTCAATGAGTGAAATAATGAATGAATGAATAAATGAAAGAGTGAAAGAATAAATGAATGAAGAAAAGAATGAATGAATAAATTATTGAATAAATGAAAATATAAATAAATGAGTGAATAAATACATGAATGCGTAAATGAATGAACAAACACTTGAATGAGGTAACGAATGAATGAATAAATGCATGGCTGAATAGATGAAAGAATGAATGAGTGAGTGAATGAATATGTATTATCCGTTGAAAAAGGTATATTTTCAATAATTAGAACTAAAGATAAATAAGAAAGAGAGAGAAAGAGATAGCTAGATTATAAATTTGAATTTGGTGTATAAGGGAAAGTAGGCTCGTATAGTTCTAGACGGAACTTCTTGTTAATTACAAAATTCTTGAAGAACAACACATACGTTAATCACAGCTATAAGTCAGCTGTTATAAGTTTGCTAAAATACGATAGGCCAGAAAATGGCCGGTGCGGGGGGTTTCTGGGCGCATTTGTTATACGTTTGCGACAAGTACCTTTTTCAGTGTAAGAAGAAGCGGGTAACTTAACTGACACGTAAGTTAGTCGAACTGCCATGTAATAAATAAGTTTTTTAAATTTTTTGATACAAAAAAATAAATGACTAAAAGAATAAATATAAAACAAGATTACCTGACATATAAACAATGTCAAATTAACTTTCTAAAATTTCTAGGCATTACAATTCAATACTTTCCATCTATGAATGTTTTTAATAGGAAAATGTTTAATTTAAGCAATTTTTTTAATCTGTAGAAAAATTTAAAACTGAATATCGAATAGAATGATTCCGTGTTTAATGTTCACAGTCAAGCAAAATAAATGAAAAAATAAAATAAAAATAAGTTTTTATTCGAAGATATAAAAAAAATCTTCATTTTATTAGTAATACCTAAATTCTGAAATCATTTTATTAAATCAAAGGAGAAACAAACATTTTATTGGCCAATCCAGTTTTGAAAGCCTGCTAAATTCTGGATGAATTATTTTTTCGCAACACATTGTATACAAAATGTTAAATTTTGCTGGAAAAAGTGTCTTTAACTAACTTTTAAAAACATTTTATCGGGTATTTTTATACCAATTAATAAATCAAATCAACAAAAGCAACAAAAAAAATGATTCTCAATAAAAACTATTCAGAGCTGGATCGAAGCCCGACACATAAACGTCGGGGAAGCAACTAAAAAAGTAGCTGCTGAACTTCTGTTGTAAATAAACCGCGTTCTCGAAAACCGCGACTACCAATCGGGGACGATTCCATTTGTCGAAGGGGTGATACGCTGAGACTTCAGTTTCGAAACTTATATTTTCGCGAAGTATTTTTTGATTTTTTTCGACGTTGAACTATTCCATTTCTCATTTGAATATTTAGCACAAAAAAAAAAAAAAAAAAAAGCCACTAGTTTGTTATTCTTTGCAAAAAGCAAACATATTCTCATCTTTATGTCTTCTATTACCCCTATTTCGATGAAATTAAAGCAGTCCTGACCTGACGCATGCGTAAAACGAAGGAAGGTTTCGGCTTAGAAAAACAAACAGTACTAGTCAGATATCAAAAATAAATCTCTGTAAAAAAAGGTTCTATACTACTGAAATCAATAAGAACTAGTAATGCGTTTTATACTTATAAAAACTGAGCAGAAGGCTCTAACGAGAGGGAGAATATTTTAGTATCAAATCACCACGAACGCAGAATTAAATCTTAATACTTCCCACGCAATCTACGAAATACCTAACCTGAAACTTTTATTATATAATGGTCCATTTCCAACCTGCAAAAGTAACGAGATTGTAAGGTAAAAGTCCACCAACAGGATAATTTTCTAGACGGGTAAAATAATAATAATTGAATAAATAAAGACAATGCTTACCTTACAAATAATGTCCATGTTAATTAGCTATGAAATAATACTTTAATCAACTAAATAATATTTTTTTTTATTTTTTCTTTCTTTTTAAATTCAACCTTGGGGGGGGGGGGGGAGCAATAAAGATTGCCCCACTATTTTTTTTCTATTTAGTGAAAACTTTCAGATTTTTTTTAAAGGAGAACTATTAATATATAATTTCCCTCTTTTAAAACTAGTTCGGCCTCTCTGTACAGCCGGCGTAAATACAGAGCTAAATCTTTTCAAAATTACCACCTCCTCATGAGGGCTTGGAGGTTATTTTTGCATCCATGTATGAGGGCCTGCAGTCAGAATACTTTCAATCAATGGCGGCTCTTCGCTAAAAAAAAGTGAGGGGGCCGAACCTTAGAAAGGGGAAGCAATAAAGAAGAAATAAGTATAGGACTCATTTTAAAGACCCGTTCTAAGGGACCGTTCATAAATGATGTCACGCTTTCCCCCCACATATTTGACCCCCTCCCCCTCTTTGTCACAAAATGTCACACTTCAACGGACCCCTCCCCCCCCCTTGTCACACTGTCACAATTTCACAAACCCTCCCTCCCCTCTCGAAGTGCGACATCACTTATGAATGATCCCTAAAATGAGTCTAAAAAAGTGAAAGACACAAATTTAGTCTATCTTTGGAGAAGGAGAAGGGGAGGCTGCTCTCCCCCGGATTTTTTTCGAAATCGAGAACTTTCTATTTTAGGCTACTTTTGTTGATGCCAGGGGGAAGCAGGGTTCGTGACTTTTTTTTTTCAAAAATAAGAAAAATCAGATTTTTTTTTTATTTTTTAAAACAGACTTTAAAAGATTTTGGATATTTATTATGTTACATTTTGAAAAATAATATGAGATGCTAAATAGAATGCAAAAATATATTTTAAGCTATTTTCACGACGTAGATATTTTTTACTAATAATATAGATAAACAAATTTTATTACAAATGCATGTTTAAATGAAATATAACCCTGCCAGGCATAATACCACACTACTAAGTACAGCAAAAAATTTTAACTCAAACCTTTTACATTTGAAAGCTGGAAAAAAAAAAAAAAATCAAATAATTGCGGGCACTTAATTTTACACTGAGTGCACTCTAATCAATGCTTACAGTTACAATTACAGCTTTGAGCTGTTAAAATAAAAATATTCTAAGCATTTATCACTGGAAAATACTTACTTTGCATTATGCATATGAGTAGAAACATTTTCGACGGAACGAAAAAAATGTATGAGTAAGGTACAACAGCTTCACTTAACAGAAAAAAAGTTTCTCATTATTTCGATTCCAGGGTGGCAATATCCGAAACGACTTTTGGAAAGCACACGGGAATTTTGAGTCATTGGATTGCGCAAAAAGCAACAAACGATACTGGTGCATGTAAGTGCTGACAGTTGTCCCATCACGAAGAGCTAAGAATTTAAGAAAGATTTCTTGTGTTCTGCAATCGCAATTTGTCTTCCTTGCTTATTAGTACACAGCAAGGACAGAAAGATAACGAAAGAGATGCCCTGCATTCTCTATCAGTAAAGTCATTTATTACCAAGATTCGGTGCACACTGGTTGGAAGATAAGGAAACAAAGATGTAGTATCTGTTTTATCCATAGAACTGGACACGAATGATTTTCATAGAAGACATATATTGGAAACAGAGATAAAAAGATTCTTTTTTGCTATAATTTATGAAGGAAGTAAATTTTTCAGTATATTCGATAAGAATTATCAGATTCATAAGTAAAATATATAAGCATCCGCAGCCGCACATATATTTGAAACACGCGTAAAATTTACCGCTAACAATGAAAAGTATTATATTTAAGTCTTCAAGGAGTACTAAGCGATAACAAAAATTTAAAGCAGAATTAGAAGATTTTAAAATACGAAATATGCAATGTTTCTAAATCAGAAGCAAAAATAAAGAAAACTCAAGCAAACCAAATTTTTACCACAATTAAGAAGGCCACACAAAATTTATAATTAAATATTTGCCAGATTCAACACCTATAAATGACTTTTCCTATCGAAGCCTGCATCAAATAAATAAATTTCTTCCGATTGCAATGATAAAGAAATTATATTCCTTCTGAAAATGAGTTTACAATAAAACTAATCGAAAACATTTCCTAAATTATCTTGAAATAAATATATAGCAAATATATCTAGAAGTTTATAATACTTTGCAGCAATGTTGAAAGGTAACGCCAATTTTCGATCACTTTTTATAGATTGCCTAGTCAACTTTTTCTGCCGCTGATTTGCAGACGGCGCTCTTAATCGATTTTCAAGTAAACTGATGAGACGATTTTTAAGTGAGTGATCGATTTTTAAGTGCTGGCATGGAATATTGCTTAAAACCGATAATTTACTATTGTGGTATTGCATAATTGAAACAAAACATCTGTCTAATAGTGTAAAGAAGCAACTATCATTAAATCGATCTGCTAAAGCAGTGGTTTTTAACCTTTTACTTTCATACTCCACCAAACCACCTTAAAAATTCTGATCTCCCCTCCAGATAATATGAGATTTATGATAGTAATATTACTCAAAAATAATGCTATCACAACATGACTAACATGATGATTATGACTAAAGATCATGATAAATACAAAAAGAAAAACACAAAACCTAAACTGTAGTCATCCATGGAATGAACAAAAATCCAAACTGCCCCACGTAGGAAACCACTACTGCGATTGTCACGCGAACGAGGCCATGTTATGAATGAATCTTGAATCTCAAAATTATGACATAATAAATTTTACAAATTAAACTATCCTTCTGATACAAAATCATCAATCATTCCCCACCCGCTGCACCTACTTTTTCTTCACTTTTAAAGCTCTATAATTAACAAGTGAAATGAATCACAAGCAGAAATTCGTCTTCATACGCTTATCTTAAAACCAGAAAGTACACTAAAGCTACAAGAAGTTCTTTAACCAGCTTCAGCGAGTGTTCACTTTTTTCCCGCGTGCAATAAACTATTTGTCAAATGAGGTTCAATAGGTGGTGTCATAATATTCACCATAAAATATTCTTGCAATATTGATGAAAAGAGGTTTTGAAATAGGCATCAGAAAAAGTATTGCGCTTCAAGGAGACAAAATTTGACCACACATTGACGCCAAGAGTTCAAGAGAACGTATGTCAAAATTGGCTGCTTTTTACGAGAGGGGGGGGGGGGGGGACTGCCAACAAGATGAAGTGCTAACTTTAACCATCCACATCAGAGCAAGATCGGTCAAATAAGATAAGTGGGAAAAGTTTATAGTTTAATTATAAGAAAGACAATATCAGTATAAGGCATAACATCTCAAGAGTTTTTTTTATAGCAGGACCAAAAATGACTGAAACAAAAGATTTGAACAGAGCAATCAATAAAATTTTTTTAAGAATTCAAGGTAGTACATTGTTGAACACAGCTTACTTCCATACGCCGTATCGATTAGAATTTTTAATGACATGTATAAAATCTAGAACTGATACGCCTTTCCCGTTGCAATTTACAGATAGCCAATATTACGATTCGCCATATGAGTACCCTTTCAATGCCGACATTTTAAGGAGGAATCGATAACTCTGAGATTGTAAAGCAAAACAAAATACTTTAATCCATAAAATCTTTAAAGCGGAAAATTCAATTCGAAGGAAATTCCGTTCTTGTTGCGTCGATAAGCCGATAGGCAAATAATTATTATTTCCTAAACATCTAAAGGTCTCCCTTTCTTTTTTCAATATACCAGCTCTGCCGTGAAGTTTATCGACTTTACGAGATCATTCTCCATCAAAACAGAAGGAGAGTGTTTTTGCTGCCGAACGTAACTTTTCGCCGAAAAGAGTATTAGCTTTCTGTTCGTGTTCGCGATGTGCGTTCCACCGGTTCCACCCCCTTCCACCCACAAGGGAGAGTGCACAGAGAAGCGAACATCAGCAAGTGCATTTCCTTTCGCAGCAAATTCTTCAGCTGGCCCATTTTCTCAGTGGAGAATGATGGATGGCTTCAACGATAAGCGTTCGCTTCCAAAATTTCAAAATGGAATCCTAGACGGAGTGAATTTGTATCCATCTCGATAGAAGGAAGCCATGCGCCGATACTCTGTTTATTAGACTTGTAGCTGACATTTATTTGCTTTTGTATTTATTTTATACGCTTCCTTTTCGCTCGGCTTTTGTTGACTTTTTTTTCCTCTACCAAGCTTGCCAGTTTTGGCATTTTCGCATTCCGCAACAGAAGCTTAATGATGTTTCGATCAAGTATTCTTTCTTGGCTGATACAAAATATTACCCTTAAGTTCTTCCCTTCACTTTCTATAAAATCTTGCGATAACCAAGAAAGAGTGAGAAAGCTAGTCACAGCATAATGGATTTTTTTCCGAACAATAGGTCGCTGCTCACAAAATAGACGAGATATGCCATACGCGCCGACGAAAAAGCTTTTATCAAAATTATATGAAATCACTCCAAAAGTTTCATATTAAAAACGATTTCCAAAGACAACATCTCCCTTTGGTGTACTTCCTTTTATTTACCGAAATTAGCCTTTTTATATGTATTTTCTTTCTCGATGTTGTATTTTAAACCAATGACGTTAATCACGCAGCATTCAGACGTTACAATGTAAAATAATTTTTACATTTAGAGCTGTAGTTACAGTAACAGCAAAACTACTTAGAATTAATTAGAGTTGAACTTTCTTAATAAAAACACGGTTAATACGAAATCACAGCTAAAACGAACATTTTGTTCATCAAGTTTGGTTTACTACTTATTTACAGTAAATATCTCACGCATATTACGAAGGCTAAAATACAAATTTCGGCTAAGACAAACAAAATTTCTGACATATTCACGAAAAATTTTCTGGATTGCATATAATAATTTTTTTTTAACAAATTGTTGGTTATTTTAAGTCATTGTAAACCACCAAGTACGTATTTCAAATCATACGTTGAATCCTTTTGGGTAGAGAATAAAGCTCATGCAAGTGATGGCTTTCGGACAGGTAAGTCTGCTCAGGGATCAACCTCTCTATCTTCGAATCATTTTTAAATAATAGTAATTATTTTTAAAATATAAACATGCATTTCTAATACTTTTTTAAATACAATTTTACTTGTTCACGGCTGTTACGAATAACGGCTAATACGAACAAATTCGCGAATTTGTGGCATTTCGTATTAAGCGAGTTCAACTGTATTTGCAATACGGAACGGGGGGGGGGGGGGGAGTTGTGAAAAATCTCCTTTTAGTAATTACGCGAAGTCGAAAAATAAGCACATCAAATCATTCAAGGATGATTACTCCGATCTTGAAAAGAAGCAAAGAAAACGGTCTAAATGGAATGCTTAAGAAATTCCAAAAACTCAATCTCAAAGCTTTCAGAGCACGGCTGAAGCAAGAAATGGGATCACTTTGCTCCGTACTGCTAATAGTCTGCGCGCTTGATTAATCGTATCGCCACGTTTCACTGATGGCACCGGAAGCGATATCCAAGCTTCAATTTTTCACCCATTCTTAGGTCGCCTTTTGTTTCTTAATCCGACAGAGGATTCGTATGAAGTTCGCAAAATGAAAGCAACATATTTTGTTGATAGCACGCGCGCCATTTTTAAGCAAGCACACTGAGAAATGAGCTCCTCATAATGGAAAATTTATATGGAGGGCGACGTATTTCGCGATTTAAAGGAAAATTAATTGTGAAGACACTTTAGATAAGGTAAATAAAAATAAGAAAATTTAAAACTTTACTGGAAAAAAATAAACTGAACTGCTACCAACCAGAAGAAAAACACAGGATGGAATTACGGCATTTCCTTTTTTTCTCCCTCTTTTTAATGTTTTTTTAACTAAACATAGAAAAGGGGCAGAAGAGAGCTTTCACGAAAATGATTTTAGATGCTTTACTTCTTCAGAAAAGGTAAAAATAAGTAAAAATGAAAGCATCGACAGACCTTTTTTTTTTCTTTCTTTTTTACTTAGATAACTTTGATAACCGATACTTCTTTCCTGAAGACAATTTTTTTTACACTGGATTTTTGATATTTTAATGAGCGAAGTATAAACGAAAAGGTTAAAATTCAACAACTAAAATATATTATTTAAAATTGTGTATACCATCAATGCGAAGATCTTGAAACACCAAAATATCAATGCTATTGCTTTTCCACAAGTTTGATAATTAAATTGATCGCAAAACTTCTTCCTTGGTGACTACATTTCTTTTCAACTGCGGATTTTTGGATCGTGGCAGTTTTAAGTGCAATGTGAACATACATGGGGAAGAAAAAACTAAAAAGTTAATGAAATTATAGGCAAAAAATCGGTCATTTTAACGTTCTAGCTATCTCAGAACTTTCGTTCATACTTTCATATGAATAATCTTATTTTTAAAATTATCAAGGCAATAATTACTATTGAAACAACAATGTCATAAAGCACAAAATGCAAATTAATTTGCGGACACGCATTTCAAGTTAACAAGGGACCTCTTTTTCAATGCAAATGATGTGAGCTTATGGAAGAAAATGCTTTAGGTAAAATATTCTGTCTAACGCCATTTAATGCTTGGTATTAGTATGCAGAATTTTACCTAAAGACCGACACAGAATTCCTTCTACAACAGGGCGGTGGGGCACGCACCCTTGCCTGCCCTTTTAATACGCGGGAATCTCGCCGTCCTTGCTCCCAAAACTGAATCTGGTGAAAAATGCTCAGTAGTTTTTGATCTTCTCACGTTTCAGTTTAACCTTCCTTAAAATTAATAGTTTCAATTTTTTTTCCTCCTGTTATTAAGAAATACAAATAAAGTATACGCATTCAAACAACTAAAGTTTCTTCCGATCGTCTTCATTTTGCATTTCCTATAAAAAAAAAAAGGAAAAAAGTTCTGCACTAAACACGCTCTGGTTTTCCCTTTATAGCCTACTTTCCTGTTAAAGAAAAAATAAAATAAAATAAAGAAATAAAGTATGGAAAAAGGCTTAATGTGCATCGTAAAAATATCGTTAAAATAAAAACAACAAGAAGTTCCGTCTAGAACTATACGAGCCTACTTTCCCGTATACACCGAATTCAAATTTATAATATAGCTATCTCTCTCTGTCTTTCTCGTTTAGTTTTAGTTCTTAATTGCTTCAAATATACCTTTTTCAACGGTTAATAGCTATTCATTCAATCATTCATTTATTAAGTCATTCATGTATTTAGTCACTCATTTATTCATTCATTCTTTTGCTTATTCATTTAATCATTCATTGATTCAAATATATTCTTGAAAATCCCGATCAAAAAATTTTTGTAGGAAAATAGGCTCCTTAGTTCTGGATGAACTTTCTATTTGTACATGTTCTACGTCATAAGAGCTTTCCGATAAAGTTTGTTCCAAGCAAATCGGTCCGGTAGATCAGAAATTATATAGGATTGAAATTTCCCCGTATGTTAATTTTTTTTGAACTGTTCAAAAATGAACAAAAATTGTTCAAATAAATATTTCACGCCAAGAACTTCTTCCAGTGAGCTTGTTCATGGGAACTTGGATCTTGTACCCAAAGTTTACATAATTTGCTTCATTTTCATCCATAGGCAATAATGTTAAATTTTTTTGAACTGTTCAAAATTGAACAAAAAATTGTTCAAATCAAAAAGTTAAATATGGAAATGACATATCCTCGATGAGATCTTTCGAATGCAAAAAGAATTTTTCAAATCGGACAATTCGTTCAAAAGTTATTAGGGGGGGGGGGGACAGACCGACAGACCGACAGACAGACAGACCGACAGACACACTTTTTCCCCATCTCAAAACCCTACTTTCAAATTTTTTATTTTTCAATCTTTATTTAATTACTTAACTTACTTTTGACTTTTCTTGATTTTTAACGATATTTTCACGATACATTAAGCCTTCTTTCATGCTTTATTATTATTTTTTTTACTTTTACGGGAAAGTAGGCTAAAAAGTAAAAAATAAGTGAAGTACGACGAAAACATCTCTTTTCCATACTTTATTTTTTGATTTGAACAATTTTTCATTTAATTTTGAACAGTTCAAAAAATATTCACATTAGTGGTATTGGGGAAATATGTAGCAAATTTTATAAACCCTGGACATAAAATCCAAACTTCCTTTAAACCAGCATATTTGAAGGACCTCTCGACGTGCTATTTTTTTTATTTGAACAATTTTTGCTTAATTAATGCGAATAATAATTAAGAACGATAACATTAAACAGCGATCTTGAAAAACCGGAAAAGTTATTTTAATGTGGCTATTTATTTGCTAAATGTCATATGAATCCCTTGATTTTGGTGGAAAATTACCACAAGGTACTTTTTTAAAAACTATTTCAAATTGGTCACATTTTCGCACGCCCATCATTTGTGCGATCGAGGTGGGGGGGGGGGGGGGGATGACTCCCCTGACTTTTAGAAACACATTGAATTTGCACATGTTTTTATGTATTTTGTTGTTTTTTACCTATAATATGCATTGAAAATATACCCTTTGCCTCCCGCCCCTCCTGGAAAATTTTGAAATGACGGGCCTGCGATTTCGTTTAAACTAGTAGAATTAGAAATTCTTCAACATCTAAAGCTTGTACGAACATACATGCTTTGCCTCCATTTGAAAATGTGTTGTTTTCCAAATAGTATGAATGCTATTTTGATTAATGGTGATTCTAATGATAACAAGCATTTTGAAAAAGAAAAAAAAAAAGAAAGAAATTAATACTGAATGAATTTAAGATAGTTTATTTAATATTTTTTGTATATGTATATGAAAATCATCCGCTTTTGCAATCGCTGTTTTTTTAAGGGTTCGTGTGTAAGATTACTTTTTAAAACGAATTCGTATTTGTGTTAGCGATTTTTCAATTTTTTGTTTCTATTCTAGAATAACATTGGCACTTTTATTTTTCATTTCTTGTAGCCAGGAGGCATTCTGTACATCTACGCAATAATTTCGAATTTTTACGTGCGTAGATTTTGCTTTAGAATTATATACGTTAGTGAAATGATTGGAATGCACGAACTTCTAGTAGCAGCGAAAACAGGCTGGTTTCCCTGCATTGACACTGCGCTGGCCGAGAAACAACTTTTACGGAATTCATTATTTTGATTCAGAATTATCATACAAGCGGCTTGGCGATAAATTACTACATTTGGAAACAAAAGCAAGAGTGCAGTGAAAGAGGAACACACGGAAACGGCGTTTACCCATTATTTTTTGGGTAAATATAAAAAATTTTTTAAGGAGAATTTGGTTGTATTTTCAAAACGTGATCGCGCCAGCGACACGTTAGGAAAGAAACCGCACAGACATCGAGAAACAGCGAAATATTTTTTATTTTAATTCCAAAGTGGGAAAATGCGACTTCTTTTCGAAAATTTCTGAAAACTTGGTAAATTAAGAAAAAAAGAGTTGAAAGAATTTTTTGTAACCATAAATCAAAAATTTAAATAACTGATTTACATACGATAAATTTTTAATGATAAGCGAAACATAAACCTTGCATCATTTAGTTGAAACAAATTTGGTTTCTCTTTTGTCAATAAATGCTACAGCATTATCACTAATATTCAAAGACAGCACAAATTTTTCTGTTTGAAATAAATGGAACTTAACTCATATCAAACAATTAATGGCCTTAATCACCAGCAGATTTGAACCTTCAAATTGCATATCAAAGGCTTCTTCAACCAATCAGAATCATATTGACAGTTCAAATGTTTCAAGCATCCTTGTAGCATCCAAGAAAGTCTAGCATCAATGTACCCCCTTCCCCCCAACTGTAAACCTTCATAACCATTTGCAACTTTTGATTAAATATTAAACATTTTGTTCAAATACTTACCAATTTATTTCTACACATATGCTCTACATATAGTAGAGTAAATTATATAGCCTCAAGCGACATCATTACATTTCATTTTACTGCATATGGTTTTATAGTACGAAAAACAAGGTGTAAAGCTCCAATCAATGACAGATTCAAAATCCAAGAGTAAAAACCTCTGAAATTAACTATTTTTTCCCTTCAACCTCTTAAAGGGAAAATATAAATAAATAAAAACAACTGATACATTTATACTGTCAAAGGGATGAATTAACTGAAACAGTTATCTTTTTTCTTCTACAGAGCGACTGTTGGAAGGTGGAGCCAATTTTTTACTTCTATTTCCCTCTACTTATGTGCACAGGAAAAAGTTTATTCTGTTAAAATAAGTCTGATTTTAAATGGAATACACTTGCCTCCTGGTAGCAGGGCACTTTTGTAAACTGTTTAGCTATGAGTTTTTAGGCATGAAATTAATTTCTCACAGTATAGTTCATAAAAACGACAATTTTCTTAAATTTCAGCATCTCTGTAGCAGAAAAAGTACTTGATGATCAGTGGCATAAATAACACCCCCGCAACCCCCGCGGCGCGGGGGGGGGGGGGGCTTGCTCCAAAAAAAACCTCCATGAGTTTCAATATATATACATAAATATTTTTATCCGTATTTTTTAACATTTATTTTCTACTAATGCAATGTCCTTTCCAAGCTTTCTGAATGCAATTCTTCGCTAATACGTCACATAATGCATAATTAATCCCCCCCCACTTACTTCCTCTCTCCTGTATACCTGAATATTAGAGTACAGTGATCTGTCACTTATGTGCGGGCGCAAGGGCCCGCGGAAAAAAAAACGTGCCAAAGTTACCACAACAGGGATCGAAATCAGGGCCGGCTCTGGGCTGAGGCGGCGCCCGCCTCTAGCCGCGACGTTCTTAGGGCGCATTGGCCATAAATATTGATTGCATCTTTTCAAGTAACAAACAATAGTTTTCTCAAAAAAATTAAATAATATTTAAACTATTTAGTTTTACAAATGATGCATCAAAATTTCATTTAATTTCATTTTTGCATTAATATATATTACACGTTTAATTTTGATAAAATCAAACACAGAAACACTTCAGGACCACCTTGAAACGTCTCCGTTTCATTCTCTCCTTTGTTCAAAGGACATAATTTTTACTGGGTTATTTCTTGTTTTGCACATTATCTTTTTCTTTTCCGCAGCGACAGTCGGCTTTAGTGTATCCGAAGGGGGCGCTTTATAAATGTTTGCAGTTCCAGAAAGTGTCTTCTTTATTTTATGACGAGCAAAACGCAATCTATTGCTTTTTCTCTTTTTCTGTTTTTTATTCTTCTTTATTCAGTCCATTCAGATCAGCGATTACTTTCCTTCAGCTTTTTGAAAGTTAAAATATGTATAATTAAAGTTTGTATCGATCATGTTTAATCTCTATTCCTCCATAATATATAGTAGGGGTGGAAAAATTTTTTGCCTCAGGGCGCCATCGGGCTAGTGCCGGCCCTGATCTAAACCCCAAAAGGGAACACCCCAAACGCCAAAAGGGAGCTAAAAGCAAAACATCTGTGTTCAGTGTACACAATAACTGCTAATTAATATTATTATGCATACAGCAAGGTCGTATCCAGAGGGGGGGGGGGGTGAGAGAGCCCCCCCCCCCCTGAAATCACGAAAATTTTCGCAATGTAACATATATTTCTCCCTGAAACTTTCCTCAACACTAGTGTTTCAAAGTCAGCCCCCCCCCCCCCCGAAAAAAATTTCTGGCTACGGCCTTGGTATACAGTCATATTGAAAAATGGAAAAGATATTACTTAGCGTCAAAATGCAAGTACGTATAATGCAAGTTACGTAAGTACTGAACATTTATTTTCTTGAACTCGAATATGAAATTGTACCCAAATTTCATTTTGCACTTAATAATTTTTTCTCACAAAATAAATTACAATTGAGGATTGTTTTTGTTTTCGTGAATTTACAAAAAGAGTATTCGAGTTCATTAAGGAGTGAGAAAGTTCGTTAGTTTCTATAATTGAACTGGAAATGCGTCTTTTTGTGATTTTAAAAAGCAAAAAAGCTCCTAACACTGAAGATTTCGTTAGCAATCACTGCTATGTGCTATCAGGGACATAACTGGGGGGTGGGGGGAAGACATGTCGTGTGCCCCGGGCGCCAGATTTTAAGGGGCGCTAAATCAAATAAGTGTGTGTGTGCTTGTGTGCATATGTAATTATTTTTCTTACTAAAACTAGCGTTGGAAATCTAGTTTTAATTTTGTTAAAATAATTAAAGAAAAAAAAGCTACATTCTGAGTCAAATTTATTATTGGTTTAACGCGAATAAAGAGCAGATGGGATGGACGAAGAGAGAAAGAGGGGGTAGGAGGGCTCAGTAAGTAGTGCAAATGCATTTGTATTTCTTAGGACAGAGATCAATGTTAAATGTTTGTATCTTATTAAAGAATCACCCCACTCGGAGAAGGATTCTGCGAACGTCGGCCCTTGGAAGTAGTGATACAAAACAAGGCATATGCCCTGTTTCCGCAATAAAACCATAAAACTGTCCCAATGTTGTTGATGTCTTCCTTTTAGCTTATTATTACAGTGACTGCTTTTTTGATAATTTAAACCTTGGCGAACTTTTTCAGAAGTTCTTAAAAAACGAAGAGGGATATATATTAACACAGATTAATGTAGCATTGATTTTCTTGTCCAACTAGTGCCTAATTTGGGTAATTTAATAAATGACAGAAACCTCTAACGAAATTTTGAATATAATTACGTTAAGACAGTGTGTTATTTTCACGCATTAGGATAATTTTCATTCCAAGCTGGTGAGTGCATGTAATGTTTCAACTCGCGAACTTTTCGAAAATCTGCTTTTTAATAAGAAATACGTGAATATCTCTTCACCGTAGTGCTTTTGTTTTAATATATTTTATGGTAAACTAAATATAGGGCGCACTTATAAATCTTGCAGGGGGGCGCACTTAAGTCTATGTAATGAAATAACGCATACTACTTTACTTTCAGAAATTAAGAAATTTCCTCCAAAGAAGTGAAAACCAGCACTTTACGGGAAAATTATTAATCTGGAACTTTGAAAACTTACATGATATGTGGTATGATGTAAAAACAAGGTGTCAAGATAACAGAATCTGACTTTATGCATGATTTAATATTTTAATAAATGAGATTTTGTGGTGAGAATGAAGCAAGAAAAGTATTTTTCTTATGTTACCCAAACTTATATCTACACTACTTTACTTTAAGAAATTAAGAAATTTTGACTAAAAACAGGGAAACTCGCACTTTCACAGGAAAGTAGCAAATCTGGAACTTCAAAAACTTTCAGAACATGTGGCACAGTGCAAAAACAAGGTATTAAAACAACAGAATCCGAGTATATGTATGATCTAATATATTACAGAATAGAATTTTGTGGTGAGAATGATGAGAAAAATATTTTTCTTACAAACTTAAATCCATGCAAAATACTTGAAACTCTATTTTTTTATGATTAATCAAAATGCTTTTGATATGAATTCCAAAACTAAATAACAGTTCTTAAATATTTGACTCATAAATGTGTATATAATTTTAAAAATTATTTAGATGGTTAAATTTTGTTGCATACATTTTAGTGTGTAACGGAAAAAGAAAGTTTTGTAATGAATATTAATTGAAGCGGTCAGATGCATTAAACATAAAAATACTGAAAGCATACTTCTGTAATATGAAACCAATTTTTAAGAGCCACAAACTATGAACCATTTAAATTTGATGTATTTCTTTAATCTATTTTGTATTATCTTGACATCTGTATTATTCTCAGGATTACTCATTGATTGTGTTTGACATTATGAGTAACATTATTTTTTTTTTAGCCTTTTCTGTACTACACATATTAAACAATATACTATGCCTTTTAAAATCTCAAACAACAAAGTCATTTGGTACCCATAAAAGATTTCTTTTTTTTAATGAAATTTTCAATTTAAATGTTATTTAGCTCACATGTTATGTAGAAAAACAATATCTTGATAAAATTTGCATCAGAAGAATGTCCGGCAAAAAATGACTTAAATCTTAATTCTCTTATTAATTTTCAGTTTTTTATAAACTTTTAGACACTTTCCTGTATTTATAAAGTATAGGGAATGTGGAGAATAGCACTATCTAACATCAGGAAACTTAATGTTTTTGATGCTGCCTGAAATCAAAAATTGCAGAAGCAAATACTAAGTAGAATGTGTAAAAGGAATAAAAATACAATATTAACGTGTAGTGAAAAACAGACTTGGGAATAGCCAAAATGAGTACTTAACTGGCCTATATATTAGTGGTAAAGTATGTCAGTATGATATTGTGAAAAATCTGGACAAAATCGATTCATGGGTAATTGAAGGAAAATGGAAATTTAACTTTAAATTTGAGTGAAATTTTTTATAAATACAACACCTTCTTACTTTGTACAAGAAAGTAAAATTAGTTATGCTCCATTTAAAATGTGTAAATACCTGAAGTTGTTCCCAAACTTTTATACTTTATGACTTTGTTAAAAAATCTAGCAACTGTCAACTTTTCATTTTTTGTCATCAGAAATTTTATTTCTTAAAAGTTGAGAACTCTGCTTTTAGTGAACTTTCTTCTCTGCTGAAGCAGAAACCAAATTTAGGTCAAACACAAATATTTGGGGGGCCGAATAGTGAAATTTCTTAAAATTCATTATCTAGTTGAAAAGAAATTAATTAAAATTAAAGAAATACCACTACTTAGGAGTAAACTATTAGTTTGCTCAAAATAGTTTTATCAATTTATTTTAAGTTATAAAAGTCAATATTTTAATTTTATGGAAAAAATTAAAGTTTTTTTAAATATATATACTTAAGATGAGGATTTAACTGATCTATTATTAAACTGTAATGCCCTTTAACCCCAATAACTCATTTAGCTTACTCATATTATGCTCTGGGTTTTCCCCATTTCTTTGTTATCTAAGATTAACAATAAACCAGTCTATCCCCACAAAATTTGCTCCGCCCTTTGTTAAAAAATAACAAAATAAAAATATCATTGTCCATCATAGTGAAAATTTTGCTCTAACTAGTAGACAATGCAATGTTCTTGAAAAAGCACATAATATAATATTGTCAGAAAAACTGATGTTTTTACATGATACTTTTCATTTATATAACAATGCATAGTACAGTACAGAACCTCTTACCCGGGAACCAAAAAACCAGAAAACCAGAAATTTTTTTTGGGAATTTCCCGCCATTTTTGAAAAATTCGCATTTTTTTGCCCATTTAACAAAACTACAAATCTTTTGAAAATACCCTTAAAAATATGCATTTTTTCATTACAAGTAACATATTCAGTCTATATAAGTCGAATAATTTAGCCTAAAAACGATGCTCTTTAGGGGAGGGAGCGTAAACTTTCTTGCAGAAGAAAATTAGAAAAAAAAAATTCTCCAATGAAACTTGAGAAAACCCTGATGCTTTGTCTATTTTATTTTAATAATTAAACACGGAAAAAATATGTATTTATATTCTTATACATTTATTTAATTGTCTGGTGAGTAATTGAAGAAGAATTGCAACAAAAGTTGGACTATAAAGTCGGAAAGTTCGGAAATTTTTTAATACCGCAGATTTGTGAATTTTCCGTAATAGCTGATCGTATGAAAATTAGAGCATATTTTTGTTTTATAATTTTTTTGATTTATTTAAGAGCTGCAATAGGGTAATGAGAAGTGAAAATTTATATTAAGGTAACAAAAATTGCAACTGTGAAAATAAATTCTTTATTAAAATAGAGTTCGCGAAACTGACGCCGTTGTACACAAGTATGAAATTTGCGTGTTTCTGCATGTAAACATGCTTCTTAAAAGAAAAGGATCTAAACATTGAACTTACTTCGGGAGTATTCTAGAATGTGGCTGGAACGGGATCTTTTAATAGAAACCAACATCTATGATGCAGATAAAGATGTTTGATTTGGAAATCATTCAAATAATGCTACATCCGAACAATGACAAAGAGCAAGATAGCGATAAAGACCAAAATAATGAAATTATGCCTGCTATATCTAACGAACGTTGCGTTGAATTAACTAAATAACTTATAGCAGGAATGGAACAAAAATCTTTTATAGACGAAACACACATAATGGGTGTTAGAAAAATCCAGCAATTGATTTTACAGCAAAAGCCTAATTTTCACCCAACTGAAACTTCATGAAATGTTGAAAAAATAAATACTATTTACCGTAATTTCGGGTAGATAAGCTGCCGTATTGTATAGGCCGCACATGCAATAATTGACAAAATAAAAATAAACATTCATCGTATAAGCCGCCCTGCCGTATACGCCGCAGGAGAGCATTTAAAAACATGGTTCCCTTCCCGTTCATCTAGTCAATTATTCTTATATATATACATATATATAATTATCACTTATAACATTTACTACTTAGATGTATAGGCATTATTATATATAAATTCAAAAAAAATCTTCCTTGCGACTTGCCGAAAACGAACTTTGTCGAATTTTAAAATCAACAAAGCCTTCATACAAAGCCTTCTTCATTCGTCCGGTATTTGTGAAGGAGTGCAGGCCGCTTCGCATCCACTCCTCCCACTGTTTCCGTAGTTTGTGTTTGAACACACGATTAATGGACAAGTCTAACGGCTGTAATATTTTGGTAAGCCCACCTTGTATTACAGAAAGTTCAGAGTTCAACTTTTTGACCTCTGATCGTACACTTTGCACTAGATGGGATCGCATGGAGTCCAACACAAGAGTCCTCGCGGCTGGAAAAATGGGCCTCTTCTTTTACCATACACTTTTGTCAGCCAAAAGAGCATTACTTCTTCGTTCATCCAACCCTTTTCGTTGGCGGCAATCACAACTCCTTTGTGGAAGTTACCTTTTGGAACGGTATTTCGCTTAAATATAAGCAACGGAGCTAGTTTTTCTCCATCTGCGGCGTAACTTAACACACAAGTGAATGAAGATTTTTCATTTCCTGTTGTCAACACGGAAATAGTCTTTTCACCCATTGGATGGACAGTTTTGCTAGGAATGCAGTCAAAGGTTACAAGCCCTTCAGCCATATTTATTATTTGCCCTCTACTCAAGTTAAGTTCTTTTATTTTCTTGCAGGTATACTGCAAAAAAGATGCCTTTTTTCCCTCCCAATCATCAGGAAGCTTTTGTCCAGCAGTTTTTTCGTCCTGATAAACAGTTGTTTTCGGTGCGTAAACCGAAAACACCAGTTAGGCCCGCCAACAAAGTTCACTATGCCCATTCGTTGAACAATTGTTTTTGTTTGGAGCTGCCAAGTGGACACAGGGAGCCCTTTATTCCTCTGCTCCACAATCCATTTCTACAAATTATCCTCGAGAGCAGGCCAAGCAACAGTACCAGTCCTACGAGACCTTTTATTCTTCGGCATTTTCGCAAGCACACCTTGCTCGGACTTCCACCGCCGAATGCATTTTTCGTCAAACTCGAATAGCCTGGCGGCAGCGCAATTTCCGAAGCTTTCTTCACAGCCGAAAGCTTAAATGGCGTCGTGTAGCTTTTTCTGTGAGTAGGAGCCATATCCAATAGAAGTGAGAAACTTCAAAACGCTGCACGAACGATGATATAATTAATCCACAATGCGGTAAACACACATGCTCGAAAAAACGCTACGGCTATGCAAGTGCAATGAACTAGTGTTGCCAGATGCCACTTCTGAAAAGCATATGCTTACAATGGATATTATCTTTTTAAAATTTGGTTGGAAGAAAAAAATAAATCAATAAAAAGACAAAATTAACAACTGAACTTCATGAATAAAATATATTTCAAATCATCATGTCATAACTTACATTGCAAAATTATTAATTTTAATTTATTGTTTATTTAAAAATTTATCATTATTGCATTCTTTTCAGAAGACATACTTACGTTATTATATTATTTTAAGCTACGTCATCATATTAAAAATATAAAATTTTTAAAAAAATGCGCATTCGCCCCTTTTTTTAAAAAACGTAGTGTGAAACATGCAATCAAGAAATTTTTCCACCATTCAACTGGCAAGGTTGAAAAGAAAAACAAATGAAAGTGAAATCCTATCGTAGCACACCCTGTCGTGGTTGCTGTTTCAAAGCGCAATTTAAGATCTGTGTATTTAAGATCTAGGTTTGCCGTTCGCTTCCGCTAATTTGAGGAAAAAATTTTTTCTTCAGATACACCGCCCTGGGAGATAAGCCACATGCTTTAAATTTTAACTTTTAAACACGTATAAGCCGCAGCTTATCTACCGGAAACTACGGTATATATTTGAATCATTTATGCCATTTTCAACAACCCCACTCCAGCCCTCTTGTTGTGGATGTTGTTGTTTTATCTTTTAAGGTTCTTTTCTATCAGTATATTTCTTAATTTAAAAGTACAGTATGGGATCTCAAACCAGGAACGCTCAGGGCCGCGATGTTTCCAGATTTTGAGTCCTTATTCAGAAAATTTTGCAAGTAGTATCAGAGCCCATATAATTTGATCTGGGTTTTTATTAGCATTTTCTTCATTTATAGCATTTTTTATTATCGTATATACTCTCCTATAAGTAACCTCTTCAATAAAACAAAAAAAAAAAAAAGAGGAAAGAATCCCGTCAAATTCTGATATCATTTAATGTTCTCCAGCCACTTATTAAAGACTTTTAATTGCAGTAAAAGGTCAGACTATCGGGAAAATGTGACCATCGCCAAATTTCAATTTTGCGAATGTTCTGTATTGGGCGAAAATTTGAGCTCATTTCAAAAAAATATTATAGTACATTAATTAGTACATTTTATACCCAAATAACAGTATAAAAAATAAATGAACATGCTAGATTAAAAATGTGTTCCCAAATTATTCCTATTTATAATAATTATATACTAATATGTTATTTTGCAGTAATTTGGATACAAATTGAAATGTTTAAAATCAATAGGTTACTTCATTTGTCTACATTGTTACTATAGAACAAGTATTCGGCCTAATAGTTTACCAATATTTGGCCATGCCGAATATGATCTTGCCCACTATTCAGCCAAACTGAATATTCGGCTAGATTATGAAGTCACTACTTGGCCAGGCCGAATATTCATCATATCCCTACTTCGAAGAGTTCATAGTTCAGACAGTTCATAGAAAACTAGAACATTTGAATAGTAAAAAAGTTTCCAGAAGGTAAAGAATCTGCCTTAAATATCATTCTGGTAGACCCTTCTCTTTGATTAATTGCCAAAATATTGATCTGATTAGAGAATTACGTTTCCTATAGTTGTGAAGAATCGTAATGAATGTTTAGTTTCCATCAATTCAATTTAAACACTTACCTTGGATTTCCCCTCAAAGCAGCATGATGCAAAGCATTGAATCCATTATTATTTGTGAGACAAATATCAGCACCATTATCCAATAAAAGCGTCAACATATCATCACGTTTCTTACTGATTGCATCATGCAAAGGTGTATCACCTTCAGAATCCTAAAAAATAATAATATATTGAAGTACAGTTACTTTTAATCATATTTAGCATTTCAAGGATTAATTTTCAACTTCAAAATAAATGTTTCTGATTTAACTAACCTGAAGACTTGGACGGCAGCCAAGCTCCAATATGCTTCTTACTACTCCGACATGACCTTTATTTACAGCAATATGTAAAGGAGTTTGCCTTCTTTTATTACGGGCATTTAGATCAGCACCAGCTCTAGCTAACAACTCCATAACCCCAGGTTCATCCCCGAATGCTGCATGATGCACAGCACGATCACCATCTTTGTCCTGGGAAGAAACAAGAATATATTTTTATTGAGAGGAACATGTAATCCACCATATAACATTTATTTAATAAAAACATAATTATAAATAAATCAATGAATTTCAAACAACTGAAAATGGCAAGCAAAATAAAAGTCATAAGTATACAAATTAATAACAATTAAGGAAAAAAATTAATTTTATTCTGAAAACATGTAGTAAATGCTGAAGTTTTAAAGTTAAAAAAAATAGTACCTGTGAAAAAAGTAGCTCTTATTCTACTTATTAAATAAATGGAGTAGCAGCTTCTTAATACTGTATATTTCCGAATATAAACCGATCCGTGTATGGGTCATTTCTCAAATAATGGTAAATTTTAGCTTTAAAAAAAAAAAAAAATTTTTTTTGTTTCAATTCTAAATTTTTTCATGCCAAAACAATTATTCATGTCCACTTATCTGGGAAAAAATCCCAGCAGAGATCATTTGCTTTAATTACACCATTAATTAATCAATTATATTTTATTGGGACATGGTAATGACAAATAGGAACATGGTAATGACAGGTGATCCATGGAAATAACTATAGGCTAAATAATTACACAAAAAGTTAGGTGTATTTGTGTAGAAGAATATGTGTTAAACTATATTAAAATCATCTTCATTAGTTTATGTTTTAAAGATGTATTCACAATGAAAAGTTTAATTTCTTTTGGATTTCTAACTACTATGCATGTCAAAGAAACAAATTACATATTAATCCTGTAATAGTTAAAAAATATATAGCATTTTAAAGTTATTCTTACTGCTTTTATTTTTTAACCCATATTTAAAAAAAAAGCTTGAAAATATGTAAGTTAAAGCAGTATGTTTGAAAATAAAATACAACCGTATTTTATGAATTTAAATATTGAGTTCTTTATAAGAACTGAATTTCTGTAGGTTAATAAGTCATTGGAAGATTAGTGGAAGTATCTAGAAAATTTTTATAACAACAATAATAAATTTAAATAAAACTGCTTATTAGAATCCAAAATGGCTTTCGTTATTTCATTAAGATCACTTTATATGTGAACAAATCAAATCAAAAGTTTATAATACTTCAACTTAGTCTGCAGGATAAAATAAAGGCAATTTCCTCTCAGAATAATTATGAATTTATTATAAAGTCAAAAACTGTCATTACCATGTCCTTAAGACATCATTACCATGTCCTTAAGACATCATTACCATGTCTTCAGAACACCATGGTAGTGACACCATGGTAATGACATTTTTTAATGTTAGGCCTACTCATGGCTAAACTATAGCAATTAAAATAAAATACTATATTTATCCTAAATGTAGTCCTAAAAGTATCTATAAATCATTCAAAAAATTTTACTTTAATCACTTTATATTTTAGCAACAATAGACATGATAATGACACATAATAAACACACTGGATAAAACTTTGGTAAAAAAATAACAAAATGAAATGGTTGTTATTTATTTGAACCAAAGATGAATTGTCTGTCAGTAAGAGCATGTTGTCCTGTATTGCTAATAATTTGATATTGCTAATAATTTGATAGTGTAAAAAGTGGCATCTGGTAGTGAGCTAGGGAAAAATAACTTCCACACCATGGTAATGACAATTACTTCTAGGGACAAATTTTAAGGGGGTAAAAGGAATATAATTTTCCCCCTTTATGTGAAAAGATCCAACTATATTTAAAATAGAGAAATAGGTATTAAATATACCTAGTTGGTTGTTGTCTATGTTTTTAAAGCTTTCCAATTTTTACAGTAGAGATTCAAATTATAAAGTTTGCAGATAGGGACATGGCATGGTAATGACATTTACAACTTTAAAAATTTTTAAAACATTCAAATTTATTATTTTTTTTTTAATATTTAAACTAGTGCACAAAATAGGGTTTGACTAGAAATGTGTGTAAAAATTTTAAAATTCATGGGGGACTTAAATCAATTAGTATTTTTAAGCCAAGGACATTTACTGGAAATTTACCATTACCAGAGAAAGACCCGTATACGCCGAGAGTGCATTATTCCTTCAAAAATGTACCAAAAATTCAAAACTGGTATATAAGCCAAGATAAAAATTAGAAGAAAAAAAATTAGGTCAAAATGAATCGCTAAAGGGGGCGAAGATTTCGCCAAGGAGGTAACCCACATCACGTTTTTTCCATTTTTCCAATCAAGACGTTGTGAAAGTGAGAAGCTAGGTGCCAACAGCGACAGATTGATCTCTGGCAACCCTGTCTGAGGCGAGCTCCGAGGCCCGAGCGAGAGCGCGCATTTTCCCCTATTCATTCATTTTGTCCTTGTGTTTGCTAGTTTGCTTTCCTTTATTTTATTGTTTTAATTCAGTTATTTTCTGCATTTATATTAGAAGGATGAGCGAGAATAGAAAGGCATACACAGATAGTCACGAGTAAATTATTATAGTCGGGAGCAAATTTCGCCATTTTGCGTCAACGATGATTTCACAAAATCCAGCTGTAAAATATATGTATATTCTTTTAAATAAAACTCTACTTATTTTAAGCTAATTATTTCCTTAATGTAGGAGACATAAATTGCATAATTAGAGCTCTATATTAGTCGATATTTCGCGATATATAGACCGATTTTTTTTGTTAGATTATCGGACCTGTATATAAGCCGACCCCCACGATTTAACTTTCAAAAAAATTCCAAAAATTCTCGGCTTATACACGGAAATATATGGTAATTATAAAAAGATGAAAGAAAGAAAGAAAAAAAAGGAAAATATTTGCTGTATTGTCACAATTTAGTTTTATAAATAAACTTTATTTCAAGAGGAAAAATTTCAAACTTAATTCCATGTTTTGGTAACACTTAAACATTTTTAACGGTTACCTTCAACTGAAAATTAGAAGCTGGTTTTGATGGCCTATATTATAACTCTTATAATGCAAAATGAACATAGATATAGGAATATGAGGGAAAAGTGAAAGATATCAAGTTTTGTATTCCTTTGTTACTTTAAAGGAAAAGCCTAATTTTTAATTAATTTTTCTTTTCAAATAAAAAAGCGCCAAAATTAAACACACTGAATCTTTTATTAAATATGAGTACTATTTACTAACATGAATACTATGAATATAGTTAAAATTGCTTGTAAAAAAGAATGCATGCATATTATGCTTACAAATTAACCCTAAATTTAAAAATTATATTCAAATGTATAGATATCTACTATAATGCTACAGATATAACATATATAGTAGATAATTTATAATGAGACTATTCCGTGATTTACTATTTGATCATATCAGTTGGTTATTATAAACATCAACTTAATTGCAGAACAAACTTTTAACATTATAAATAATGTCTCATATTTGCAATAAAGATGAAAACTATTCGTTTTTCTGGTATAACCAGTGAATAGCAAAAATAAACACCTTAATTGATGGTATTAACTAAAAAAATACACAGTAAGCTGAAAGTGTTGTATGAAACTGAGAATATTTGAAGATATGGAATGTAATATGATATCATACACATGTATTTATTGCACGTTCAATCTTAAAACTCAATATGTACAGCAGCAAAAGCTTTGGCCAGTTGGTTGAAGCTTCGGCATTCAGCACTTCACGCCAGAGCTAACTACAGTATGGGACCCTAATTTCGGAATCCCGAAATCCGGAAAACCCAAAATGCGGAACTTTTTGGGAAAAAATCGGAAGCTGAAAAAAACAGCTTTTTAAAGAAAAAAAGTCAGGAAATGTTTTGCATTGTTTTTTGGAAATAGGCATTTTAAAGAGGAAGGAAAGTAAAATGTTATGAACTATGTTTAAGATCGGAAATGTGCTGTTTTCGAAAAAAAATATTTCGCGATTTTCTGAAAGCGAATCATTTTTGCGATTAGTTTTACTACATTGTTGCTTGAATTCTGAGCAAATATCATTAAATTTAGCTTTCTTAAATTTCTTGTAGTTTTCTTATATTATTTTTTTTAAATGAGCTCTAATTTTTGCACGATACAGTATTTACTCGAAATTGAGCATCTCGCATTTTCCCGATAGTCTGATCTTTTACTACAATTTAGTGGCTGGAGAATATAAACTCATGTCAAAATTTGACAGAATTATTTTCTTTTCTTGTAAATTAAAGAGGTTAAAATGACATCGGCAAAAGTCTAGAAGTTTTGATGCATTGCCTTGAATGTGAGCCTATTCCAACTTTGTTTTTTGTGCTAAATTTCGCAACTTATAGGCGAGTATATACGATAATAAAAATGCTATACATGAGCAAAATGCTAATTAAAAGTACCAGCGCAAATTATATGGGCTCTGATACTACTTACAAATTTTTTTGAATGAGAACCCAAAATCTGGAAGGATCGCGGCCTCAAGCGTTCTGGATTTGAGGTCCAATTCTGTATTGCTAATGCACTTTCACACCAACACACAACTAAGTAATATTCACATAATAGAACTGTTAAATTTTCAAAGTATATTGTATAAATGTAGTTCAAAATGTATTTCATGATTATTAAAATTCAAAATGATAGAAAATGCAAATTTTATGTATTTTAATTCAAATGTGATTTTTACGAAGTTCCTAAGAAATAAAAGAAAATGTTTTCAAATTATCCCATTATTTTGAGAAAAACTTACTTCTATTTCTACATCTGCATTATGTCTCAGTAAAATCTTTATAACTTCTATGTGCCCATTCTGGCTAGCAGCTTGCAAAGCAGTGTGACTAGCAAAAACCCCATTTACCTGAAAATCCAATTACATCATATTATCTCTGTAGAGAGTAACAAAAAGATTAAATATTATTTTGTCTTATTTTAAATTATTTAGGGGAAAATAATTCAAACAAAACTATTACATTTTGCATTACATATTCCATTATTTTTCAATTATTGAATATTAATCAATTTTTATAACAGTTGTTTAATGATGTTACTAAACTTCATTTAGCATAGAAATGCTGCGTTTTTAGGATTCACCACTCAAAAAGAATTAATATGTATATAAACAGATTCATGATTGAAAATAATAATGATCAGATTAATTATGGTCTTAAATTAATCCAAAACTCAAACTGAATTTTTAAAGCTAATGTATGGGAATGCTAGCATTAAAATGTTTCACTGAAGCAAAACATGATTTATAAGTATGACATATAACTTTTTTTACGACATACATCAGCCTCTGATCTTTTTAGAATTTCTTCACACTTCTGGGCATCACCATTAGCAGCAGCTTTAACTAATTCTTCATTAACATCTCCAGACACATGGGACTCAAATAGCTTCTTTAAAAGTGCACTTAGTCTCTCTAGAAGGGAAAAAAATAGCAAATCATTTTTGAAACAGTTATTAAAATGTTAGAATGAATTTAAAATCAAGGAGAATAATAAAAAGAGCGCTGAAGATTTTTCAAGATCAAAAGATGCAAAGATTTTTCTTTGTCATCAGATTAGTAAATAAAAGCATCAATTACAATTGAAAACAATAATAAGTGTTGAACAAATATAAGGCAACAACTACATACTTAGTTAATAGTTACTTTTAGTCAAGAAAAAAGGAAACACAAAACATTGAGCCGTAACTTGTCCTTTTTTCCAATATATCTCCAGGCAAAGAATTTTGACTTTTGTATATGATGAATATTTTATATAATGAGTTTAGATAATTATTTTGAAATTTTAGAATATGGCAATGTACAATTTAGACTGTACGATGAATATAAATAACTAGTATAATTACACAATATTTTCTGAAGAAGTAAGTTGAATGTAAGTACAATTTTTCTTGTGGCATTACTTATTTAAAATAGACATATGCACACACATAATAAAAATATATAGTGGAGCATTGTTTATACAGCGCTGAATGGGCTAGCGGAAAGTGTTGCACAAACAATAAAGACATATAATCCATTTACTCTTCTGACTAAACTCAAGAATTGGGATAACAATAAATGGTCGTATAAATGTAAGAGTTGTACAAGCAATTTTTGTATAAACGATGCTTTGCTGTATATAGTAAGCAAATATAAAGCTAAACAATTAGCAGAAAATTCATTATTGAAAATTTAACACACCCCCACTTGATGTTCCAGGAATTGCACCATCTGACGCCACCTTTGTGACTGCTGCAGGGTTATATGTCCATGATGTGCTGCAAACTTCTACTTTTAAATCATTGTCATGATAAATTTGCTGCACACGGCCAATTTTTCCAAGAGTCTAAAAATTCCATTAAAAATATCAATAATACACATATTATCATACTAAAATTACACAGATGTAGAAAATAACAAAACGGGAGAAAAATAATGGAAATTTTTATCCCTATCACAAAATATTTTTTAAAAAATAAATGTTGAGAGCGAAAAAAGGAAAGAAAAAGGTAGTGGAAATAATGTGACTAACAAAAAATTTTTAATAGTTTTTGAGAGAAAGATAAAAATATGTCAAAAGAGTAAACATTTTCTGAGTAAACATGGAGCAGAAAATATTTTCAATGGCATAGAATGTTTTACATATCTCACAAAAAAGAAAACCATATTTGCAAGCAGGAATTTTCCTCAATCAGAGGACTATGTAATAGTTGTAGACTATGAACAACTACATGTAAATAGAATACTGAAGCATAATTTTAAAATATTGCACAACAACAGAATACTATAACCTAATATAGAAACCTACTACAGCATAGAATAAAGATTTGGAGCGGAGAGTGGTAAGAAGCGCAGAACAAGTTTTTGCTTGAAACAGAAGCAGAGCTAGAGCAGGAAAAATTTTCATGTTCCATGTTCCTACATTTTTATTAAAATTTCATTAAAATTTTCAAAATGACTTTTTCTGGATTAAAATTAGTTTTGAGTGAACAATGAAGAAGCATATAAGATTATTTTTCATCCGTAAGAAAGATGATTTTTAATTTGTAATTTTGTTGTTGTAGACAAAAATGAATAAATACAAAACGCACTTTTACTGATCATAAAATAACTAAATTAAATAAACAAATAATATGATTCTTATTAAAACGACTTGGAACCCTGGAGCAGAGTTAGAGCAAATATTTAGAAGTCGAAGCAGAGCAACTGAAAAAAAAATGTTGCTCTCCAGTTCTCTGTTAATAATAAGCTATATAATGAAACAAAATAGTTTTCAAATTAATATCAGAAATCAATAAGGATATGAAAGAATTGAAGTATAAACTGAAAAATGATTATTTAATATGGGAATAAGTTCTTGATATTTATTCCTATATTTCTGACTAAGCTTACAGGGATAGAAATCATTATGTACTAACCGGTAGCATAGCTTCAGCCCATTCTCCATGACCTCTTTGAAGGATTTTCACTCGTTCCAAATCTCTACAGATCTGCACAAGGTCTCCAACAGCAAAATGCTGGCCAGTAGCACTCTCACCTGGGACTGAAGATGCTGAAGTAGCTGTATTTACTTTAGTCAAAACAGCGGGGTTAAAAGTCCACCTACAAAAAATAAATAATTCAACACAAAAATACCAACAGGATTTTATGCAACTTCAAAACTGGAATTCAGTTATTATTATTTTTTTGAATAAACAGCAAAATTGAGAAATCAGTAGAAAGACACCTTTTCAAACTCGTAACGTCAATAAAGAATTGAATAACAGTTTTGAAAAAATAAATTTAAAAATTTTTGTGTAGGAAGGTTTAATCATTTCATCACAAAAGATGAAACTTAAAAATATTGATAAACAAAATATCATACATTTTGATTATCTGCAGAAACTTAATACATTTTGCGGTCCTTATCTACGCAGTAGTTAACATGTAAGCATTGCCAAATAAGAAGTAATTGAAAATTCCTTGAATAAATTTAAAGTGCAGTACCGAACCCCAAATTCGGAATCCCAAAGTTCGAAAAATCCTAAAATTCGGCACTTTTCCGAAAAATTCCGATTTTTTTTTTTTTTTTTTTTTTGTAAATTTAGTAAAATATTAATGTAAGAATCTGTTAAATTAATAAATGTCAGTAAATTTTGATACAAATAGAAGCAATTTTGTAGATATATTTATGCTTTATATGAACTAAACTAGGGAAAACAAAATAAAACCATAAAACCCTACTATGTTGAAAAGTGAAAATTGATTTCTTGGGCTCAGTTAAGCATCTTCCCCCCCCCCCCCCCATAAAAAATTATTTTTTCCCTTAAATTCTTAAAAATTTGTTTTTTAAGTTTTATTCCCTGGAAAAGGGAAAAAGAAAGAAAGATAAAGAAACTTGCTCTATTTTTTTTTCTTTGTGGTCATAAATGGCGCCCAGTAACCCTTGCAATTTGTACAAATGATCTGGCATTTTAGTTTGACTTCTCTGATGTTTTTTTTTTTTTAGATGTAGCTCTATTTTCTTTTTCATGAAATTGCAGGTGATTCAGTGAAATGGTTAACTGCCATGGTGGGTATGATTTATTTTTGCTGAATTGTATGTTGTAATTTGGAACGTTTATTTAAATCCATGAATAAGTTATTTTTTTGTTTGGTAAAAATATTTTAACACATGGCTTTACTTGTATTACCTTTTCCAAAAAAAGTTACTTCTTTATGTACCAGTTAAGAAAACAGTGAGAAATATAATTTCACGTTAAATTAAAGCACAAATGAGCATTAAAACGCAGACATATGTTTAGGGATTCCTGAAACATATGTCTGCGTTTTAATGCTCCTTTGAGCTTTAATTTAACGTGAAATTATATTTCTATTACTTTGCACAAAGTTAAATTATTATTATTAGCGTTGATGTTTTCGTAAATCCGCCATTTTTGGTCGGGTTCCGAAATTCGGCAAATTCCGAAATCCGGCTTGGCGCCGGTCCCGAGCATGCCGAATTTGGGGTTCGGTACTGTATTGGCATTTTTTCATACATCGGTAGTTTATTAACAGCTCATTATATGATTCAATTTACAAATGCCTCACTTGAATTATGTGCCATTTTGTCATTAATACAGTATTACACTCTCGTGAAGGTTACGTTAGTTATTAGTCCGTGGGCCAAAGCCTCAAAAAGAGCTTAAAATTAATTTTCGTTCCAACACTTGAGGGGCAATTTTATTTTGTCAAAATAAAGCATAATCTTGGTTGGTAAATGTAAATTCATAAAGTTCTCCAAAATATGATTGTCCATTAATTCACAGTAATCAAAATTATGAGGAACTATTTCGTTTTCACGTTAGCGCATGAATATCCGAAAGAGATCGCACTGTGACGTCAATAAGAAAGAAATTGACCAATCAGAGCAGCAGGAGCGGCCCTCTGTTTACTTTTTAGTAGCGTTGACTGGTATGATTCTTTGGAATTATACAATTCTTTTTGCTTTCACGCTATTTCTTTAATGTTAACGCTTTTAGAAAATTGTCAATTGCAGTTTTAATGTAAGGGGATATGGTAGTTCATTGACAGTAATTTTTGAGTTTTTCATGCAACTTCAATGATTTATTTCGTATAAGCATTTAAACTTTGAATTCTGTAGGGGGGAAATATTAAAATCCACTTCATAAAAAATTTTAATCAATTTTTTTAACAATTGCTACGTCACTGAAAATATTCTTCCTTTTAAAAAATCTGGGGACATTCTATATCATTTTAGACGAATATGCATTAAAGGGAGACACAATATCAGGGCACAAATCGGCTTTTCTATTTTTCACTTTTTATCTCTTCAGAAATATTATGACCCGTTTTTAGAAATATTGGGTTTTAAGAGTTACTATAAGCAGTAGTCATACGGGGGTCTTTCCTGGTCACGCCTTTTTTAGATTTATAAACTGGTATAACAAAGTAACTGCTAACTGAAATATGACAAACGCTCCTTAACCCTACACTGCGCAAATTTTTGTTTCTTTGTAAAAAAAAATTGTGTTTGTATGTGCTAGTTATAAGTAGAAAAAATACTAAAATTTTTTTTTATTAAATTTGGAAGAATAGAATCGGAGAAAATTTGACATTGTTTAAAAACAATACTGCGCATTTAGGGGTAACATTAATAATAATTTTTTATATAATCATTTTAATAAATGAAACAAAATTAATAATAAATAGATATGCATTATATTGAAAAAATAGCAATAAAATAGTAAAATTTATTAAAATAATTAATTTTATTATTATTTATAAATTTAAAGAATTGTTAAAGTAAAAATTTGCACATGTAACTATTAATTATTTTCTATTAATTATGTGCAAATTTTTACTTTGATTACCAATAAAGTTTAGTAATTTCACTAAAAGGTTTAAAACGAGAAACCTAACATCTGTAGGGGGTCTGATGCAGTAATGTTTGTTTCTTCTTGGGGCGTCAATTGATTTTTAAAAATGTTCCTAAAAATAATTTAATCGACCACTTTACACTAATTTGTTACATATTTATTACAATAATCTTCCAAAAGATACCAAATAAAGTGAAATAGAACAAACAGTGACACCTGTTCTTGTTTACACTGCAAATAATGCAGAAGCATAAAAAGTACCCCCGAATGCACGGTGTTGTTTTAAAACAACAAGTAAAAAAAGCTACCTAATATATATTTTTCTCGAAATTTTTCGGACAAGTTACATTTATTTTATTTTAACACTATGTAAGCAATTAAAGACTTTTTTTTAAAGAAAATGTTGCTTAAAATTTGTAAAAAAATTAAGAATTGGTTGTTTTTTTACAAAATTAACATGTGTTACGATTTTGTGAAAAAAGATGAACCTTGCGCTCAGTTTTCAAGATCTAGGGGAAACTATATTAATTACTATGACCTTACATACAAAATAAAACGAAAGAATGCACCACTTGCTAAGACTAATACAAAACAAGAGCTTAATGAACGAAAATTAAAGATGTTGTTTAAAAACAACACAGTGCAGTGTAAGGTTAACTATTCTATTTCATCTTAAAAGAAAAGATTTCTTCCTTGTCTCGATAAGTGAATTAGTGATATCAGAAACAAAATTCAAGGACATGAACAATAATAAACTTTGCTTTGATACCACATGTGTCAAACATAAAGCTGTAAATAATGCCTTAAATAAGATGGGAAAACCCCTACCCATTTCAATGCCAAATGCGTGTATATTTATATGTTTAAAAAAAAACTCTCTCTTGCTAACATATTTCCGTTTAACAATGTAGCGTAAAATTTAGCTCGCAATGTGCTGCATAATATTTTTATTCAATTTCTTCCTCTCTCTAAAAAAAATGCATTATTTTTCTCAATAACGGAATGGATATTTAAATGGAAGACAACAAGGGCGGAGGCAACTATGAGGTAAGTCCTCTGATGCATACCCACTATTTAAATTGCTGCTCAGTTAGAAATGTGCAATATAAATACAACACAGAACGCAAGCGCTCCATACGCAAGTTGAATACCAATACAACACAACATGTGCTAATAATATATTTTTCTATTATTTTATTGTGCACAATGTAAAAAAAATATAGATTTGCAGAAAGTTTGGAGGAAAAAATATTTTACTTACTAGTACAAAAACATTTTGAAAACAGATTGTCTCCAAAAATTATACCTTTTTTAAAGATCCATACCAGTGCTATATTTAAAACTAAATAATTTCCGTTGATGCTGTTTTATATTACAAATAGCCTATGCTTTTGAATTTAGTGCATATATTTTGTCTATATTTAAGTACATTGGTTAGAAGAATTGATTACAAGAGCTTTTTTTAAAATTAAGTTTAGAATAGAATGACAGCAAGGGTCGGAAACTTGTTTACAAATAATGCTGTAAGCGACTAAGGCTACATTCCCCGTGATTGGTTAACTACGCGGAACAAAAAATAATTCGATGATTTCATTGGAGGAGAGTATGAATACATCGAAAAAATAGTGCAAAAGGAAATCTCTTGTTATTAAATTATGGCCAAGTAATTTTTGGAGAACTTTATAAAATTAAAAATATTAGAACATTTTAAACAGTTTTCTTCAAAGAAAAAATTGCCCCCAGAGCATCGGAGTGAACTTGAACGATAAATGCATTCGGTCCACGGACTATATGCTTAGCTCCAATGACTCAATCTTAGTTAAGATAATTTTTTTTATTTATTTCTATGTGCGATTAGTTTGTAATGAACTCTGATTGTTAAAATGGACAACACAAAAATACCAACAGGATTTTATGTAACTTTAAAACTGGAGTTCAGTTATTATTATTATTTTTTGAGTAAACACCAATATTAAAAACTCATTATTTCCATTCATCATGCATTAAAAAAAAAAAAAAACTTACCGGTTTCCACTAGGATAAGATACAACAATATCAGAATCTTCATCTATTCCTACTACTGTTCCAGTAGTACCCAGACACTGCAATAAAAAATAGATTAAAATATATGCACTTTCAAACATTTCAAATTATAACAGTCAACCAATATTAATATAAAATCACTCAAGATGAGTGATGTACTTATCTTAAACAAAATAAATAGGAATATTTTTAATAAGCACATTTTATGTATCCTTCAAATGCCAGATAACATAAAAAATACTAATGAAAAATAGAACCACCTTGCAAAGAAACAGTTAAAACATTTTCTTGGAATGTGAACAAGAAACACAGCAGAGGTATAAGTTCCTTTTATTCTTTCATCCCTTCGGTTAGTATTTTGGGAACTCATACCAACTTTGTAATCATTACATGTCAGATGAAATTGTTTGATGAGAAATAATTATCAAATAAATATAAAGTTCAAATATTTTCAATGACCATACTGCCTTCTTCCCTTTTTCAAGAATTTATGGAACAATAAGTTGGATGAATAAAATTTAAGGAGTCTCTCTATACCAAAAAAAAAGGGAATTAACACTGGTGATGCCACCATTATTTTGGAGAAATTCTGCTTTTCGCACTTCAAACTCTCACGAATCAAATGTGATGAAAGTTCAGTGAAAATTATATGAATTATAGAGAACTTTACGGCAAAAACACTGAAATAAAACAATAACAGATTCGAATAGAAATTTTCGAACTGTTTTATTAAAAAGTAGATGAATCCCCACCCTCCATCTGTTTGTGCCGCAGGAGCTCAATTTTTAATTAATCAATATGGCTTTTGGAATGCAAAAAGATAGACCTGTATATTTACCTGTAATGGAGTTCTTTTTACAAAACAAATTTTTAAGTAGAAAATTTAATTTTAGGCTTTAACTTTTAAATAGTAGCAAGAAACCTTTTCACACTCATAACGTCAATAAAGAATTGAATAATACTTTTGTAAAAAAAAAAAAAATTAGAAAAAAAAACATTTTTATAGGAGGGTTTAATTATTTCATCACAAAAGACAGGACTTTAAAATATTGATAAACAAAATACAGTCAGTACTGCCTATATGGTCAGTTTTCTAAAGTGCCGTTTAACTTAATAGGGAACGCATGTTAAAGTACACCACTTATATCGTCAGGTAATTTTCAGAGTGGTCCGTTGTATGGTTACTTTTTCTTAGGTTGGCATTTTGTTTTCTTAAGAAAAATAACTACTCCTTGAGACAGGAAGCGAGTGAAAATGAGGAGACTCCCCTACGACCCCCACAGAGAACTGGAATTCCCTCCTTTCTTTTGTTTCCCTACCCTCCGTTTTCTTTTGCATTCATCGTCAATGTTGCCCCACTCGCCCCACCCCTTTCTGGTCTGAATTCCTTTCCCTTCTCAAGGGCAAAGGGTCAAATGGACATCTCTCTGTTGATTGGTTGAAGTTGTCATTCCAAACTTCAAAAAAAGTCGAGATTGTAAAGTCACCAGAGGAAAGAAAGATTTGTTTCATTTGGATTACTGGTCCAGTAATGAATTCACACTTCATCATGGCTTCCAAAAGAAAAAATTTAAAAATCTTGGAAGAAAAGGAACTGATTGAAAAGTTTAACAAAGCAAAATTTTCAATTACTGCTGTTGCCAAAGAAAATTCTATACCACGGACAACTTTTAACAATATTTTATTAAAAGCCAAACGCAGCTCTTCAGATGATTTAATTAGCTACCAACATAGGCGTAACTCGGGTTAGTGAAGGGGGGGGGGGGGGGCATCCTAAAAATGTACAGACTAAACACCAATAGGAAATGGAAACTTCAAAATTTATCAGTCATAAATACGTGTCATTAAAGATAAATGCAGTTGTTTCTTTCAGGCATCTCCCTGGGGGGGGGGGGGGGGGGGATCAAAATTTTAAAGAAAAGAAAGAAGAGAGAGATTATACTTTTAAGACTTTAGTTTCAGAAACCCTTTCGGGGAAAAGACATCGAACACTATCACAGCGACACCAAAAGGAATCTAAAAGATATAAGAGTTGGTTACATGATTGAAAGTTAATTATATTTTACTTATTTGATCTATTTTCGGAATGTGGGGAGATAAGGTTCCAGGTCCCGTGCAGAAGAATAAAGGGGTGAGGAGAGCATGGGCTCATTGTGCAAATTTTTTCTTGGAATTGACCCCGCACTACCCCGCTTCTCTCCCTCCTTCATGTATAGGAAGATGGAGCCGTTTTGTTTGTGAGGGAAGTTTGGCAGGTGGCTTCAAGGCGTACATTAAACACATTAACCATAGACTAACAAGAAAAAACAGATGCGTTATTTCTTTCATGAGTTTTGGCTATTGTAGGTCATTTGGGAGCTAAGCCGATATTTTTCCAGTAGCTCGGATTTATGGGAAACTTAAACGATTGAGACTCGAATTATAGAGACTTTACTGTAGTACATAAATAAGGGGTAAGATTTTGAAGCATACACCGCCCCTTCTATTCTTAACATGCCCCCTCCCCCCACGGAGCAAAAGGTCTGAAAGAAAAGCTGGCTGATATACTTTCCGCGCATAACCAATATATTTATCTTTTTTTATGTGCATACTTATCAGCTGCAAAATTTTGGATGACGTCTCTGGTGTATGTTGTTTAGCGTCTGGTGCGTCATTTCTCGACTCTTCATTATTTTCACATGGAGATTCATCCTCTTTCCGTTTTTTGAAAAATAAAAACAACGTGGCTCGAGCTTTACGTTTAGTTTCTTTACCTTACTCATTTTAATTGAGCACAATGGCTAGCCAGTAAGAAATTGACAATTTGCTTATAACCTGCTGGGAAAAAGTACAGTAGAACCTGTAAAGTTCATCACCTTTGTAAGTTGACCACCTGTCTAAGTTGGCCACTTTTGTGAGGAACACAATTAGCCCTTCACCCTCTACCTCACACTCTATAAGTTGACCACCTGGCTAAGTAGACCACTAAAGTGCTGCATCACAAGTCGTCAACTTACACATGCTTCACTGTAACTGAGATACAGAGCTCTATTGTTAGAAACACTTTGCAGCACTAGTAAGATAATGATTGACAGATGCACTCTGCCCCTCATCACCACGTGACTCTCCGTTTCAGTTTCTCACGAATGGGGGAACGTGCTCCGGGCCCCGAGCAGGAGGGGGAGGGTTGAACCCCCAACTCCCCCTGGTTATGCCTATGGCTACCAAGAAAGAAAATAACAGCACATGTCACCTTTTGAAAATGTGGAGAAGGCTCTTCTGACATGGATTAAATATGAACAATCTCAAAATACTCTTATATCAATATTCTGAAAGAAAAATCACTGGAAATTGCAAGAGGACGGACAAGTCAAAATTCGTTGCTATTAATGGCTAGCTACAGCTATTTAATTTGAGGAATAATCTACCCTTTAAGAAATTGTTTGGTGAAAGTGCCGATTCAACAGCTCTTTGAAAGAATGAAAAGATGAGGCGTTGAAAGAGAACTGACCAACGTGTTCAACGTTGATGAATGCATACCGTAAAATCCCGAAAGTAACCCCCCTCTTTTTAAAAACCAAACTGGCAAATTTATAATAGAGATTTTCGAAAAAAATTATGGAAAAAAATTGTTTTTAGTATTAATTAAGAGCATTTACTGAAGATAAATAATAAGTATAACCCATTTAAAATTATTTTAAAACATTAATATAAAACAAGATTCAAAAAATAAATAAACAAAAATCTGTCTTATAATTTTCTAAAAGAAAATTGATCGCATGGGGATGGCATCTTTGACTGAAGAAAGAATTTAGCACTTAAGTTATCAGAAACCCCTATAATTTAAAGTTAAAACTCATGAAACGCAAATTTGGCATGTTCGGGGCCAGCGCTACATCAGTATTTCGTAATGTGCCGAATTTCAAAACACGACCAAAAATGGCGGGCTTACAGATCAAAGATGGCGGCTAATGAACGAATCGACGCCAAGAAAGAATTTAGCACTTAAGTTAGCAGAAATCCCTATAAGTTAAATTTAAAACTCATAAAACGCAAATTTGGCATGTTCGGGGCCAGCGCTATATCGGTATTTCGTAATGTGTCGAATTTCAAAACACGATCAAAAATGGCGGATTCACAAGATCAAAGATGGCGGCTAATGAACAAATCAACGCCGAGTACCTGAAATTTATTTTTAAGCATATAGACCTTGAATATTTATGAAAAATAAACAAATAAAATAAAACACAAAATACAAAAATAAATTGGACATATTTAATCTTTATCATAAGAAAATAATACAAAACTTGTTTTAAAATCGTCAGCCATTTGGGGAGGTGGGTTATGTTAAGGAATATTGAATGATTCTACTTTCGGCGAGAAAAGGGGGGGGATTCGATGGGGGGGCTACTTTCGGGATTTTACGGTACTTTTTTTATCGTGTCTTACCAGACAGAACTCTGTTTCATGTCTGGAAAAATGCGTAGGCGGAAAAAAGAGTAAGGAACGCTTAGCTGTTCTGTTATCGACAAACATGGATGACTCAGAAAAATTGGTTCCTGCAGTGATTGGAAAATTTCCAAAGCCTAGATGCATGAAAAATGGCAAATCTTTGTCTCTTGTGTACAATGCCAATTCCAAAGCGTGGATGACTCGGGAGATCTGGGGAAAAACTCTCAGGAGGTAGGACCTACATTTTTTGAAGCAAATGCATTATTCTACATTTACCAAAGTTGGAACATGGTTTCACAAAAAACTATTGAGAATTGTTTCCGACACCCTGGGTTTCGCAGATCTCCAGAATCATTAGAGGATCCAAAGATCTTCCCTTAGCTGAGTTGCAGAAAACTTACGAAAACGAGGCTATGGGATGCTGGATGAAAATCTCTATGCTCAGATAGATAGAGATGTGCTTACTAATGGTGAAGCAACAATAGAAGGTATTGTTTCGGATTTCCTAAATGTAAATGCTAAAGGAAGCGGCGATGAAGATGATACCGAATGTGATAAAAAGTCTGTGTCAACATCATCTGATGCGCTTAAAGCTATCGATGACCCCCTGAAGTGTTTTTTTACAAACTCTGTTGCAGCAAATGAAAATTTAAAGACTCCAAGGGACTCTTAGTGTAAAAATTGTGTTAACAAGCAAGAAGCAACAGGAGTCCTGCTTAACAGAATATTTTTCTTAAATGTAAGGTAAATGATAAGGTAAAGAATTAAAGTTTTGTAAATATGTATATGTGCATGCATTTCTTATTGCTTTATCATTTAAAACGTCTTAGGAAGCTTATTTGTTTAAGTTCTGATTCCAAAAATATATTTTTGCCATATTAACTGTACTTTTTCATTGCTCCGCATATATGGTCACCCCGCTTATAAGGTCATATTTTGCTGGGCCTAAGAAGTGACCATATAGCCGATACCGACTGTAACATAGATTTTGATTATCTGCAGAAACGTAATACAGTTTGCAGTCCTTATCTATGCAGTAATTAACATGTAAACATTGCCGAATAAGATGCAGTTGATAATCCCTTGAATAAATTTAAAGTATTGGCATTTTTTCATACATCGGCAGTTTATTATCAGCTCCTTATATGATTCAAATAACAAATGCCTCACTCGAATTATGTGCCATTTTGTCATTAATACAGTATTACTCTCATGAAGGTTACATTAGTTATGCTTAGCTGCAATGACTCAATCTTTGTTTATATAAATTGTTTTTTATTTATTACTATGTGCAATTAGTTTGTAATGAATTTTGATTCTTAAAATAGATTTTGTTCATTTATAACTTGCTTCATTTGGTAGCATTGAACTTTCAGTTGTAATTTTGTCAAATTAAACCAATTATTATTCAGAGTCGTACGTTTAAATGTATTTAAGATATGATTTTACTGCTAATATATGGTTCCTATATCCGTAAGTTTGTGCTGGTAACATTTTGAAAAACGACAGACAACATAGGCCGTACAACAATGCCATTGTTTTTAACAAAAGAGAGCTGTGGACAATGCTACTATGAATATTGTAAATTGTTCGTTTTTCGTACTTTAAAGGCATGTTTTTCTTACTATGTACTTACAAGGGCAGATTTTGAGGCAATGCTGGAGAAATTAGTGTGCATGTTAGAAAGCGAACTTTGCTTTAAAGTGATCAGGGGCTGGAATCACTAGGGAACTGTGCAACAATTCCTTGATTTATGAAGCAAACCAATGAATAACACCAGCAATTTGCAAGCATAAGGAAACCTTTTGGCCCCTTGTTTATTTATTTATTTTAAAACCCCTTTCAAATAACAATTGAAGAAAGGAAAAATTGGAAAATCTTTATGCTTGAGTATCTTACCTCAAACATCCCATCAATCCAACCTCCATGCCTGTGCTGCAAAGACTGAACTATTTCCAAGTCTAAATCAACATTTACGCTGTCACCAACTTGGAATCCATTAATATTTCCTCTACCAGGCCCTTGTCCTGCAAATAATAACATTGATAAATACCAATTAAATTAACTTATGACATAAATAACTCTTTTTGAGAAATAGGCATTTAATGAGTTTGAATTTCTAATTACTTTATGTTCTTTACTCTTGCAAACAGTAAATTAGTGTTCCTGTTACGCGTTTTTCGAAGGGCGCGGAGCCCTGCCCCTTTTTCAAAAAGTGTTGATGCGTCCTGCCCTGTTTTGAACAAAAAAAATGCACCCTGTCTTTTTTTTTTTTTTTCAAGTTTGAAAAAAAAATTGGATTGGACGAAGATGTTGAGGCATGACCGATGCATCGGCGCCGATTGTTCAAAAAATTAGCCATCGGCATCGGCAGCCGATGTTAACTTCAAAAAAAAAAAAAAACGTCGGTCCATCGGGCTTTAAAAAACATCTAAATGGCCTCATCCTTATACGTAAGATTGTTCAATTGCACGTTATTAATCTTAAGTTCATCTACTAGATACTTTTCTTTACAATATTTTGAACGTTTATTTCCAGTTATTGCGCTATTTTAAAGCAACGCATTTTCAAAATGGCACGGGATAATTTGAGCGCTCAAGAATCGTTAATTTTACAAGCTCAAACAAAATACTCTATTTGATTAAAAATGAATGTGTTGCATAAAATAATACAAGTGTTGCAGTATGCTTGCATCAAAATCAGAGGATTCCCGTAACCCATTAACAGGAAAACGAAGTTGAAATGATGAATCACAGGCACGTGTTTCGTGCCAGTGCCTTACAAAGTCGCTTTAGCTGATGTTTTCTTTTCTTGTGATTGTTTACTCTTTATTTATTCAGTTTTGTATTAACTAGTACTACTATTAGTATCTGAAAAGAAATGGGTGAAGAGAAAATCCGATCAAAAAATAATAGCCCGATCGGAAATCGTCTTTTTTTTTTTTTTTTCTTTCTTCTAGATACACAAAAGCGATTTTCGGTACTTTTGTACTTTTAATTCCGAAGTAAAAAGAAATTAAAGTCAAAAAGATATTTTTCCACACGAGAAACATATGCGTTGCATCGGCATTTATATGTTTTTCAAGGTCGATGGGCCGATGTTTTTTCCGATGTTATGACATCGGCGGCCAATAGCGATGGCTAGTTTTTTGAACTATGGGCGCTGATGCATCGGGCGGGCCCTAATACTTATATATTTAGTGCTCATTTTAAAAGGTTTAACTATATTTCTCAAGAAATGCTAAAATTTTAGGCAAGTCTCTTTAAAAAAAAATAATTTAAACAGAAAGCTGAAAAATGTCCGGATCTTCGAGGTTCCGGATGTATATGTATTAATGTTTTATAAATATATATATAAAAGGAATGATTGAAATAATACCTAACTTTTTTAATTAACATTCTGCATGTTTTAGTGGTTTAAAGCGAATATTTGCCATCGGCCGATAGAAAAGGAAAATAATAGGTAATCAGCCATCTTTGAACAATCGGCATTTTCCCATTGGCAAAAAAAGGCTGTCGCTCAAGCCCTAGAAGATTTCCTTTGATACAAAGATTGCTGAACATAGCTGTAACCTTGCCACCTTCAACGGCTGAGGTGGAGAGAGTATTTTCTCAAGTAGCATGAATTGTGTCCACTCACAGAAATAGACTTAAAGTAGAAAATACTAACAATTTATTAATGATAAAGCTAAATGTCATTGAAGAATAATGTCAGAATAAACAATGATTCAGCTGCTAAAAGTCGGCTCACTAAAAAAAATTGTAAATTTTTTTCTATAATAATGAATATTTTAAAACTACATTTCATAGTCATTTCTTCTATTTTAATTTACGTACTTATTCCACTGAAGTTTTTTCTGATTTGTTAAATTGTATTTAATTTACTAGCAGTTCTTTCTCAAATTAAGGAATTTTTTTCTTATATCAGCATGGTAAATAAGATAAAATTATAGTTTTAATTGTTACTGTTCACAAGTCTTTCAAAGTGCTTAATTTTAGATTTATTTTCTTTCTTGTTCCAGACAGTTGTTGATCAAACTTGTTTTCTTTTTTTTTTGGGGGGGGGTCCATTATTTTTATTGATTGTTTTATTTTAAATTTATATGGCTCTTTTTTATGAAATTTTTATCAATTGCTTAGGAAAATTTAATTAAGCATTATTTAAAGAATTTATCTTGATAAAAGCAACAATTTCCCTTTATAATGAACGAATGCAGGTGTGATTTTTGTCTAATTGTTTCAAAAATGTATCCTTTGTTTTGTTTTCATATTACAATTAATTTTTATAATTAATTTAATTATTAGCAATGCTATTATCATTTTTTTTTTGCAATAAATCCCATTAGCAACAAGTTCATCCCTAACTGACCACGTAATTTCTTTAATTTTTTGAAAATGCTTACAACTTCTTTTGCAATGGCGCATCCCTCATCTAACCAACCTAAGCAACCCTCCAAAAATTGGCAGTCGATCAATGGCAAAGTCTGCCCAACTCCTCCTGGTAGTCACGCATGAGACAGATGTCTCAACTCAGTCTCAATAGACTGAAAATTGCAGGTATCGTTTCGCTGGCATATAACTTTCTGAAGTTGTTATTTTGTAAGATACTTTCATTGTTATTTACCTGGTTCAAGAATTTCCAGAAAGATAATCATTTGAATATAGATATATACACACACATAAGTATCAGTGGTTCAAAATATATATAATGCATTCCGGTACGCAGTGCAAGTGATAGGTCTTAACAATTTTTACACTTAGCATATAAAAAGGTGAGACAATTAGGAAAGCGCCTTTTCACATGGCAAAAAGTGCCCTTTTTAAGAAATGCACCCTGCTCTTTTTTGAAAAAAATGTGAACACTACAGTACATCATTGTTCACATCATTGGAACAGTACATCATTGGAAGTTCACTTTTTTAATGTGTTCATATATTTAATATACACATACAACATAAAATATCAAATACAGGCAAAAGCATGAAAGCAATTAAAATGGGCTATTTACATTACTTATGATAAACTACCTACCGTATATTTCCGAATAAAAGCCAATCCATGTATAAGCCGAAAGTGCATTATTGCTTCAAAAATGCACCGAAAATTCAAAACTCTTATATAACCCGAGATAAAAATTTGAAGGAAAAAAAAAAAAAACAGCTCAGTCGCCAAAGGGGGCAAACCATTCGCCAAGCAGGTAACACAGAACAAGTATTTTCCAATCAAGATGTTGTGAAAGTGAGAAGCTTGGGACCAACGGCAACAGATTGATCTCTGGTAACCCTGTTTGAGGCGAGCTCTGAGTGAGCGAGAGCGAGAACTTTTTCCCCCATTCATTCATAGCTTTTTGCTTCTGCGTTTGCTTAGTTTGTTTTACTTTTTTTATTGTTTTAATTCAGCTTTTTCTACATTTATATTAGGATGAGTGGGAATAGAAAGGTATACACAGCTAGTTGTGAGAGTATTACTATAGTCAGGAGCATATTTCGCCATTTTGTTACAGCAATGATTTCTGAAAACTCAGCTGTAAAATATATGTATATTCTTTTAAATAAAACTCTACTTATTTTAAGCTAATTATTTCCTTTATGTAGGAGACATAAATTACATAATTAGAGCTCTATATTTGTCAATATTTTGCGATAGATAAACTGACTTTTTTTTAGATTATCGGACCCGTATATAAGCCACCCCCCCCCCCCCCCCCCGATTTAGCTTTCAAAAAAGTTCCAAAAATTCTCAGCTTATATACGGAAATATATGGTTTAGTTGCTATCAGAAGGTCTAACCCTTGGGGAAAAAAAAGACCCCCTCCCCCCTTACTGAAGCTTTTATTCTTCTTATTATTTATACAGTCAAGTGCCACAAATCCGCCGACCTGAAATCCGCCAACGTCTAAAATCCGCGTTGATTTTGTTCCAAACTGATTTTGCAGAAAAGTCATTTTTGCAAACGTAAAACTAATGTATTTTTGGGCCATGATCTGCCTATGAAGAATTTAGGCATGTAAAATCCTCAAGAATGGAGTAAAAAGATACTCCCAATGTTATTACAGTAACGAACCTCAAATTCAGAATCCCAAAAATCGAAAAATGGTAAAATTCGGCACATTTTCTGAGAATTTCCATTTTTTTTTGCTAATTCAGAAAAATATTAATCTAAGAAGCTATTAAAGTGATAAATACCAGTAACTTTTGATTCAAATAGAAGCAATATTGTAGATATGTTTCTGATTTTCATGAACTAAACTCAGGAAACCAAGATAAAACCAGAAAATCCTACTATGTTGTAAGATGAAAATTGATTTCTTGAGCTCAGTTAAATATCTTTTTTCCCTATAAAAAAATTATTATTTTCCTTAAGTGCTTAAAATTTCGTTTATCAAGTTTTATTCCCTTGAAAAAAGGAGGGAAAGAAAGATAAAGGAACTTTCTCTATTTGTTTCTCTGTGGTCATAAATGGCGCCCAGTAACTTTGCAATTTGTACAAATGGCTGGCGTTTTAATTCGACTTCTCTGTTAATATTATTTTAGATTTGATGCAGCTCATTTTCTTTTTCATGCATTTGCAGGTGATTAGTGAAATGGTGAACTACCATGTGGGTATGGTTTATTTTTGCTGAATTATGTGTTTTAATTTGGAGCGTTTTACTAAAATCCATGAATAAGTTATTTTTTTGTTTAGTAAAATATATTGCACATTAAAATATAATACACATGGGTTTACTTATAGTTCCTTTTCAAAAAAAAAAAAAAAAAGTTACTTATCAAGCCGTTGAGAAAACTGCAATTTGAAGTAAAATTGCTCATATCAACATTGATGAGTACATAAATCCGCCATTTTTGGTCCTGTAAATCCGCCATTTCGGGTCGGGCTCCGAAATTCGGAAAATTCCAAAAAAGGCCCTAGCACTACCTTGTGGTTAAAATATATAGTGTTCTGAAACATGTTTAAGGGTGGGGGGAAACAAAAAGTTATCACATTATTCGGGAATAATTCACACCTGGGAAACTTGTGAACTTTTTTTTAACATAGTTAACTAAAGTGGCCTGAAATCCGCAAAATCCTGAAATCTGCACAACCACTTCTCCCAAGTTGTGCGGATTTTTGACCCTCGACTGTATTTTCAATTTTTCTTACATATCTACACATATATATGTAAAGGAACTTGTTTATGTTTATTATACAAAGTGACCACAATCGGTGGCTCGGAAATTCGTCACAAAACTCAAGCATCCCCTGAGAACGGTAACACATGAAATCCCATTTGAAAATTTAAATTACTCCTTTACTGCTAGAACACTACTTGAAGCATTTTGAGACCAATGAAAACTTTGGACACATTATTATTAAATCAAATAGCTTTCTTTTACAGATTCTTACCTTATTAAGATTAAAAATTTATAGATTAATAAATGTCAAAAAGAGGAATTTTTAATGCCAAAAACACTGTATGCAAATATCATTAATAAATTGAATTAGTAAAATAAACTTTTTTTCCACAGATGCTTACTTTTAAGGCTTAAAATTTTCAGATTAATACATATTAAAAACAAAATTTAGGATATTCATCGCAGCTCATATGTACATAATACAAAATAACTGCAAGTAGAAGGTTAGAATATCTTAGAAAAAGTTTTAATAAGGTCTTTATTATTAATATGTTTACTAATAATTTGCTTGTTATGTCACAATCATTGTTAAACGGGAAAAGTTACTTACCTAACAGTGGCAAATGATCTTTATATACCGTTCCACCCTTAGCATCATTAACAACTTTCAGGTCAGCCTGGCAAAAATAAATTTCATTATTTAAATTTTCTAATAGTATTATTATTGTAACTTTGTACAAATTCAGTCATTTTTAGGGGGGGGGGAGAGAAAGTACTGCTGTATCATCTAGAAGAACAACATAAATGATGAAACATAATGAAATGAAAGGCACTTACATACAAATTAAAAGAACTTTTAGATTTATTTCATTAAAATTACCCACATGAAAATGTTGGAAATTTCTAAAGCTAGCGCTCTCTTTCCTTTAAAAATTTATTTCAGAGCAATGCTTACAGCATCTCTGCTTTTAATGAAAAAAGAAGTGCTTGTGTCTTGCTTCTACAAAACCTTGGAAACATATAGACAATTTTGCAGGAATTTTTTCAAAAAGTGAATAAATTTTAAAAGAGTCAAGAGAAATACTTATTCTAAGCAGTAATGTTGAGGTGGAAGGAAGGTGGAGTTAGTGTGCCCCCTCTTTATTTGAAAATACTTTTTTGTCACTGTCTCTTTTTGCACGTCTTTCAGTTGAACCATCATTACTTCTCAAAAGCCCCAACCAAAAATAGATTAAAATAACCTAATTTAATTTTCATTTATGCCTCAGTTTTAGCTTGTGTTTGTTGAGTTATGTGTCAGTAAAATTTTTAGTGTACTTTCTATTCTCCTATTTTTTTCAAAATTTCTGTTTTTCAAAAAAAAAAAATATATATATATATATATAAATTAAATTAAAATAAAGAAAATGTGGAGTAATGCTTGAGTTTAAAAAAAAGGTAGGAGGACACCATCAATATTTTAAATTCAATAAAACAATACATTAGTTAAAAAGCCATAACTCTTATTTGACTAGCCTAAAATTAATTCTGATAGTGAAGCACTTGCTTGAGCAATCAGAAAATCTTATTTTAAGGATTAAAAACAATTTTATTTAATTTTAACAACACAGACTGGAATCATCTAATAAAATGAACACAATAAGGAAATAAATAAGGGTCAAATTACCATTCCTTCAAAACCAACACGGTACAGATTTTTTGCACCATTGTCCCACATGACATAAGCTGCACTACGAGGACTTGCTGCACTCCAATCTTGTATCTCTGTGACCTTTCCCCTACGTCCATTGCCTCCATCTTGATCCTCCCACTGCCAGTCTACTCCTCTCACAACTCTAGCACCAGGAAAAATACCACGTACTGCAATTTTTTTACTCTTGCGTCTTGGATCAATTAGGACCCTGGAATAAATACAGGAGGTTTGAGTGTGATAGTTTTCATTATTTTGTTTTTATCCAGTTACTTTTCCAGTTTTTACTGAACAACCAAATTGTGGTTGGGGAAAGGGGCCATTGTTTTGTTATAACTGATGTTATGATGCATGCCTTTGACAATGCCATTGGTGAATTTCAGCATTTGAGTAGTAAAGGCACAGAACAATGAAATGACTGAAAGTAACTAATATATGTTCTTTTTTTCAACAGGAAAAAGGAAGAACATAAATTTTCCATAAAAAAAGATGCAACAAAAGTTTTTTTATTGGATAACTTCGAGCTTATTTTAACTAGGTACTTGTTCTTTTTCTAAATATGTAACTTAGAGTAGACTTTCATTAAATAGTTGTTTTGACTTGTAATATTTATAAATTAACAAAATAATACCCAAAAATTAATTAAATTATTTAGGAGTTTATTACAGACCTCACTGAACATTTAAGCACAATAAGTATTTTTGCCATTTTTCTCCTGTTTTTAAAACCATCCCAGCAAAAATACCAACCCTGGTTACAAGGTATTTTAAAAGCAAAATTGTCTTCTTGATGTTCATGAAATAGCATATTCCTTGCTATATGGCCTGTGCCCAAAAATTTAAAAAGTACCTCTTTGATTCAAAAATACCTCTTTGATTTTGTAAATTTCCTCAATTTCTTAGATGGCATTTGTTACCGCTAAGATGGGGAGGAGGGAAGACTTTGCAATAAAGCAAAAATTTTCTCCGTCATCCTTATGGGAGAACTTTTAATCAAAACTTCCTCAGATTTTAAAACTTTTATAAAACTAATTTATTACAACATATTTTTCAGAAATCTTAAATATCACGGATGATTATTTATGTGAATTCATCAGTGTGTGAAGTACCTTCATTTCTTAACTAATATTGTGAATATTTGAAAATGCTTAGGAATTTAATTATGCATATTCCTAATATGAATTAAAAATTGGGTACCTATATTTTTTTATGATTGCTATTTAAGGTAAAATAAGAGAAACTATTTTGCAAATATTACAAACCTTTCACTTCCAGGTGTTGTTATTCTAAAAAATCTATGCCTCAAGTGATGTTTGTCTCCATGATAACAAGTTGAACACAAATCATAATTTGGGCACTCGGCACACTTCCATCTAATGCCAAAAATTGGTTGCTGGCGGCAAGTATCACACATTGTACCTTCATGTCTAATTCCTATAAGGAAAAATATATATATGTATATACATACACATATATACATTGGACATAACATATAATAACACATAAATTTAGAGAAGTGAAATTCTCAGTAATAACCTTTTAGAGAATATTCTTTTGAATATTAAACCTTAAGAAAATATAGTAATATTAAAACAAATGTAAACTTCCGTGCTACAAAGTAAAAATCAACATAAAATTAAGCACAAAGTTTGCAAACATGTGTTTCGAGTATAGAAGGAAGCCCTTTTTCAATACAAAAGAGTGAGCTTCTAGATGCAAAAACATCCAAGTGAAGCAAAGAGAGCGAGAAGGCATTTTTATCAGGTATGATAACCTTCTCCTTACCTGGCGTTATTAAAAGGGAAAGCAAAGAGAAGAATGCAGCTTAAATAGCAAAAGCAAGGGATTTTCTTGTGACTAAAGGTGCATTCTGAGAGAGATTTTCCCCTGCAATATCTGTTGGGACAGGCACCGTCCATTTCTGAACGAACCTGACAGTTGCTCTCTGACAGTATCTTGCCGAACCGGTTTCTCGCTGTGGCAGTCACGTCTGACCATGGGGGAACACTTTTCAGAGCTACTGTCGTAAGTTCTTGGGCCAAGTTGAAGTCCCTGTAACTTTTTCCCGACTGTTTCACATTGACTCCCGCGAAAAATACTCAATTGCTTCGATTAATGTCCTAAAAAAGTTCAATTAATTGTATTATTGTTCTGAAATTTCTGTTTAGTGGTTGATAAAAACTCTGGTGCGCCAGCCCTTTTGGGGGCCATGGCTTAGTGAGCCCATTCCAGTTTTTGAGACCAAGGGCCCAGGGGTGCAGAAGCAGAAGTTCCGGTCAAGTGGTCGGCCTGATGCGGAACACCCAGTGTTTAGTTCCGCAATTTAACTTAGACATAGACAAAACATATTAAAATCTAATTAACACTGGTAGACCACCGGCATAAAAAAAAAAAAAAGACACTAAGTCTACGGCAACATTCTACTACCTACCAACTGAATCCCCTATTCAACTGACTCCGGATGCAGGCAAGCACGTGTTTATATATGCCTTCTCATTTACATAGTGAGGCACGCTGGGAAACTTACGTTAGGCACTGTCAAGGATGCAACCAATAAATTTGTATAATCCTTCATACAGCACTGCCGCCTAGTGAGCAAACGTTACCTAGTATTTAATTTATGCAAACTTAGACTCTAGGAATAAATTAAATGGCTCTGGCATAAAAGTAAAATAATAACTAATGCAATATTTATCCTTAAATTGTTAATTAAATAATAATGAGTGATAAGAAAATGAGAGACAGCTGATAGGCTTTGCAACTTCTATCAGAAACTGCTTTTTCTATGCGAGAACCAGTTGAATGCGAGAATTGCATGATTTTTCACTCCCCAGACTGTCGCTGCAAGTCTTTGCTTGCAATTTTTGCTGTAGTGTGAACATCCAGCAACTGTCGGACATTTTCCTGCAAGTTCTTTTGCTCTTCAGAACGCGCATTAAGAGTGTATTCAGAAATGTTTTTCGGGGTGGGGTGGGGGCCCTGTCTGCGACACACTTAAGGACTTGAAGCTTATGTTAAGGAAAGTTTCATGGAGGAATATATATTACATTGGGTTTAAAGATTTTTTATAGCACTTTTCTATGTTTTAGACCTTTTTTTAAAGTTTTCTGATTAAAATTTAATTTGATTTATGCATTAAATTTTACAAAAAAATTTAGAAGTTGAAGAAAACAAGAATTTTAGACCACGAAAAAATATGCTGGTGTTTTAAAATAAATAGAAATATTTTCTCCAAACTCACAATGAATATCTGCTTTTTCAATTTGTCTTAACATTGAAAGACATTTTCAAATACAGAAAGTTGGTTTTGGATGTGGTCTTTCATAATGTGGAAAATTTTTCTTAATTATTCAGAGTAATTTAACCCCTTATTTATAAAAATAAAATTGTCAAAACACATGTTTCTCAATTATTGGTTGTATATTGTTTTCATTTTTTATTCATTTATCTTTTTAGAAAGTTCCTTTGACGATGGGATTGTCATAATTTTTCAAGAAACAAATATTCAAACAGCTTAAATCAAGTTTCAACCTCAAATCTTAAGTGCATTTTTTGGCAAATTTTTAGAGCATTTTTTTGGGATTTTTAAGGTCAACTTCCGGCCTGATGATAATGATTCATATATTTTATTTTTCAGCATCACTATGCAACTATTTAGGCCCAAGTATCCTTTTGAATGTGCAAATAGTACAAATAAACAGCAAATGAATATTTAAAAAACAGCAATGAGTGGAAAACACATAAGCATTAAACAAAATGCGAAAATTTCAGGACAAATGATATTTAAGGACATTTTATAAGTTTTATTGATAAATACAAGTATTCTATTGGCTATAATAAGTGCTACATGCTGCACTGCTTACTAAATTTCACATGTTTTCACAAAGGGGTCATTACATAGACTGCGTCATCGAAATTTTAATTGAAAATGCTTTTTATTGGAAAGTCTTGTACTTATTGGTTAAAGAACCTACATTGGGCATTGTTTTTTAATTATTGCCAACATGAATTTATTCATTACAGACAACTTATGTTGGGAAAAAATACATGTATACTTTAAGATAGATACATATTTCTCTAGACGAGCTTAGTAGAGTATTCTATTTAACACATAAGTACCATGGTATTAGTCTTAGATTTTGGAGGCATTGTTCTTGGGTCTGTGCTCCATTATTTTAAGAGGTATGCACCGTCACTCTTGTGGGGGGGGGGGGGGGGGCACCCATTATTAATATACGAAAATGAACTAATGTTACTTATTGCTGATGACAGATTCCTGTAAATAGTAGCTTGCATGATTGCTCAGGTGCAGATACAGGGAAGGGGCAATGGGAGTCCAGTGTTATTGAAAATTATATAAATAACAAGCTCACAAAAAGTTGCCCCTTCCTCAGCAAAGTCCTGTATCCATGCCCGTGTTTGTTTGTTTGCAATGTCAACAATTCCCATAACTTTGACATCATCAGCAAAAGTTTTTGATATTCCTAGAAATATCAAGGGTAGGCTAAGGAAACAATTTGCTCTTTAATGACATGAGACCATACTGTTTTCAGATGTGCCAATGTCTTAAATAAAATGTATTTAATGCAATAAGAAACTAGTACTCAAAGAAACAGAAACTGACCAACACAAAATGTAATCTAGGATAGTTTAAATTAACATAACAAATGTATAAGAGTATTTCTAAATCAATGTCATCAAATGAAGCAGACTAACATCATACACAAATAAAACTTGCGAAGTTTCAATTTAATTTATATACCTGTAGGTGCACTTTCGACTATTCTAAGATCATATGCTCCGGAACATCTGTAGTTAGCAGCTGTCCCATTGTCCCAAACAACCACTACTTCTTCAGGAGATTCAAAGTTTCGTACCGTGCCCAGGTGCCCCTCGCCTCCGTCTTGTTTTCCCCATTTCCAATCTGTTCCTCTCATTACTCGAGCTCCAACACCTTCCATTGTATTCATTCTGGCACCACGGAAGTTACTTGTATTTCCAGGGTCCATAGTATTTAATAAAAGTATAATGTTATGACAGTATTATACAGACATGGAATTCCAATAATGAAGATTCCTACTTCACACAACCGTGAGCAACAATTCACAGACAGGAAGTCCAGTGCGAGACACAGTCGAGATCTGACGAGATTTCGAAAAAAGAAAACAGAAGACTAGAATTGGCCTGTTTTCGATTGAATTGGCTCTTTTTTTTTCTTTCAAGTAAGAAAAGCTAGGTGAAATTTTGAAATTTTATTGAACTAATATGCAAAAAAGTACAATCTGATGTATGTACGAAACAGAAAAAGAAAATTAATTCCTAGTTAATAATACTTGTGGTTTTATTTTATTTTTCAAAATTTCATAAAAATTCTTGACCAAAATAATGTTGATGGTTCACGATGGTCAATGGAAAATTCAAGAGATCCTTTAAAAAGTAAATTGAAACAGCGCATTAAAACTATGCTTTTTCTAGTGATTCTCTTTCCTCCTTAAATAAAGAAATAATAAATAAACCGTACTGTTTTCCAGACATCAGAAATTTATTACAAGGTTGCCATATAATACTTAAACTGTAGCATTTATTAAAGGGCTATTAAAAGCCGATTCCGTCTGCAGAGAAAGGTCTTTGGAGAAAGCTCCTTGGCGACATTACTGAAATTGACACAATGCCAAAACGTGTTGAAAGGTTCAAAAAAGTTGGAACGGCTGAAAACATATGGATATGTGTTTCTTATAACTGAAAAGTCTATTTTTCTTGAAATCTGTGATATCTATATGTGACCGTTATGTGTTCGTCATCAAAAAGAACTTTTCTCTCAAGCTTAAACTTAAACTATTAATTGAAAAATTCCAACTGTACTCACAGTTGTGTAGTCATGACTAGTGCATCAAGGAAAATTAACTCTCGTCGTCGCCTGGCCGCTCTTACATTCCTATCTAATATTTCTTTGGATGGAACACATCGTGATACAAATCTTGGACAGTTCAATTTCAATTTGCACTATAATAAATCCACAAGCAACCAGCGTGCACCTGTTGAACACCGTGAAAAGAGTCCAGTGAACAAATCAACTAAACTATCGAATTGTGAAAAAAAGTTGTTTACCGATCATCGGGAACATATTGAAATAAAAACAAAAGAAAATGAGGCTAAATTATTCAGAAGAGAATCCGAGGATAAAATAGTTGAAAATTTTCGTCATTTTGAAGAGCATTTGCAGACTAAAAGCAAAGACAGGTGATTTTTTTTTTCATTTGAAATAATTTGATTAATGAGATTATTAATAATTTAATAAAACATTTTTTTTATTCTGCGAGTAAATGCAAATATTCCAAAAAATCTCAAGTGCTGTTTATGTTTTTATGCAAAAGTTAACATAAATATGCTATTTTATGATGCAGGAATCTGTATGAGTTTCTATGTCAGCAGCAAAATCCTATTAAAACATCAGTAGGGAATCCCAAAGACACATCTTCTGATCGATCTAGTTTAACATGTCCAAATTTTAAAGAAAGGAAAGACAAAATGATATAGAGATGAAATTTGAAATAGATGAATGATGGCCATGGTGTATAAAGTATAATTTATATTTTATAGTAGGTATGATGTTGTTCTAAAATATGCAACGCAAAAAAATTCTCAGAATTGTGTTTTAAGCATATATGGGACACGCTGCACAGGGCACAAGTCTTGTTGAAAAATTTTCATATGGAGCAAACTTCCATTTCAGGGGTTGTGCCAATTCAGGTCCGTTTTCAGACCGTTCACAAAATTCCGAGCCATCAAATCGTACTTTTTGCAGATTAAATAAGCGACAATCAAAATATATAGAGTGGAGAGGTAGGTCAGAGAATGTAAACAAACAGCGGGAGGTCTCCACGGAATAGCGATAAGGGGTCTGACGTACACTGGTCCCCTTTTGATTGGAATCCGCTTATTGCGTAGCATGATAATTTGAATATTGGGCATGAATTTTTAAGTTTTCTGAACAGATGATACAATTTTTGAGTGGGAAAAATTTGCTTATTGTTTCAAAAAACTACAAACATCATACAATTTTTAAGATGTATAGACATTTATTATTAATCTATTCAAAAAAGAGGAAAATATTTTTACCTTGACACTTGATATTAAATTTAAGCATTCATAAATTCTTCCAACTCTTTTCTTGCGCGGGACTGAGATGAATTTTTATTTTCCGAGCATAAACTCTACTTTTTGTTCAAGTACTTCATGGAAAAAATGTCCTAGCTCTTGCATAAGTTCGAAGAAGTTTTATTCATTCGAGGAAATTTCACTTCTGGCATAGTTTGAAGTTTAAAAATTATGTTACCAGATTTGCTTTGTAATCATTTCTTCCTCATGATAAACTACTTTCAGGCTGTAAAATAATACAATGTTTCCCTTTCGAAATGGAAGAAGGGATTTTTTGTTTGGAATTATTAACTTAGAAATAAGGTTTTCCATTTTGTTTAATATATTTGTTTGCCCTCCGTCTCTGAAAGCAGATCTGTATTTAACTTTATTTATGCTTGTTCTCGAATTAAAAACATTAAACACGTCATTCACTGTTTCAAAGATATCTAATGCTACTCTTTCATTCGGACATATAGTCTCAATTGCATAGGCAATATAGTGTGAAAATAACTGTATGGCATAGCATGTGCTTTATCGCTCACATCCTTTAACTTCTAAATGCTTTGCGCTTAATTTGGGGCAAAGACAAAATTCTATCTTTTCTCAAAATAATTTTTGAAGAAATTTCTGATAAAGTATCATCAATATTAAATCCTTGATCAATAAAATGATTACATAACATATTTATCAAATGTGGTATGTAAGCAAATATCCTAACATTTCTTTTGTTTGCTGCAGGATTTTCAAAATATGTCTTATATAAGGAAACAATTGGGTGTTAGTATACTAACGCCCAATTGTTTCCATAAGGTTTGATTTCTGGCCCTCATATCTGATATGATTGCAATGACTGTGTACAGAATTTCATGTTACATATGTATTATATTATTCAAACAATCAAAAGTAATTATTTTTTATCATATTCGTAATAAATAGGTTGTTTCTAATTGTGCGTTAGTCCTTGAGCAAGAGCAACTTGACCAGTTTTATGAAGGCCCGAAACTTCATCAGCTCCTTGATCGTATCAGATATCATTCATGACATTCATCTCATCAAACGAAAGAACTGTTAATTTCTGCATTTCTGAAATATTTTTACCTTGTTCTTTCATCAGGGCAATAATTTGGTTCAATGTTCTTGGTGAGCAATGAAAATTCTTTGTACAAGATTTCAAGTTTCAAGGTGCTGATGCTTGGCAAAGGAAATGTTATATGACTTCTCAAATAATCATAAGCTTTAGATGATATTGATCTAAAAACAAGACAACGTGCTGTCATCAGAAGACCAAGGCTTTTTAAATAGCCATTTTTCAGGCGCTGCAATTGCACTGGCATTAAAATGACTGATAATAACAAATTAATGGAATTATTACTTTTTTGTTCCATATTTAATTTCAATTCTTCTTCCCTTTTTGAAGCATCTTTTAACAATTCTTTTAATTTTGTATTTTCTTGTATTTATTGCTTATTTTCCTCTTCAATCGTTAAAATACAGGCATCTTTTGCTTTCAGTTGGTTTTCAAGCTATAAAATTTTATTGCACAAATTTTGGTTTTCAACAAATTCTGGCATTTTCAAGTAAAAATGGATCCTGACGGGGGCAAATAACTTTCCAGTTTCCGAATCTCGTCGTTTTTTGGAAAACGATGAAATATCAAATTTTTGCTCTTGTTTCCATTTTACTGTCAGCTACATCACAAAATACTATTTTTTTAATAGCTTTAAAAATTTTAAAGCATAAGATGAACTGAGCAATAGAGCCTTTCATTACAAGGAACAAGATTGAAATGTATGAAGTTTTAACTTTACGCAACGGAAAAAGGATGCAAACTAATTAAAAACACCCCATCTCCGGTCCCAAGTAACCAGCAGAAGGGGACCAGCTGACGTCACAGTTCCGAGATCTCGTCAAGGGAAGGGGCAGGGTTGCCGGGAATCTCTGACCTACCTCTCCTTTCTATATACCTTGATCGGCAATAAATAAAAAAATTTCTTTTATCACTGTATGTTTAAATTTTGAATTTTCACAAAAATGTTTTTGAAATTCACAAAAATCGGAACCTGTTAAAAATGCTGGATTGACCCCTGCATTTAGGAAAACTTAAATAGTGCAGGGTGCTCACCAGAGAGTGGGGGGGGGGGGGTCAATAGCTTTTTAGGAGGTGCACCATTGCTCGGAGGGGGTGGGGGCACAGCTGAATAATGCTCAGTTTTTGCATGCTGCTGGATTTTTAAATTATTTATTAAATGATAACAGATATTAATGTCGTTCATTGATATTCAGACTGATTTATAACTGTGTTTGTGCAGCTGACCCGCCCCCCCCCCCCCTTGGAAAATCTGGTTAGATCTTAAGAGAGCCCACCCGATTGTCATGGTTGGTGATGAGTACGCAATCTTGGTTACCCTGATTTGATCAAAACCCAGCTTCTATCGTTCTGCTAGATTCACTCCAAATTGGTGATTTTGAAACCTGGTGGGCTCTCCTAGGAGTTTATCTGTTAACTGTATATGTGTTTTTAATTTGTTAGCTTAGCTTATATATTTTTCAAATATAATTTTTGTTAACACTGAAATTAAAGCAGGGGTGCCCCCCTCCGAGCATAAGCACATCCCTTCTGAAAAGCAATGGTGCATCCTATCCGTGGTGAAAGTTAAAAGAAAAAGTACATCTTTTGGATACAATTTTATTTTACATTCATGATTACCTTCTGCACTATATCTTTTTAACAATATTTATAAAATTACTGAAAGATTAAAATAGGAATGATAAATATATAATTTAAGTTATTTTAAAATTCTGTTTGAAAATATTTAATCTACGAGTCTTATATAATCTGGGCTTAGTTTATAGCATTTACTTAAACATTTGTAAAAATCTATAATTTCTGTACATAAGGAAATTTTCTGCATAGCGAATTTGTTGAACTTGAACCAAGCTACTTCCTTATATAGGGAGACTTCACTGTAATCTAAAATAGATTTTCCTTTCTCTTGGTCAGTTGTTTTTTTTTTTTTGTTTTTTTTTATCTTGGTAATGAAACAGACTCCATCTGAAATGTTCAAGAATAAAATCAAGATTGGCATATAAAAAATGCAGTGTACTGTATTTTAATGATGCAAGCAAGGCCATATCGAAAGAGGGGGCCCAAGAGCCCAGGCTCCCCCCACCCCCCGAAATCCCAAAAATTTTCGCAATGTAGCATATATTCCTCCCTAAAATTTTCGTCAACATAAGTGTTTCAAAGTCAGGTCCCCCCCCCCCCCCCCAAAAAAAAAAAAAAATTCTGGCTACAGCCTTGGATGCAAGATATCATTTTCATGACATAATAGATTGCATAAAATGCAATTCAAATATTTGTTCACTTACCATCCAATGTTGTTTTCATTACAAGAATGAAAGAGTTTAGAAAAATAAAGAAAACATTGTAATTTTTACTGCATAAAGGAAAAATATAGCTAAAAAAATTATCAATGAACAAAAACACAATAGTTGCCTAAAGAAGTACAAGATGTATAAAATTAGAATACTAATATTATGTTTGTTCCTTTTCTTTTTCTAATTGCATGCATATCTATCCTAAAGCTTCTCTCATTCCAGAGTTCATAAATTTGTTCATGACGCAAAAACTCGCCTATGCAACTTGAGTCAAAAGAGAAAATTTTTATTGCATCAGAAATCTACTGAATCATATGGATTACCTACTGGAACAAGTACTGAAAGTCTTGGTAAGTATATGATGTTTCTGAGCTTGAGTGTTTAAGAAGAAAAAGCCTAAATTTGTCAAAAAATAGCAAGCCCTCAATTTTGGCACCACAATACAAATTAATTGCTATGGTAATCTTCTGTGTATGAGCTTACTAGTATATTTCAAACTTTAGATCAGTTAACAACTAGGGATGTACCGAGTAGCTCTTTGGCCGAGTAGCCGAGTACCTGGCCATTTACTACTCGGCCGAGTACCGAGTAGTTGTGAATAAAAAAAGAGTATTGATGTGCACATGAAGAATTTTGTATATATTGAAATGAAAACATACATTTTAACTACATAATATATATAAACTAATAAATAAACTAATGAAAGAAATTGAATGTAAGAATTCCAAAATAGAATTCTTTCAACCATTATAACTCTTTATAAAATCAGTTTATCAAAAATGATTATTGGTTGCAGTAAAAATTCATTCAATAATGTAAAATGCCTCATAATCTTCTCCTCCCTCCTCCCTCCCCACCCCCAAGGAAAAAAGTCTATATTGACACTATATATTTTTATTTACTTTCTTTTCATTTTTTAATTTTTTCTAGTTAATAATAAAGTGATATTTTTTATATGTAATTCTATTTTTAAAACCTAAGATACAAAATTATTAATGTCAAAAAAACACAAGTTTCTATGTACTAAGACATAATTTAAGATACATTGATTTAAAATTGAAACACATTACTCCTCAGATACAAAATCAATCAGTTCAAAATTGTTCACTAGATGGCACTACCTGAATGGATTGATTCTGCCCTCTAAGTAATTTGATATTAATTATTAAAATATTTGTATTTGATAGAATTTTGTGTATTTCCTTTTTCTTGCTGATAATTTCTTTACTTTAAAGTCATTTTTTTTCTACTTTTTACAATTGGAGCTTTTATATAGCTAGATTTTGATTTTCATTTAGAATTGTATATATATATATATATAATATATTCAGTTACCCAAAGAGAAATCATATTTAATGCAAATAAGTTACCACAAATTAATCCATTTAAAAGGTTTAGATGAAAAGACAATCTTTTCTTCATCAGGCATCCAAAAAGATTGCCAGGGCATAACATACGAGTTCCTCACATGTTTCACCAATTTGTTAAATCAAACATGGTGTACGCTACTCGTACAGCTTAAAAAGTGGCAAACAAAGTATAGAAAGTGGAAAAAATAGTTGAATTAGCATATGAACTTTACCAATATATAAGCTGTGTAAAAGTATTTTATATACTTCATAATTTTTTTTAATTATTGCATATTACATATTTATATTTGCATATTATTGTACTAATCAGTTACAAATTTATCTACTATTAGTAAACTTTTAAAAAATGAGGAAATTTTTACAACTACTCAGTAATGGCCGAGTACTCGGCTGGAATTTTGCCGAGTACTCAGTACACCGAGTATATACCGAGCACTCTGTACATCTCTATTAACAACCAAAAATATCAAGTTACCACTAAACACATCAAATCTTTCTGTATTAACACTCAAGTACCGATATTTCATTGACTTTTTTCATTTTAATTTGTGCTGTTACAAAAAAGTAATTTTGTGTTTAACATAATGCAAAATTTAAAAAAAATTGAAATACAAAAGTGACAACCAGCGACAGGCACAGGGCCCAGCTGGGCTGGTCCTCATCAATTTAACAGTACCAATGAATATCAGGAGCCTTCTTATATAAAAGTTTTTACCCCACTGCAAGTAACAGTCGCTTCCGTTAAACTATTCCAACTGCCTACAGCCTTATTGAATATGTAATTAACTGTAAAATTAGGTAATGGAGATTCATTTTGAGATACATCTCATTTATAATTACTAATTGATTATTTTTTTTCTTTTTGCTCTATCAACTATGCTATTGGGTGGCTTTTTAAAACTAGAATTTTCTTCTGAATATATAATGGACTGAAATTCGAGAAATTTAAATGAAAGCTAAATAATTAAATAATGTTTGATGTTTTAAAATTTATCATCATTTAATTATTGCATGCATATATATATATATCTATATAAATAAAAATGTAAGTGTTCGTTTGTGCAAGCCGCAAATCTCCGAAAGTACTTGACCGATAGGTTTGAAATTTTGCCAGTTGACAGAGTGATTCAAGCGGATGGTTTATAGACCCGTTAGAAAAAAAATCCGACAGGTAGTTCCTCTTTTATTCCAATTTAAATATTTTTTATTTTAATTGGAAAGGCTTGGCTTGATTTTTCTTTCTTGGGAAATCTATTAATAAATATAAAAGTCATTGTTGAAAACATGTTTGTTGTCATGGGCTATAATATTAAAAGAAATTACAGCAAAAGTTTGACTGAAGGCTTCTCTGGAAAAAATTAATCCAATCAGTTTGTTTGCTAAAATCGTCTTCAAAAGGGAATTTATCATACAAATGATTAGTTTTTAGTGCCATTAATTCAAAGAAGTTTTGCCCTTTGATATGGATTTTTTAAAAAATAGAGAATTTATATAAAAAATGTATTTACACTAAAAAGAATAAAATAAAATAATTTTTATAAAAAAACAGAACCGACTTCAAGTTATAAATTGTGCTAAAAAGTGAAAAATAAATTTATTCTTTAAACAACATCGATGTGACTTTTAAACATAGTTTTAGAAGTCGGTGCAAAATTATGAGTCTAATTAATATCATTATACCATTTGCTACTTCATATTGGAAATGTTGCTAATTCTGCGAAAATATATATATTTGTAATTGGGATTCATGATTACAAAAGTTTTTATCTATCTTAATTTTGCACCGACTACTAAAACTATGTTTAAAAGTCACATCGATGTTGTTTAAAGAATAAATTTATTTTTCACTTTTTAGAGCAATTTATAACTTGAAGTCGGTTCTGTTTTTTTATAAAAATTATTTTATTATTCAAAAATTTTGTGTTTTTTCTGTTTGTATTGATGTATTTGTTAGTATTTTTGCACTCGGAGATTAAATGGAACTTTAAAACAAAGATTACTTATTTTGAATGTTAACAGTTTCATTTAGCTATTTTCATCTTGATGTTAAAATTTTGTGTTTTTTCTGTTTGTGTTGAAGTATTTTTTAAATATTTTTGAACTTAACGATTAAGGGAACTTCAAAACACAGATAATTTATTTTGAACGGCAAATTTTTAATTTAGAATTTTTGTGTTTGTGTTTCTTCTGTTTGGATAAGGCTTAATGTTGGAATTTTTCAATGTGCCAAGCCAGACAATATCAAAATTTTCACAGACAATGGAACAAAAAGAAAAAGAAAAAAAATGCCCGCAAGCATTGTGAAAAAACATAAAGCTCAAGACCAATCAATCAAATTGAGCAGTTTAGATCTTCTCATGTGTACAATTATATATTGCGTGTTCTAGAATGGGTAAATAAAACAATCTATATTTTCAGACAATGAAACAACAAGCATTGTGAAATGAAACATATTAGAAATATGTGTTTTTTCTTACTTTTCCATCGAACCAGACTGAGCCACAGCAAAGCGTGACCGGGTACAGCTAGTATATATATATATAATAACAACGTTTACATCCAAATTTTGACGAGCTATAAAGTCAATGCAAGTCGTAGGCTGAGTCCATCAATCAATCCTGTTTATTTGCGGTCTCATCTTTACAAAACAAGTTCTTACTTTAAAAACAAGTAGAATTAGTAATAGCGCCAAATAAACATCACAGGACGAAGACCACACAAAACAACCAAGTCTATAATACAATATTTACATCGTGAATCCCCAGAAATTCTTGCAACTGCCTTTAAATAATCCCTCGAGGTCTTGATCCATGTGATCAAGCAAGTATTTTTCTTATAGGCTGATCTAACCAACGCTGATGAGTCCTTGTCTCATTCTTGATCTTCAAAAAAAAAAAAAAAAAATTGATTTGTAAACCTTTCAAAAATATTTTACTACATTTCTTACATGTACAGTGGAATCCACTTAATTTAACCTTTGGATAATCGAACCAGCCACTTATTCGGGCCAAATTTTAAAGAACTAAAACATTTCCTATTACATAAGCCCAATTTTATTCATTTAATGTGACGAAAAATCTGTTTAATCAGGCCAGAGAAATGAAAGCAATATAAAACAGGAGCCATAAGTTGCTCTCGTAGAACAGATTTAAAACGGGTCAATAAAAACAAAAATTAATTTATTAAACATGAATTACCATTCTGTAACTTTCAATAAAATCCAACAATATTTACAGGAGAGATGTTTAAGGAAATTACCTCTGCATGACAGTACTGTTAAAGCAAATGTCAAAGTTCAAGTGAATTTTCAAGTTTACTCGGCTGAGCAATTAGCACATACATCAAATAAAAATGTAATTATAATTTCAATAAAATTATGTGATTGTAAAATAAGTAATTTATATTTAAATGAGAGTTTTAATTGCTGATGTGTGCATTTTAGAACTTCATATATAACGTACAGTATGTCCGATCTTGTTCCATATTCTTGTAATCAGACCAACCGGTTAATAGGGCCAAATTATTACATCCGGACATGGTCCGATTTACCAGACTTGACTCTGTTGTCTATAAATATATATATTTATATATTTTACTTTTTAAAAAATCTGTTGTGTGTAAAGTATTGCACTTAATGTACTTCTTAATGGTAATGATTATTAGATCATGACTAAATGGTTTAAACTCTTGAATTCCAGAAATGTTTAAAAAATTTATTGCATTTGCAGCAGTTGCTGGTTGTCGAAGTAGAAAATCATCACTTTGTCCATCTGAATGTTCTGTTCCAGCTGCAGCAGAAGTTAGGTTTCTAAAAAGTTTAAGTGAACATAAAAATGAAGGAGAAAGGTATACTTTATGTGTGCTTCTTTTGTTTGTATTACATATTTTTAATGATCTTTTATTTAAACTATGTCATTAAGGCATTCTTTTGAATTAATAGAATGATTTTAATTGGTGAAAAGAAAGCACCAGTTGCAGTGTTCTCTATATTACCATTTAGTCGTTGCCAGACTTCTAAGTGAGTTTTAATTTTTTAACCATTCCTTCCCCCCTTTAATTGTTACAAATGTCTTTCAGAATGAAAAACAGGGTGGCAACAGAACTGAGAAAGCAAAGAGTTATCAGGAAATTCTAATAATCTGGAAAAATTTGGTCAATTACAAAAGAAAAGAAAAAGCCTAATATCAGGAAAATTTTCCCTCAATTTTTAATCTATCCCAAATGATCAAGTCAGTAATTTGATTATTGTTGGCTTATTAAAATAATTCTAAAATTACGTTGTTCTAAAAAGCTCTTTTATTGCCATAAAGTCAAATGCTGAAATGTTCGTTAAATTTTTTTGTTTTTACTTTATAAATTTTTGTAACGTATGCATATGCATAGTACCTCCCATCATTTTTAAATTTTGAGATAAAGGAAATAATGAGACTTAAGGGTTAAGGTTGAAATAAACATTAAGTTTCCTTTTTCCTCATAGCAGTAATTACTCTCAGGTAAAATGTTTATTCATTACAATGAATTGATTGTGCATCTAAGGAATACATTAAATATCTGAGAGAAATTTATTGCAAAAAAAAAAAAAAGGAAAAGTTTCATTTAGTTCACTTTTTTTTTAATACTAGGGGACTTCCAGCCCCTGCTCGCTGTTGCTCGCCAACCTCCAGAACTGCTTACGCAGCTGTTTTTATTGTTTCGTGAGTTTGAGCTTGCTTCGCTCGCTCATTTAAAACTAAACTATTTTAGAGTAACTTTATGGTGAGTATTTGTTCTCTGAAAAAACGTTCTGTATTGCACACAACTCTGTGGAATCAAGCTTATATATCTTGTAGCATAATGTACTTAGATTTTGCAAGTGTCAGAAGCTTGGCGCGATTCTGAATGTCGCTTATAATACCCACAATTGAAATTGTATATAAAGGTATGAAAGTTATATGCTCTGTCAAAAGTTTCAAGTGACGCAAATCATATCCTAAGCACAAAATTCTAAATTCTCCTAGCAATATACGTATATTTTTACGTTCACGGTTTATTTGTTATGACTCTTGGTGATGACTGGAAGAATTTAAGTACTCAACCCTTTATTGCATATTTTAAGACTTGTGTTTACACATTTTTCTATTTGGTGACAAAAAAATTGGTTTAAAGCTTGAAGAAATGTAATGTTTTCCTTGGTGAAATTTTTTTTAAATAAGAATGCATGTGAAAAAGTTAGTGCCAAGTGTCTCGGTTATTGAAATACTCAAGGTGGAAAACCTGTGCCAAATTGCACCAATTTTCAATTCCTGATACATCTGATACAAAAAAGCTGAAATGCGCAATTTTTGTGCCAAAATTGTGATTTTACTATTCTAAAATGTTTTAATAAACTATACAATGCATGGACAAAGTGAGAAATGCATCTTGTACTAAGCAAACCTACTTTGTTTGTACAACAACTTTATTGTTGTAGTTTAGGAAGCAAAATGCTTTCAAAGAAATTTGTGTTTTTCACAAAAGAAAACTCTTCTTACATCATAGGGCAGTTGTCTATGGTATTAAGATCTTTTTCTCTTTCTGAGTTAAATCGGTCGTAGCAGCCTGTAAAACATTGACACACCCCAAAAAAACGTGTTTTTCTTCCAAGTTATTTTTTTCCACCAGCATTACAGCTTAGATTTAATTAACCTGACACAAAACTGATAATTTTCATACAAAATTGTCATTGACATGATACAAGACCGAAAGTTCTGATAGAAAAAAGGTAAGTTGACCTGATACAAAACCAATAATTCTGATACAATACTTTTCTCCACCAGACCCCAAACCTGTTAACTGAAACCTTAAGCCTGCCGAAGTGTGGAGCTGGTGAAAGAAACAAACTGATACAATATTGGTACTTTGCTGATACAAAGTTGATACAAAACTGAATTTTTAATTTTCCACCCCTGAATATTTCCCCTGAAGTGTGTAACCACTCTAGATATTTGACTGTAAAAGTAATTTAAAGAAATCAAATAAAGGAAAAGCATAACAATCATGTCAGTTGTCAAGATACGTCATTATATAATTTTAAATGTGTGCACCGCTGATGCAATGTCGCTTCTAATTCACTGATGTTATTAGACGCTACGATTTCATTGGTTCCCACGACACCATCATACGATTTTTATATGTAGAGAAATGTTATATTTTGGAAGTAATTCCCATTCTATAGTTTAAGAGCGTTGTTTACTGCTTAAATCTCTTGATATATTTAGTGGCAATGGTCGTTTTTATTTTCTAGTATAGGTTACCATAATTTTTAATGAAGACTTGAAGTAAATTCCTTAAAAGCAAATTTTTTTAAAGTTTCATATGCTTTTATACTTCTTTCCAGCAAATTTGAATACCTCTTCACTTTCGCACGTAGACATACACATGTATGTGTATATAAATATTAAGCATGAAATCATAGGATTTTTTTTATGTCTTGGGAAATCAGCGAAGTTTTTCTTAGATATTCTGTAGCCACCCTGAAGAAGCTATAGTTTTATGTGCAACTTTGTATTTCAATTTTAGAATGATAATGGCATGTTGATGTTTGCCTCATCATGTCCACCTCCTCCCTCTTAAGAATTAGTTATTTATTCATTAGATAAGTGTGTGTTTAGCTTTTAAGTTATGCAATTTTTTTACTGTAGTTGCTACTTAATATAGATAAAATGATTTAACTGAACACCTATTTTTTCATGAATTGAACTTCACAGTTTAGAAAATTTAAAGAGATAGTTTCATTTTGTTTTTTAAATTAAATGTTGTGTTTTGATTTTAGTAAATGCTTTTATTTTTTGTTCTTCAGAAAAGAAAAATAAAAAAAACCTTTTTCCTTCTTTATGTGTAAAAAATGTGTGGCAACATTTTTTTTTGCATAATTGCTATGGATAGCTATGAATGTTAAATGTGTGGATATCCCCCCTCCCTTGTACTAGAATTTGAATTTTGTACCTCTTGTTTTCTTCATTTTAAAATTTAACAGGTTTTTTTTTTTTTCTTTTTTGTCCTTGTTTCACTTTTTTTACTCTTCCTCCATTTCTCCTTTATTCTCAAATTTTACTATCTCCATTTTTCTCTTTCATTAATGCCAACTTTTCAAACTTTAGGCAGTACAGTACAGCTCTGTATTATAATTGATTCTCCTATGCACTGTAGCAGTATGTTTTTTATGTATCTTTTAAATATATACTTTATTTAAATTTTCTTACAGATTTATTTCAAAAATTGTTACAATTCACTCGCATTAGTATGACCCTGTGATAGAACAACACAAATCTTTGTACTAGCCTTTGAAAAGGAATCAATTGTCTTCCTTATAATACAATTTTATTCTACATTTGATGTAATGGTCATGAAGAATGCAACTCTGGACTAAACAAGTGGGGATTTTTCCAGTCTGAAAATTCGAATGTTGCATTTATCTAGCGCTTGGAAAGAGAGTAGCTTAACCTTCATTTGAAGACAATTGAAAACTCCTCTTTCACAGTGCCAGATCTAGGGTGTGGCATGCCCTGTGAGCCCATCCCGTGCCCTGGGCAGCAGCTTCTGGAGGTCACCAAATTCAAGTGTGATGCCAAGAGTGCAGGTTCAAAAGTAATCATGATCCTACTTATTGTGACCAAAGATAGCCTGAAGTTGTGTTTTTAGGTTCCTTAACTTTTTTTATTTATCTTCCCTTAAAGCAAAAAATTGCTTATAAAGAATTTTGGAGTATTAAACATCTTATGTTTAATAAATGTACATTTCGTTCTTTCTTTTTTTTTTAGTAGTTATTATTCTTATTATTCATATTGAAATTCATAGTGAAACTTGAGGGAGGATGGCTAACTAATGTGGTAGTTTAACCCTTTGCCCCGCCTTTTTAGAATCGAAAGTCTGGCCGTGCCTGCCCATGTGACAAACATGCATACTTTTCTTTATGCATAAAATGCATTTTCTGTATTTTTTGCAATACTTGCATAAACTTTTAATTTTTTTGAAAATTTCGCTTACTTAAAATTCTCTTTCATTTAAAAGCTGTTATGGTATCATTTATATTTTTTGGTTATAATGTATCTCGGTAATTATTAATTTAATGCATTAATTTCAAAACTTTTATTTGATCCCAAAAATTTCATACATTTTATGTCGTCCATAACCATAAGGCCCAGAGGTGGGCCTCCATTACCCCGACAGTTAGTCCACAGAACAAACTTTGAGGGATGGATTCAAAGTGCGAACAGGCACGTCCCGAAAGTTCACTAATTTGTTAGTAATATTTCAAACAAAGTTAATTATTTGAATATTACTATCAATTCATTTGATAGTGACCATTTGATTCAACAATTTAATTAGTGAAGTCAGCATGATACTGTTGTAACATGAATCAACTGTATATTGATGTTTCATTATTTTATTGAAAAACCAAAAAATGATTGAAATGGAAGAAAATTATGTTAGCACATTTAGTAGGCCAAAAGTGCTTAATGGATCAACTTTTGAAGAATCAAAAATATTGTTACATGTTCTGCGTCTTCTTACTTTGAACTTCAATGACCAAGTCCTTGTTCAAAATTGCACAGATCAATTTATTTTACAAACTATTTACACTATATAAAAATTTCTTATAAAAATATCTCTCGGAGTTCACACATTACCGTCAGACCAACAGTAATCCAGTATTTCTTAATCAAATACGAAAAGAACCAAGCACGAAGCTTGGAGCACAATGGCTCAGACTTTTATCGTGCACTCAGCCAAAGTCTAAGACGTAACTGAACTCTCCGAACACAACTAAACTTCTCGCCGGAGCTATTTATATACTATCGCGGATCATGTGACAGAATATTCCGAAAATTTCCATCAATGACTAGATTTGTCTATCACACGATCCAGATGTCGCCAAGCTTGGCGAGAAACAACATCCGTACCTTAAAATTCGTAACAATATTCACCATAAATGCCTGATTAAACTTGAATTCATCATTTTTTAAATTGACATTGTTTAAGTCATTTCATGTTTACTCCTACATAAATAACACTTTCCATATGATTTTCGCTAAAATCCAACTTATGTATGAGGAAGTTCTTGACTGCATAAAAATTGTTTTAAGAAAAGGCCAACTCACCAGTTAGTCAAACAATGTGTGCTATTTAAGAGAAAGACAAAAAGAATGCATAGAATATATTTTGGTGAATTTTTCTGTTTGAAACTAGTATGTAACATATGCAATGGTGACTTAAATGTGAATAAACTTGGTGAAGTGCTTACCTTTGTGTAAGAACAATAAGAGAGCAAACTAGCATATTTATAGAAAGAATTGTATGATGTATTTTGGGGCACAAGAAACCTTTTATCAATGTATGAAGTATTGAATGATGCAAAAATCAAAGTAATTATCTTGTTTTTTTTTTATTTCCACTTTGTATCATACACATAAAATGATCATTAGTGGACTTTTTTTTTCTGTCATTTTTTACTATTTAAAAATATTCAATGTATTTTATCTTTATAAAAGTAGTTCAATGTATTTTCCATTTCAGAGGAGATTCGAAACTTGAAGGAAGTAGAAGACGTCATACTTCTAGCCTGCGTCAGTTATCTGTTATTACAGATGGCTATGATCCACTTGATTTGATTACTCTTTTAGGTGTTGAGAAACCCCAGGATGGCCAGGTAATTGCTTCCCCTTGAAATTTTATACAAATTATAATAATGAAAATAATGCAATATTTTTAAAAAATGAATGTGAGTAAGTGAAAAGAAAGGTCAAAATCATTACAAATAGTGTTAGCAAAAGAAAATTTAAAACATGTTTACAAAAAAAAAAAAAAAAAAAGAGAGAACTTATTTGCAGTAAGTTTGTGGTGTTTATGTATTGTTCATTCCTTGATTTTTTCCCCCTTACTTTCAGGATATATCATATGGTGAACTGCTCATGCCTTCAAATGTTGGGAAAAGAATTATAAGTTTTGATTCTTGGAGTGAATCAGAAAGTAATTTTAGGTTTTCTCCTCCTATGTATTCAACAGCAAGCTCAACAGACCACGTATCTCGGTTTCAGATGAAGTTGGCTTCTACACCTCCAAAAAATTTTGAAAAATGTAATTTTTTTTCTCCCTTTTTTTGTGCAATTCCCTATTTTTATGAGACCTTGATGTTTCTGTGAAGGTAGGGATTTATGAAATGATTCTAAAAACAAAAAAGAACCATTTTAAATATTATATTTATAAATAGATATACCAAAGTCGATTTGTACATAATATTACATACAAGAAATCATTTACATTCTATGTAAATCATATGTAATAATTACAGTTTTTTTCTTAAAAGTAGAAAAAGTACAGTCAAATTCCCATTGGTTATCGTTTGTTTACTAATTGACTTCACCATTTACAGTGATATTATCTTTTAAAGTGTCATGACTATCTAATGATCTTTCTAAATCTTGTCTGGGGGATATTGTTCAGAAAAATAATTGTTTCATACACATTATATTTGACAATTACATTTCTAGAATGCAATTTTGGAGAGCTATATCAATAAAGATTGTATATCTCTTCTCTAAAGTATGCAATACTTTCAAACTTACAGTATTCCTCATTCCTGACAAGTGTTTGTGTTGTTTTAACTTAATACAAAAAAGTGTTAAAATTTCGTTAGATTTTAATTCTTGTTTTCCATGCTTTTTCTTTAAAGTCCTGTATAGTTTCTTTTGATATTAAACAATACTGAATATATGTTACTATTTTAGGTTTTACCTACTAACTTTTTGATTCTATTATCTTTTTCTGTGTTTAATTTCAAACTTTGGGAATTGATGTTGGTACAGTACAAATCTTTACATTTATGAGTTGATCATAATTCTAAATAACATTTTGTATCTTTTAGTTTCCTTATAATTTTATTAGAAAAATAATTTGTTTTATTTTATTTCATTTTAAAATTTTTATTATTAGTCATAGTTAAAAGATAATTGTAAAAGAAATTCCCCATCCACCAATTTCCCTACAATGCCTTAATGTTTCAAAATTATTATTATTATTTTGTAATTTTTAAATCATTAGCTATGTATTTCATATTTAAACCTGTACGAAAAAATTAAATATTGCATTGTAAGTATGGTAGAATTTTATCAGTGTTAAAATAAATTTTGTTGGGTCTGTTTTACTTATTTATATTTTATTCAAAAAATGATATAAAAACATTTCAAATACAGTGGGCTGTCCTTCATTACAAAATACATAATGTTTTGATGTACTATTTTAAAAAGTAAAGAAATTGATTGAAACATATTCAGTGACCAAAAAAAAAGTTTACTTTTGTGCATAAAATAATAGTAATATAAACCAACATTTGCAGCCCAAAATAGCAATAAAAATTAGAGACACATGTTTTGGGGTTGCAAAGAGTCTCTCTTTCAATACAGCAAGAAGTGAGCTTATAGATGCACAGACTTTAGACAAAAAATCAAGGGCCATCCAGCAAATCTTTATCTGTGCATCCATAATATTCCGTGGAACAGTCGGCCATCTTGTATCATTCTGAGACAAAAATTTCACTTACTGCAAAACAACTGAAATATATGAGAAAATAGTTGATTTTTACAATACTAAAATATCTTGATTCAAAACTGGAGCATAATTTAAAAAACTGCAATAAAATGTTGACCTCTATACAATAGCACAAAGAGTATCACATCTAATTTTGTTTTAACGAGCCAATGAGAAGCAACGAAAATGTAAACAAACCTATGCAGCATATGTTGGACATTTTAAGTTCAAGTGTCTGAATCTGAATCTTGTTTAGAATTAGATTTATTCAGTTCTTTAGTTCTTTGATAATGTAGCAGTTGGAGACTTTATTGCTCATTATTTTCGACTTTAACAAAAATCGCCAAGCAGCAGCATAAACAGCACTTTCACTTGTAAACAGTGACATTTTAAATTATAAAATTAGTCACCACTTTGACAAAGGATGGTTAATTACTGCCTAATATTCCATTTGGCATTGGTTAGGACTTGATCCTCTACGGTGGCAAAACAATATGTACCTTTGAAATGATTGTAGTATTTCAGTGATATTTGGTCCTATGACGTCATACTCTGTTATGTAGAAAAATGTAGATTAATCACTCTGCGACTAAGATAAATAACATAGAACGTTACATGCTTCTTTACACACGGTAGCCAACTGACTTTAATGATTTTATGGACTTGTAACTTTATTGACAACAAAAGTGGTGCATTCTATTAAAAAAATTTCATTCTCATCGGGTAGTCGGTACGTAATTAATAATAGATATTGCAACTCAAACCCATCATTCACACAACAGAAACTCAAGTAAAATCTTAATTGGCGAAAGGATATTCTCTATTTCCTCGATTCCTATTTGTTCAGTCTTGCATAAACATGTCGCCTATAACAGAAACAAAGTTTGCTCTTTAATTCCAATTTTCTCATAAAATCTTTGAAGTTTGATCAAGATATTTTTTCTCTTACTTGCATTACATTATTTTACTGAAAGAATACATTTTTATGTGGTCGGAAATTTTTGTCACATAGCTTGATTTCTAGCTATATTTTCCTGGCCCAACCACAGACTAGAAGATTGCATCTTGTTGCATTGAAAAAGGGGTTTTTTATAACCCTTAAACTTTAATACCATTCTATGCTTTACACTTTGTTTTATTTTGTTCAAAGTCATTAAAATACATAATACTATTGCACATGTTCTGTGTTTAATTGTTTTACGCTAAGTCGTGAAAATGTTTTCTTTTCTTTGGACTTTTCTGGACTCCTTAGATCTTTTCTTTCTAAATCTGTACAACTCTGATTAATTTATGTTACAAATATATAGACAATAATGTGGAGCTTTTGTCTTTCCTAGATTTAGAAAGGGACAAAATACTACATGGACATCAATGGTACTCTCATTTGCAGTATCATCCATATTTACTAGACGATCCAGAATTAATTGCTGGCAAGCATAGCACATTGTTAGTGTTTTCCTCGTATGTTGTGAGTAACTTCATGTAATCCTCATTTTGTTTCCGCTTTAAGGTATATTTTGTGCATTTTTACCAACTTTTCTTCAATTGTATTTGTTAGCAACCACCATGGTTGTTTGCATTTACCATCCTTTTACTTATGTAACTTTTAAACCTCAAGTAAGATATTCATTACAAAAGAAGAAAGTTATGATAAAACTACATTAAATACCTTATCCAGGGTTTGCGCTAGGCCGCGCGATTCCCGCAATATTTTTTAAAATCCCACTCAAAAAAAGTTTATTGCGCTTAAATTTTAAAAATCCCACTTAAAATTTTGGTCAAGGTGGGAAACCCCACCTTGTATTTTTCCCTAGTGTGTACCCTGTTATCCGTCTCTCGTAGTCAAAAAATTCAGTTTAAAAGTTGTATTTATGACTTAATTTTTGTCTTTAATTTTATTTTGGTATTATAATTACCTTACTATTTCATATTTCTAAGCATCCTATATCAGAGCGGCCAGGGATGAAAATTCATTTTTTCTTCACATGTATTTTGGAGGGAGACTCCCCTCTAAGCTGTGTTTGTCAAGAGGTTCAAAATTTTTTGGGATAAAAAAATGCTTTTGACTATTTCAACCTGATGTGTATTCTTGTACTATAAAATACATTTAATGTCTTTATTGAAGATGATAAAAGGGAATAAAACCTTAGTCACCTTAAAATGAATAGATTTCAAAATACATGTGCTTCTATAAATTTTGCAAAGAGGGTAGTTAATCTTAATGCACAAAATTAAAATAATTATAAATATTAAGTCCATTGCCTATCCTACCTCATGGAACTCATTCTTGATAAAGGTATTAATATTTTTGAAATTTTCTGTATTTAGGGGAGACAAGGATACTTGATCCCTCAGGGATACTTACACTTTGCCTTTGCAAAACATGTATCAAAATCAATTAGTAGAGCTTTAAAATCTGTCTACAATATTAAAGTTCTGCTTCTAGGCAAAACCAGGCAACACTTAATCTCTTTCATCTATTTTGTTTTAGCTCAAGAAATGATTGTCTTGATCTTGCAAGGGCAATATTTTTCAAGTTATATATTTTAATGTTTGTATTATCTGTTATGTACAACTTAAAAAAAATTATTCTGGGTGAGATTTAGTATAGATATTTTTAAAGTATAGATTGTCTTTAATAATTAAGTAATTTCTTTGTATGTTTATATGAATTTCAAATTATGGATATTTGATCCCAGGGATCATTTATAAATGATGTCATGCTTCAAGGGGGGAGGTTTGTGAAATTGTGACAAAGTGTGACAAGGGGAGGGATAACAAGAAGTGTGACATCATGCTTATGCAGCATAGCATGACACGTGACAAAAGGGGGGAAGGGGTCAAATATGTGGGAAAAAAGCCCGACATCATTTATGAACGGTCCCCTTTTGTGGATACAGGCTCCCAGGATCAAGAATCCGTATTACAATATTATATCAGAATGAAAAACTTACAAGAGATGAGTACTTCTCAAGGAACTAGTCAACAGCCATCCGCTAAAAATATTGAATATGTTGGTCCAATTTTAAATATGACTCTTGATAAATTAGCCAAGTTTTTACTTTGAGAAAAAAAACAAAGTCATATACTACAGAAGACATTCGACCTTATCCGAAAGGTTCACCACGTAAAACAAATAGGCCTGGAAAAGGAAAAACAAAAGATGTACATAGACACTCCTATAAAAAAAAAATGTTGATACAAGATTTAATACAACAGGCAGACTAAAAAAAATAATAATTTCTCCATAATGCATTCAATCAAATTTAAAGGCCCCTTTCTGATCAATCTATGGATTAAGCTGAATGATATGATCCCTGTTTGAGCATAAATGATTTTGCTATAGTTTGATTTACAACGAAAAAGTGTTACCCATTATGTTGCTCAAACAGAATGCAGAGTTGGATTTTCATAACTTGAAATAATTGTTTTAAAAGCAAAAAGGGAAAATACTCAATCAATTTATTTTTATTAAAAAAAAATGTGTAGTAGATGAGGATGACTGAGGGAAAATTTGTTATGTTTGCCTTTGACTTTTCATGTTGAAAATATTTGCTAGGCTTTCTTCCTTTCTTCTTCTAGATCTAGTATGCTGCTACCTGCATATGTACCCACTTTGTTTTACCACAAATTAATTCCATTGTTACAACTCTTTATTAATTTTGTTATTTCATACAAAAAAGTAAATAAGTTGATTTTTCAAATTATTTGTAATAGTTTGTGTCATTTTTTGTAGTTTTAGATCACTAAGAAAACTATACTTTTTTCCAAAAAAAGAAAAAAATTAGTTTTACTTATCAAGTACTGTGCACAACTACATTGGAGAGTAATAAATTGATCAAAAGTGCTAAAGCATATTTATAAAACTTCATAAATTCTTCTACAAATTGCAGAGTTGAATTCAAAGCAAATATGTTTTTTTAAATATTTATATTGCCATTATACCTAAGAAAAAAAGTACAATTATTAGAAATATTATTTGATAAACTAAAATAAACAGTTAAATGACTAATTATTTATTGAATAGCCAATGTTATTTCAGAGTCTGATCATCATGTATCCTCTGATGTAGGGATATATGACCCCTTTAGGAAAGTATTGGAAAAAGTTATTTCACTAAAATTATCTACTACTTAGTTTCAAGTAAAAAATATACAGTCTGCGAGAGGAAGAAATTACTTTCGTTCCTGCCAAAACTGTTTGAAAGCTGATAATTTGCAGAAGGGAAAAAAAATTGAAAACCAAAGTAGGAATCAAGTATCCCCAGTTTCCCCTAGTGCTCATTATTGTGTAATTTTAAAAATGTATTATAAGCATAAATTACTTTCCTTATAGACGTCTGTGATAGATTATGTGAAGCCATCTGATCTGAAGAAAGATTTAAATGACAAATTTCGTGAAAGATTTCCTCATGTTCAACTTACTCTTAGCAAACTGAGAAGGTATGCATAAATTATTCTATTATTTTTGAAATTATATGTTTGCAGATTTTTTCCCATTTAAAAACCAGTTCATATATCATCAAACCAATAATATGATCACTCCATTTCTAAAAACTGAAACTTTTTGTTTTAATCAAGTATCTTTACTGAAAATTTCCAAGATACTGAATAACAAAAATAAATTGTTGCTTCAAAAACATATTACATTAGATTTAGAGAACGAAGAACCCATTAGAGAATGAGAACTCACGGTGGACTCTTCAGTTAAACACATAGACCACTAAATGTGGAAATGTTAAGATACAAGAGCTTTTTAAATTATTCAAATTTTTAAAATTATTATTTTATCAAATTCTTATTTTTTGCTTTGTGTTGGGCCAGGAACCCTTGAGAGTTCTTAGTTTTTCTGATTTTAAGTGTTCAAAAATTAATTTAAAAGTCTCTTTTTTTTTTTTTTTTTTTTGTATCAAAAGCAGCGTTTGTGATTTTATATAAAAATCAATAGTTTAAATCAAAAAAGCATCCTGTTTAAGGTATCTGTTTCATTCTATGGAGTTTTTATTGTTTTCCCCATTCAAACTGAATGTCACCCCTAAACAGATAACACCTGGGGTGGGTTTTCACCACTTAGCTACGCCACTAGTCTTAAGGATTCTCATTGCCAAAAATCTATTCTTATTTGTGTTTAATTCTCTTTCCTGCTAAAATCAATTTTTCCTTTCTCATACTGAAAGTTCTAAAGCTGTATTATAACAAAAATTGCTTAAAAAGATTAGGTGGTGCAAAATTATTTTTGTACTGTGAATCCACTATAATCTGTAAGCTCAGAGGTAATTGTCAAACAAATTTTTTTTTAAAGATTTGTTATTAACAAACCCTTATTAAGTTCTAAAAACTGTATTACTGATTTGCTGTTATTCCAATTTTGTAATTAGAGTGAAAAAAACAAACTAATGTTACAGGACTGTTTACTTTGTGATTAAGCTTTATATTTTATATTATGAATAGTTTTTAAATATTTACTGTGCTTTTGTTCAAAAGGTTAAATCTTGCTCAAGAAGGAAAAAAAAAAATTAACTCATGAGTGTAGTATTTCTTTTTGTTGTCATCTTTTATACTTTGTTTCAATAATTTTTATGTTCATTAACTTACTAAGAAATGATAAACTTTAATTAGTTATAATTTAATTTTTTTTTCTAGCTTGAAAAGAGAAATTTCTAAAATAGGTCGCCTTGAGGTAATGCAGTTTTGAAGTAAATGTTATATTTTTGATGTAATTGATATTATCTTCGTGACATTGCATTGCCATTTCATTTCTAGTGCAATATGGACTTTTCTATCATTGCTCAAGCATTTGTCTACTTTGAAAAACTTATCCTGAAGGTTTGTTATTTTATGACTAGTACTTATGCTATGGTTCATGTATCACTGTTATATGGAAAATTAATTGTCTTTTTTTCTTTCATGTACATATTTTTCAGAATTTAGTCAACAAGCAGAATAGAAAGTATTGTGCTGGTGCCTGTCTCTTGCTCTCTGCCAAGCTGAACGATGTTAGAGGGGCAGAACTGAGGATTTTGCTTGAGGTTTTTATAATTATATATTCTATATCACTGATTTGTAAAATAAAAAGGTTGCATAATTTTTCCAGGAATTGTTTACAGCATTTTATAGGAGAAATGCCACATGCAGGCATAACTGCATCTGTAGCAATAATGAGCATAATCTACTTTAAAATATTCAGGGGTGGTTCAAGGAAAAATAACTGAAATTTTAAAAAGAAAAATTGGAGAGTGGGTGGAGGCTTGTCATTTTTAAAAATAAGTCCCCTAATGTAAAAAAGTATATCATTATTGTACTTATGATTGACAAACAATACACATTTTCTTGGTCCTAATACAGCCCTAAAAACCTCTTTTATAATGGCAATTCAAAAATAATTTTGGAAGATTCAATATTTTCAGAGGAAAAGACACATGTTTTGCACTTTTCATTTTGCATTTTTTTTTTTAACTTCAGGAGACGGTGGTAGTAAGATGGCCTTGAAGCTGAGACATGATCGATGCAAGAAATAATTTAAAGTAAACAAACATTACATAGACAGATCTGCCATAGAAAAACATATTAGTCAAAATACTAAATATTACAGTTGAACACATCAAACTGAGCTTTTTGAAATTGATGTACTAATATCAAACACTGTTTGTACTCGAAATTTATTTACTGGATCGCAATGCAGTGTTCCAGCTAGAAAAATGCATCTGCTTACTATGTGTGAGCAAGCAGGCAGGCAGTTTGACAGATATGTGCAGAACAGATTTTTCTTGGACTTGGGGCAGATGCAAGTCATTGCAGCTGCAGAGATTTTTGTTTTTGTTTCTGTTTCCAAACTTGTATTCCTTTTTGTAACACTAGCCAATGTTCATTTCTTATTTTTTTTTTCAAAAAAATAAATAAATACATAAATCTTGTACTCTAAAATGCATATAATCTTGTGAATAAAGGTATATTCCGAAAGACCCTTTTAAATAAAAGTATACTCCATTTAAAAATGAGAATACTCAGCATATTAGCATCCCCTCATACTATGCCATTGGTAGTGATTAAATTTATTTCTATTTGTTTTTCATTTAGCTGTTGTGAATATAGAATTGTCAAACCTGATGAAGGTGGCGACAAATTCAGGATTTTTGTCAATGGAGGACTGAGGTCAAAAAACTTTGAATTGTTGTGACATCTTGAAGTTTTACTGAAGTAAGAGAGGGTAGTTTATTAGTCCATTATCATAAATTCATATATGAGATTTTTAAAAAGAGAGAGAAAATAATGGAAAACAACTGGCAAAATTCTTGAACTCATTAAAGAAACAGTATTTTCTTTAAAACGATGTAATGTACTAAAACTAAAGATAAAATAAGCTAGACCTCAAATTAGCATGGAATGACTACTATTTTCAAGGTTGTCATACCGAAAAGCAATGTTGTTAAATAAAAGAGAGTTCACTGCTCCCTTCTGGATTTGTCACTGTTAACGGGCCTGTTTTCTCCAAAATAAAGTAATTCTGATAACCTAAGCGTGAATTTTATAGAGAAATCTTTTCTTTTCTTGTGCATCAATTTTAGGATTTGAAGAATGTTACAATTGAAGTAACATGAAAGTGGGAAATGGGCATTTGCCAAATATCATTAATGCTTCTTAATGATAAGCCCTAATATATTCAAGCAGATCTATATAATTAATAATGAATGAGGTCTGCTACCACCATAGTTAACACTGGGGGTGAGGTGAGAAAATAAGATTTTCTACCTATTTTTGTGTTTTTGAAACTATTCTCTTTTTCTTACAGAAAATTGAAAATATATTTCGAATTAACCGAAAAGATCTTCTGTGTCTAGAATTTGGTGTTCTTGTTGCTCTTGAATTTTCTTTACTCTTAAATACTGCTGAAATTCTTCCACATTACCAAAGACTTGTCTATGAATCTTAAGGTTTTTAATGTTTTTTTAGTTTTTCATTTTGTGAAATGTGTACAATTATTGCATATTCAATGAAATTGTTACTTCTTCTCTTGTTTCTACTATTGAATTGTTACTTGATAATTGTTACATCTTTACGTGAATGGCATTAAATTATAACTTAATGTATGTTGTAAATGTTAAAGTACTTATACACTCCTAGAAAATTGTTATACATGCACATAACTTATACAAATGTTTCTATTAAATGTTTTCAACATATATACATTTCTGTTGAGTTTTTGTTTAGTTATTGTTACAAAATTCTTGTATTTTAAATGCTTTATATGTTGGCAAGGCTTTGTTTTTCCAAGCTGGTATGCATATCGACTAAGTCAGAAATATATAACAGTTAATAAGAACTTCAAACTTTGGTATTCATATTTACCTTCTAGTCAAGAATAGTCGAAATGATAGCAGCTTCTTTATTTAAAAAAAGAAAAGCATTGCTCACACTAGTTATGTTTTAAGAAGTATACATTTGTCTTTATATTTTGCTTATATTTATAAGTATCAGAGATTTCCCTTGAAATAAAAAAAAGCAAGCTACTTGTATCCAAAAAAGGGCAACTTCAGTTTTGAATTGGCATTTTCAGAGTGTGTTATAATAAAGAAATTCCCCTCCCCATCAGAAATAAAAGTTTTGAGAGCTTGTGGAAGAGAAAAAGGAAAAAAAACTGGCAGTTTTGGAAAATTTGCAAGGGAAAAACTTGGTCCTAATGTTTCGGTCCCGTTACCAATCATCTATTATGACATAAATAGTCCAAAAGCATAAATTTCATGTTTTAGTTTATTAAATAATTTCAAAAAAATAATTTTTTTTATTTATTTATTTTATTTTGTTTATATTTGTTTGTTTATAATTTCTCACCAGATGAACAGATTTTGACGATTCTTCTTTTGATCGATAAAAGGTGGGCTCCCGTAGGCCTCATACCTTTGTTTTACCAAATTTGTTAATGAGAAAAAAAATAGGTGTAAATTCAGTAACTTGATGTTTCTTTGTTGAGTAAATTACTAATAAATATAAAACTCACTGTTAAAAATAATTTGTTGCCATTAAGCAGTAATATTAAAAGCAATCATAATAAGAGTTTCTAGGGAAGGCTTCTCTGTAACAAAAATTAAATTCATTCAGACTGTTTACTTTAGGGACTTTTTAAATCAACTTCAAAATGGAATTATACGAATGAATAGATTTTAGAGCCTGTCCCTGTAATTGGATGTGCTCTTTGATATTGAAAAAAAGAAAATCTTATTAAAAATGTTATTCACACCAAAATAATGAAAAAAAAAAAAAAAAACAATTTTTGACAAAAGTAAAAATTAATTCATTCCTTAAACAACATCTGTGTTACTTTGAAACATAATTTTTGAAGGTGGTACAAAATTGTGAGACATAAAATCACTTGTAATCATGAATCAATTTTAAATATAAATGCAAATGTAAGAGAGTAAAAACAAAAATCTACTTTGCTTAAGCAACATATTAGGGCAGTTGGTAAGTTAATTTCTGTCATAATTTTGTGCCCACTCCAAAAATTATGTTTAAAAGCAGTGTTGATGTTATTTTAAAAAATGAATTTATTTTTTTTAATCTCAATTGCTGAATGTTCTGCTTTATAGTCTATTTTTTTCTCCAAAAACTATTTTATTAGAAACATAATCTTTAAATAGCTCCTTTACTCCAAATAATGCATGTAAATTTGCAGTACAATTAAAAAGAAACGGAAATAAAGGGGAAAATGGGGGGTGGGGAGAGGCAGAAGGAGAGAGAAGAAAAAGAAAAACCTTGACTGAACTCTGAAATTTGAAATTTATCTTATCACGCATTGTATCCGACACTTTACAACTACTTTTTAAAAATATATTTTCTTTATTGGGATGACGGGGGGTGGGGGGGGACTGTAATGTCCAGCTTTCGAAAAAAATATTCTAATGATTTGAGCTCTTATGCTAATTATCACAGGCAAAAAAAAAAAAAATCCCCCCCCCCCCCTCCCATTTTAATTTTGACATCGCAAACTTTTATGCCTTCTGAAATATGATGCACTAGTTAGTGGATCAAATCAACTACCCTAGGAGCGGTCACTAGAAATATGTTAAATTACGTTGTAATTAATAAGTTGTAAATTCAGTTTATACTCTTACTTTTTTATGCATCACTTTTCTAAAATTTATATTTTGTCATGATGTATTAAGTTTTGGTTCACAATGGCTTTTGTTGTTTATAAGAAGTTACATATTTATCAAGTTATTAGCATTTTGTGAGCATTAAGTAACAAGATAGCCATCTTTATCAAGAAAAAAGAACGGCTTGGTGAAACCCCAACTTGGTGAAACTTGAGAAACTTTGAAGATATTTGTATTATTATAATTATTTTTTAAATATATTGTATATAATTGCAGTCTTGCTGATGAAATGTACATATATAAAAAATGTGCATTCCTTCTCTATTATAAATAGCCTAAATTTTCTTCATCTTTTTTTCCAATTAAAAAATCTCCAACTTCGTCAGGATCTGCTCATTCTATTTCAAATTGTAGCTCATTTTACCTTCTCAAAGCAATCATTTAAAATTTTAGAATTTTAATCCCCCCTCCCCTCCTCCCACAAAAAACCTTCTTTAAGGATTTTGTTATTCTTCTCCTTTCTATAGCATATTTTGCTGTATGACCATGTTTTCTATTAAAAAGATAAAAAGCCATTAATGCCATATTTTGATGTACTGGGGATTTAATTTATGTTACTTAAGGTTGAAGTACAGATTTTGAAACATATATAAGATCTACCGGAAAGTTCTGTCCGTTTCAATTACAATCACTTTCGACACGTTCTATATTTCATGTTCTAGCATGTTCGGTTCTTATATTTTTATCACTTAATGTGTACATACTGATGTAGCAAATTGGCTATAATAAAAGTAATTCACACTAGCCGGCAATGTTCAATAGGAAGGACATCATACTGCATCATGATAATGCCAGGCGACATGCTGATTTGAGGACTCGGTTAAAAAATTGCAGAACTAGGCTGGGAAATTCTATCGCATGCACCATATTCCTCAGACATAGCACCCTCCGACTACCACTTGTTTTTGCCTTCACAAAATTTTCTGGCAGGCAAAAAATTCAAAAATGAAGAAGATATCAAACAAGCACTGGTTGAATTTTTAGAATCGAAAGATAAAAGATTTTTAAAAAATTGCTGGCAGGAAGTCATTGATAATAATGGCAATTACAGTAAAACCTGTTAAAACACGGTGTCAGGGGACATGTTTGGCACCCACGTTATAACATAACAGCGGTATAGTGAAACTATACCGTGGAACCATATTCGCGTAATAACTCGCTTTTCTTGCATAATTTTTAACTTTATCAATTACTCGTAACTTGTCTTCCCCCTATACTATAATTTTTTCTTTTCTTCTTTGCTTTTGTTGTAATTGTTGGAAATTTTCAGGAATGCTAAAGAATCTGGAATACAAAGGTTGATAGCGCTATAAAAGAAATTACACAAGCATAAGTAGACTTCTGGGACAGTTAAGCATTGAACTGAACAGTCCCTGACGGACTGAGCTCCGCCCATGTCAAGAGAAACAAGTCGGGGCGATTGCACCCGACTTTGAAATCAAGCTATATGTTCTAGGCTGAAAGACTGAAAAAGGTGTACATCAGGCCTATCACAATAGGGCTTTATATGTTAGTGTGTCTGGTGGGGGGATGAATGCTCTTTTGGCTAGAATATGTGTGCTCGGGCTGGCTTTATTTACAATGGTAAATAAAGAATCTCGCTTTTGGCGATAATAAAGAGAGGTTTAAATGTCAGGGGACATGATAGTCAACGCGATATATCCGATTTCGCGGTATACGGAGGCGCGGTATAACGGGGGTTTACTGTATAATATTAAGTAAAGTTAAAGTAAGAAAAATTTATTTTCTTTTATTCCAAAAACGGACAGAACTTTCCGGTAGACCTTATATTTAGCAAGTTATTTTAATTTGCATTTTGTTAAAAATTCATGTCAGTTATAAGATGCCAGCTTATATATTTTGTTGATCTCAAAAATCCAGGTTTTTCTTGTATGTAAAGATGTAATTCAAAAGGAGGATTTTATGAATGAATTTTAGTACATGCCCTTTTAAAACTGATTTACAAAAGCAGTAGAAATTATTTGAAATCCTTTTTAATTACCAACTTGTTTCACTACTTAACAGTTTGAATTAAAGTGTATAATCTCATTGTACTATTTCTATACGTATATTTTACATATTGTTCCATGTCCTATGAACTTCAACAATTTAGTTCATAACTATCACTTGCGATACATTTAAACATAGCCTTTCCATTTGTACTTTAAGCTTTTAAAAATTTACTTTATAATATACACTAACATGCTATATATATATTGTAAGTGTTTTAATCTAAAGTTTTACGTCCTGTAAATTTTAATAAATGAATGTTAAACTTCATAGATTTAATAAGCTTTAAAAAAGTCATGTATTAAACTTGCAAGTAATTCTCGGGAATTTTAAGAGTTTTTTTAACCTTTGGCTTTAATAGTGTCGCTATCTAGAGGGAATTTTGTTAAACATCTCCCCTGTAAATATCGTCAGATTTTATTGAAAATTACAGGAATTGTAATCAACGTTTAATAAATCAATTTTTATGTTCGTTGATCCGCTATAAATCCGTTCTATGCCAGCAACTTACGACTCCTGTTTTATATTAGATTTCATTTCTCTAGTCCGATTAAATGCATTTTTGGCCCTTAACAATTTGGTCTGAATAAGTGGCTGGTCCGATTATCCAGTGGTCTAATCAAGCGGATTGCACTGTATTATGTTTTTATATTCATAGTACTTATGCATGAATGTTTGAAAAGCATATACAGTGAAACGTGTGTAAATTGACCACCTGCGGTGCAGCACTTTATTAGTAAACTATAGAGGGTGAAGGGCTCATTCCGTTCTTGACTAAAGTGGTCAACTTTACGAGTTTTACTGTATTTTAAATTTGATTTTAGTAATTAAATATTAATTTTATTTAATATGCCTACATTCACTGGCGTAGATAAGGGGGTAGTTTCGGGGATAAACCCCCCCCCCCTTAAATGGTGAAAATTGTCTGGAATTTTGCCAATTTTTCTTGTAAAACCATGAAATTAGCTCACTGTTCTCGAAGAACTCCCCACCCCCCTCAGAAATCTGGGTCTAGCTACGCTACTGCCTACATTGACTTGTTTTAAAGAAATGTTTTGAAATCATTTACAGAGTAGAAAAATACATTATAGGGAATACCAGTTTTAAATGGGATATTTTATACAAGCAGTAAATATTAATTATTGAAATATTCCCAACATGGTCCATATTCACTGAAAATAATTTCCACAGAAACTGTACCTTTTATTTCAATAAAATTACATGGTTGCAATGCAATTTAAGTCCTTGTAGTGTTCGTCAATCATTTAGAATTGGACATTATTCAGTTCGTAGTTAACAGTGGCAACTTTAACAAAAATCTCCAAGGATGGACGTAAATAGCATTTTAACCAATATTATTTCTGAATATCTAATGTGTAAAAATTTTTTAAAGATTTTATTTTCAAAAAAAATGTTTGCTAAATTTTTTGAATTAGAAAATATTGGAGTAAATTTATATGGCATATCTTTTCCCCAATGATTGTATTTCTTAAATGTTATGCATATACAACATCGTAATACATGTATATTTAGTTGGTTTGAATGTTGAATTTTGGCTAAAAGGTGTTTTTTGCTACACTACTTGAGGTTACGTTTCAAATATCTAAGTGAAAGGAAGATTTGCTTTCCAGCTTTGCATGTGGAGGGGATCATGAATTATTTAGTGAGTAAAATTTTCAATACAGTTTTAAACTTTTGTGTATTTCGACATCTTAAAAGTTTGCATTTGATGCTTACTTTTTTCCCTCGACTTTATATATTACACAAATGAAATTTTTTGGGAGGGTTGCTCTTGAGGGTATGACAACCCTGCTCAACAAGGCAAAATATTGGATTATATTATTTCCCAAATCTTTCGAAATTGGCCTTGATAACATCCAATAATTTTTTTCTTCCTACTTCAGGGTCCGTCGTACGCTTTTGGCAAAACCAAAAATAGGGACTTTCTAAGGACCTACAAAAAAAATTTAAGGACGTCACAAATTTTTCTGTTATGTTTATTTAAAAGGAAGCATTATTGAAAGAGGAAATTGATTTAACATCGTATTTTTATCAGGAACACAACACAAACCCTTTTATGGAGCTCTCTTCGACTTGTTGCTTTTCTAATGTCCAATACAGTCAGGGTGTTAAATAATTATTGGAGCTAGTAATAAGAAGTACACAACACAAGCATTAATCATATATAAGCAAATTGTCATGATATGAAAAATTATCAAAAATGGTTAGTGCTATAAAATACAAGTTATATGAAAAACAGTTTAAATAAAAAAAAAAAAATTTAAAGTAAACGCTGCATTTTGTCTTGAGAATTTGTGTTTAAATTCGATTTTTTTTTCATTTTACTTAACTTATTTTGCCAATATCTCAATTTAGGCTTACTTTAATTTTTATCTCTGCCATAAATATATTTTTTAAATTATTTAGAAGAGCTTGAAAAATTCAGAAAAATCTTTTTCAAGTTGAGAAAAATATTTCATTTTGGAAACAACATACAAATAAAAAATGGAGCCTATTCGCTTAAAACTTCGTACATTACCCTCAAATAGTAACTACCAAAATTTAACCAAAGTAAAGTTTCGAAAAATTGAACAATTTTTTTAAGTAAAAAATAAAACAGGCAGACTACAAGCTGCAAATACTATAACAACTGCCAACTTTTTAAATAATTGATATATTTACAGGATGCAAAAAGATAGAAGTCTCAAAAGCTGCGTTCGATTTTCCGCGAAGCACATGCTGGATGTTAGCAAGTTTCCGAAACATAGGTTTTTACATTTTCGCGTTATAAGTTATGAAAATTCGTGTAAATTAATACATGTCCTTTTAAAAAGTTTCTTGAAAAATTTTCTTGTTTTGTAGTACAATCCCTTTAGATAAAAATACTTGCACATCAGATTGAAAAATCGGATCTTTTTGCAAAAAATCAAATTTTTCGAAGTTCACAAATAAAAACAGAAAAACTAGGGGAAAACTGAGCATTTGGAAACTACGGTGTATAGGTTTAAGAAGAGGTCGATTCCTTCAATTTACTGGAAATTAAGAAATTTCACGATAGAAATTTTGATTAACGCAGCAAATATCCATCAACTCTCACACAACAAAACCCCACACCGAACGATCGCGAAGCCAAATTGGTCGATAAAAATTTACTAAATATTAAAACATTGCTTTAAAACAAATTTTCGGTACGGGAATTTATTTGATCTAAAAAAAAAAAACATTGGGAGAACAAACTGTTTAGCGAAAGATCAGCTGAAAAGCGATCGGGAGAGTTGGCAACTCGGCGCTTATTATAGTGTAAGACGTGAGAAAAATGATAATAAAAATAAATCATTCTTTTACCTTTAACAGTATAAATAAGCGATAATCATACAATGCGATTGGTCAAACGCAAAAAAAGCTGAAAGTTTTTTTTTTTTTTTTTTTTGCCTACATATTAGTTAAATGTATCTCTTTTATTGAGCTAGATGTCAACAACATGCTTCTTTGAAGTACTCCCCCCCCCCCTTTAAATTAAAAAAGGTTCAAAAGCAGTATTTATTCACTGATAACTTGTTAAGAGCTGCTCCTACTTGCTTTATTGATAATTGTTTAGAATGTAGATGATTTAGTAACAATTTTCATGCAAAAAAATATTTACTTACTTTGTAACTGAACTTAATAAATAGTATCGAATCCCAAATTTGAAATCCCGAAATTCGGCCCTTTTTCGAAAATTCCCGATTTTCGTTTATTAAATTTTTTCCCCTTGAGTCCTTACAAGTCCGTTTTTCAAATTGTATTCCTTTTCTTTTCTCTTTTTAAAGCAAAATGAGGGAACTTGTGTAAGCTCTATTTCTGTGGTCTTAAATGGTGTTTTGATTCGACTTCTCTACAAATTTTTTTTTTATATATGTAGCTCGATTTTCATTTTCATACAATTCCAGGAAATAGCAAATTGGGAGCTGTCATGTGGGTGGGTACAAGTTCATTTTAACTGAATTGAGTGTTGTAATTTGAATCATTTTATCAAAATCCATGAACATTTTTTTTTCTTTTTGTAAAATATGTAACACATCAATTTACTTATATCTTTTCCAAAAAAAAATTAAAAAAACAAGAGTTAATTATTTATCTACCAGTTGAGAAAACATTGCAATTTGTAGTATGATGTTTATGTAAATCGCCATTTTTGGCCCCGTCAATCCGCCGTTTTGGGTGTCCGAAAGCCGCGATTTTACCGGACTCGAGCAAACCAAATTTGAGGTTCGATGAAGTAGTTGAAATGAAAGAAGTTTGATTCTTGTGAAGAATACAAAAGATAGCAAAACAAAAAGAGCGCATGGGTACCTTCTTATTTTAACAAAAAAAATTAAGCACCTGGAATAAAAAATAAGGACTATTTAATGACTTTTTAAGGCCTTAAAAATGAAAATGAACATTAAGGACTTTCTAAGGACCGTACGAACCCCGTACTTTTATAAAATTCATAAAAATTCCCCAGTGTCCTCAATTTCAATTTTTTCTAAATAACTGGATTTTGTCCCAGATGCTCATCTATAAATATTAAAATTTTTATGTATTTCGAATGAGAATTTACATGATTACTGTCATTGTAATGTTTAAATTGTTTTTATTTTACATGTAGACACTATTTTGAAATCGGTGTCAATAAATATTTTTCAGTGAATTAAGATGTTTCCTACTGTTGTTTATAGCTAAGTAAACTTTTTTTGGAAAATCAAACAAGATAAGTATCTAATAAAACTCTTTTTTATTTTAAAATGATAATTAAACAATTCAAATACACAATAGAATCTGTCAATGATTTTTTTTTTTAATGGTTCTATGTGCATAATAATGTGTAGCAGCATGTCCTGGGAATTTTCGGAGTGAATTTAAAAAGAAAATTAAAATTACATAATTGACAAAACTATACATACTAAAAGTTAAAAGCTGCTCAAAAAATGTTCAAAAACATCTAACTCTCAATGGAACATATAAACTATGATGAAACATTATCACACATTTAAGTTACTTGATGACTAAATACCTACTCACTGAGCAATTTTCAGACTTATTGGGCTGTCTTGTGTATACAACAAAACAAAAGACAGCTGACATGTAAATATGAACTTTTAGGAACAAGACAGTTTTTTTTTAAAGCTGCATCAATAAGTAACAAACTACATATGATATTCATTTTATATTTCAAATATTTAAGCCTTTATAAAAGTAATTTCAATTATTAGCTTAATATGTATGTTAGGTTAATGCAGTTTTCATTTTATAGGTCTAAGAATTTCAAAGGAAATTTCCCCAAGTTCAGAAAATACACAAGAGGCACTGTTTTTAAATGGACATGCCCGACCTAACAAATAACAATGGAGGAAAAAATTTGGATTTGAAATTAATTTTTGACAACACTCATATATAACTTCATAGACATTAAGTATATAATATTTTGTTATATATTCTCATTTCAGAGGCAAATTTAACAATTTTAATAATTATATATTAGTATATATTTTCTATACAATTTTCTCTATAAAGGATACTTTACAATATAACAATTCTCTTTTTTGCCGTTCATTCCCTTCATTTTTTGAGTAAAGTAGGCACAAGTGAGAAGAATTACTAAAGACTTCATTGTAGGTCACTTTCCTCATCCTCAATCCAATTGCATACAAACAGCCTTAGGGCAAAACTTAAGAATCAATTTACCCAGAAACATTTATTTGTTTTATGAAAATAAGGTTTATGATAAAGGAATTGCCATTCATCTTAAAAAGACACATGAATAATCAATAAATATTAATGTTCAGAACACACTGTATTTATGTAGTTATATTTTATTAAGTAATGTTTAACTGTTTTGGAATAAGCAATGCATTTCAAAATGAAATATATATCTCTCACTTTGATACCATGGCTGTAAATCAAATTTTAAGAATAGGTGTAGTGTGTGTTGAGGTTTCTGTTTTTGGGCTTCCCAAAAGAAAAAGCATTTTAGAGCTTTTAGCTAACATCTTGAAAGCTGAAAACTAAATACCAATGTTTGTGAGGAGTCTATTTTCGCTAGAAATTTTAATCTGTTCATGCATAAAAGATTTTTAGCTATAAAGTTATGTGCCGATAGTACAATTATACAATACAAATATAATTATACAACAATTATTGTTATTGTATGCTGTACAGAATTCTTTCTGCTAGCCCTTTTTAAATATGCATAACAAATAATAAATTTGATGATTGGTAATAAATATAAAAATAAGTAAATGCGCATGTCATAGTTTCACTGTATGACAACCAACTATTTTTTAATCATTATTTTTAATTTTATTTTTTAAACTAATCATCAGACTTCTCTGTTGCACCTAATGTAAATTTAAATTCTCGACTTCTTTTTTTTACTTTAATTTTACTAAGCATATTCTTAACCGATTCAACTTCATTTATGATGAAATATGTTCATTGAACCATCTTATGCAATATTATTTTAAATAACATTAAAATATTATTCATGTACACTCATTTCATTTAATTTTGAAAAGTCAAAAATTGCAAAGCTGCCTTTTTATGAAGGGTTGAAACAACAATAATGTAGATTTAAACAATCAAGACAGTAAATAGACAGCTATCAGATAAATTATTGTAGATTTAAAATAAATATTTTTATACCTTAGTACTACTAATATAGAAAAAAAAGTCATTCAAAAGAAACTGTTAAAGACATCTTAATTTTTAAAATTATCAAACACAATAAGTATAGAAACATGTAGAGTGAATAAGAAGGCATATGTAGGAGCACAAAGATTTTGATACAGTATTGCCTATGACTATCCTCTTTTCTAGAAAATTTTGTATTAGGCTTCACATAATTAAGAGATGATAGTTTAAACATACTTTCATACACAATGAAAGGTAAGGTTTCTAGGTTCAATAAATGTAATCTTCTATAGCACATTTTACTGAGATCATATTCATATAAAAAGTCTGAAAATAACAAAGGCATAATTTCAAATCTAAATACCATAAGCTCAGTTGCACCCAAAAAATGCATAACATTGCTCATTTGTACAAAATGAAACATTTTTGACAAATAAAAAAATTGTGATGCAAATTCCAAAAAAAAAATAAAATACACATTAATATGGAGCATACTAAATATGCCTTCCTGAAGTACACCAATTTTCCCAAAACTGAATGTACTTAAATTAGCTAATGTACCAATCTTTTGTTTTTCTATTGATAAAAATTAACCTTGATTGATTTATGAATTCAAATAAAAAAACAATATTTTGTTTTTGACAACAATGATGTAAAGAAATTTTTAAAAAATCAAAGGCTAATTTTGGAAATTGTAGAAATATAAAAGATTGGTAATTAGCTTACGTCCAACGAACAATTAAAGTACCCGAAACCCGAATGAAGGATTTAAGACACCGTCCATTCCAGTCTGCGGGGCTAAAACAATTTATATACAAAACAAAAAATGCAGATATATCCCCAATCACAGTAAGCCATTTGCGCAGACAAGCTGTAACCATCTCTTGCCGATGATAAACTTTTTGTGATCGCCATGCTCTGTGATTTCCAGTCGTTGCAAAGCGATGGATTTTCAAATAATTGTGCAAAGCAATCTGAAACAGATATAAATGAATTACATTAATACTGAAATTAATAAAGTAGTTAAGAGAAAGTCTTAATTAGTATCACACATTTAATTTAAAATTATTCTATTATCAGAATTAACATTCTTCTATACTTGCAAAAGAGAATAGTTTGATTGTCACTTGTTACATGATGATGCCCATTAGAAGAGAAAAATATTTTTAAACACCCAACTACTGAAAGGATTTGCATAATGTGCACAATATATGAGACCATATCGTGTATATGCAGTATGATTTGTTTTTATTTTGTCTATATTTTTTGCCAATAACTAGTTTATAATGTTGTCAATTGATGGTGCCAACAGTCGAATGAATCATATGTCCTTTGGCAGGGTTTAAATTTGAAGTTCACTTCTGCCTCAATGTAAATAGCACATGATGCATAGGGATCATTCATAAATGATGTCACTCTTCGAGGGGGAGAGGGGGTTCATGAAATTGTGACAAAGGGAGGGGAGGGGGTAGCAAGAAGTGTGACATCATGCATTATACAGCATTGCATGATGCGTGACAAAGGGGGGGAAGGGGGTCCACTGAAGTGTGACATGTTGTGACAAAGGGGGGAGGGGGTCAAATATATGGCAAAAAAGCGTGACGTCATTTATGAACGGCCCCATATGTAATTATTATAGTTTTGAACAAAATTAGTTTAAAAAAAACAAATGGTTGAATGTTCTGCTGAGCAATAGAATAAGAATTATATGTTTCTATGAAATATCAAAAAATACATTATAGAAAGGAAATTTTGAAGTTCACTGAATTAAACACTAAGCCTCCAAAAGTAAGTTTATTGTTTTTATTAATTCTTCCAAACTTTTTTTAAATCTGACATTTTTGGTCAATTTAATGAAAATAAACAAAATAAGCTGCTGGGTAATATCATATAAATTAATGACAGTATCAAAAAATTAGGTTACAAAAAATTATTTTGTAAAGCTTACTTAATTAAAGAAGCAATCATTTTATCATTTTTAAGAAAACATTTAATACATTTGCTGCTTTTATAATAAATAATGGTCTGAAAACTACAATTTGAAAGCTTGGAATTTTGTGAAGCGTCTGTTTTGATTAATTGGTATTTTGTGCAGGGACTGAAAATGGACCTGAATTTCACGTGGCGCAACCCTGATAACATAAGAAATTCCATACAGTGCCACCATCAGGCTTGCCAGAGGACTTCTAGTCATAATTTCAAGCACATGTTGTAGAACAACCTTTAAATAAAATGTTTCCTGTCCCATTCAGGTGTTGCTGTTTTCTGTTCTTTTTCTCTGCTTCTTTGCACCATAGCTCGCAACTATGGCATTTGCGGCCCTACATTTATGTGATTTCGAGTCGTCTCTGTACCATCTACACACCCTGAAAGTTTGTCGGTCTGGTAGCGAAACACCCTGTATACAGCATAATTGAATCTCATTTTGGAAATTTTTAATTTTTCAAAAAAATTAAACTTAGAATCATAAGTAATGAAGATAATAGTACCTTTTTGGTGGAAAGAAATTGAATGTATTTGCTTTATGGGTTTGAATCACGGGTTACCAAAAATTTTATTATTTAAGGACAAAATCAACTCAAAAACATTCCAAGATAGGACCTTTTCCAAATGAACTGGTTAAAAACAGAAAATAAGTAAAATACAAGAAAATAATAAGTAAACTAAGTAATATCGTTTAATAATAAAAACAATTTTTAGAATTTATCATCAGGACAATTCTTGGTAAGTACACTATTATTGCAAAACTGCTTCATAGAGGAGTTTCAATAATGTGTTGGAATGTATTGTTCTAGCTTTTTTTTTCACGTACTCTGTCTTCAGAATATTGTTTCAAAGAGTAGCATTGATATTCAGAGATCTTAGGTAGTTTTGGACAAAGAAATTTATTCTTGATGTAGCTTATCACGGATAATGAGACTATTTTAGTTTGATCCGGATCAATCGAAATAAATTAATCTTCCCTTTAAAGTGAAATATAAAGAATTTTAGAGTAAACTGTACCTCTACTAAATTTCGCATTGTATTATCAAACCCTAAAAGCAGTGATTATGTGCATACAAACTCCTTGATGTTTTCTTACCTAAAAATCATTGAGAACTGGATTGTTGTTGAATTTCTATCCTCTCTACAGTCATATCAGGATTCATCATAGTTGCTTCTTGAATAGCTTCTGCAAGAGCCCTGTCATGATCTATCGGGTCACCGTCGCTTTGAATAGTTATCTTCTGTTCCACACGAGTTTCTACAACACCATCCCTCTCCATTTTATACTAAATAAAACATAAAAATGAAATCAATCAATCGAAAGATCATTGTAAATCAAATTTTTGATACAGAGTAAATACAATATTAATTTTATTGCACATTAACCAGGGGTGTCCACCCACCTCAGTGTGATGGAACATCCTTTAAAAAACTATGGATCTCCCCCCCCCCCCCAACTGGTGAGCACTAATACATTAAAAATTGAAACAAAACTCAAATATGGCTCACTGTCACATTTTTGTGTAATTTTTTTTTTAATGTAAAAAGACTACAGTTTCCTTAACATTGCCAGTGGAGTTAGATTTGAAATAGGCATTCATCAGACGGATAAACATAGTCCTTCAAGTTCAAATGTGGCTCTTTATGAGTTGAATAAGGGTCTACGCCCAATGGTGTAGCTAAGTGGGGGTGATCCACCCCAGATGTCATCCATTCAGGGATGACACCCAACCCCGACGGAGGAAAAAAAAACCTTTAACAGCCCCATAGAATAAAACAAATACTTCAAATTGGATTTTTTTTCCTGTCATTTTCTTTTCTATTTTGAATTCAGCAAAGTCTTTCCTTTAAAAATATATTCACAATGTTTTTCAACCGCTAACAATAACCGTTACCATCAAGAAATACTTTAAATAGTATGAGGCTCATAATACAAATGGTGTCTCTTTTTTAAAGCCGCAATTTTTTTAAAAATAATTTATTTAGTATATTTCATTTGAATGCATACTTCACGCTTACATGATTTTCTTTTTTGGAGGGGGGATTTTTTCCATGGGATGACACCATCACTACCCGCCCCGGGTGTCACTCATGCTAGCTATGCCAGTGTCTATGCCAGAACCTAATACTGACCTCAAGTATTTGTGTCTAGGTGTATTATTGCTTAGGCTTTAAATATATTTTGTGATTATGTCACTTGATATTTCACCATCAGTGTTGTATAAAATGTCAAAAGTTAATTTTATGTATTTAAAACACAAGGATTCCAGAATAAATTACAATCATCTCTCCTTGTTAAAAATAACATAGAACCTTACTTGCAGTTTGATTATATTTTTGAAAACCAAAACGACCAGATAAAACAAGAAACAAATTTATCCGTAACTTATAACGTTTTCCATATCAAACTCTGGAAATTATTAATTGAAGGCTATATGAAGTTTTATTCCGTGATGTTTTCTAAATAAATGTACTACTCTTGTACAAAAGATATTGCTCTATCATTATTTATTAGATCACAACATTTATAAATGATTGCTTTTATGCCATCCAAACAGTAAATGAAATGCAACATGTTAAGTCATCAATTTCGAATTTGTCTTATTACCATGTGTTTCTTTTATTGTATAAGAAAAAAAAAATTGGTTAAAAAAAATTGTGTGTACTTCTACTTACAGTGATAGTCTCAACTGTTTTCGTTTTACTGGAAACTGTTGAGGAACTGACTATTTCCCCATCCTCAGACAAAGGCAAAATTTCGCCTTCCGACTCAAACTGAGGAGGAGGAGGCACAGGGTAGTTGACTTTCCTGGTCTCTGTTGCCACCAGAGGAACAGAAGTCGTACTGTGCTGAGAATTATTTACGGTGCTTGGATCGTATTTGATGGCTTCAGTCTTCACAATAGCAGACTTCAGAAAAAAAAAAAAAGAGCACATACATTAACAAAAATGTGCTTTATAAGTTTAAGCAAACAGAAATTGGAATAACATTACATCCATTAAGCAGAATAGAAATAAAAATCTTCTCTTATGTTAAAGTGGTTGTCATTTAACAAACACTAAATCCAAGCAGAACGTAACAACTGAGGAGCTAGAAACAGCAACTAGCTTTCCCATAATTGAAAAATATTTTTCTCTTTCCCCATTCATAAAATCTGCATGAAATTCCAAAATATTAGATGGTGTAGAGAAAAATACTTTGCATAAAACACTAGTATTCGCACAATGAACTTATAACCAAAATTTTAAAATTACATAATTTTGCTTCCCCTGAAAGATATCTTACATATGATTTTTTTCTTTCCATTTCCTTTTAGTGAATGCAATGGAAAATGTATGTGTTGTGAGACAGTGGGGAGTAAAATTTTTAATATACCAAAATAAAGCTATGGGTTTTTTTTTTTTTTTTGCCTTTTCTGTGCATTGTGAATTCCTAAATACCAAAAGAAGGAAACTTTTAAAGTATTGAAGGAACTTCAAGTTTATTTTCCATGCTTTTATTTGAGCCTTAATGGTCTCAATTGCTTGCTCTATAAAACTCCATGTTTAAATCAACTAATCATGCTGTCTAAGAGGTTAAGATAGCACAACATTACTTTGAAACACGTTTTTCTAGCAGAATATACCAGCCGAGAAGCTAAAAACAGCAACCAGCTTTTTCATTTCTGCATATCTGTACAAATGAAATATTTTTCAAAACCCTTTCAATAGGATTTTTTTTCTTTTGCACGAATTTACTCTCTATTTGGTGTCTGAAATAAGTTGGCTATAATGTAGTTCAATTCTTAAATGCCAAAAATCGAGTTCCTAGAGAAATTTAAAAGAATATACAAGCCTTTAAATTTGTGATTGGTGATGTCTTCTGTAAATTGTTTTTCATTAGAAAATGTTTCAAACAGAGCCTCATGCTTTCAATAAGGTTTAAAAAGCATGGAATTGCGTTTGAAGGTGCTAAAACCAGCAACTAGCTTTCTCATATCTGCAAAAGCCAACCTTGACAAAAGAAAATCCAAAATTATAGAGTTTTGTTTGCAATTCCAATATCTACGTTAGAAAATGTGTTGATGCTACTAAAACAATTTATTACTTGCACAACACTTTTACAAGCAAAGCTATGTTTATTTTAAACATTTCCCACATTCATTTTCAATAAAAATATGAATGTATTTTGAGGCATTATGAAGTCAGTTTTACTACATAGAAACAAAGCTATGGATCAAATAATTCAATAACCTTTAAGCTTTTTTGCATGAAATGTGTTGTAAATGAAATTTAGACATTTGGATCTCATACCAGAAACTACCTTTGCTATAACATAGTTCCATTTCAGCATATGAAAATAGAATTCGTTCAGACTTTAAAAAGAGCTGCATGCAGTTAAAATTTGGAATGATACTCTCAGTAAGTCATTTTTCCTTTTTAAATTTAGTGTCAGAATCAAAACTCATGCTTCTTATGAGGTTAAGATAGCATAAAATAATATATGATACATATTTTTCTAGCAGAATATACCAGCTGACAAGCTAAAATAGCAACCAGCTTTCTCATATCTGCAAAAGCCAACATTCAAAAAAAAAAAAAAAAAACCAAAATTTCTAGAGTTTTGTTTGCAATTCCAATATGTACTTTAGAAAATGTGTTGATGCTACTAAAACAATTTATTACTTACACAACAATTTTACAAGCAAAGCTATATGTTTATTTTAAACATTTCCCAGAGTCATTTTTAATAAAAAATATGAATGTATTTTGAGGCATTATGAATTCTGTGTAGTAAAACTGAAATAAAGCTATGGATCAAATAATTCAATAACTTTTAAGCTTTTTTGTGCGAAATGTGTTGCAAATGAAATTTAGATATTCGGATATCATACACGAAACCACCTTTGCTGTAACATAGTTCCATTTCAGTATAGGAAAAATAGAATTCTTTCAAGCTTTAAAAAGAGCTGCATGCAGTTAAAATTTGGAATGATACTCTCAGTAAGTCATTTTTCCTTTTTAAATTTAGTGTCAGAATCAAAACTCATGCTTCTTATGAGGTTAAGATAGCATAAAATAATATATGATACATATTTTTCTAGCAGAATATACCAGCTGACAAGCTAAAACAGCAACCAGCTTTCTCATATCTGCAAAAGCCAACATTCAAAAAAAAAAGGAAAAACCAAAATTTCTAGAGTTTTGTTTGCAATTCCAATATGTACTTTAGAAAATGTGTTGATGCTACTAAAACAATTCATTACTTACACAACAATTTTACAAGCAAAGCTATATGTTTATTTTAAACATTTCCCAGAGTCATTTTCAATAAAAAATATGAATGTATTTTGAGGCATTATGAAGTCTGTGTAGTAAAACTGAAATAAAGCTATGGATCAAATAATTCAATAACTTTTAAGCTTTTTTGTGCGAAATGTGTTGCAAATGAAATTTAGATATTCGGATATCATACACGAAACCACCTTTGCTGTAACATAGTTCCATTTCAGTATAGGAAAAATAGAATTCTTTCAAGCTTTAAAAAGAGCTGCATGCAGTTAAAATTTGGAATGATACTCTCAGTAAGTCATTTTTCCTTTTTAAATTTAGTATCAGAATCAGAACTCATGCTTCTTATGAGGTTAAGATAGCATAAAATAATATATGATACATATTTTTCTAGCAGAATATACCAGCTGACAAGCTAAAACAGCAACCAGCTTTCTCATATCTGCAAAAGCCAACATTCAAAAAAAAAAAAAAAAAGAAAAACCAAAATTCTAGAGTTTTGTTTGCAATTCCAATATGTACGTTAGAAAATGTGTGGATGCTACTAAAACAATTTATTACTAGCACAACAATATTAAAAGCAAAGCTATATGTTTACTTTAAACATTTCCCAGAGTAATTTTCAATAAAAAATATGAATGTATTTTGAGGCATTATGAATTCTGTGTAGTAAAACTGAAATAAAGCTATGGATCAATTAATTCAATAACTTTTAAGCTTTTTTGTGTGAAATGTGTAGCAAATGAAATTTAGATATTCGGATCTTATAACCGAACATGAAAACCATATAAAACTGAAACAATCCTTTAATATTTATACAACAATTTTACAACAGAATCCCTTTATAAAATAAATTTCCTGAATAGGAATAAAATATTTTATGTTTATCTTTATAAGGGATTTTACTCAAATCTTCAGCTCTAGAAATTGCTATTATTCACAATTCGTGCTAAGTCATAAAGCAAGGTCGTTCTTCCCTTTTTGGTGTATAGTGAACCACATGAATTAGGCATAAAAAATGTTGTAGTACATTCTCGAATATGAAGAGCACCCAAAGTTATTCAAGTACTGTGGAACCACACCATTCCTCCGCCTCGCTATTCGTCCAACTTGTTCAAGTAAAATTCAACTCGCCATCCGCACTTGTCCTGCGATTCGTACGGCGGGTTGCCAGTTTGGTTTTAAAAAAAAAAAAAAAAAAAAATCAAAAAATTATGCTCATTTTGAACTTGTCTGGAAATAATTTGTTTGGCATTTTATTTATTTATTTATTTTTTTTTTTTGTAAGTTTTAATACTTTTGAGATTTTACTGACAGTTTTAACTTTCTAAGGGAAGCAGTTGCAAGGAGGGAAATTCAAGAGGAAGCAGTTGCAGAACTTTCTTCTTTAGAGGAGAAAAGTAGTAAGGAAAGCATTTCCTTTGCAGAAATTAAAGAGCTGTGTAAGCCCAGCGAGAAAACACAGAGTGTGGTGAAATAATGGCATTCCAACACTGCTGTGGTTAACAACATTGACTTGTTCAACGACAATGTTATTGACCATTTTAGAAGAATCGTCAAAGGCAGACAACATTGGACAGGTGTTTAGGGAAGGAAACCCAATACAGTCAAACCTCGTTAACGCGAAGTCGAGGGGGCTGTCAAATTTTTTCGCATTAACCGAATTTCACGTTAACCGATGGCTGCAGGATTTAAAATTTAGTAAAAGTGTTTTTTCTCATGATACACAAAATATAAGAACCAAAAGTATATTTATGCAAAAATGCACATATATACACATAGACATACGATTTAATATTTATACTTCGATTTGGAAATTTATATGAAATTTACTAAACTACTATTAAAAACAGCAATTATCAAAATGGAACAAAAAGTTTTATTTACCTGAGAAATGATTACTTTTTAAAAAAATCTGTTATGAATTTTTGCTTCAATTTTTTGAAATAGCACCCCTTTACAAAGCTATCAACCTCTTCTAAATTATTTAAGGCATGTGAGGCATTTTCCTGCTGCATTAAAAATCATTGCATAGTTTGTAATGCTGCTGTAGCTTCGTTCACCGTGATTAGATTTTGGGCTTCTGGATCAGCATCTTCTTCTTCTTCGTCTGTTTCAGTTTCCTTTGCACTTTCCTTTCCGGATTCTCTAATTATGTCTTCATCTGTCATTACATCTGAAGTTTAAGGCCTCGTCATCAATTTGCACATATTCTGCAAACAAGACTGCTGAGACTATGTCCCTTTTAGCAGCTTCTTCGAGAACTGAAGAAGTTGTTTCTTCATCCTGATCTTCTTCGACAGCTTCATCCGATCAGTCTACAAACCCTCCATGGCGAAAGCAATTTCGTATTGTCGAACGTTTTATTCTCCTCCATGCGCTTCTTAAATAAGACATGGCATCTAATAGATCGATACAAAATTCCCTTTTATTGTCAAAACACTCAATAGCTTTGCGGACCATTTCTCTGCAATAGTGCATTTTTAAACATTTGATACTCCCTTGGTCACACGGCTGGATTTTTGCTGTAGTGTTGGGCGGTAGAAACACACATTTTATAGCTTCGAGTCCTTTAACTTCTACGTGGGCAGCACAGTTGTCTAGAATGAGGCAAATTTTCCTCTTTTCACGATGAAATTTCAAATCTAAATTTGCCAGCCACTTAGTAAAAATGCCACTGTTCATCCAAGCTTTTTTGCTGAATGCATAGTCTACAGGTTAAGTTCGTACTTTCTTGAAGTAACGGGGCTTAGCTGATTTCCCTATGACAAGGAGTGGAATTTTTTCACTGCCGTCCATGTTGCACGCTACCATAACAGTTATTCTTTCTTTACTGCATTTTCCACCGGAGCACTTTTCCCCTTTCATGGTCAACGTACGGGAAGGATGTGCCTTGAAAAACAGTCCCGTTTCATCTGCATTAAAAATGTCTCGTGGGGAAAACTCTTCTTTTAGGGTTGGCCATTTTTCAGCGAAAAACGAATTTACTGTTTTCGGATCAACAGCTGCTTCTTCACCGCAGATTTTTTTGCAAACAATCCCATGACGCTCTTTAAATCTAAAGAGCCAACCATTTGAGAAAACGGAATCGCTGACACTAAGAGCCTCTCCAAAGAACTTGGCTTTTTCTTGCAAAATCACCCGTTAAAATAATGTTTTGATTCCTGGCCTCTTTGATCCAACGTAGGCCACTTCCACGTCTTCATTTTTCCCGGCTCTCATTCTCTTCCTTGATGGCTCAAACTGATTCACAGCGTAAGCTGCTTCAAACTTATTTAAATTTTTAATGATAGTGGATAAAGTGCTGTTGGCAATTCCATATTTTGCAGCAATCTCTGTCTTCTTCAATAATTTATCTTCAACTTCAATTAAGAACATTTGCTTCGTTTCTAACGTCAAAGATTGCCGTTTACGATTCATTATTACAAATGCGAAAAAATCAACAGCATCCCGCACAGGGCTAACTCAAAACTAAAATTTCCTTCAGCGTTTACTCTGCATATAATCAAAGTTGTTCTCTTTATAACTCATTTCCAAGAAATAGATTGAGAGTTTAGTTATTTTTATACCATGTTAAACGAGTAAAATGAACAGAAACGTAGAATAGAATGCTTGATTGACACTCCCCCTCTTGAAAACCAGGTGGCTGGGAAGTCTTCCTGACCCACACACTTTTGAAACTCTACCCCATTGTCCCCTATAGGAAGTGTCCATTGCTTATCTATGCCCATTAATAGAGGTGTCCCCTGTCAATTCATTCCCGTCACTGATCCGCACTAACACGCTTGTACAGTGTCTGTCAGAAAAAGGATTAGCGTGTGAGCTGCGGGCATTTTACCTGTTTCGATATTTTCATAGAATTCCTAGAATTTAATAATTGCAGCAGAATTTTCAAGCTTCCTAAGCTCCAAGAAAATTTCATGTCAAAGAATGTTTTTTCACCTTTCTTTTCTTTTATTTTTTTGTCAACTGAAAAATTTTGTTTTTCGTCTTATGCGGAATTTTGTTCATATCAATTTCGTCTTAAACGATTAATTTAGCACTATAGTTCTTAGATTATCTGAGGGGGATTGGCATTCATTTCGCGTTAAGCGAGTTCGCGTTAACGGGGTTTGACTGTATGCTTCTAGTGCAAAAAGACAAAAAAAAAAAGAAAGAACAGTAGAAAGGGAGAAAACACCTGAAGGGATATTACCTGATGTTTTTATGGAAGGTGATTCCTCTTCCAAACAGTAACATCAACATTTCTCTTCCTTCTCTCAAGGGTTAATTTTAATTTGTGTATAATTTCATGTATAGTACTGTATATTTGTTTTTCATAGGTTTAAATAAGCAACCATCTGTGGGTCTGGAATGGATTAATCAAATTTACATTGTATCTTATGTGAAAAAATAATTCGCCATTCGTACAATTCGTTATTCGAACTGCCTAACTGGAACGAATTGTGTACGCATAGCGTGGTTCCTCTTTATTTGGGGGGGGGGGGAGACAATACATAGTATTTCTTACGGATTTTACTGAACCCCACAACCCAAGAGACACGTAAACCACATTTGAGTTCTATATGGTGAATCAAAGATTTATCATTACATCTGCTACTCAATCAACATGAAATTGGATCAACAATATGACATCATATTATTAAGTCCTTAATCCTAATAAATCCTGCACCTTAATTTAAAGATACCTCACAAAAAAGTGTGGACATTATTTGGGATTACATGATAAACAAGCAAAAACTAATATAAGCTGTCTTAATTAAAATGCACTTTCTTTGCATGTACTGCAAAGATGATAAAAGGACATTTAAAACATTCTCTATAGCAGAATATACCAGCTAAGAAGCTATAGAAGCAAATAGCTTTCTCACATCTGCAAATAAAAAAAGCAAACAAGAACTCCCTATTAGCAATGATGAGTTAATTGTTTAACTACCAGTTGTTACATGAAAAAATAAAAATAATTGTTGCAGAAAGAAAAAATATTGGTGAGGGAGAAGTGGACTTGTTTCCCTTTCTTCATGAGTTTATAACAAGTCTAGCTCATAAAATTAATGCTCACTCTGAAATTTATGACACAGTTATTTAGAGCGCACAAGTGTCACAAAACTGTTTTCCTCATTTCAGTGATGCAGATTTCAAAGCACCTATAAAGCATTCAAAAATTAAAAATAACATTTTCGGGCAGCAAAATCATGCTTGAGAAAATGTTTGAATAAGCTCTTAGGTGACTTTGATAAGCAGATACTTACAGTAACTAATTGCTTTTAATTAAATATGGATTAGATAAACAATTAAAATTTCAATAATTAATTTATTTTCTTTTCAATAATTAGTTGTAAGAATTGGATAGCAAAATTTTTCACCGCAGGAAACTCAACTTCATAAACAAGAATATAGAAATTGCAACATTAAAAAACTAATCAATTACTATTTTAGTTTTTTCCCGTGCTACCATGCCACAGGTCCGGGGTTCGATTACCAGGCTGGGCAGGGTCGACTCGGCCTTTCATCCCTTCAGTGGGGTCAACAAAATGAGGACCAAGCTTGCTTGAGAACTAAACACTGGGGGTTCCATGTCAGGGGGTTTCCAGGCCGACCACTTAACCAGAACATCTGCTTCTGCACCCTAGGGCCCTCGGTTGCGAAAACTTGGATGGGCACAGTAGGACATGGCCCCCCCAAAAGGGCTGGCGTGCCACTAAGTTTAGTTTTTAGTTTTAGCTTTTTAGAAGCAAGGAAAATAAATAACGGTAGAGCTTGCTGCAAACCTCAAGATTAAAAAAAAAGAACATTCAAAGAAAAAATAATAGTACCGGGAGCTAAATAGGAGAGAGAAAAATTTAAGAGCCTAAAAATGCAATTCAATATCACACTTACATTTGTATTGCTTTACATATTTTTCCTATGCATATCAAAAAAAATTTTAATTATTAATAATTCAAGCCTATTGCAACTACAACTAAATCATAAACAATGATCATGAAAAAAACATGCCCCTCCCTCCCCAAAAATTTTCTTTTTCTGGTACTTCTTTTCCAATTTCCCCAAGCAATACATATACACCCTAATTGGATTTTTAGCAGACTCCAAAATCAAGTTAAAACACAAAAATCTTTTTCAACTTGAAAAAAAAAAAAAATACTTCATTTTGAAAACATACAAATGAAAAATTATAAATTAAATAAACTAATTATTTCATTTTAATTAAAATATTTTACTCTTTGCAATTTTATTAACATAAAAACATAGAAGCACTTCAGAGCACAACAGAGAAACATGTGCCACTTTTTTGTGGATTCAGAAAAAAGAATTCATGTAAAATTCAGAAAATATTCAAAATTATTTATATTTTGTCAATTTGAGACATGTTTTTATCAAGGTTTAAATTTTTTACATTTTCTCAGTGAACAACAAACTTTGTAAATTAATTCAAGAAGAAAAAGTCCAATCTTTCTTTTTGGAAACTCTATTTCCTATATAATTACCTGTACATCTTCCAATGTCCCAGTCATCACTCTTGTGCTCTTGGTTACTTTTTGAGTGACCGTTTTCTCCTGGTCCATGCTGGTTTTTGAAGTTTTTGTTGAGGTTACACCTCTATCAGGCGATGTTGTAACTTCCGTCCCTGCTATCTGCTTACTCATCGTCGATGTCATAGAACTTGTTGCCGAGGTAGTAGATTCAGTAACTAAAGTTGGTCCCTTATATTTTTCACCCTTTTATGATTACAAATAATAATTAAATTAGTCTGATGATTTTGATTGAAAGTGCAAAAATGATCAAATATGACAACTATATATATTGATATATATCTACATATTACAACAATATATTACATCAGTAATGGATCATTTGCTCTTTAAGCTTTTGCTTTGATTTTTTCAATCAATCAGCAACATTTCTTTATCTATTTGATACTATATTTTTGAGCTTATAACAAACTTTCTCTTTCTTTCTAGTTTTGGAATGCCAGGTAACCTTATGTTTGAAAAAGATCTGAACATTTCTGATCTTGAAACATTTTCAAAGAATAAAATTCAACAATACAAACATACTTGAATGAAGTCAAACATTTATTTAAGAGATGTTCTCTTTTTTATAAAATCAATGTTAAACACAAAATTATAAACATATTCCCTACATATGTTTCAGGGTTACAAGACACCAATTCTTAACATTGAAAAAAGGGGGTGCCTTGTACTCCTAAAATTTGTGAACATAGTAGTTTTGCAATTAAACTTGATTTTATCTTTTTTTTTTTACACAAAGGTAAACATTTAGTACCTAGCTTAATTTTTTACAATTTTACATCAAGCTTTTGAAAGTTCATAGTTCAGTTTACATGATTTTCCTTTCATTAAACAAAAAAAGATGATAGCATATTAATGTTAACATTTCTATGCACTCCAATAATACTTTTAATTATTTTCTGTTTCAAGTACTTTAAAAATTTATTCTTCTTTAAACTTGAAAATGTGAGTATCTATGCCTATAAAATTGAATACTTGTTACTGTATTTATTTACTTGAACGAGCCGTACGAATCCACACTCTTTAATGGATTGAAGAATGATTTCGTACAATATTCCATGAACTTCTATAAGAAATTATCGACAGGTTCCGTTCTTCCATTCAAAAATTCGAATTAGGTTCTTTTATTATGATTTTCTTTCAGAAACACTAAATAGATCCTCTAAAAATATTCTAATCTGCTTAAGTTTTACATCATTTTAATGTTACAAAAAACCATGGAAGATGAAACTTAATTCAAGTTTATTCAATGAATTTATAATCAGTTTTCAACTATCAGAAACCTAATGCTTGCCTACATTTATGCAGCAGACAATCAAAAAAATTGAGAAAAGAATTGCCAAGAAAGAAGATGCCTGAAGTTTGAAAAAAAAAATCAACAGCTATATATATATATAAAAAAAAAAAAAAAAAAAAAATGTAGTTTTGTAGTTATAAATTTCATAAATAACCAAAATTTTCAGTATAATACATTGTTTCTCATAGCAAAATTACCTTCGTAAAGTAGTAATAAAATTTTCCAATTTATTTTTTACCAAAATGAGAGGAAATCAGCAGTTCCAGTATGTTACTATTAAACACAACAATTTATTTATTTATTGAAACCAAAAAATTCTTTTCTATACAGTTTTTAAATTCAAGTATTTAAATCAGTGGTACTAGACCTTTATTATGTTGCATATAAGTACATGATTTTTCATGCAGGCCATTTATATATATATATATATATATATATATATAATGTTGCTGCTGAATTCTTCTATAAGAGCCCATTTTTTCCACTGCTAAATCTATAACTTCAATTTTTTGCAAAAAAGGGGCTTTTTTTAGGGTGTGTTTATATCAGAACCTGTCAAGTTTCTGAACTATGTTTACCAGGCTACTAAAGAAAGCTTCGTGAGGCAAGCCACATGAGACCCATGGGAAGCAGGTTCAGCATTGCTGATTTAAATATAAGATTTACATACTTAACACACAGAATTGGTGGCAGTTTGGAAAATGCAATAAAAATATATAATTACAGTATTTCTTTACAATATAGATTCTGATAGTTAAATGATGTCAAAGTCACCGGCAAGATATTTGTCAAGATTATTGGACTCTGCATAAAAACTTCCTCATTTAAATGCCCTTTCAAAGTAATGTAAATTTCGCAATTTGTTTTCAAGCAACGTCAGAAAAAAAATCAGTTCTATTTTAGCATAAGATTTTACTTTCATTTTAAGAAAATTTTAAATAATAGTTTCATAAAGCAGCTGTAATGTCGATAACAAATGCATGAACAACCTAATAGATAATTTTGTGAATAAACTTAAACATAACCCTGGGTAAAAAATACCCAAAACCAAATGTGCTGAAAAATGCAAAGTACTCGATTAAAAGAGTTTAGGCACAGAATAATCATGTTTAAATCACTGAATAATTTTACTATAAAATGGATTTCTATCATTTTACTATGTAAAAAAAATTCTTAAATAAATCAAAACATTTGTGCCTAATGATTCTTCTTGAACGCACCTTTTCATAAAATTCATAGTCAACACAAATACTAGTTATTTTTGTACAAATTTGTGCAGTGAATTGATAGTAGAGACATGAATGAGAAATATCTTTAATAAATTTTATTAAAACATGAAAGGGTAGACTGAAAATTAAGGATTTTAGTTTTATTGTTTGGCAAATGGCAATAATTAAATTTAACTAAAAAGAAACAATAGGGTTTTAAAAAAGGAAACAAAAGGAAAAAGAATCACAATTTAAAACATTGTAGAAAACTTAAATAAGAAAATCAAAATGAAAATAATTATAATATCAACCTCTATTTGTTTCTTTGCTGACACATGATCTGGCCCCGTAGGATGACGGTTACTTCCTGGACTTGAATATGGTGAACGATCAAGCTCTAAAACGGCAGTTTCCGAACTGAAGGAAAAGTCTTTGGAGCTATCAGCTGGAAACGAGTCAGTATTTGATTTTAGAGGACGATTAGGTGTTGAAGTAACTAAGCCTTCCACATCTGCCGCATTATCAGCAGCCATATTTGAAGCATATTCAACCATACTATCAGCTGATGAACTACTTGAAATAGATGAAGCATCTGAATGTTTGCCTTTGTCTTTTTTAGGTTTCTTTTTGACAATTTTTGATAATGAAAGTTTTGATTTCTTTGATTTTGAGTCTTTTGTTAAACTTTCTTTACTTTTAGATTGAGAATCCTTTTCTTTAACGTTTTCAGTATCATTTGCAGGTCTGCTTTCTTCTTCCGAGGCTCTGATTCTAGATTTTTCTGGAGAATCACTGCTTTTGTCTTTTTCTGGAGAAGAATTTTTTGCTTTTTTATCCAGCTTACTGTCTGATTTTGTTTTTGATTTATCTATTTTTTCTTTAGATTTCTTTTCCTTGGCTTCTTTTTCTTTCAACTTCTTTTCCTTCACTTCTTTCTCTTTCAATTTCTTTTCTTCTTTAGCTTTTTTCTTAGCCAATTCTTTTTCTTCTTTTTCTTTTTTCTTAGCCTCCTCTTTTGCTTCCTTCAACTTTTTTTCTGAATCTTTTTGTTTTTTCAAATCCTCTTTCGAAATTTTGACATTTTCAGCATCTTCTACTTCTTTAGATTTACCTTTTTTGATAAAAGATAGTCTTGTTTTTTTCTCCCTCTCAATTTCATCCTTAACAGCTTTTTCTTCTTCATCAGAAATAACTTTCACCTCTTTCTCATCATTTTCCTTCAAATTCTGCAAATTCTCAGGTGCAGCAGCAACAACAATTTCATCAACCTGCAAGTCAGCTTCGACAGCTGAATCCCTTTTATTTGGAGAATTTTCTGTAGAAGATTTATTGGATTTATTTTTCTTTTCCTTTTCTTCCTTATGTTTCTTTTTGTCCTTCTCACCTTTCTTTTTGTCTTCTTTTTCTTTTCGTTCCTTCTCTTCCTTCTCTATAACTTTTTTATCCTCTTGCTTTTTGTTCTTCTTGTCCTTTTTCATGAACATCGAAAGACCTAATTTTGATTTCTGTTCACTTTTTTCCGTTATTTCTAAATTCTCTTTATTTTTTATCATCTCATCATCTTTGGAATCATCCCATTTTAATGACTCATCAATAGTGGTATCATTCCACTCGGATGATACATCTTGAATTCTATTATCCTCCTCCGAGACAACCTGTTGTGCAGGTAAAATTACTTCACACTGTGAATTATCATTTTCTACTTCCGGGGGAGCATAAGTAAATGCAAGACCTTTTGCTCTTTTGCTACCTGGTGAAGTTTCCAGCTGAAGTGTTTCTGCAGGTACAGGAGAAATATTTCCCCCTTTCTGTCCTTCATACGTAAATCCATGCTCAGCAGGACTGAATGGAGTTTTTTGTTCATTCGGATTAATCTCGTAAATGTATTCTTTTGTGTAGGGTGTTGGTTTTCCAGTAAAAAGAGATGTGGGTCTTTGAGGGTCATCTTGTCCTTTGTTTCTGTCTCGCAAAACTATATGTTCCTCTGTTTTTGTTGGAGTTACAGGCTTTGCAGATGGAGAAGCTGAAACTTTATTTCTGGACTAAAAATCACAGGTCAATTCAAACATAAAATTCGGGATCATGCAAGAGGGATGATGATTTCATGATCAGGAAAGTCAATGGGAGCAATATCATGCAAGGAAAAAAAAGAAACATTAGAAACAAAAATATCTATAAATAAAGAAAACTGCAACACATTTTAAAACATGCATTCCATCATATATCTGAAGAAAATATCCACTCAAAAGAAGCGAAATAAGACTAAACAATCATACTAATGATTGCCAAGCAATCTAATACTATCATTTAAACTACAAATTATTTTTTAAATTACTTCAATATAATTTAGTGATAAACCAAAAAAAAGGTATAATAAAACAAACCTCTTCTATTCCCTTTTTATAAGGTTCTTGACTTAAGTTTCTCATTTCTATTTTATCAACTGTTTCGGGTGGTACAGGGGATTTACCTCTAGGACCCCCTTTCGGCAAGTCCATTGGCAACATGACGGCTATACCACCTATTGGTTTCTGGAATGATAAAATAATAATAATTGCATTGAGAAGTTACTAACACTTTAAAATATATGTAAAAAATTACTCAGATATTTTTTCTGCCGTTTTCTTTTTAACAATAAAACATAATATGTAACGTATTTCAAATATGTACAGATTTCAAATACTTCAGAAAGTTGCACAGTCTCGAATTAACAAATTGTAGACCAGTCACGAAAATTCTCGTGATTCGTTTCTTTTTCCAAATGCCCATTGACAAGAAGAGAATCACCGGATTTTAAATATGCTGTTTGAAATGCTTGAGAAGAAATATGAGTGAAGGATATTTAAATCTGGTCCACAATGTGTAACCATAATGAAAGCTAATATATATGAAAAATAACACAGTAAGAATCAAAAGAACTTTTCACAAAGCATTTTTAAAGAAAAATTAAATAAGTTTTCCTTATATAGATAATAGATATTAAATAAACAGATAGATTGTTTAATAGATATTAACCCTCCAATTCCCAACTCCACCTCAAGGCGGACGACGATAACAAAACTTGGGCATTAGAGGGTCGAGTTAAACTTAAATAATTTACAGAAATGATTGAAGAAAAATAACACTAAAAATTTCTACCAAACTATTAACCACAATGTAAGACAATGAAAGAAATGTTTAATTAAATTTCTAATTCCCAAATCTGCCTCAAGGCGGACGACGATAGATAATTAAAAAAAAAAAAAAAACTTGGGCATTAGAGGGTTAAATAGACAGCAAGATTTAATACCTATTAAACAATTGAAATTAAGTAACATTCAAGGTGAAAAAAATTATGGTTATAATATTTTTAGTACATCTTAGACAACACATGTGGTGACATGATGATTATTAACATATTGAATATATTTATATGTAAGTGTGTTTGTATATATTTAAATTGAAAACAAAAAAAAGCATATTCGGTAGAACATCAATTGTTTCAGGCGGGGCCATTTATTATGCACAAATGAAAACTAGGAACAAGAATAGTGTATAAAGTAAGATCATACTCTTCAGGAGTCACACTAGAGGAAATTCAGGTCAGTTTTCAAACCCTTCACAAAATTCCAATCAAAACGGACCCTTTGCAAAATCCGGAGGTACCAAATCGCACATTTTACAGAATTATTTAGTAAATAAGCGGAGAAAAATAATTAAAAAAATTACCACTGTATGTTTAAATTTTTAATTTTTACAAAAATGTTTGATTTTACACAATGTTTTTAAAATTCACAAAAAACAGGCCCTGTTAAAAAAGCTGGATCGACCTCTGCTCTTAAATAATTAAAACAAGATATATATGTGGGAAAATAACAGATGATGGAATGATGGATTGAGGTTCACAGTAATATATATTATATACAAAAACATTTAAAATGATTTGTTAACGGTGATTTTCTGCAGAATATTTTTTTAATAGGTTATTATTGAGATGGAAAACAAAAATCCCATTCTTAATTTTTTATTATTGTTATCACTATGGCAATAATTAAAACTAATTTTTCCTAGCGGAAAAATGAAGAGCCCGTTTATAGCATTTTTATAAAAACTTCTTACTTTTTTTTCTACTTATTGTTTATACAGGAAGGAATTTTTGCTGAAATTTAGTCATCTGTTTATTGCACATCGAAAAATTCTACTTGGCTTTAAAAACTTAAATTTACATCTCAAGAGGAATCATTCGTTTATTTATTTTAATGAAAATAACTCACTTTACTTTCCCGTTTCTTTTCTGCCTCCAATTCTTTCATCTTTTCAGAACGAGAGACTTCCTCTGGAGTGGTCGTTATGGAAGTGGACTGGTCATCCATTTTCTCATCGCTGGGGTACCCGTGGCTAGGTGGACCTGAAAGAGTGTGGCGCTTGCTTTCGTCTGGTCTTTCAGTTGGAGAGGTACGCTCTCTAGAGTAGCCTGGGGCTGGGGAGGCACACCACACACATTTCAAAGAGGGAAAGACAAAGGGAAAGAAAGCAAGCAGACATTCACATGCATATATTATTAAGCATAGCCGCCGCTATAAGCACAAGCATTAACATGTAAAAGCAAAAGTTTATATTTAATGAAAAACAAAATGCAATTTGACTTCAGGTACGAAGCTTTTTATACTACATCCTAACCAATGTGAACATCAACAATGTTATGGTTAGAAAACATTATTTCCCAGCGACTGATATACAGAAGAAAAAAAAAGTCTCGACCAATCATTAACAGGATTCCCGCAATATTTTTTGAAATCCCACTCAAAAAAATTTGTTTGGGCTTAAATTTTAAAAATCCCACTTAAAATTTTGGTCAAGGTGGGAAATCCCACCTTGTATTTTTCCCCAGTGTGAACCCTGATTAACATGTCTATTTTTTAAAACATTGTTAAATCCTTACTAGAAGTACTTTTTTTGTATTAGATATTATTAAATATTAGTAAAACTTATAAATAAAGTTAAATTTGCCATAAAATGCAAAATTTTATTTTAGAAATTGGATAATTATACAAAACATTTGTTTTTTGCTAATGTACAGCATGGCTTAAGAAAACAAATCTTTTGTTTTTTATTCAAATGAAAAAAATACAATCATTAATTTATATAACAAACAATACACATAAAAATGCAATATTTTGAAAATATGCAAAATTGAAATAACATATATCTTCCACATTTATTTTGAAAAAATTTCAATGGCATAATAAAAAATATTGATGATATTTGTTGTTTTGAAGTTGAAATTCACAACAGGAGTGTTATCTATTATAATAAGTAGAGCATTTAAAATGGTATTTGAATTTTTTTAAAGCCAAGTTTGGCAAAATTTCTGGCAAAAACTGCAAAAATATTTTTTACAGTGAAAAATATTTGTACCATGTTGTTGCCACAAATGAAAAAAGTAGAGTTAAATAATGTATTAAAAAATAAGTATAAGGAATGTAAATGTTATTAAGTTACAATTTATAGCAAATGAAATATGTCTGTATTTATTTATTTATCTATCTTTTATCAAAATAGATATAAATATAATCAATGACCTGATAATAATGAGCTATATAGCATCATAATTATTCTCTCAGGAGATTAATAATAAATAAATAAAATGAACATAGCAATACTACAGTAAGCAAGAAACACCAGAATCAAAAGGTTCTGGTGATCAAAGGATTAATGCCTTGTAATATAACACTACACTACAGACACTTAAAAATGGGTAGAAAACTGGGAGCATAAATGACTTAAAACAAGCGATTCAAGTCATGAGATCTACTCGCAGAGCTATTAGCTCAATTGATAGAGGTAATAACTAAATATTTATTATACTGATTTAAAATTTGAGAAACTTGAATAAAAGATCTATTATAACAAAGTTTTTATAACTAAAAAATAAAGAAAAAAAGCGAGACAATGCAAGACATACTAGAAAGTGTCCCAACAAGCTTTACAAATGAAAAAACAGAATGTTGGAAGAATTTAATAATAAAAATGAAATTTTAAAATAGTCAACACAATTGGTTAAAATGATGTAATGTAACTGATTATATGGAAATCCAAAAACATGCATTAAAACGCATTGCATTTCCCAAACATTTTTGAAGTGTATGCAAATTAAAGGTTATCAAAGAAAGCAGAAATTTTCAATAAAACATGATTTTATCTTATCTCATGAAATTAAAACAAACTGCAAATGCAATGAATGCAAGAAGCGATTAGTATATGAATCAGGCTTGGAGTAATCGCGATTACGTAATTGCAATCGGCTGTAATCTATTACATTTTGACAAAATCGTAATCATAATCGTAATCTGATGATGGCATATTCTCATAATCATAATCGAAATTGTGTAATCCCGTAATCCTTTTTCTAGCGCAATTTTAATCGTAATCTTAAGGAAAAAATCCGTAATCTGCTGGTCCTGCAATCGTGTAATCTTGACCTGCTGAAAGCTAAAATCTTTAGCGCTACCCTTAGATAGAAGAGATAAGATTACAAGAAAAAGGATTCAAACTGTGTACTGAAGTCCTATCCTAAGCGGTCTGTAACCTACGGTCAATCATAATATAAAAGGTTCTGTGTGGCGGTCGCAGAGCCTTGATGGCAGGACCATATAATAGTCTGCTAGAGACGCTTGTTGTCCTACTTGTTGCGGTCTCTCAGAATTCTTAATTGCGGCTCCACTCTCCACGGGGAATGGCTGGAGAGCCCGAGAAGAAAGGGAGTCTGGTCTGGATATGTCACTCGCATCGCCTTGGGGCTCTCAGGGGTGGGGGGGGGGGGGGTCTCTGGTCTCCTCGCGTCGTCCAGTTTCGGTAAAAGAGCGGTAATCTGTCCGCAAGTCAAAGATTTCGGGGTAGATAAGAAAGGGGAAGGTGTCTATAGAAGGACCAAAAGCATCGGTCATTTTGCTTCCTTAATTACCCCTTCAAAACATATTCAAACGGTTGGGCAATAGGCGAGAGTCTGGACGGGACCGCCGCGAGTAAAAGAGAGTTCCCCTTTCGCGGGGGTCCCGGTTTGGAGCCGGCATTAAGAATGGACGCTCCATTTTCCCTTTCAATAATCGAAGTAGACTGCCCCCTGAAAATCTAGTGTTGGTACTATCACCTACACACATAAAGAGACATGAAATGCCTTTTGCGTTTTCGCCTTTCTTTAACGGCAGAAGTGAAGAATTTTTCTAAAGAATAGCACATTTACACTTCAGCAATTTAGGAGCAGGCGTTACATGATGCTCTATGCTTAAGATGCATAAAATCCTAACCCTGGAACGTGTGATTATTATTATTTTTTAAAATATGTTCTTCGAATATTTAAAAATGTACATACATTTGAATCTTAAATTTATTTATATTTTAATGCTAATATTCTTTTTAATTAATAGGTATGTACAAGAAAAAGTGATATATGTTCAGACATTCTCCCAATTGTTTTTTACATGCATGAATATTTAGGAATTATTTTTAAAAAATTAATTATCTTTTTCTTCTTAAAATTACCTCAACAGAGTTTTGTATTTCAGTTGAATCTTGTACGTTAAATTTGCGTTGTAAAATTCCTTGCACTTTATTTTTTTATTAAAACAGTTAGTACATGGGAAAAAATTATATGCTCGTGCATGTTAAAAAAAAAAAAAAACACAAAAGTCATATTAAAATATTATAGTCATTCGTATTATAATTATTCTTCATATTACTTTTTAACGATTACTAATTTTGCTAAGAGTTATTTGAATGTTCATGTTCAAATTTTTTGAAATTCTAAAATGCAGCATTTATTTTCAAAAGATTATTGATCTCTTACACTAGCTGAATATTTTGTTATCCCGTGCAATTCATGGACATCTTATAAGTGATTTCATAAAGAATCAAACAAAATTATTATTTTCAGTAAACTAATTGGTGTTATGTGAAATATTTGCACAATTTAAACTAGAAAATAAATACAATGGAGAAATATACTACATTTTCAGAAATCGCGGCCAACTAAATTTTGATTGTATGTACACAAAATAACAATGACGCAGGTAAACCACTTATGCATTATATATACATTTAGTGCATCATCTTTGCTTATATACAAAATACGATCAATGTAGTTATCCCTCACATAAGTTTTAAATATTCGAAAAATACTGAATGTGCCTTTCCTGATTATATATATATATATATATATATATAATACAAATTTTTCATTTCTGCAACGACGTCATAATTCCAGAACTGTGATGTTGAAATTGTTTCATTATAATTGCATTCATCATCATTTCAGTTATCTCTTATTAAATCAGAAATTTAATTAAAAATCATAACTTTTTGATTTATGTCGCTATTGTGAAAATGAGAGTTGTATGCATAAAATCGGATAATTTTATGCTAATCTAATCGTAATCAAAATCGTAATCGGATGTCATAATCGTAATCGATTACATTTTTCAACGACTGTAATCGCTGCCGTAATCGTAATTACTTTTTTGCAAAGGATTACAATCGTAATCGTAATCTCTCAATTTCTCCCTTTGTAATCGTAATCGATTACGTTTCTTTGTAATCGACTCCAAGCCTGATATGAATACATTATTCTAAAGCAAACAAATTAAGCAGAAAGTTACAAATGCTCCTAACATCACAGGCAACAAAACAGGGAACATTTGGTAAATGACAATAGACTGTTAAAGCCACTCTAAAGAGATATTTTATGAACAACAATAATACAAAATATATAAACTCATATTACAAAAGCAATTGAGGTATAAAACATTTCGTTTCGGCTGTTTTAATATATTTTCTCTCTCTTTTTTTTTTTTTTTTTTTTGTGGTTTTCCTCCCATTTTTGTAATCTAAGTCATTACATTTTGAAACATTTTTCAGTAAAATAAAATTTTATTTTGAAATTATAGAGTGTTCACATAAAAGAGTTAAATAACAAAATTAAAATATTTTGCATTATTGTATATGTGAAAACTATTTTTATTAAAAAGTGAAGAGCAATTTAATCACACCATTTAAAAATGCTTGTTTAGAAAATTAATGTTGTATAAAATTAATACAGAAATTTTCTTAAAAAAAACATTATGCTTGTGTTTGTAATATAGCAGTAAAATTTTGTCACCAGTTTGAACAGTAAGTTATTTTATAAAAGTTTCACATGGGACAAATTTAAAAATATTTTTAAATGCAACCAAATGTATTACTTGACACAAGACTGAAGTTCTTCAATCTCCCTCCCCTTGCCGTCCCCCACATAAACTAAAAGATATATTGCAGAAATAAAAATACAAAAGTTTAAAAACAAGCTTTTATTTAGTTAAATATTAGTTCTGATAAAATGACAATATAAAAAAGATAATCCTTATCTTATTCAATCCATATAAAAAAAAAAAAGTTTTACATGGCACATAATCTGGTTTTAAAGTTTAAAAAAATTAACTCTTTTTATGACTGAATTTAGAAGCTCATATCATATATTGTAAACCACATACCACCATCCATACTTCTTGATGCAAATCGTTTATTGCTTAAGGTTCTCTCAAAATGTGGAGGTGGACGATCTATTAGAGCACTGGCTTGTCTTGTTTGGTATTGGGTCCTGCCAGAATACCTGAACTTGGAACCAAATCGAGGAAGGAAAAGTTTTGGCTTAGGAGGAACCTCTGGAGTCATCAATCTTAAAATATAAATAGAAATGAATTATTAATACTGTATTTAAAGAGCAATACCAGACTTACTAGATTTGAATGTAATATAAGTTTAACTCAAGTGGTAAGATTTACATTATTAAATAAAATAATAAAAAGCAATTCTTAAAAATAATAAGTATGTCTTTTGTTTGATTGAACACAATACTCATGATGGATGAAGTCCCAAAAGTATTGCAGTTGACTCGATATAACAATCCCATAGAAACTAGAAATGCACCAATAAGCAAATTGGCCGATTATCGATTATTTTCCAGAACATAATGTGTGCAAGGCGAGTTACAACTCAAAACTATTGGTGGTTACTCCCAATTTGCAACCACAAATATTTTTGAAGGCATTTTAAAATAAGGACACATTTTCAAAATAAAAATACCTTGCTTTGACGCATATTTAGACATTGCAGGACAAAGAACTCACTTTTCAACACATGCTACAAATAAATCTAACAAAACAGTATATGATTTTTTTTTTCTTTTTGCCAATTGTAAAAGAAAACCCTTATCTCACCTGAAAAAAGTATGATGCTCAACACAAACTTTCCACAATCGTTTAGCTGCCTTGTGATTTTGCAATTTGAATCCAATAGTGCTTTCAAAGTGTTCTAACTAAAAAAATATTTAAAGACAATTTATACATGTAAGCAAGAATATAAATAGTAAATATACTAAAACAGTCTGTATAGAAAAGTTGTACAGTAATTAAACAGTTCAAAAATAAACCAAGAATTTATTTAACTATTACAAACATATACATATTGCATTTATTAGTATGAATCTTGAACCAACTTTAAGCAGAAATTCTTTCATTTTGTTTTCCTTTTCATTAGATGCTAAGGAACTTTCCACAAATAATAATTTGCTTTTTGATATACTTTTTTCAACATGTGGGCAAGATAAAAAAAATAGTGTCTATAAATGGGGCTGTGGTAGCCTAGTGGTTGGAATGTCGGGAGGTTGCGTGTTCGATGTTGGCGCTGAAGACCCACCATGTACACTTGGGAATACGTGCATGTAAAATTCGTGGACCGCACAACTCCCACCACTTTGCGCCCGGGGGAGCGCATCCCTAAGGCCTAGTGCTAACAGGGAAGGAGATCGGAGGAGAAAAGTGCCTACAAATGGCTCCATCCCACATCACATGTAGGGCCAACCTTGAGAAAACAAGGCTACTCTCCTTAGGCCTAGGAGCTCGTTTCTCAATGAAATCTTGTACAAAAAATGTAAATTAAAATACAAGTACAAAAAGTAATAAGTGGCAACAAGCTTTGGCCTTAGCTACGACGGTCTTATTAAATTTACCAATCCTGAATAAAGATTAACAGCCCTACAAAGAACTTAACTATTCACCCAAATAAAATTAACACAGCCGCCTAGTGATACACTATTCCGACAACCGTATTAGAGTATAAATTTTTTCTAATCTCAAAATTAGCCTGGGAAAGCAAATTTATAAGAATACTCATGAATTTCCACAACAACATCATGAATTTCAAACAACAAAAGACTTGTAATCAGCACCATTTGTTTGTTAGCTAAATAAATTAGTACTCTGATGCTTTAACCCTTTCGGGACGGGTGTGACGCATACGAACCGCCAGTGAGAGCCACCTCACAGCCGGGTGTGACGAATACGTCTAGCTGTTCTAATAGAGTCTTGAGGACGGGTGTACCGTATACGGGATTTCAGATGGAATGAAATATTAGTATTTTTCTTTGATACTAGATGGGGCCCTATGACTGTTATGGTGTAATATGTCGAGACTGGAGAATGTTGACCCTCATTTTCATAGCTCTTTTTTTATTCTTTTTTCCTTGGTTGGGGTTGGAGGGAAAGATTTATGAGAGAGCAGTGACGGCAGTGAGTAATGAAAATTAACAAACTGGAGCTGCAACTGGATTAGCTGAATTAGCTGATATAAACACATGCAAATGATTGGAATCATTCCAAGCACTTTTATTTCTTTTTTGTCGATATATAGATATTTAGTGGTTTGCTTTCTTGTCTTCATTTATATTCGGATTTGGCAAGCGCTCAGAGGAAAGTTTCTTATCATTTGGCAAATGCTTTATTATTAAAACGGCAAAGAGAAAACTATATTTAAAAAAAGAGAAATACATCCATTTAGTGAATGATTTGTTCTGAGATAGTGATGATAGTTTTGATATTTCAAAGGAACTGGAAGGTGAAAGTGACTCTGATACAGACACAGAACTTGCAGCATGCATGCCTTCTACATCCCGCAAAAGCAGGGATAATTTCTAGCAATAAAATAATTTGTGTTATTTTAGTTGTACCTATATGCTGCGTGAACTAAATTCTGTGAATTTTTTTTTTTTTTTTTGATGTTTTCGTACATAACTTTTTGAGGTTAAGTCAAAAATTTCATCGTTCTAACTTTATTTTATAGAATTTTTATGGAAAATATTATGATGAAGTTTTAAAATTAATCCTGATGGCTGACAACAAGTTCTTCTTATAATGTACCAAATTTTGAAGCAATTGAATAAAAAATTAATTTTTTATGAATTTTTTTCCAAAGTTAGGCTTAGCAGTGCAAATCGCCCGTCCGCAAGTGACAATGTATTCTGGTAGAACCCTGGCTGGTGGCTGCAGCTCGCTGACTGCGGCGCCTGTCCCGAAAGGGTTAAGGCCCAAAATTTACAACAAAAATGGCTATTTCCTTTACTGCTGAAAGTATGTGTCATCATAAGTTATTTCAAATGCAATAGTACCTATGTAACACTACCAATTAAAATCAACTTGCTTTTAATTATATCACCAGGTACCAAGGTGCACTTGGAGAATGGAGACATTTTGAGAAAATTGTTACTGTGCTTTGATTCATTATACAAAGCTCAAAGAAACCTTTTTAAGTTTTTCAGTGAAGGGCCACATACTTTTGTACCAGAAGTATTTGGACAATTTGTTCTTTAGAATATAGGTCAAAGGCCAAAATGTTAAATATTGTTAATTGTTGGACAGATCAATCCATCCAGGGTAGGTACGATGGTGATTGATAAGGTATCAATTAATATAATAAATAATTCTTGGCCATTACAACGGCACAAAGTCTCAGAATTCATTTATGCAATAAGCAGAGAAGTCCTGGAAGACCAATTGTGAAGCTTCAAATCAAAACTTCCTAGCAAAATGTGTTTCAGGTATATCCCCTATACCACTCGGTAGCAAAAGGTTATAGGTATTAAAAGTATCGTATATTGAAATATTGATCTCAGCAGATACTCTTGGATTTCAGCAACCATTAAAAAAATATGAACTTTTTATATACATAGAAGGAAAAATAAATTAGCTCATAGAGAAAACAAAATACTTATAGGTGTCAACCTTCAAGAAAAAAAAAGCAAAATTCTGCAGCTAAAACGGCAGATACCTAATTCAGACTTTCAACAATCCCCTTTTGAAGCATGCATAAAAGAAGAAATGTAGAATTTGTTATGCTTTTTCCTAGCATCCCTTCTGCACTTTACATTAAAAAAGGGTACATGATAATCTCAATACATCTTGTCAGCAAATGTCTCTTTTAGAACATTGTCCAGATTTTTATAACCAACAGAAGTAGTTTTATTTACTTACCTCACCAGGTCGGATTTTGATGTAAAAATTATTCCTTTTGTATGAAATTTTTAAAATCTTAGGCCATGCAAATCTGTTGATTCGCAGTCTATCTCTGTAAACCAGTAAACCAGAAGAACAAACGCCAAGCATAATGTCAATGCCCTCTGAATCTTTTGCTTGATGTAAATCTACACCATACATAGCCAACTTTTTTGCATTTTCTAAATAATGAAGCTCAGCTTCAGCTGGAGTTTGGCCTCTAAAGCATTAAAAAAAAAAAAGAAAAATATTAGACAAACTTTTAAGCAACGATAAAATGCTGAAATCAAAAACATGAACATAAAAGAACAAAATAGTAATTAGTAATATTAAAGTTAAAAGTTTTCCCAACACTTTTTTCAGTAACTTCAAGTGCAACCATTGTAATTAATATGAGGAGTTTCTGAAGTTCTTCAGGAGCAATATGACAGGTAGAAAAATTAATTTACAGTAAAGTAATTAATAATGTTTTGGGCAACACCTATAATAAAACAAATTTCAAAAATAAAATAAATAGCAGCATATTTGTTATTAAATGTCATTAATATAGATTTTTTTTTTTTTTTTGCCCCAGACTGATAAAGTACTAGATTTGGAACTAAAGTTCAACCTGGCCGAATGCACGTGCATTTATCACATTAATCACCAAATTTGCACTGAATTTGACATGTTTTAAATTTCCTTCATTTTAAAATGAAAGCATAAATTAATTTTTCCATGCAAGAAAAATACTTTTGAAAAGAATGTGACTCAAACACTTAATTTTAATAAGACTCTGGACCTGAAAAATGCATACAAGATACTGCTCAGCTCCAGCAGAAAGAGCTGTAATCTTGAGAGGGCTATTTCCTCTTAGAGAGTTAGTGAGAGGGAGAATAAGAGAACTCTTACTGGTGTGCAGTTAAGCTGTGTTACCATCATAAACTTAACTCCAAGTAAATAACAATTATATCTCAAGTTTAGGACTTTTCTTCTTGGAACCAAATAGTGTATAAACTGCATGGAAATTTATTATTTACTTACTTATGTTGTTTATGTAATTCAACTACTTTTTCTTCAAGTTCAGGAGTCTGATTTGGTGCAAAGCGAAATTCAGATAAATAATTATTTCCATGTTCATCAGGATCATAATCTCCTAGTTCTGATTGCACTAAATATGAACCAAGAAGGGCATGAGTCACAAACGAACATGGTAGCCTGAAAATAAAATAACACCACTTTCAGAGATATCTTCTGTAAAACCTCATTTTCTTAAACAGCAAGAAATTATTCAATACTAATTAATATCCATAAATGAATATATACATTTTTTTCCTCTCCTCTAAGTTTCTTATGTATTTTTTCTTTTTAAATAGGAAGAAACATTGCATTAAATCACACAATAATTGATTGGCAAACACAACCCACACACATAACCACATAACTGCATTAAAACATTCACAAAAAACAAGGAAGCACTAAGTCCGATTTACAAGGAGTCTGCGATTCAAGAGGTTTGGAGTAATTTGGCTGTATTTTTTTTTTACTCACAACAAATATTGTTTTTGCACCTTTAACTTTTGCTCCACTCGAATCAATCACAATAGCAAGATTCTTCTTATGTTAGAATTACATGTACTTTTTGCTGAATTCTATAAATAGATTTGTCAATTTTTCCTACATTTTCATCTCTAATCTAAGACAAAAGTCACAAAATAATGAAGGTCAGATTAAACATCATTTGCACACGAGTATTAATCACTTGTTGAACTATCAGTTTTAAAATATATAACAATATTAAGGTACCACAAAAATAAAATCATGATTAATTTTTATTCTTTAACACATATAGATATATATATAATGAACAGATAATAAAGTAGTAGTGTACAGATTAGTGCACTTTTCCCCCCTTCCCATTGCACTATTGTATATTTTCGACAATTTGAAAGTTCTGAACTCTTGCTAACCAAATAAAACAAATTAGTGTGTCATAATTTCATTTCAACATTTCTTTAAAGAAATACTCTACCCCCTTATTCAAATACACATGCAAAAAATATTGCAATGAATGGTCTAAAGCTAGAAAATTTTGAAGTCTAGAATGTAATTTCATGACCCATGCACATTTATCAGCAAAGAAATATAAAAAGTATGCTCTTAAGTGCATCTGTATATAGAATATAAAAATAAATCAACAATATTTAAAATAAATAAATGAACATTACTTCACATTAAACTTACTTTCCACACAAAATATCATTCCTTATTTGAAGACATAGTTGATACCTATGTAAATATATATATATATATTAGAGCATTCAATCAGCCAATATTTTACTTTAATTAAATTGGAAAACACACTTGTATACTAACTTACCTTGTAATATCCTCCTGCAATTGAGCAGGATCAGGAGGATAAAATTTAACTTCAAAACAAAACACCCACGGAGCATCTAGAAAGAAATAGACAAATATTTGCTCAACAAGATGTGCTTAAATACATCTGGAATTAAACTTTTTTTTTTTTTTGCAATTACTACTACAAACATCAGGATTTCCATTACTTTACTTTATCTTTTCTTATGACTTTAAGGTCCATGCTCTGTATTTATGCAAAACATGTCCGCATTTTGAAGGCAACAGTGTTTGCAAACCAATTTGAAAAAATTGGTTTACCTGTATTCTAGGCAGCATTTCTGATTTTCTCATTCTGCATTCCCGTTGGGGGTTATTTGTCTGCTGTATACTTACTTATATGTAATTATGGGAGCAAAACTTCATTACATTTGGAGTAAATTAATTTTGTACTATTGTAACTGCTTTTAATTATAAATGTATAATTATTGTCATACTGATAGCATACAATGAAAAATCTAGTACACATGTTTAATTAATTTTCCACAAGAAATTGTGGAACTCAATTTTTTTTATCCCTAGCAGTATTTTTCACACCTCAGTTCCGTTGTTTTTTTTTTTTTTTTTTTAATGAATTACATGAGTAAGATATTGAACTTTTTCTACTGTAAAAGGAAAAAAGAAGAAAAGGTTAAGTTTAAAAGTTTGCAAGAAAAAGTTTATATCATTCCGTGAACACGTTTAAAAGAAGGAGAAATAAGAATTATGTTTCTTATTTCCCCTACTTATTAAACTGCTCTAAGAATAAAGTACTTGTTACACAGTAATTCTGAACTTAAAAAAAATTGCTTCTTCCATGCAAATTCTAGAAAAGCATCATAAGCTTTCCAAACAAAAGAAAGATAGAGGGAATATGATTCACTTATTTAAATTAAAATGGAAAATGCTCATGCACAGCAAGTAGAAACAGAGGCGCTGTTTCAAGCTTTTCTAATTTCACACTACTCTTGAAATTAAAAAATTACTACTTCAACAGGATTGTAAGCTTTCGGAATAATTTACCAGAAGCAACTGCTACTTGCAGTGAGGTAAAAAAGTTTTTAAGAGGGCTCTTGATGTTCATTGGGGAATGGGAATTGATAAATTGACTAAATCCAGCCTAGCTGGTTATCACTTTTGTATTTCATATACAGTAAAATCTACCGATACAACAAAATTTCTGTTTCTACAAAACAAATTTTGAGTCCTGTTTTAAACCTCAATAGAATAATGTGAACTCCATCACACTTAAAATTTTGTTTCAGTCAAGTATTTTCCACGTCCCTTGGAGTTCACTGTAACTGGATTTCACTGTAGTCATAGATGGTTACAATAATTGCAGTATCTTCAGTAACCATAGAAATTAGTCTGATAGGAAAATTAGTACGTCAGAACAGTTATATTATATAAAGTGAAGGAAATAGAGGGGAAATATATATTACAAAAGCAAATTGAAAGAAGCAAATAACACTTTAAAGAACATGCATATTTTTTGTATAATCTGCACTTTGTAGCCACTATAGTTTGTGAGAGATGTGCAGAAATCTATGAGCAAAAAAACTTGACTTGATAGCTAAGTACAGTACTATAAAATCAGCATTATGCAGCATATTTTAAGTTTCAATCAAAACAGCAATAAAAGTTGTACATTTAAAAGAATCAAATTGAAAAAGTTAGCATTAACTTGCAGTCAGTAAATATAAAGATTTTGCATTTAATTATGTTACTTACTTTTAATCTGCTTGCTTATTCTTTTATCAAAGTTCAACCAGTTCTAGAAAAGAAATGCTGATGAATATTCTATTCTGTACTGCATAAAAATTGCAAATATATGACAATTTCAAAAATACAAACTCTTGCATCTTCACTGTCTCGATAAGTAATTCCGAAGTAATCTTTTTCCATAATATTCAGAGAATCGCAGACTTTGTCGAACAGATCACCACCTTTTGCTCGACGCTGAATAAGAAAAAAAAGTTATATTTTCTTTTTTAATTAAAGAATTATTTAATTGTTTGTTAAAATTAGTTGTTTAAAAGATTGAAATCTAGTTTTAATTAAATGTATAAAATCCTACCACACATACCTCTTAAATAAAATAAATAGATATTAGTTATAATTTTAAAATCCGCTATAATTAACATTTAATATAATACTGTTAAATTCTCTTGGAGTCTTAATGTAACAAATTTACTTACGTAGTGTGGACCCTACACCAGATAAGTACATATAAGGCAGTGAGAAACAAAGGGATGTAAGTGACCAAAAAACGATTCCGAGAAAAACTCGTACAAAGTTTGGATCTTATAGGACCTTAAATGCTATTTTTGTTCTAAATAAATCATGCTGGGGGCAGTACTTGTTGGGGCTACCCCTAAAATCTCTTGGCATAATATAGAATAGTGCTTTCCCAATTTGCATTATTTATCTCCTAATTTTCAATTTTGTCACTTTTTTTTTGACAGAATTAAAACCACAATCACAGGCAAATGCTGCTATTAGGGACAAATAGGACAACTGTCCTGAGTCAGCACTTGCAAGGCCACAATGCAGCCAGCTACCAATTACAGAAAGCTGGACTAGGAAATGCAGCATGAATATCCTTAAGATTAAATTTCATAGCTTTGATATTTAAAAATAATTTTAAAAAGTCTATTATATATCCTTAACTCCGTGCTACCATGCCACAGATCCAGGGTTCGATTGCCCGGCTGGGCAGGGTCGACTCAGCCTTTCGACCCTCAGTGGGGTCGATAAAATGAGGACCAAGCATTCTTGGGAAATAAACACTGAGGGTTCTTCTACTTTAGGCCAATCACTTGACTGGAACATCTGCTTATGCACTCCAGGGCCCTTGGTCTCGAAAACTGAATCGGCACAGTATGCCATGCCCCCCCCCCCCCCCCAAAGGGCTGTCATGCCACCGAGGTTTTTTTTTTAGTATATATTCTTAACAAAAAAAATTAGTGCAAATATTTAATTTTTCCCTTTCAAGTTCCTGATATCTTTATACATTTGCGACTTTAAAACAATTAACTACTTACTTGATTTTTTTTACCTAAAATAATATAATTAACACCTTTTTGGAGTATTAATAATTTCTTCAGTTTCAACTTTTTACGGGACTTACATAGTCATTTTAGAAGCCCTCCAAATGATGTGACCCTGATTATAGATAACCTGTGTGTAAGCTTCACAGAATAAACACATGCAAAACACGAGATCAAAAAAATTGTTTAAAAAATGCAAAAAAAAAAAGAGCTTCTACATAAAAAGGTCTTAAAAAGAGAAAAAGAAATTATACGGAAAAGCAAAACCGAAATTTGATGCGCTGATGTCAGAAATCATTCGCATATGTCTATGGATTTCATTTTGAAGGGAAGAACTGCTGGGTAACGTTCTAAGTGTCACCGATCGCACAAAGTCTTGAAGACTGAAGTAGTACTTTTGAAAAAGCAATTGTAATTGCATTTTGGCTTTCAAATCATGAGAGTGGGTGATTCAAAAAAGGTTGCAGGGGGCACTAAAAGACAAATAAGGCACACTCGACAGAGCAGCAGCGTGCATTTGAAAGGACAACAGAATATCTGTTAAAAAGTGCTAGATTCACCACTACATTACTTACATCAACTTCAGATTCATAATCAGTCCCATCAAGAAGTCTCACACGACATAGTCCAGACTTGGCACTGCTGATAGAAGTAGACAGACGTCTACCTTTCGGTGAACTATTTGAGGAATTTGTTTCTGTATCTTGGGCATTTTTCTTTTCATCTGACCCACTTTTTTGTTCCTCTGCATCTCCCTTTTCTTCAGCCATAGTTAAAAACAACTGTAACAAATAAAATGAGTTGAATACCAGGCAATTACAGACAGCTATAAATTGTTATAATACAAAAATATAGACAAGACATGACTAAAAAAATATGACAAAATATCAATAGTTCACTACCTGCAATTAATATACCTATTTGAAATAAAACATTCATAATAAAAAATAAATATTAATTAAGATTAAGAAATAGGTAAAACAAATATAACCAACATTTTTCAGCTAAGCAACTAGTTTTTCAACAATTCCTACATTCTGAAAAACTGAGGTCTTATGAATTGTGTATTAATGACATATGTTTATCAGGGTGCATCGAACCCCCCCCCCCCCCCTCCAGAAACATTCTTTTGTCCCAAGTCCAAAAATGTTCCATTTCCCATAAAAAATGCCATGCCAAAATTTTTCGGTTCCCAAACAGTTTTAAGGGGTCCACAAGCCTTTTGGAATTTCCGATTTTACGCATAAAATCACCAAATTCAGTATTTTTAAATTAATTGGTTTCATATTTTATTAACAATTGCATCTTATAATATCTGTATAAAATGTGTGCAATGTGTGTAAAATAAAATATGGAATGTAAAAATATCAAAATTTTAATAAATCATTCATGGCGTAGAGTTTGCAACAGTTTCAATGTAAAATAACGCATTGGCGTAATTATAATTAGACTCATAATTTTGCACAGACTTCAAAAATTATGTTTAAAAGTCGTATTGAAGTTGTTTAACGAATAATTTTATTTTTTTACTTTTTAGCGCAATTTATAGTTTGAAGTCTGTTCTATTTTTTTTTTTCAAAAATTATTTTATTATTAGAATGCTCTAATTAGATTATATTCTATTTTTAAAAAAAATTCCTTTTTATTGTGGGTCTGGTGGATCCCATAGATATAGTTCAAAACTTGCAAAACTTTACATATATGGATTTTTTGGCATTTTGAACAAAAATAACAGACAATTTCCAAAAAAAAAAAAAAAAAATTTAAAAATACTAGACAATCTCATATTTAAAGAATGATTAATTTTCATCCTTATTACATATTCTTGTTCCATTTAGAGGAGGAAGGGAATAAGAGGGGGCAGCAATTCTAATAAAAGTTTTCAGTAAAACATTTAGCCAGTTCCAGTAACTTATAAAGAACAACATTACCATGTTTGAACCCTTATAAACAAAATAAAACTGCATGTAATAACATAATATCGTTCTGGCAATGATTTTGTGTCATTGTTTTCGTTTTATTCCTCTGCCCCCCCCCCCCCCCCCCCCACAGTCTCCTTTATAATACAATGTTTCTTACTTAAAACAACTATGAAAGTAAACAAAGTTTCTACGAAACGAAAAATCGGTTGCAAAGCATTTCGATATTCCTTTGGCAAACACATAAATGAATGCCACAGCAAGACATCCAAGTCACGTGCCATGCGGGTCAAAACACAAAAAGAGTATTTAAGGTGATTACCTCAACTCGTTAAACGGGAAATAAAAGATCGGGATGAATCGGTCGCGTAAGTTTGGAAGACTCGGAAAACCTGTCCAATGACTTAAGTTCTTTCCTTCTCCCCTACCAGACAAAAAAAAAGTAACATTGAAGCATTCATACTGTAGAAAGAATATCTTTAATTTGTGAAAAAAAAGTTAAAATCTTCAAACAAATACAAAAGCAGTTGAATTTAGCTTCTTTGAACATAGCTTTATAATAAAGTGATGCTGTTCGTTATGGGTGCGCCCCCCCCCCCCCATTCTTTATTAACAGAAGTTAATTGACTAAATTGACTAAATGTGTGTTTGCCTAAATACATATACTACTTTTTTTGTGTATCTAAAGGGGGAGGGGGCGCTAAATAATGGTCTTGGCCCAGTTAGAAAATGACCTAGTTACATCCCTGAGAACAGTATGTAAGCAACAAATCCCCCCCCCCCCGTTTCTTTTTCCTATGTAATAATAATTAGAATTCGTTCGGTAATAAATTTGATTTGAAAAATGTGAATGTTTTTTAGGGATCGCGCTATTGAAAATTCGAGTCCGTTTTCTGAACCTTCACAAAATTCCACTTTATTGGCCTTTCACAAAATTCCAATTAATCAAAACGGCCCTTTCACAAAATTCTGAGCTACCAAATCTTATTTTACACAGAATTATTAAATAAGCGGCAAATAATAATAAATTTTTTAAAAAACATCTGCCAAAATTTTGAATTTTCACAAAATTCTTTTTAAAATGCACAAAAACAGGACCTCGTTAAAAATGCTAGATTATTCCACAGACAGCAGTTTATTTCGTAGAGAGAACTGCACAAGGAAATGAGCAATATGAAAACAATCAGTAAAGAATGATAAACATGAAAACAAATCTGGAGAAATAAAAAAAAGTCAAATTGATTCTGTTTTTGTGAATCAGTCCATGATTATAGAAGTAAAGTCTAATTCTTCATCAGCAGCATTAACACACGTAAAAAAGACCTCGATTTGTAGAAGAGAGACTCTACAGCTGTTTCCATTGGTAAATAGGCCGTCATTTTATTAGTATGATCTAACAGTAACATTTTCGGCAAGTATTGCAAAACCATAAATATAAAGTGACACTGAACGCCAACCAAAGTCAAACAATGCTAATAATTTAAAGCAAGGCATCACTTTTCATTTAAAAATTACAAATAATTTTCATTTAAAAAGTCCTAATTCTACAGTTTTTTAATTGGATTTTTTTTTAAATGAAACTGAACATTTTAAGGAAAAGTTTTAAATGCATGGGGAATTTAATTTCCCTTAATTCCAAAATAAGAAAATAAAACAAATGTCTAATCAGAAAATTAAAAACATCTTTACATCTACTCAATCAGCCGCAAACAAAATAAGCAATCCGTAATTGTTTAAAAGCGATAGAGAGAGAAGGATGAGGAGGGGAAGAGCTAAATCCATTTTTAAAACTGATTTCGTAAGTGAACATTAAACGAATTGTATCTTTAAACAAAATAAGGAAACTCCTTTAACACATAGCAAAAAAACTAGAAATCTTGACACCGCGAAAAAATTTACGAGAAACTTTTCTCAAATTGAATTGCAAGACATTGAGAACTGTTAAAATGTAAAAAATATACTAATAATAAATGACAAATGTTCTATTCTATATGAAAAATAAAGTCACAAATCATACGCACGTAATTCTGAGCCACATGAAGGTTTTTCCATAAATGTTATTTCAATTCTATACAGCCAGCAAAAAAAAAAAACTCCCCCCCCCCCCCCCCAACGAATTTTTCTTTGTATTGCTATATGATATTCTAGATATTCTACATTTATTTCCAGATTTGGGAGCTTTTAAGAATAGGCCATTATATTGCTTAGTAGGACATATATTGCAAAATGGTTGCTTTAAATTTATCTAAAACTAGTGCAACATTGCACACATTTGCAACTAAATAGTTTCTATGATCTTGGTCATGGCGCAGATGGCGTCATTGAAATTTGAAGGGGGGTTTTTTCAGGGGTTTTTGGAAGAGGCCCAGTAGTCGTGGGGGGGGGGGTCTGTACATTTTTAAAGGGCGCCATCGCTCTGAGGGGCACCTGTTTAAACCTATGTGTCAAAAAATGAGAACGGATAGAAATCGCCCCACCCCCTCTAAATCTAGGGTCTGGATTCACCACTGTGTAAACTCCCAATATAAGAAACAAAATTTACAGATATTCTGAAAGCAAAAAAAAAAATACATACAAAATAACAAAATATATATCATGGATTTTTTTAATTCTACAAAGTAATTAAAAGCGGTCAGAGTATAACAAGGAAAATGAAAGATAAGATCTTATTAAAATAAATAAATGAACAAATAAATGTTTTTATTTCATTATAAGTCAAAAAGCTAATAACTTTCTTCACGCTAGTAGCCTTTAATTTTTTCTGAAGTGCCAGATCATTTTGTTTGTACCCTGCAAAAAAGATTTTAAACAGAAACCTGAAGACGATTCGCAAGTCAAAATGTAAAATGCAAAGGTGGTAGAGAAACCTGACATACTTTTCGTTTCCTTTTTTTTTTAATATCATTCTTTGCCTATTTATTTCGAACGTATCACACGAACATTGTATAAACGAGCATTGTGCTCTTAAGTTCACGTTCTCAAAACAATAACAACTTTCTTTCAGTAAAAATAGCTACCTTGTGTGGCAGTCAGTGAAACCTGCTTTGGCTTTAACGATAAAAACCCCGAATTCTTTTCGTTATTCAAAAGCAATCACAATGCCTGAAGTAAACAAAAAAATAAACCTAACACAAACCATCCATTTTCATATTTTCATATGACTTTCAAGCACGTAATTTCTCTTTCAAATTCACAGCTATCTATTAAGCCAAAACAAAAATTGACTAGGTTAACAAACGGGAAAGCTCTTCTGAATAGAAGAATACAACTTACAGTAGAAAGTAACTGTTTGCTATGAAAATAAAGAATTCGTTGCGTTAGAGAAAGATAAGATTCTTAGCGATTCTAGATTCTAGCATAATTCTTCTTAGATTTTGTCTTTAAATGGAGTTCATTTGTGCATAAATTAAAAAGAAGTTCCGTCTAGAACTATAAGAGCCTACTTTCCGATACACACCAACATCCAATTTATAATCTAGCGATCTCTCGCTCTTTCTCATTTAGTTTTAGCTCCCAATTACTTTAAATATACCTTTTCAACGGTTAATACATATTCATCCACTCATTTATTTATTCATTCATTCGCTCATTTATTCATGGGAAAATAGGCTCTTTTAGTTCTGGATTAACTTCATCTCTGTACATGTTTTACGTCATATCTTTCCAAAAAATTTGTTCGAAACAAATCCGTTATATAGGATTGAAATTTCCCCGTGGGCGCTAATGTTTTTTGTTTTTAACTGTTCAAAATTAGCAAAAAATTGTTAATTAAAAAATGTTTCCCGTTGATAGCTTTTTCCAATCAGCTTGTTGAAGGGAACTTGGATCGTAGACCCAGTACTTACATAATTAGCTTCATTTTTGCCCATAGGTGCTAATGTTAAGATCTTTTGAAGTGTTCAAAGTTGAACGAAAAATTATTCAAATCAAAAAGTAAAATATGGAAATGAAACGTCCTCGCCGAGATCTTCTGAATGCAAAAACATCGTTCGAATCGGACAATTCCTTTAAAAGCTATTGGGGGGGGGGGGGGGCGACACACATTTTCCCCATCTCAAAACCCTACTTTCAGTTTTTTTATTTTTCATTCCTTATTTAATTATTTCAATTATTCTTGACTTTTCTTTATTTTTTACGATACATTAAGCTCTCTAACATACTTTTTTTTTTTACTTTTACGAGAAAATAGACTAAAAACAGAAATTTATGATGAGATACTACATAAAACATGAAAACATTTTTCTCTTCCGTTCTTATTTAAAATTATTTACACCGTTTATTAATTAATTTACCAACGCTCATTTCTTGGTTGAGATTAAGCATTCGCACCATGATACTATCCTTAAAATCATTTTCAATAAAAATTCATGAATTTGATGCTTGTTATTTAATTGTTGATAAAGCTTAGTAAATAAAGATTGTTTTTCAAATTTTTTCCTTTTCGTTATTCCCCATAATATAATTCTTCGGAACCCCAAATTTTGAGTATCGAAATTCTTTTTTTTCCAAAACTAACGCCCATGGGGTTCAAAAGTTTCTTAGTTTTAACATGATTTTCTGTTGCTATGGTTTCAGGAAAATCACTAGATCGAGTAAAAGAACCCTGATAAAGCGACAAGAAAGAAATCGGGAGAAACTAGAACCGTATAACAACAAGTAATAATTTAAAAAATAATTCTGATTGCAGTACGCAAAATGTTTTTTTCCCCTTATACTTTTGGTTTTCAGCATTACGAAATTATAGATGCGGTACCAGTGGCGTACGCAAGGGGGGGTTCAGGGGTTTAAACACACCCTTGAGCTCAGACAAAATGGCAAACATAAAAATTTTTGTGCTTTATTACATACTCGAATTTCTTTTAGTAGTTTCAGAAAATTATAACCCCCCCCCCCCCCCCCCTCTTGAAGGATTTTGTGTCAAGATCTTTTTTGTTCTTTTCCAAAATAGGTGGAGTGGACAAAATCCCTTAAACTGTCGTGAATTTTTTTCAAGGGATATGTCAGAATACATATTTATTCTCATTTTGATATAGGAAATGAAGATTTTAAATCTGGCCCGCATGTTGAAAATTTAAAATTTTCACAACGTAATACTTTGGAGAAAAAGTTTCAAAATTTACAAAGCGCTAATTTCTTAAACTCACTTATTTAAACTTATATCGTTACAGTATTTTTTTCTCGAAATTCTCGGTCTTAACATTAAATGCGAAAATTTTCAGAAAGTTGCTGAGTTATTATTAGTTACCGAGAAACATTTTTTTTTCATAAACAACAGCCCACTCTTAAATCGGGGGTAGTTAAAATGGATATTTTGATGACCCATAGGTATGTACGGACGTCATGAAAAAACTAATCAAAATTGATTCGTGGATGATTAAAATGTAAATTTAGGCAGAAATTAGTCTGGAAAATTTGTCAGGAATACAATATTTCCTTTACTTCGCACAAGTTAGAAAAAAAAGTCTCAAGAACATATTATTTTCTATTAGCAAGGGAACTGCAAAATTCCCAGTGAAATTAAACCAAGTTTAAAATTAAAGAGCATTGTTGAAAACAAATGATGGGGTACAAATTACGAGCCATAGCATTCTCATAGGTCAAGATTATGACCAGATAAGTATTCTTGTTGCCATCGAAATAAAGAAAAATCGATCTCATCGACAGAAAAGTGTGGAGGTGTGGCAAGACATGTGTAACATACAAGAAACGCAATGTAACATACAAGGTCGTATCCAGAGGGGGGAACGCCCCCCCCCCCCCACCCCACCCCGAAAATTTTCGCAATGTAGCATATATTCCTCCCTGAAACTTTCCGCAACATAAGTGTTTCAAAGTCGCCCCCTCCCCCCGAAAAAAATTTCTGGCTACGGCCTTGGTAACATACGAAAGGGGGAATCTATGTCTGTTATAAATGTAAACTTGCTTTCTAATTTCGCTGCTGCTCATTTTCAATTTTACCCTGTAAACAAGAAAAATAAATCTCTTTGCTTTAAACATGAGAAATCAATTACAAGGAGAAATCAGATTTTGAAGTATTTCAAGAGCTATTTTTAACCAAGGAACTCATATTCCCTGCTTTGTCGAACAATAATAAAAAAAAAAAACAATGAAATTCGTCATATAAAATACAATAAAGGTAAAGTGAGCCAGCCTTGAAAAATGTAGAAGAATTTTCTGCTCCGATGCTCATCAGCAGCCCACGCATCACTCAACTTAAGATCCGTCATAGTTGCGCATGTTAAAAAGTAATAGGTTAAAAGCACGCAAGTACTACAGTAGACGTCAAAAAATGTCACCAATGAGTTTAAGAGATTTATTTCTGTCGATCAATGTGAATGAAATTCCACAGAAAACAATCGAAAAATTGCAACATTAATCCTTTGGTATTAACTAAAGTTATGTTTCTTAAGCTATTTCCATTCCTTTTTTCTTCATAGCTTTATATATATGAAAAATAAAAATTGAATAAATAAACAATTCCGAAACCATGTTAGTTCACACACCATAGCAAAAATATCAAAAAACGTTTAACATTAAGAGGTGGATTTTTCTTAAGTTAATTCTGAAGCAGAAGTTGAACCAAATTACACGAAAAATGGTTAGTTTTACTTTTAATGCTAATTACAAATGCGTGATAAATGAATTTGGAGATGGAGGTACAGCGTTTCTTAAATTGTGTTCCACAGAACCCAAGGGTTCCAGAGACTCACTCAAGGGATCCAAATGGAAAGAAATCGCACTCTTTCCTTTCATAACATTCAAGGAAGTCATTTAAAAAGCAATAAACTTTTGAAAAGAATTTCTGCCTTTTAAAAATTTAAAAAGAAGAAGAAATAAATTACAGACTCTTGCGTCTATTTAGGTAGTCGATGAAAATGAAACTATTTGAGGTCGCGATTTTATTGATTAGGATAGGGAATATCATCGCGTTGGAGTCTTTATCATTTGCAAACTAACATAAATGTCCGAAACGGAATGCTCAACTTATGTGGCCACAAAAAAAACACACACACACACACAAATTACGGCCCTCAATAGATTTAATGCTTTTCATACCCCCCCCCCCTCCCCATAAAGCATCCATAAAGCCTATTGTGAAGAGTATATCTGCTATAATAAAAATCAGTACCAGCTCATTAAAATTTTTCCTTCTAAAATTTTATTTTAATTTGTTATTTAATGAATTTTTCGTTTATCTGTTGATTGATGAAATTACTTTTTGAAGCTAATAAATACCATTTGAACTAAACTGCCATTTCCTATAGCAAATTATCTATTTTCAGCCTGTTGCATTAATAGTATACTATTGAATAAAGTACGGGTTCTGCTTGAAGTTTCCTTAAAAAGGGTTCTACGTATAAGAAAATCTAAAGCAGCTTTTCTTAATTTCTTTGATCCGTGGAATCCTTTTTAAGGTCGACTTCTACTGAGGACACCCCCTCTTTTTTTTAATAATATAGTACTAATGAAACATTCTGGAAATTTGCAGTAAAAGTAACTTTTCAAATGCCCTTGAATGTTATGAATTGAATGACTGCAAGTTTCATGGAACACTTGAATGACTCCTGCGGAACATCGGGGTTCCGCGGAACACAATTTAAGAAACGCTGCTTTAGAGGTTTAGATTACGCTCATAAGATGGGTTTCGGCGCTCCTCCAGATAAAATTTCACAGAATTGAGCGCATAGAAGCATTTCAGAGGCATATCTGGCATGCTTAAAATTTACACTTATATATTTATGTATAAATTACGACACATCGGTATCTGAAAAGCGATATACCACGGTATAAACATTCTGATATCGCCCAACCCTGTGCATTTATCAATTAGAATACAGGTAAAAACTAAAAAAAGAGAGAGAGAATCCACATTTTTACCGGGCACAAACGAATTCGAGGTGAATAGGTACCGGCTTCGCCGTTAAAAATAAAACATACACACATAGCGTGAGGAGTCTTTTGATGAGATTGGCGTTAGCAAACACATCACGTTAACGGAAGCCCCACCAACGTTGCTGAGCACGCATTCAGGGATAGGGGAAGGGTGTTATCCATTTCCAGCAAGCTAACAAGGAATAGCGTTCAATAGAATCAGCTCGTGATGCCGAAAGGAATACTAGAATCACATCCGGTTTTCGTACAAAGCTTTTTGTCCATTCGTCTTTTTTGATGCTCAGTGAGTACATGGACGAAGAGCAAAGAGCAACAGGATCAGAGATCACAGAGAGTCATTCATCATCATGGCAAGCATGTTGTAATTTTTATTTCAAATTTTATTAAAATAAAATTTGAAATAAAAATTACAACTTTATTTCAAATTATCAACAATTCAAATATTCAACAAGGGGGGAGGGGGGCAAGCATTTTTTAATTTTATCGTAATTGTAAACTGTATAAAAAGTAAGCTTCAAGGAAATCTCCAAATGAGGGGGGAGCAATGCCCTCCCGTGCCCCCCCCCCTTTGTTTTTAATGGATGATATGGACTTTACATATATGTCCCAAATACCGTAAAATGCCACATACTTTATATATGATACACTATTATTATATACTATATATGTAATATATATATATATATACTATATATATTTGTCCTTGACAAACACATTCAAGGATTCCTAGAACCTTTTAAAACTCTTTAGCAAGAACGCAAGAATTAACAAAATTTTAAAACTATTTTTTGAGCACTTAAACCTTCATTAGGGACCGTTCGTAAACGATGTCACGCTTTTTCCCCATATATTGACCCTTTGTCCCAAAATGTCACACTTCAACAAACCCCCTTTGTCATATGCCATGTTATGTTGCATAAGCATAATGTCACACTTCTTGTCACACCTTGTACCTCTCGTCACAATTTCACGAACCCCCCCCCCCCCCCTCCCCCCTCGAAGCGAGACATCATTTATGAATAAGGGTTCATACTCAGATAGCCAAAAAAAAAATTCCATGACTTTTCCAAGTAGATCCAAAGCAGAATACCAGGTTAACATTCCAAGTAAAAATATTAATTAGCAAATGCGCTATTTGTACAATAAATACGTCCACCATAACATTATATACATACAATTATATTAACATCATATGAAAAAGTTCCACAGATGCTCACTAAGATAACAAACTTATACTATAGAATTTCTAGTCTATACAATTTCAAAAGCAAAATTTTATGACACAATACTGCCAAAAGATATTAACTTTTATATTTGCATCCATCTTTTTTATTTATATTTTAATTTAAATTTTAGAAAGCTAATTTAAAACTATAAAACATAAAATATGAAGAATAAATAAAATAAAAATTAGGATGAGCCCAGTGGCGACAAATCAGCTTTTCAACTCTATAATAACGCATGAACACAAATATTTAAAAAAATGCTGATGTAGGCACTTTTATGCCCCATGACAATATAACAAACACCATTATATGAAGAAAAATCCTATATAGGAAAAGGAAGGTGAGTTAATTGAGGATCTGACATTGCGACGAGCGTATGTTTCGTCCAAGGGGTCCCTGGCAGGGGAAAAAATCCCTGATTTTTCCAGGTTCTGTCAAAAATTTACGTTTTTCCCTGACTATTCCATGACTTTTGGAAAGGATATCAATTTCCAAGAGTTTTCCAGGTTAGATGAATGATCCCTAAGAGCCTTACAATTATTTTTTTCAAAATTTCATTTTTCGCAGGTCAAAAAATTACTGAAAGAACGAATTCGCAAAGAGTACAAGGAGGGAAGTTACGAAAATCATTAGGGGAAGAAAAGAAGAAAAAAAATACTCACACTGACAGAACCAATCAAAGAGAGAGAGAAGACAGGGATAAAGGAATGGATATTTGCGATTCATGCCCCATAATTTAAAACTCGTCCAGATTAAATTTAAAAAGCAATAAACCATATAAAATACAATGGAACGTTTTATAATAACGAAGCGTTTTTATCTTCCACTGTATACTGGGAAAAAGAACCCAACTAAAAAATTCCATTTAACACGAAATATGTGTGGAAGAAGGTTTTAAAATTTGCAACTAAAATTACGTATTATTTCGCAAATTAAGTATTATTTTTGCACTAAAAAAAATTATGCATTCCCCCTTAAAATTCATTACCATACTAAAACCATTTTTGGTACGAAAGACTAATCGACTAATCAATAGCCGAGACCAAAGATTTACGAGCTTAGAATGAATTATTCCTGAACGGATCAAAGTAGTATACTTAGATGAAAACATTACTGCAGTGGTTCCCAATCGAACCTCTTCAGTAGCCTTTAGTAATGAGTATGAAAACTATAAAATTTCCTAGCACATTCCTTTTATAAGTTGTACAACAGTTCATAACAAGAAATGAAAATAAAATGGTAAAAAATCTAAATTCAAATAAAAACTAAAATAACAGCTACAAGTAAATGAATATATTTTAAAAGTTTTTATTATTATTTGTTGTTTTTGAATTATTAAGAGAGCAATAAGCTTATGTATTCTCAAAAAAAAAAATTTACCCGCGATAGTGTAAAAAAAGTTGAAAAACATCATAAGTACAATATTTTGAATCAATCAATAAAAATCCCTGGATTGCACTTCCGGGTTGAAATCTACAAAATTCGAAAACGTTAGGTAAATATGTACTTGTACAGAAAACTAAAATTTTCATGTTATCAAACTTCTCATTGCGATAGTGCAGAAAAGTTGGAATAAAGTATTATAAATGTGAGTACAAAATTTAAAATCAAGTATCCTCCGAATCCACTTTTGGGGTTTATACATGAGAAATTAGCCGAAAATAATCCACAATTTTACATTTCAGTCAATTTTTAAGTTTTCGACTCTTTTTTGCGTTAGCGCTGGAAAAATAAGAAATAGTAGGAGAAACACTTTCATAAATCAATGAATATCTTTCGATCAGTGAACAACTTCATTATCCAAATTTCCGAAAATAAGGAAAAAGTAGAAATACGTGCATTTAAAAATGTATGCATTATATTTCCTACGCCAGACAACAACTTTTCCGCATTATCCGAAAAACAATTTACTTAAAAAAAATTTTTTTTTTTAATCATTTTTACGCTACGTCCTAACATGTATGAAAATTTATAATTTCATTGTTCTTTTTTTTTTACGTTAGCAATTAAATATTCCGCCAATGCAGCAATACTATTTTCGCGAACCGCCGGTTGCGAAACGCTGCTTTACTGGAATCACTTCTTTTATGTACAAGCACAAAAGGAAATATTTATGAGATGCAAATTTGGAAGCAAGCAAGGCAGATTTATTCCTTCAACTTTTCGCGACGATCGACTAAACGTCTGCTTCTTGTTTTAGCTTTTGCCGTTTTACTGATGAAACTGTGAAGAGATAAAATTTAATTTCAATTTCCTTCGAGTCAAAGAGGTTTTTGATCATTGATTCGCAAATGAAATTTTTTGTTATTCAGGGAAAATTAATAAAATTTCCTGAAAACAAACCTGAAAAGTAGCGATTAAATTTACGAGAAGTTAAGTATCATTCTTCTGAAAGTACAGTAAAACCTCGGTAGTTCGTTTTTCACGGGACTCGACCAAAAAAACGAACAAAGCGGGAAAAACGAAGTAAACGGGATGAGTATTTTTTCTGAAAAATGATTAAACATTTTTTATCCTAGATAAAGTAGAGCTTCATCCCTGATACGTGACGAAAAATTTGTGACGTTCTGATACAGCATGATAAACAGCTCTGTACAACGTCAATAAGCCTCAACTTAGGGACATTTTTAGAGATACAGGGGCTGTAAAAACGGAACGACTTAACTGTAGAAACAATCAATATCGTATGAACAATAAAAGCATATAAGTCGTGTTCAGTATGAGTAGTGAAGGGCCGTGGTAGCCTAGTGGTTAGCACGTCGGACTTCCACCTGGAAAGTCGCGCGTTCGATACCCACTGAAGACCACCATGTATACTTGGGGATATGTGCATGTAAAATCCGTAGACCCCACTACCTCTCCCCGTGCGTAAGCAATCCTAAGGCCTCGGCTAACAGGTAGGGGTCTGGTGGAGAAAAGTATGAGTAGTGAAAAAAAAAAATTGTAAGTCATAAAAATTAAGCATTGTAATTGTGCTTTGATAAATTTAGTACAAATAAATAACAGCCTTACCGGTAATTTATTTGAAGAAATCTGTAATACACGATTGCTTTGAATTTTTCTTACGGATCATGTACATGGCATTTTCGATGGAAAATTTTTTTTAAAGCGAATCTTCCTGTGATTCGTTACATAAAAAGTATTTCTTTACTGTTTCTAATCCATTTAACGCTTCTTGAAAGGATGGCACCGATACTTCATCTTCATTCTTGCCTGATTCATCCTCATCGTCATCACTATCTTCCCTTTCGTCATCCTGCAAGTAGTTGGAGATGTCTGGTATTGCTTCCGGTTCTGTCGTAAGCACATACACATCACAATCAACATATTCAGGAAATTTGATATTCAGTGTAGCAATTTCGTCTACCACATTATCTATAGGCTCAGTTGCAGATTGTTCTATTTAAATCCAGCATTACGAAAAGCATTTTTTAAGCACACATTGGTGACACTATTCCAAGAGGACAGAATGATTTCCATAGCTTCAAGAACATTGATTTTATAATTCGATGCATCCTCAAACTTATCGCTTCCAAGCATATTTAGCGCCTTCCGTACGAGCTGAGTTCTGTAGGCAAACTTGAAAGAATGTATCACACCGAGGTCCAGCGGCTGCAGCATGCTTGTGCATTGTGGAGGGAAAAACTCGATACGAATATTCTTTAAGTTTGGCTTTGGAGAAGTATGGGCCGTGCACTGATCCAGAAACAGAATAATTTTTCTTTTTTGACGTCTCAAGGCTTTGTTAAGGTCATAAAGATAGTTTTCGAACAAACTACCCGTCATCCAGGATTTTCTGTTATGCGCATATTTAGTGGGAAAGCTTTTTATGTTCTTAAAGCAACGAGGCTTTCTTGATTTACCAATTACGAAAGGCTCTAACTTCTCACTACCGTCTGCGTTAGCGCATAAAAGAACAGTCAATCGACATTTTGAGAGCTTTCCGCCATGGCATTTTTCCTCTTTCACTACATATCCGCTGCTTGGCATAAGGTTGTAGAATAACCCCGTCTCATCAGCATTAAAAATGTCCTTCAAAGAATATTCTTTGATGATTTCGGGAAGTTTCCTCGTCATCCATTCTTCGACAGTATCAAGATTCACTGCATCAGACTCTCCATGGAAAGTTCGGTAAACTAGGTTGTTCCTCTTTTTGAACCGATCAATCCAACTGTTAGATGCTGAAAATTCAATGTTCATTTTTTTGGCGATTTCCTTTGCCTTTTCTTTCAACAGCACTCCATTAACGGAAATTTTGGCTGTTCTCGTATCGTTATACCATTGTAATAGCACATTTTCTATGTCTTGATAAGGCGATGTCTTCAATGTTTTTCGTTTTTTGTAAGATTTTCCAAGATCGTCACATGATTTTTCAATTGAGTCTCTATTTTTTAAGATGTACTGAAGCGTAGTCACCGGAATTTGAAATTTCTCTGATAATTCTACTCTGCTTCCATGAAAACGATCAAATTCCTTTAATATCGTCAATTTTTCGCTGAGAGTCAAAAATTTTCGTTTTGTACCGCTGGTTGAAGCCGCAACTTTGAAAACTCAATTCAGTGATAAGCCAAGCCTTTGTGAGCCAAGCTAGCAGGGAAAAGTAATGGTCACGCGACACCAGCAGGGACACCCACTTGGTTTTCCAGTGCAAAACCGGAATAAACCAGAATAAACCCACCGCTCAGCAGGAATGCTTAGCCCCTTTTTCTCCTTTGACCCTGAATTCAATGCTATTCAATGCTTGAATTCAACCGGTAATAGAGGGAAAATAATCTGTTTTCTCAAGTTTTCTTATTTCTTTCTCCTTATTCTATAAGGTTTTTAAGGTAACAAAATGCACAAAATTGGAAGTATTGGTTCGGTTTCGTAACGAACTATGCGGGAAAAAAAGAAGTTGATGGTGAGAAATATGCGGGATATTTTAACATTGTAGTAATAGGGAGCTTGAAGGGACCAAGGTTGAAATGCGAAATATGCAGGAAATACGAAGTAAGCGGGGACGAACGACCGAGGTTTGACTGTACGTGGTGTACAATTAAAACAGAAAGGGATAAATGCACACTCATTGAAAAACCATCTCTTTACAAGTGCGCTGAAACAAATGTAACAAACGATTTTTGCTGTTTTTGGAACATAGCCTCCTTTTCCTGCACTGAAGATAGTGTTCCTTGTAACTTCGAAACACTTAGGTGCATTTTCGCCTTATTACGTTGGATTTGCTTAACTGTACAATAGAAAGCAAATAAAATACACATCTTTCACAACTTACCATGTGGTTCAGAATTCTAAGAACTAATCCATTTCTACAGCTGAAAATGTATTCAAACTACTTGCAGAGAAAACAATCTGATGTATAAACCTGCTAGCAACCCGACTTCCGAAACACGCACACACAAAAAAAAAATATTTCAAACATAAAAACAATTGGATCTATCAGCAATTTGACGCTCTGCATCACTTAAAAGTGTCACATATGTCGTCGGGTTTAGTTGCCGAGATGTAGTCACCCAATTGTATGCTAAAATAAATCCCACCTACTTGCAAATTGGCCTCTATCTTCCTCCTTCAGAAAGGCAGGACGAGTTCATTTTGATCGTTTAAGCACCAACGGGTTCAACCAAAGAACAGCGCCAAACTGAAGCTATAAAATCTGATGACTCTGCTATCAATCAATGAGACAGTTATTTTAAGGATCTCTTGGGAAGGAATACCAAGGAATAAGATGATATCTCATAGATAACATGAACGATAAGGTTATCACTTTTTCCCCCCAGATCAGTGGATATGTTGTGGAAGATAAAACAGCTAGATAAATACGGCTTCAACAACTATGGCGACATTGATTTTTGACACACATTCTGCCATCGTATTCGGAAACTTTCTAATGTAAAACAACTTCGTTCAAAATTCGAACTAGCGCAAAACAAGAACGTTTTTTAAACGTTTCAAAGTCTTCAAAGTTTTAGCGATTTCATTCCTTACAAATGTATTTTTGATTTTGATCTGATTTCCTGGTTTGTTTTGAAGTTAATGCTATGTACGCTATCGCCTCAACAAGCTTCACTGCGAGAACCGAAGAATTTTTTTTTAAATTATTATTATTCTCTTAAATTGTTTATTTTACTTTTTCTTTTGGCACTTTGGAGCACTTTGGGAGAAATGTGCTTTCCTGGAGGACTGCGACGGGTGGATATTTGCCATTGGCACATTGAGTAAGAGATGTTCTCTCTTATTTGACGTCTCGTTTAAGGAAATGTTAATATCAGACACATAACTTAAATACCGTCTTACAAATGCGATTTTTCTCGGCAAAAAAAAAAAAACGTGAAAATGTACTTTCTCCTATATTAGGAAAAACGCTTTTACAGTCGTGGGGAAATATTTTTGGAAACAACTAAAGCACGGGACTAGAAGCAGCCAATAAAGGAGGAAAATTGCGAACATGACACCAGTTGAATGTAATTATATACTATATATATATATGCTACAGAAGAGATACATATGTATTATATGTATATCAGATTGTGTATGAAACATAACGAGCATGTCATGGTATTTGCAAGTTTTAATGCATTAAAAGAAAACAAATATGAGCATTTAAATCGGCCCCATCTAATGCTTAATAAATAATACGTTATTAGCTGAACTTAAGTTTCCATCGCCTATAATAAAACAGAAAATGTTATAGTAAAGATATGTAAACAGCAAAATCAATTGCCCAAAAGAAATCTAAACCGGCAATGGTCATTGTGTAGGTTATACGGTTACAGGTCTTGCACTCGTCACCTATTTTGAACATCGTCTGTCATCACACCTTACTAGATAATAGGTTGAGAAAGTGATTAATGAATTGTTCAATTCATATATCACTCATGTAAATAATACTTGTCGATTTAAGCGCCGGAGAATCAGATAAGCATCGAAGAATGGGTTATTTAATCTGTTCTTTTTGACGAGAGTTATCGACAGCAGATATACTTCCTTCTTGAAATGGTTTGAAAGCAGTTATTCATTTCTTAATGTCTTTAAATGACTTAACTTGCAAAACGTGCAGTAAGCCCCTTTTATCTCTGCGTATTAATTTATTACACTATTCTGTTTCTTTTATTATTCTTAAATAGTTGTTGCAGTAATATTTTTGCTCTAAAATATTTTTATTCAAATAATATTATAACTTAGTGTTTTGACTGAACGCTTCTACAGAAGCCCTAGTCTGACTTAGCTATAATTCCTCAAGTGTCATGATAGTATTAATTAGATTTTTTCCCTTCTTTTTTGTGTGTGTTATGACACAAGCGAAAAAATTTAATACTAGTACTTAGTTTCATTTTTTAAACTAATTTTTAGATAAACTTGATCAACATAGTTAAAATGATTCAAATGCCAGATCCGAGTAAATTACTCAGTCAGACAAACTAAGCGAGTTTTATTTTAATTGTTCAAGCAGAGAAACTGTTAAACAATTAACAAAAATGTAGGAACGATTAATTGTACTTCTGTTGTATTATATAAACAGTATGTGCTTCAAACTCGATGTACTTGCAGGATTAAAAAATACTTTACAATGGGCTGTTAAAGCCCTTTGCTGGTCTTTAGAGATATAAGTAATGGAAATTTTAAATTTTTATTCGATTGCTAAATTTAATACACAATAGTATCATCTGTCTTTTCCCAAAAACATGAAAAATCGCCGTTCGCCTTTAAAATTCTACCTACAGTACATTGTGCAGGAAGAGCGTGCAGTAAAGATTTCAAAGTTGCCTTTTTTTCAATTTAACATTTCATTCCGAGCGAGTTAGAAAACTAGCAAATATGCATGCATGTATGCAACCCCAGCCGGGATTCAGTGCACATACACGTCTAGGAGGGAGAAGGAAGAGTGTAGGAAGAGAATCGGAAATGTTCTATTTGGAGAGCGGGACTTTTGGGTGCTCTCTCCTCCGTTCCTCCTACATCAGTGGACGTTCCATCCATAGGGTGGGCTGTGTTCATCAAAGCAGGCCGACATAGAAAAAAGAAAGCTAATTGGAGCTAACGCACAGTTCCGCATTCGAGACAACTCATCGCTCATTGCTGCGAAGAGGAATTTAAAAAACGTAATTAAAAAAGTAAAGCTATTAATCATGGCGAATTGCAACTACTGCACTACTACTTTTTCCCCATTTGTTCATCAGCTATAGAAGCCTTTAACTAAAATTTTTAAAAAATTCCACACAAAAGTACATATTGAAAATTGGATGGTTATAATCTACGCAAGGGCATAGCTAAAGGGCGCATAGTTTGAGGCTTCAAACAGCCCCAAAATTCAATATTTTTCCTTTTAATTAAAATAATGTAAGCTCTCGCCTATTTTTATCTCGCAATGGCAAAATTCACATTAAATTAAAAATGAATACTGTCCATCGATGACCTGTCAAGAATGAAATCAAGACATTTAAAGAAATTATGACACAAAATAGTTTGCAAAAATTTTTGGGGGGGGGGGGGGGGGCAATAAAAAAACCGCAACGAAAATAAGCTGGCTCGGACCTTTAACACGTCCTGCGTTTGCATCAGCAACGCACTGGGCACACATATATACAATCGTCCGAAGTTAACAATCAAAAAGCAAGTAATTGATTTCTTGTCAATGTTTTTGAGCAAAACACTGTTCAATACTGAATACGATATTAAAATTTTAAGAAGACATCTCCGTTCACATGCTTAGTCGAAGGGAAATACGGATGCCATTCTTGACACAGTCTATCACACTTCATTGACAAACGTTGTGTCGATGTTGTCACCTTTTTCTAGAATAGCAATACACTGCCCCCTTTCTGGGAGATCAATCACCGTATATAAAATTATAATATTATGTCCATCTACCCGTCAGACTTCGTATTCTATCCCATCAACAAAGCCATTTTTCAAGACGTGCGAAACGGAATATCGATTTATTGAAAAAATGGTATTTTGTTTGAAGCAAAAATTGGGACTAAAAAAATGAATTAATGAATAAAATAAATAAAAACGATATCTCCAACCCGCCCCCCCCCCCCAAAAAAAAAAAAAGACATTTTTAAGCGTTTAATGGGAGAATAAATATTAGTAAAAGGTGTACGTAATCCCCAAACTACTTCAAAATTAATCAAGTTATAGAATGCTATGCACTAAGAAGAAAATTAATTTCTTTCTTTTGACTAATTAAGAAGATTGTTCCAAAAAGTAGAAGTGTATAAGAAAACGTTCCAGCGAACGCTGCATAATAAATTCTTTTGTACAATTAACGATCGATATTGACGGGTTTTACGGCGACGAGAGAGAGGAAAAAAATGTGGAAAACAATTTTGGTTATACAAAAAGCTTCTTCACATTCAGAAGCTTTTTTACATGTTTTTATCCTTCCGGGAGCAATAATGACAAGAATTGCATAGCTGCATATGAATTTACGGTTGTATGAACGAGTACAATGGGCACATGGCTCCTTACCGCACTAAGTTAGATAATTTATTCTCTTTAAAAGCATAAATAAATAAAAAAGCAAAGGAGAGCAACAAAAAATATTGATTTGGGAAAATTATTACTTTAAAAGCATGGTGATTTTAAAGTGATGCACTGAAAATGGAAAATTTCGACTAACAGAATGGAGTCACGGATAGTCGGTGGACTTTCTTAACACTTTGACAGTTGTACACCCGTGGCAAATAAGCAAGTATTAATTTGCATTATTTAGTTAGCGGCTAGATTTCTAGACGAGATAGGAAAGACTGGAAAACTGAATATTTTTCCAAAATTATGTTTAAAAAAAAAATAAAATTCCATTGTTTTAAGCTTTTCTCTCACTGTGGTAAGAAAAAGATGCGTGATTTTACCACTTATTTTTAGAATTTATCAAGAGACTAATAAATCGCATGAGATGCATTTTCTTTTGCCGATAGTGAGTTTGATAAAGGCAAAAGAGTGAGCCTGTTAAACCCTGTGTTAGAACTCTCTTTTTTAATTCCGAGGGGGCATAAACAAAATCTGTTACCGCAAACACGGAATTCATAAAATTATTAGCGTAAAAACAATCCCCTTAACAATTCAGACGTAGTGTCCAGTATACCGGACATTGACGGGCGCAGCATCTATATTATTCAAGATAAGGTCATCAAATTTATTTTAATATACGCTCTTTAGAGCTTTATGTACGATATGTGTTCAAATTAATAATGAGTAAATACAAATAAATAACTAAAAAATAGCAAAAAAAGGAATTTACACAAAATCCAAACAGTACCCCGTTTTTTTTTCTGCATGGTTTATACGCTAATTTTGTCTGCACATTCTGACAATAGGTTATTTGCAATTTTTCATTCATGCATTTATAAACAAGTGCTTAGCATTTAAGCACTTGTTTATAATCGTTGACGTCAAGTTGAGGAGCTGTAGCGATAAAATAGAGAAATAAAAAGGAGCCCTTGAAAGTTTGATGCGAGAAACATGTCAATTCAAAAAGACATAACAGCAACGATCAAAAACATCACAGAGAAAAATACAGGATGCGACGCTTACAACAGTTATTTCCTCAAATTTAATTGATGTACAACGAAAATTATTTTACAGCATGACACTTGAAGGTAATTGCATTGCTTCATCTTAAATTAGGAATTCAATTTTTACCGGTTTAGTGTGAAATTGTCAAACAATCTTAATTACAAAATCAAGAGAAAACACCAGTTTCTGATTTTCCAATCAAAAATAAAAGTACAAATGAATTAACTGTGCACTTAAAAAAATATTGTCGCTTCAAAGATAATATGCCTGGAGAAGATTGGATGATTTCATTTATGCATAACCATCAACAACCGGCAAAAAAAAAAAAAGTCCAGTATTCTCGAAAGATCTAGAATGGTGCATAAAATCAAAAATACGACGTTCTGTTTAAAAGTGTTGTAAATAAGGAGGCATTGAAATATATATAGGGAAGTGGTGCAGTGGCCTGACACTTCCCACAGCCACTAGCAACAGTGAATGTTCCAGAACGGTAGACTTCACCACTTGTCTGCGATGGTACATTTCGAAAACTGAAATTTTAGCGGAACACCTTCATATTTTGTAGGACAGGTATAAACATTCGATAAAATATTAATTAGTTTAAATTAATATTTAGTTCAAGCATTTAGATAATATTTAAACTTCTGCTTCGTCTGAGTAAAGTATGAGAAAAATTTCAGACAAAATATCTTATAAACAAGCCTGAATTCCTTGTAGTCGCTGCATGTTATAAAACAATGCAAGGTTTTCGAGGAGCATCTACTTTCTGAGAGACACCAGTGTTTTGAGATACACAGAATAAAAAAAACCTATACTCGAAGGTTCTTTGACGCTTCTGGAAAAGGTTGAAGCTCTAGGGTTCATCGTCTAGAAGTGGGCCCATATGAGTGAGAGTAATGTTCAGTTTTGAAAACGTCAGTATAAATTAAAAGTAGCATATTCCATTACGAAATTCTTTTAATAAGTGAGTCATTATTATACACTGAAGTTTAATTCCGTCGCGAGTTAAACAATATTTAAATTTTTGCACTCAAGAATAAACCGGGAAACACTTGATCGCACGTGATATTTTAGGATATGTGTCATGAATCAAAAGGGATCGAGAGACCGTTTAAGAAAGCGTGTCAGAGCAATATCCGGTGTGAGCGAACAACAAAGACGAGGCGAAAAAACGACATTCGAGACAATAGTCTTCCAAGGTCTGTCACAATTCGTCCACAAGGTTTTCCGACAAGTGGGACACCAATGTCAATCACATGCATCACTTCCCAACCTAAGAGAAACGTTTATATACCATCACTTCAATTTTGAAGAGCGATGAAGCGGTTAATTCGGCAAAAATCCACTACTTTTTCTTCCGAGATAAACAACAATAGTACTTGTCCAATATGCCGCCAGCAAGTTCTGCTCATTTATTTATTATCATTATTTATTGTATAAAATTTATTTATCTTTAACGTACTCTTATTTAAAAGCACCCAAATAAGTTTCGATGTTGTTTCGGCAAAGCTATTCGCGGAAACTTGGTAATGATACTGTTGTCATTATGAGAGGGAACACAAATACACCATTAGCAGTTTAAGCTGAACAAAAGCAAAGAAATTACTTTTTTTTTTTTTTAGCGGCAAATTTGGGGTAGAAAATAAACGTTAGACTCAAAGTGCGCTCACAAAACTGTTTTGCTTATTTATTTTTAAACCACGAAAACCAAAAGATTCTTTAAGAATTTGATAAACCTAAAAAACAAAGATAATACGCATTAATCGATAAAAAAATAAAATTTTCCCACACATGAATTAGATCTGTATGACAAACTGCAGAAAATACATTTAACTCAATCTTTCGAAAACTAAATTACATTATATATCATCAAATATGAAACACAGAGCAGCAATTGAAATCATTAAAAGAAGTATGCAACACGAAAGTAATGCAAATCAATTCCGTCATCAATGTATTCAGTTCATATTAGGATAAAAAGTAGCAGTCAAAACAATCAAGGGAACAATGCTTTCTTGATAGGTTGAGCAAACTTAATGAATATGATTGAGCAATCTGCAACACAATGTATGGGCGACGATGAGCCACGCCCACACGCGCGTGCTTGATGCCTCAGACAATGAAGCAAACGTGTACTTGTTCTTCTCCAAGTGCTTACCACCCACAAAGATCAACGCTCTGGAGCTGTTGGCAAGCAACTGGACCCAACGCCATTCCGGGAATACAGGTGCCTTTGTATGGAAATCACGTAAAAATGGGAAAATAAATAAAAATGAAGCTCTTTCAACTAACGCCCCCAACCTGAGTAGCAGCTGCATCTTAAATCAACAGGCAGCCATTGACGTTAGACATCAACGAAGTTATTGGTTAGACATAACCAATGAAGGAAGCTTTCGTTTTCGGTACTTCCTTTTCCGGAAGAGTCAAGAGTGATGGCAATGGAAACTTTTGAACTTGAGAAATTTTATATATTTATGTGTTTTGTCGTTTGGTGACTGGTATCTTGATTGCTTCTCAATGGTTTGATAAGAGAAGCAAACGAAAAACTTCGAAGAGAAGATATGGGCAATTCAATAAAAAAAATTGACCCACTTCTAGAAAAATTCATTCATTATTCGTTAGAATAAATCACCTTAGCGCTGACTGTAACATGAAGTAAATCAATGTAAATAAGACAAATTCAATGACAATCATATGCATGTGTTGCAGAATTACAAGGACACATCATTAAAAGTGCCGTAAAGTATCTTCGGTGCCGAGATATAAAGTTATTATGAAAAATATATATATATTTCTTTTTTTTTCTATTTAGTTTTTTTTTTTTTTTTTTCGAATAATCTTGACTCCGAAATTATAAATTCCAATTCAACAATGAAAAAATTCGAAAAGGTTATTTTTCAGTCCTTTTCAATGTAATCTACTTCTAAATCTTCGCATTCAAATTTCTAAACAATATTTTTTTTTTTTTTTTTTTGGTAGCTGCACCAGGGATGGCCACGTCGATAGCGGTGCGATTTCTTGTCGATGTGAGTAAATTAATGGACGATTATCTTAAAATAGAAGGAACTTTTCTCTTTGATTCTATTTTTTGACCATATGTTTACGGATTATAAGAAGCATTTTCTTTTTTGAGAAATTGCCTCCAACATTCAGGTGCGTCGAAACTGCTGTTAAAATGATTCGCATTTGAGTATTTGATTTAAAATTTAAGCCAATCTTTGAAACGTCAAGGAGGAGAAGAAGAAAGTTCAGACGACGCTTTTCCAGAATTTTAAAGGTCAGTTCGGTTTATAAACTGATGAAAAATTACTTTTTTAGCCTGGCTCTACAACCTAGTGATAAACGTTTAAAAAATGTTAGTTGCGAGAAAAACTGCTAAAAAATTAAGGTGCGTCTTATTATGGGCGTATCCCAGTGAGTATATCGGCATCCCCCCCCCCCCCCCCCCCACACACACCTTAGACACACACAAAGAAATTCCGACACAAAAGAAGTCATTCCAAGCAATGTCCTCGCTGCGCACGAATGAAATTTCTGAATACACGCCACTGTCTTACAGTCCGTAAAATAAGGTACATAACAATTTAAATGTCGGATGCTATCAAATATAAATATTCATAAAAGCAAAAACTTACCGTTAAATAGAAACAGAAATGTTAATATTCTTACCTGAAAAAGAGAAAACATAGAATTAGAAGAGATATGAAAAAGTGCATAATATGACAACAATAAGAAAAAAATACGAATTGCGAAGAATTTTTTATGAGTAATCTACAAGTGAGACAATCATGGTTCTAGTCAGAAAGCGTGAAAAATTGGCAATATTGAAGAAATTACACTAGATTGATGCTTCCAGTAATGGCCAAGCAAAGTTTAAAAAGAAACTTTTTTCAACAACAAAAAAATATTATTTTAAAAATGTCGTCAATTTGTTTTATAAAATTTAGTTGATATTACTTTTTATTTAATTGATTCGATATTTCTGAGCACTTGTTGTCCTCAAAATACAATTTCGTGCGATAATGTCAGCATTACTTTGTAATTGTGTAGACTAGTACAAATTGGGGGAATAAAGTGAACTGATACATGAATGGCTGTTTGTTTGCCGCAAAAGTAATGCATCAAGCATCAACGTATGAATGAATACACTACAAATATCGAAAGAGAAACAAATTATAAATGATTAATTCCTTGACACAGTATTTACTGACATTCAGTCATGATTCAAGTTTCTTATTTAGAAAGAAATACACACTTCACTACTTCGCAGTTAGTCGACACAAGTTTCTTTTAGCCCCCTGTAGTTTTAACTGCAATTAAATGAAATAAAATGTACACAAAAATAACATGTCTTCAGACTTCAAAGGTGCCCACTAGAGGGGGGGGGGGGAGCATGGCGCACATTGCGCCAATGCAATTTTTAGCGAGGTGTTTTCAAAGGGTTTTGGAGAGATTTGCCGATTATTTGCAGATTTGGAGAGAGGTCATCGTTTTAGGGGGTTCCGTAGCTTTTTAGGGGTGATGCGCCACCGCACTGACAAGAAACAAGGAGCACCCCTGATGTCTTACTGCATTTATTTCACACAGCAAATCTTTCAGAATTAAAAATAAATGTGGCAAAAATTAAATGATAAAATACACAGACCGAATTCTTTTCAAAATGATTGTATTCCGTCATTCTATTAACTGTCATTCTATTCCGTAACTTCAAGTTTCTCTATTTCGATATGGCACATATTTTGAGAAAAGAAAAGGTACCACTTTTCATATAACAAAACACAAAACAAAACTCCCATCTCAAAGAATAGTGATTCTCTCCCGATCCACCGTCGGCGTTCTGCAAATAAAACCCAAAGGAAGAATTTAATTCCAGAACTCCGCAGAGGGAGGCTCTGTAAACATTGCATGGCTCTTAATGACAGACGCTTTAATAAAATGAAAAAGAAGAGAAGAAAGAGAGAGAGCAACAGTCCTCGCTTTTGCTACAGAAACAAAGGAGCCTTTCAGAGAAAATGATACAACGTTCGAAGCCATGTGGACCTCTTAACCCCTTTCCCCATATAACACAGGTGAGTTCGAAGATTTATTTTAAGAGCCCCGGTTGATGGATGCCGTGTTGGAATGGGAAATTTCACGCCTGCAAAACGTGGTACTTATATGAGTCAGCAGCAATACTTTACCGTTAATAGCGCAAGACTCGTAATTGAGGCATAGACGGCATAGTAAGTTCTTCTTTGGCTCTTTGTCGTTGCTAGAGGCTGACGCGTACTTGATAGTTGATGAAACAATAATTAAAGACACTTCTGAAACCGACATATTTTTGTTCCGTTTTCCAATACACATTCAATGCTTACTAAATTATGACCCTGAATTTATTTTCAGATGAATGTTCTTCAATGAAAATTGTAAGTTGGTGTTACGTATGAGGAATTGTTAATTCCAACGGTAAGCCTCAATTTTGGTGGTGTCAAATCGCTTTGACATCAAAACGTCCAAAATAAGAAAGGAAGAAGTTGTTCTGTCTAAACGTCTACGATGAAGACGTTGCTTTGGAAACAATGTAAGCCGTGATTGTGGTGATACTTTTCACCTTTTGGAAGTACTTCGAGTTTTTTCCGTCTTCATTTGTACAGTGGGGGAGGGGGGGGAACAAAACTCTCCTTAGGATTTGGTGGACACTATTTACACTAGAGAAGCATGAAATATGTCATTTTGTCAGGAATGATGTACTCTATAAAATTTTATTAAAATTTTGTTAAGGGGTCGTCTTCAAAATAAAATTAATATCAACTTTAAAATTTTCAATGACACCCGTTGCTTCAGAATTAAATTGAGGAAAACGTGTCTCGTAATGTTAAAAGGTTTTCTGATACTTTTGCATATAATCTCTAAATGATCATGGGTGGGTATGAAAAAGATTGTTTTAATTTCTTTTTATTTTCACGGCATTAAATATTAAATGTAATATTTTTTGTAAACTACGAAATTAGTTTTTAGAAAAATTATGATCTGAAACCATATATTTTTATAAAAAATCAATCTAGATCAGCTATTATAAGGGTACTGTGCTTCGCTAGATTTCTTTTCGTTTCTATGATAAACATGGACCTTAAAAGTAGTAACTTTAATGTAGTGGTGGCCCCTAAAATGTTTATCGTTAATATCTTCTCGTCTAATGAACAGAATGCGATCAAATTTAGTATACAGACCAATATGAGCACGCTTAACTCATTTCCGTTGTCAAATATAGGGCATTCCATTTGAAATTTAAAAGTTAGTACTTATTTTAATGTGAATACAGCCCCTTGTCGAAATTTTCTTCCAATAATTTGAAGGATGGCAGAGTAATTGAGTGTTTCATCCCTCCCCCAACTGTACAGTACACAAGTGTGGAAAGCCATCCGGAAGGCAATACTCACACTTGCATTGATCGAAACCCAATTTTCGCGTTATGCGACTAAAAATAAGTTGTGAAAATCAGAATTTTAAAAATATTTTTCAAGTTTTTACTCCCCTCCAAGGACATATCAATGTCTTCATAAAGCTTCCTGCACATATATGTCAAAACTGCACACAAAATTACGGACGTATACATGAAAGGATTGTAGTTTTAGCAATTGCATTCAAAAATTAGATTTATACCAAGCATATTAATACAATTCATATTTATTAGAATTTAGTTTTCTCATGTGATTTTAAGCAAAAATTACTTAAGGGTAAAAGCAGTATGCATTTTTATCGTAAAACAAGAATGTAATGCGACATGCAGATGCGAATGCCTTGATGGGGATCATTCATAAATGATGTTACGCTTCGAGGGGGGGAGGGGGGTTCGGGAAATTGTGACAAGAGGAGGGGAGGGGGTAACAAGAAGTGTGACATCATGCATTATGCAACATAGCGTGATGCGTGACAAAGGGGGAGGGGGTCCGCTGAATTGTGACAAAGAGGGGGGGAGGGGTCAAATATATGGGAAAAAAGTGTGGTTTTTGAACGGCCCCCTGCAAGCGTCTAATAAAGGGAGTTCAAAAAATTCGAGTTGAAGCTTGGACAAAACAAGATATGATAATTTGTAAAAAAAAAAGCTTGGAAACGATGCTTATGTTTTGTAGTTTACAAAGACGAAAATCGCACTTAAAAAAAAAGGTGATAAGTTAATGCATGATGACCTACAAAATGCTTGTCCAGACAGTGGGCATTAAAACAAATGCACGATTAACAAGAAACGATTCTATAATTTTTGAAGATAAAAAAAAACAATCTTATTCTCAAGGATAAATGATTTTACGTAAGTAAATAAATAATAATAATAAAAATAAAACGCAAGAAAACGCTTCCCCATTTGATTTGACTGAACTAAAAACAGCAGTTTCATTTTTGTGAAATTTGTTAAAAAAATACCTCCTTCAAGAAAACGTAAAGAAAGATAAGAACCTTTTAGAATAAAACTAGGGACTTGCGCATTATTTTGGAAAAATAAAGACTTAAAAATCTAAAATCACTGTTTACAATTTCAATGGTATTTAAGAGTTCATACGAACTTTGGTTTTAGAATTTCTACACCAGTGAAGAGATCTGAAAATTTCTCTCAAGATTTAATCGCTCTAAACAGCTTGGCACTTTGTTATCTGGCAAAACGAGATCATATGCATGAAACGTACAATTTTTTTGTTGTCTTTTATTCATTTTTTTTTCTTTCTGTAACTGGTTCTTATGTTTATTAGTTTCCTTATTATTTAAGTTCTTAGACACTAGGGAGAAAATATATACATATAACACATTTTAAAATTCTTATGGCTGCAATAAAATTTTCAAAGGAGAATCGTTGGAAATAAATACATTAGTTACAATGAACCAATTATTATTTTTCCAGACTCCTCACCTCTAAAGAAACCAGGAAAAATATCAACTTTCCCGCAACTATACCTCTCTCCTCCCTTCCTCTCACCACAGACACAAAAACAGCAAATGTTTACGTTAAGTGAATCGGGCCCTAGGTATTTCTTTTCGCTCTCAAATTCACTTTGAAGAAGTCAACAATGGAAGTTATAATTCTCATTTCCATCTCACAATTCTTTTCTGAATGGTTGGCAGAAAGTTGTGGCATAGCTAAAAAAAAATCTCCACGAGCGAGAAAATTTGAACAATTTTTCATTCGTATAATATGTCGTGACGAAAACTGAAAATCTGATACCGGATTTAAATGTAATATATGCGAAAAAAACCGGTTAGCAGAAAGGAGAAAAAACGAAACATTTCCCCCCTCCTTTTGTAAAAGTATACAAACTACATAGATTTGATCTTTTTAAATTTGAAGCACACCACCAGAAATGCTCTATCACGCCCTTTAGAAGCATAAATATTTCACGCCAGATATGGTGAAGAATTTTCGTTGTTAATGGTGCCAGAGCATTTGCTGTCCTTATCTTGAGTTCATTCACAGTTTAAACAAGGGAGGCGTATAGATAGAATCTCATAAATATAGCCAAAAAAAGTAATCAATTAAAGGAGCTTATAGTTAGCAAAGGAAAACTACGCTCAAACTAACAATTACCACTAAAATACCAGTAGGAATTTTGCAAAACAGTAAATATTTCTCTATTAATATGCATTGTTCGCGAATGACAAATCTGAAATACAAAAAAAGTGCTCAGAAATGTTAATCAGGACAAACTAAAGAATGATGTATGATTTCCGGCGAGATAAGCTTGTTCGTATTTGAACACGTCCCTTCATGGAAATATGAGAAGTTCTAAGAAATATTAAAGTTCTAAGAAATACCAGATAGATTTCTATCTCGGTATTCTCTAGGAATACATTGCAAAATGAATACCTATGCAACGGTTGAGATTACGGACAAGTGTACCTAGGAAAAATTATCACGCAGAACAAACGGAATAAGATTTTGCTGCACTCTGAGAAAACATTTTGGCAAAAGCTTTAATTATGCTCAGCGGTGCACCTAAATTTCTTTTGCCAGATTCCTTTTTTTTTTTTTCTGTGAGTGTGAATTAATTTAGAGAAAAATGGCTGATTGCGTTAAATTTACTTTATCTAGTGAAGGGGGAAAAGTATAATAAAGAAATCGGAAACAGAAAATATTGACCAACTTTCTAGTTGAATGAATGAAGCGGACAACTGATTTTAAACGAGCTTGACTCGCGACATATTGCTAATCCATTTGTCTAAAGGTCGCACAAAGGGACTAAAACAGTAGTTCCCAACCGTTTTCACGTCGCGACCCCATTTTGAAAAGTTAAAAAGCCCGCGACCCCTTCGCAAACATTTATGTGTGTGTGTGTACAAATATATATATATGCAATACATAAAATATAAGCCCATTTTCATGCAAGCCTGCTGAAGCAAATAAGATTTTAAGCTGCCTCAGAATCCAATCCAACTGTAAATTTCATTCTTGTGAACTTGGACACTTGAAAATAAACAGCTTTTCAAGATTAATAAGGACAATGAGAGATAATGTAAAAACACAAATTTACAGTGGGGTTGCAAGAATTGAAGACATGCATTTTTACGAAATTCTACGATAAATAAACATTATCCGCCTCACCTTAATGATATCATCATTAAAACGGTACAACTGTCTCAATTAATACAAGATCTTGAATTATAAGATGATTTTTTTCGGGGTTTTTGCTGAAAAAGAAATCTTAATTCATGTAAAAGTGAGTTTGTATGAAAACCTGTAGACTTAAAATACAAAAACAGTTAGGCAAGTGCCTGGTTTGATTTAAAAAATTTCTTATCACTAGATATTTTTATCACTAGAACTAGATGGTGTGATGAATCATCACAATTTCGTGCTTTTAATATGTGCACCGTAATTTTATTTCTTTCACTTCCTTGTTCATATATTTTCGCTGATTCAGTTGCTACTTTGTAAAAGTTTCAAGTAGTCTGTGTCACAAGTGTAATTTTTCTATGGGACCGTTCGTAATGATGTCACGCTTTTTCCCCATAAATTTGACCCCCCCCCCCCCCCACCTTGTCACATGTCACGCTATGTTGCATAATGCATGATGTCACACTTCTTCTTGCCCCTTGCCGCACTTGGTCTCAATTTCTCGAATCCCCCTCCCCCATCGAAGCGTGACATCATTTATGAATGATCCCTATGAATACTTTATTCAAACCGTTAATTGCAGCATAAGCTTGACATTTTTCTTTTCTTCAAAATCTTAGTGCCAACTATACTTTTCTCCACCAGACCCCTACCTGTTAGCCGAGGCCTTAGGATTGCTTACGCACGGGGAGAGGTAGTGGGGTCTACGGATTTTACATGCACATATCCCCAAGTATACATGGTGGTCTTCAGTGAGTATCGAACGCGCGACCTTCCAAGTGGAAGTCCGACGTGCTAACCACTAGACTACCACGGCCCAGTGCCAACTATACTGGGTTTCGAAGAACATTGCTTTTAGTATAACAAATGGTAATTTGTCGCCGGCATTGGTTTGTCGTCCATATCTTCATGCGTTTGATTAGACGCTCGTCTCTCTTTGTCTACGCTATGTTGAAGTCAAGATTAAAGCCTGTCGAAGAGGAATCGGGCGTTTTAAAAGTTTAGTTAGTTTAAACATTTAGATATTTTCTTAATTGGTGAGTTAATTTTTTCCAGAGAAATACACATTGTATTACTTTACCGTTCAAAATATTTACACCTGTTCCGTATGAGTTTTATCGATTTTTACTGATTTAGTAATGACATCGAAGATCATAAAAATTTCATAAAATGTAGTCGATTCTTTATTATTTTTTTTCATAACAAAATTGTTTAAATTATTTTAGTTTATACATTCTTTTGCATGAAACATCGAAATATAATGAAATAAGTATATTCTTGTTCCTTTTCTGAAAAATTTCTAATACCAATATTCCAATACCGCATTTTAAAACACCGGATACCGGTGTTGTATTTTTGATCCGGTATTGCAAACATTAATCTCGTAGAAGCTATCACGACATGCAGTATACTTTGGGAAAAGAAATTCAAAAATGATGAAATAAATAACTGATGAAAATCGTTATTTTTGGACTTAGTTCGTATGGTGCTGAATATTCAATAGCCATGTAAGATATAAAATTTTAAAACAAATTCCTAAAATCAGACAAAATATCATTGCTTCCAGCAACTTATTACTACAACATTTGCCTCTTAAACGATCCCAGAAGATAAAAATAAAATTCAGAACTAGTATAAAAGTAGCAAAAATAAGTTACACTCTGGCGTCTGTGAGGCAAATCTTTCAAATGCTTTCAAGGAAAAATTAACACACACAATTAAAAGAAAAATTATTCTATCGTGAAGCTCTCTTTTCAAACGTATTTCCAGATTTTCAAGAATACTAGAGCAGCAGTAGTAGTAAACATTGTTTTAACACGGTGTGTTTGCTTTTCCATGTAAAAATTACCAAATAAGAATCACCGGCGGAACTTCCGTCAGTGATTATTAATAGCCAATTGTTGGGGAAATTTTCGAACCAATGATGTATGTAGAAACAAATTTCCACTTCAATTAACACTCACTCGGACATGGTTCATAAAGCCTCTATAACTAAAATTTCACAGTTGCTGGCGCGCGACTTGGTACGAGCGGAAATACATTTTTTGACACAGTGCCAAATTACACGCAATCAGTTTTAGCCATTCAATACGCAATTCAAACAGCATGCTGAGAATTAAATAGCAAACATGCTATTCTATGCAACTGCAGTTGAAAAAAGCTATTACAAGGACTTAATTTGCATAAGAGCTCAGCTCCTGTATTTCTTTTTGTATGACTTTTTTTAATTATTAGATGACATTTAGTCTACTTTTAGATTATTAATGTAGAAATATTAATTATACAGAATATATGAACTTTCGCAATAAAAATATATATATATATTTCGTTCAAGCCCTGATTATTAGTATTGGTATTGCGCACATTTCCATCTACCGTAGAAACAGGTTAATACCAAATATTATACAAATAAGATGATGCAAAAAAAAAAAAAAATTTCCATTTTTTATACTAGATATTTTTCACAAGGGTCTGAGCAACAACTGTTTTCGGTTGCTCCACTCCGACTTAATATTTGCTCCAACTCTGATACTGCTCCGAATAGTTTTATATATGGAATCATATTCATCATATTTATTTATTTAATTTATTAACTTTATTTATGTTATTCTTATCGGGCAATAAAAATGCTTTATCAATGTCTTTGATTTTTTTTGAATAAAACCACAGACGAAAAGTCATATTTCATTCTTCGTCATTGTTCATTTAAAACTATTTCTAATGCGGAAAAGGTTATTTTAAAAATTTTAAGAAAATCCAAAAAACGATATATAGCAACAATGGAGTAGAACAAATTTCCGTGCTGCAACTCAAAGCAGGAGCTTGCACTCTTGTTCCACGCCCCGAGCCTAATCTAATTTCTCGTAGATCGCAATAATTTTGCAATCATTATAATTAAGGTTATAAAAAAAATTGTGATGAGTGATAATGATTTTTTTCTAGGAGACAAACAAAACAGAAAATGACTATACTTAAAATAACTTATACATAATTAAACTAATTAAAGTTAAATTACATTTTGATAAAAACACTTAGAATAGGTTTTTTCATTCGGTGGCAGCGAACAATATTTTACTGACCTGTCTAGCGAGTTTTGAAAGCCTTTAACTTAAAAAAATTGTTTTATTTCCATAAAATGCATTGTTAACGGTTTTCTATTTTTTAAACTGTTTTCTATCACACATACATAACATCGGTTTACACATAATTCAGAACACTATCATTTTTTATTTTTAATAAAAGGTCATAGTCTTTCAAATCTTTTATTATGATTAAAATTAGATACATAAAGGGGAGAAAATCTTTGCCGATCATGCTGCTAGGACAAAAGATATCATTTGATCAGTGGTTTTCTGGTGAGGAGGGGCTAGCCAAAGGGTTCTGGAGATTGGTCTTTTTTAAAAGAAGGAGAAAAGGGGGGGGGAGAGAAAGAAACTCCGATTGCGGCCACGATGCAAAGAATCGACACGTTGGAGTGTAAAACTGTCAACACATAAAACGAAATATGCAAAAAGCTAAAAGCATCTTCTAGATTTGGGAGGGGAACGCTTACATAGAAACATTTCATTTCAGTCAGAGCGAAGGATTCAAAATCCATTCATTCCATGCGAGTTCAAACATGACGAAAGATGTGTTTTCAAAGATAAAAGAAGCTTTCAACAGATAACTCACTAAAAAAAATGGAGGAAGCAAAAGCTAACCCTCACACTTTTATCCGCTATCTCTTTTGATGACAAAGGTTGAACGGAGCTCCCCAAAATGCATATTTATCATTGATTCGGGAGGAAGTTTTAAGCGTACAGTTCAATTATAGGGTGTTATCAGTTATCTTGCGTAACTCAAAGGTATTTAAATTGAAAAAAGATTATTGTAGTCCCTGATAATAAATGGAATTACCTTTTTTTTCTCTTATGTGGTGTACATCGTCTTTCGACAATACTCATATAAAAACGTAACATGAAGCATTACAGCTATTTTTGTGAGAAGTTACTCTTACTGCAATTTTATTAATCAGTTTAAAAAACTATGCTTAGTTCAGGTACGAGGTGAGTTTCTCACAGAAAATAGGAAAAACGCAAATAGAAAAACATCTACGAAAAAAAACTTGGTAAAAAACGTAGTATTAAAATGCAGTTTACACAAAAACCAGCTATGCTCATACAAAAAATGACTTGAACAAATCTATTAATCAAAAAGACCTTAAACAATCACCGATTTAAATCCGGTACCCGAGAGAGCCATAGTATCTCAAGTCCATTTTTCAAATTTTTGCAAGTTTTTTACTTAATGGCCATACAGAGTAACGACGACAAAGCCACTAGCTACATGAGGGTTCCTAACTCTCATCTGACATCTTTATTCTAAGGTTCGCACGGAAAAGTCTAGTCTTATAGTACTAAAATGTTTTGATTTTTTAACTTCATCGCAAAAACTCGAAAAAATGGACTTAATATACTATAGCTCTCAGGTACAGAATTCTTTGCGCTATTCTCATTCGACTTTGGGTTAAAGACTGACGGTTTATGGTTTCCAACAGCGGAAGTTAGACGAATGCGAATTGTATTGAGATTACTCAAAAACCTGCATGCATACATACTACACAATTGTTAAAGAATAGGAAAGAAACTATGTATAGCATAGACAAGACCACTTTTAAGTGCAAATCTGTTTAATAGTTGGTTGTTAAATGTTAATATCAATTTCTAATTTCAGTTTATCCACACGAAAGAACTCAACACAGAAAAACAACACAAAAGAATTCATAATATTAAACAGAACTAATTATTCTTTCAAAGTTAAATAAACACCCACTTCAATTAATTTCTCCTAAAATTGAAATATAACAAACGTCATATATTATTCCAAACTAAATGCCCGCGGCAATTTATAATGAAATTTCGCAAATCTCGCAGACAAAAAAAGGAGGAAATCAATCGATTACATTATCAAAACTATAATTAACAGCTCGAACCACCAGAATTAATTAAATTTCATGGATCGGAAGAACTGATTTTCTTCCGAAACATTCGCAAAAGCCGTGTGATGTTCAGTTCGCATCACAGGACATAACTGAATAGAGCAAAGTAATTTAATTATTGGTCGTAAAGGTACAAGTGTTCGCAGACTAATCCAGTTGTGTACTAAAGAGTCGAACGAAGGATTTAACAAGCAGTGAGGGGAAATCGATGGCCGACGTTGGGGAGGAGGGCGCCAATGACGTTTATGACATAAAATACCAAACGAGACTAAATTTATCGGCACTGATGGAATGATGATACGTAGAAATTTGCTTTCAACAAAGCTATTCGTATTATTTATTTGCATATTAGTTCATTTCCTAAGTTTGATTGAATTTATTACAGGCAGACGATGATTTATAATTTTTTAGAACTGACAAAGTACTCCTCTTTATATACATGTACTTTACAGAAGAAACATCTCGAATTTATTTTAGAAATAAATAAAACCAACTCCAATGGACCATCAAGATATATTAAGAAATAATACTTGCGTTGTTCTTATACTTGATATTCCTTCACAATTATGCTTGTCATTTCGGCAATACTTCTCGAATGTTTTTAGATGCTCTAAAGCTGCTTGCTTTCAATGCAATTTAGATATACAAATGCCTTAATTGTAAGAGAGTAATGCACGCAAATAAACTAATATTACTAATCTGGTTTTATCGAAAAATAGGTAGATAGATAAAATACTATAGATTTTTTGCTGCAGAATGGTACAAACATAGGGAGTTAGTTATTTGAGGAGATTGTATTGTGCTAATAATTTTGTATGAGGTATGTTTTAGTGATAGATGAACAAAGCTTTTTTTTTTTTAAGACCTACGCTTTTGGTTGTTTTTTTTTTTTTTTTTTTTTTTTGTAAACCATCGTGAGTTATGTGACACATCCATTTTAAAATACAAAAAAGGAATTTCAAAACACATCCATTCAATTTTCAGCCGATAAAATAAAATTTCAATGCGTAGTAACAAAATTTCAACAGTGTTTTTCTACCGCCTTTCAATGAACTCAGTTGATGTTTGAATGTCGCTTTCTATATTTTTTCAACTGTCAATTCGCAGCAGCAGTATTATCGCCAGTTTGGAGCAGTATTCTTAAAAAAAAAATTCTCCCACAACGTCTAGACCCAAATCATTTACCGGTATAAATCAGATCACGTGGCACACAACCATGCCAGCTTCATCTGGGCTACGAATCAGCTGCAGTTTAATTTATATTAAATAAAGATTTTGTATTCAGGAGTTGAACTCAAAGGGACACAAAATCCATTAATCTTGAACGAAATTGGCGCCTTTGGTGATAACTAGGCAACCAACAAGACCGAAAAAATGCTAACCAAACCAGCCAGGTCATCGACCTGTGAGTTCAGACTTTTCATCTTATCCATAGTCCTGATGAGCTTTGTTGACGCACAAGACTGCTAACTGAAGACTCAAGAGAAAATTTTCAATGTGTCTATGAATTGGCAAAACTCAAAAGTGAATGAATGCTACAGAAGCAAAAACGAAAATGATTTCCTTTGCCAGTAATCATTCCACCTCTGAAAAGTTATGGAGTTGTCCGATGAAAATAGCAAAAACCGAATTCCAGAAACATTCTTAAGTTATTCAAATATCGGGTGGGGAAAAAGAAACGAAAGAAAAAACAAGAAAACCTATACAAAATGAAAACTAATTACATTAAAGAGTTTTTTTAAAAATGGAAAAGATCACAAAAATGAATGCCGAGAAAAAGAGAAAAATTAATAATAATAAATTAAACGACACTCTTTTCTCAAGGGTCGAACAAATAATATAGAATTAAAAGAACAAATGCAAAAATCAGTCTTTTTTTAAGTGAGACTGCAAAAGAATACTAGTAAATGGGACATCTTAAATTATACCTATTTACAATCTTAAAAGAATTTAGAACATCAAGAAAATATGCAATGTGATGAACCATCAGGGCAATAATTATAAATGAGGCGGCTCCAGGGTCGGGCAGTCCAGGCGACCACCCAGGCCCCGCAACAAGCGGGGGCCAGCGGGGCGGGGCTTATTAATATTAATATACTGACTTGCAGTTATAAAATAGTTCACAGTGATGATTATGAGAGCCATGCAAGAAGTAGGGATTATATGTACTTAAAAATGTTAATATTACTTTTAACTTTACAAAAAGCTTCTAATTTTTAATTAAAACCCTATCAAAAAAAAAATTAATGTAATTCTTTCAACTCTGAGAAGACGCTAATCAAATAGAAAATGATGAATCATAAATAGCATTAAAAAATTGTGTTTTAAAGAACCTAATAATAAAAAAAGGAAAAACAAAACTACAAAAGCAAAAATGCCTCTTCCCCATGGAGGAGTATTATTTATTTGGAGAGATTGGAGATAAAAAACAATTATGAAGTCTGTCATGGTGGTTTGAAGTCTTTCCCCCAATTCTAATTATTGTGTTTGCTTTTCCTTCGAATCTTACGTTTCAAATTTAGTTCCTGCACACATGCTCATATAAAAAAAGGGCAGGTTTTAGGCTTAACCGGTTTCCGTTTAACCGGATTCTCCGCTTCAACAGGTTTTTATTCCCCCCCCCCCCTCCAAATCGATTTTTTTTTTCGACTAATCCTAAGGTCTATTTTTTGAAAGCAAACTATTTCAGCACTTAAAATGAAAATAAATAAATAACAAAAGTAGTTTTTGGTAATGATGCGCAAACATTCTTTTATTTATGCAACAACTTATTCAATGCTTTTCATTTGTAAATCGCAAAAAAAAAAAAAAAAAAAAAAAGAGAGGAAATGCAATTTACCTCTCAATTTTATTCGTTTTCCCTTAACCCCTCGTTTTAACTAGATTTTCGCATAATCAGTTTATCCAATAAAGCCGGTTACGAGGAAATTCACTAAAAGTTTAAAAAATGATGAAAAATTAAAAATAAATGTTTTTGTCCCAAAATATTTTTCTTTTTTGATTTTTTTAAAGTAATATAACATTTTAAAACATTTATTAAAGCTTTAAAGAAGAATATAGAAAGAAGGAAAAACTATTAACTACATCAATTTTAAAGCCAGTTTCGAACAAGCAACATTTCAATCAACAAAAGTGATTTTTCGATAAATATAAAGTGAAGGACAAACATGACATATTGAAATATTTATTACGAATATTTAAAATAAGAATCACACAAAAACTTTTAAGATTTACTTTCTCGTCATCATTAAACCATTCCTTTACTATAGTTGAAAATCGATATTTGTGTATGGAACAAACATCAAGATAGAAAAATTGATCCAGGCACGAAAAATTTGTACTAAAAGCCCAGAATTAAGTTTTGATGGAAATGGGTTTATTGCCTTAGAGTACCTTTTAGTCAGTGATTTGATTACTTCCAAAAATGATGAACAAACTTGAGCAGGTTCGATCGACATTGAAAAGGAACATTTACGACAAAATATTTTTCTACCATTGCAGGATGAAAATCAGTAAAAAAAGAAATTGTGAGATAGAGGAAGGGGAAAAAAGGAATCAATGGCTTAAGCCCTAAAAATCCTTTTTTTTTTTTTTTTTTTTTTGAACCTGCCTCTATAAAACTATAATAAACAACATCGCTATGATTATGAGGCAAGATACTTCAGAATAGGTTGGTTAACGAACAATGACCTATTCTTTTGGGAGTCCAATAGTGAGCAGACAAAAAAATTATACCATTTTTTCCTCCCGTTTTGAGTTCGTTTTAGAAAAGGCCCACGTATAAAAATAAAAAATAATTTTTAAAAAATGCATCAAAATCTATTTACTATACTTACTGGCAAAAAGGGTTAAAATAAACTTCATTTGCCAGTTCAGGAGCTAGTAACTAGTATATGTAGCACAACATAGATAACTTCTGAAAAGCAACAGCAATAAAACCCATGGTAAAATAAATGTTTTCATACCTAACAATACAGTGGTGAATAATGATACATGAATTATTCAGTTGCCCAATAGTTCCACAGGCATTTAAACTCCATTCCACTAAGTGGTAAGTTATTAATTGCAAGCTCTTTTTTATAATTCCATAAAATCGCGTAAACTAAAACGAAATTTTAAAACACGAAGATACTAGCTAATGTCACGGTCAAACAAATAAGCAAAATAAAAAGGTCCAGAGCGAAATGTGGAACGTTTTCTGCCATAAACACTCTACTCAACATTGTGCAGCAGAGTAGAACAAAAAACATTTCTCGACATAAAACTTGGGCTTTCATGTCATGGTTGACAGCCTCCTTAAGATCATGACTGCTTGAGAATCTGTAGAAGCTCTTTGTTACTGAGAGGGTATATCAATATCAATCCATAACCAACGACACGGAATTCCGAATTCTTTTCACCTACAAAGAATCGTCTGCCGAGCATCTCGTCGGTCTAAAGCCACGCCTAATTGTGGATCTTTCCCGCTTTTAATATCAGTTTTTGGGTTATTGCCCTTCATGTACGGCATTCAAAAAAAAAAAAACTCGAGAACAATCATAGGGTAATGGTAATTGTCCCGTTCAAAACGGGACGCACTGTCACCGTAGGTATGATGCTTCTTGAGTTCCTGAGCAGATTTTAAAAGGCTTTAAAAAAATTAATAAAAATGAAATTCGCCGAATAGTAAAGATTTACCTCGCCACCGGACAACGTAAAAAATAGAAAAAATTATGAATGTATGCACAAAACGAAAATGATAAAACAATTCAGAAGAAGACTTAAGTTAACCTGCCCAAAAAAAAAAAAAGAGGAATAACGCAATCGAAGACAAAAAATATTACTGAAGATTTTAAAAGAACGCCCACGCTCAATATCTCAATGAGATTACTCTAATGTCAGATGTTCCCTAATAAACATTACGTCAAGGGCGTTCTGTGTGACTGAGAGGACTGAGTCCAAAGTTTTGAAAAACCGGTTCTAGCCAAAAAGGAAAGTTGCACAAGGAAATCAACATAACTTCCAATATTACCAATATTTTAGGCAAAAAATACAATTAAAGTACGAGTCCCTAAAATCGAATTTCCTTAAGCGATTTCTGAAATTTACTAAGACTTCACGAAAGTTTCGAGCAGTAGAAAACCGCAAAGTTGCAATTGACATCCTCATATATTCAGTTGGTACATTGAATTACATCACATGACGATGTACTAAATGCACAAAATCAACAAAAGTGGCAGCAAAAATTATTGAAACAATTTTTCAGAACTTTAAAACTTGCCGTTCAGAACCATTTTTAAAGCAACACGTTCTCTAAAAAGGAATTTATTATTATTATTTAAAAAGGGTTTATTATTATTATTACCATATTTACATATTTTTCCTTTAATTTAATATATTTTATTTTATTTTTTACTTTTAGTTTTCAACTTTAAAATAATTGTTGCCCCCTTGGTAAAAAAAAAACTCAACACAATTTGCAACTGGAACCACCTGACTTCACAAATATGCGTTCGTTAGGTGCATTTTCTTTAATTCATGACAGAGCGACTAAAGATGCATTTTTTTGCAAGCACTTTCTTTAATTTATGAGTGATTAAATATCCACGTAGCTCTAACTGCTTGGGAAATCAAGTTGGATGGTGCGGAATTTGATTATTCTCTTTGACAGAGGTTTTCTTTTACCTTATTTCCAGTATCACTAGTCTTGATGACTCACCAATTAAAACAAAAGAATTCTGTCACAAGATACGGTGAATACTTATAAGTATGAAGAAGAAGCAATATATATATAATCAGATGAAATTAAATCACTGCATTTCAAAATAAAACAAATGGGGGTAGAGAGGGGAGTAAATTGTACTTAGAGCTATATTTTCAAAACCTTTCCGAACTGAGCGATTTTTAAAATGGATGTTTCATATCAACTTCTTCTGGAACGTAATCATTTCGTCATTTTCTGAGAACTTAAATAGTTTTATCAACCGATTTTCAGACCAGGTACTTCTGCAAGCAATATCTACCGTGCCCTTGTACCTTTTCATTACCTATGAGATACCCTCGTATCCCTCACTCACTATCAACTTATTACCACATTTTGCCTGTTTTCCCCTTTTAGGACCCGAATTTCATCAACTTAATTTAAGAATAAAATTCGTCTCTCATTCTCGCTTCGTCCATAATCTTTTCAAACAACTAAATTTAATTTTCTTCATTTTGAGAGTCATTCTCTGAGAATCGGAGGAATTGAGTTTCTTTTGTTTTCGAATAAATTGACTCGTTTTCTACGAAACCGAATTCCTCACTCCCTGCCTACTCCCCCAACAATGAATTTTCATTGGTCTTTATATTAATAAAAGGCAAATTTGTGTTTTCTTTTTCAAATATCTATACTTTGTTACTATTGCTTGTCTCAAAAACGAATTTTGTCATTCCCTTTTCGGGGAAGAGAAAATTACATCACACACATTTAATCATTACTGTGTTATTTCGGGGATACATTTCACCAATACGTGTTTTAAAAATAAAATATGTCAAGGCTTCATTTTAACAGCCATTTAATTTTGTCCTCGACCTTCCAATAATTTAATTTCCCCACTACTGCTTTAACAAAATAAATTCACTTTAAAACACTAAAATTCATCTTTTTCAGGGCCAACTTTGACCTCTGGGTTTTTAATAACAAAATCCTCCAGCTTTCTTTTTTACTATCCCATTTACAAATTATATTTTGTTATAGTTCTATCATCAACCAAAGCGATCTTCCTGGCAGAGTGCCAAGAAGAATCCATTCATGTTCAAGGGAAGAACTGCTAGTATAAGGAATGTGCCTCATTCTAGTTCGTTTAGCAAACTTGATTTCTTCCGAACTGATGCTGTTGCGAAAATTTGTTTGAGGAGTTAGAGGGCGCTGCTTCGCAGCTATATAAGGCGATTACAGCTAAGTTAAACAGGAACTTGAATTGTATTCGTGCAAGAAGCACACGCATTTATGAGTTAATAAAGTTTTATTCAGTTTTTAACTTGTGTGTGTGTGTAAGTGTTCGAGCGTCTGCCAGCATTGCAGAAAGGAACGAGAAAATTATCGACATTATTTTGGTGCATCGGCCGGGAAGAAACCAACTTGCTCGCATTGGTGGGGTGAGTGTTTGTGCTTGTAGTAGCCTTGTGAATTTCTTGGTTTAGGATAGTTTTTAATTATTCAGTCGGTGTTTTCTCGTTGTTGGAAAGAATTAGACGTTGCTTAATTCGTAGAGTATTTGCTTTAGTAGAAAATGGTTTGAGTAATGTTGGTGGACACTTTTTTGAAATTTATGGTTTGGAATTAAAGTGCTGTATTCGATATTTGGTTTGTTAAATAGTTGGTGTGTTAAGTTTGTTAGTTAGTTAAATTTGATTCATAATGAAGGATAACGTTGAGGCAGTGGTTGTTGTTGAAACAGTTGAAAAAATGAAAAGGCGACGAACTAGTCAAAAGGGTCAAGTTACTAAGCTGGTAGAGAACGTAGAAACTCGCCTAAGTGATCCAGATATTTGTTTAGATGTTTGTCAAGCTTTGTTAGAACAGTTGTTGATAAAAGATGAGATTTTAGCTAGTTTAGATTCGGAATTAAAAAGTAGTATAAAGTTAGACGATATTGATTCTGAAATTAAGCGTAATGATGAATATAAAGACAAAATAATTCAAGCAAAAATAAAGCTGCAAAATAAAACTAAGTCTTTTGAAACTATTACGCAAAATACATCTGATGTGAGGAATAATAGTTCTGAGCCTAGAATTTTGCCTAAATTACCGAAATTAACTATTGCAAAGTATTATGGGGATTCTTCTAATTATTTAGAGTTTTGGAACCAGTATGAAAATTCAATTCACAATAATCCGTCTCTATCTGATGTTGATAAATTTTCGTACTTGAAATCTTTGTTAGGTGGAAAAGCATTTGCGTGTATCAAAGGGTTCGCAATTTCGAGTGATAACTATAAGGAAGCAGTTAAATTAATTAATAGCACCTTCGGTCAAACGGATGTTTTAATTAGCGCGCATACTTCAAGTTTGCTAAATCTTAGTCCAGTAAAAAGCTCGAACAATTTAGTAGGTTTACGTAATTTGTATTTCGAATGTCAAACGCAAATACGATCCCTTGAGTCATTAGGAATAAAATCCGATAGTTACAGTACGCTTTTATCAACTATTGTTATGAAACTTTTTCCTTCAGATTTAGCGCTAGAGTTTAACAAAACCCATCCAGATAAGTTGTCATTCGCTTGATCAGTGAATGTTATTTCTGCAGAAAGCGATAAACGCAAGGGAGAAAACCTCTCATATGAACGTTTCAGATAATCCAGTTTACAACAGGGGCTATAAGCAGAACGAACGCGCCGAAACAATACCGTGCAGACCGAAGTAGCTTTTCAGGAAATTCCCGTTCAGCTACGGAATTGATGATTTCTACAGAGTCTGTTAATACGTGTATTTTTTGCAAAGCTTCCACTCATAAATCGGAGCTGTGTAACTCCTTAACAGTAGAGGAAAAAAGAAATAAATTGATGAGCTCAAATCGATGTTTATTGTGTTTGCAACAGGGTTGTCAGGTTTTGTAAAAGTGGCAAAGTTTGCACATTATGCAAGAAAAGACATAATCGATCTTTATGTTTTAAGCAAGAAAATAAGAGGTTAGGTCAAACTGATAATAAGGTTAATAATGCTAATAATTCTGAAGTAATTTTAAACAGCAGCGATACCACTATTATTTCTAATTATGCGGCAGATAAAAGGAATCGGGGTGTATCGTTACAATGTGTTAAAACTGAAATAGTCGGGAAAAATTCTTCTGAAGTAGTTTTTGGTGTGTTTGACAATGGATCCGAGAAAACTTTTATCTGTAGAGACATTTCGAGAAAATTAGGTTGGAAAGTTCTGGGCATGGAAAATGTAAGTATATTTTCGTTCGGTTGTGGTATTTCAAAGCAAGAAACTTGTTGGAGGGTTGACGTAACGTTAAGGAATTTAGTGAACAGGTCTAGGTGTAGTATTGCAGCACTAGAAATTGATGTAATTTCGAAGCCAATGATAAGTTTACTAGATAGGAATCTCTGGAAAGATATAAATTCGATGGGTTATATGTTGACTTATACTTTAGATGATTTGTCTCGTAATAGTAAAATCTCGTTGCTCATTGGTGCAGATAATTATTGGAATTTAATACATAAAGTTGAACGGTTAAATTCTTCGTTGGTAGCAATAGAAACATCTCTAGGTTAGTGTGTGCAAGGGAATTCAGAAGGTAGAAGTGCGTTAACATCGATGAATTTAGTTCTTCAGACAGAGGATTCTATTTCTGATGATTTGAAACGGTTTTGGGAATTGGAAAGCTTAGGGATACAGGATGTGAACGCAAATTGTCTAGGTATTAGGGAAAAGGAAATTTTGAATGAGTTTAATGATTCGATTCAGTTTGTAGATGGAAGGTATTGTGTAGAGTTGCCGTGGAAACCAGGAATGAAAGAAAGGTTAGCCGACAATAGAGAATTAATTAGCTGATAAGAGGTTTCAAGGGTTGGTTAAAAGGTTTAGAAATAATCGTTCACTGTTTGAAAGTTATAAAGGTGTGATTGATGGTTATGTTGCAGAAGGTAAAGTTGCAGTTCCGTCATTAGATAGGTTGTCGTCTGGTCAGGCATTTTACTTACCTCACCATGCGGTTATTCGCGAAGACAAGACAACCACTCATCTGCGTGTTGTATTTGACGGCTCTGCCCATGATGATGGACAATTGTCATTAAATGAGTGTCTTTTTAAAGGACTTAATCTTTATCCAAGTCTTCTAAATCTGCTGTTAAAATTTAGACAACATCAAATAGCATTTACAGCGGATATTAAACAAGCCTTCCTGCAAATTGGAATTGCAGAATGTGATCGCGATTTTGCGCGATTTCTGTGGAAGAATGATCTGAACTCAACAGGGCAGACTGTGTTACAATTTAATCGCGTTTTATTTGGACTGAAGCCCAGCCCATATCTCCTAGCTGCAACTTTGAAATTTCATTTTGAGAAGTTTCGCGAACAATTTTCTAGTACAGCTGAATTGCTATTGAATTCCATGTACGTTGACGACTTGATTGGTGGCCGAGAAGAATTAGAGGAGGCTTTCGAAACTTGTGTTGAAAGAGTGAATATACTGAAGAAAGCTGGCATGGAACTTTGTAAATTTAAAACAAACTCGCGTGATTTATCTTCTATGCTGAAAGATAACAGCATACAAGTGGAGAGTGGACAGTCCGACAACTTGCTCCAGCCGTACGAGTATTCTTCAAAGGTGCTGGGTCTCATTTGGGATCCAGGAGCTGACGTTTTTAAAATTTCCATGACAGAAATACTGACAATTTTAGATCAAAGTATTAGCTCAAAAAGATTCGTGTTACAAGTAGTAGGACGTATTTGTGATCCAATTGGATTTCTTACGCCATTTGTCGTCATAGCAAAATGCATTCTTCAAGAATTGTGGAGTTCCGGCGTTGACTGGTACGATGAGCTTCCGAAGAAATTGGACCATAGGTGGCAGATATGGTGCAATGAAGTGGAATATTTGAACAATATTGAGATACCCAGATATTACCTTAATGAATTAAAATGTTGTAAACTTACTAACTTTGAGATTCATTCTTTTTCAGATGCTTCTATGTCGGCATATGGGACAGTGGTCTATTTACGTGCAGTAGCACAGGACGGTAGAATTGTAACTAGTTTTATTTGTTCGAAAAGTAGGGTAGCTCCCTTAAAATCACTTACCTTACCAAGATTAGAACTTTTGGGGGGCTTATTGTCTGCTAGATTAACTAAAAAGTAAGTGAATGTCTGAAATTTAATGCGACATGTTTTTACTGGACAAATTCTACAATAACACTTCATTGGATCAAAAGTAAGTCTTGTAATTATAAGCAATTTGTGAAAAATAGGGTTGAAGAGATTCAATCGCTAAGTGATCCAAGTAAATGGCGTCATTGCCCCGGGAAGGAAAATCCCGCAGACATAGTGTTTAGGGGAATGTACGCGTCAGAGTTAGCAAAAAGTGATTTGTGGTGGAAGGGGCCACTATGGCTAAGACAGCCATTTGAGTGCTGGCCAAACATAGAAAAGGAACTAAACCTTACTACAGAAAATCTTGAGTTTCATAAAAAAAATTGTAACTACTGTACAATAACTACTGTACAAATAGTTGTATTGTCAATCCCAAATTTCTGTTAAATTTAAATGAGTACAACAATTTGTTAAAAGTTTTACGAATAACTGTTTTTGTCAAACGATTCATTACTAAATTGAAAGCGCTTGCAGTAGAAACAGGTCCTATTTCCGCATCTGAATTAAAAGATGCAGAGCAAACATGGATTAAACACGAGCAAATTGGTTTCTATTCCTTGGAACTAAATTGCATAAAAACTAATAAACAGATTCCTAAATGTTCTTCTCTTTTCAAGTTAGCTCCCTTTTTAGATAAAAGTAATATTTTACGGATTAGGTCTAGATTAGAAGAAAGTCTGTATTCGTCAGATGAAATTCATCCAATACTTTTACCAAAACAATCTAGATTTACAGAATTATTAATTGTTAGAGAGCATAGTAAAATTTCTCATGGTGGTGTCTCTGCCACTCTTGTAAGAATCAGAAACCAATTTTGGATTCCAAAGGGCAGACAAATTGTAAAAAGGGTTATAGGGAAGTGTTTAATTTGCAAAAGGTACAATTCGAAACCAGCTAAACAAGTGACGGCTCAGTTGCCCAAAAGTCGAATCTTTGATACTTCCCCCTTCAGTGTAACTGGTGTTGATTTTACTGGTACAGTGTTTGTTAAATCGGACAAAGCCAACTCTCAAAAATCTTACATAGTTTTATTTACTTGTAGTGTAACAAGGGCAGTTCAACTTGAATTGGTTACAGATATGACGACGAAAAGTTTTATTTTGACGTTGAGAAGGTTTATTTCTAGAAGGGGCAATTGTAAGGTTATCATTTCAGATAATGCTAAAACGTTCAAAAATACTAATTACATATTAAAGGGGATTTCTAAAATTATATTAGATGATAAAGTTAAAGAGTTTATTGCGTTAGAAGGAATAACTTGGCAGTTTATTGCACCTCGCTCCCCTTGGTGGGGTGGATTTTACGAAAGGCTAATGAAAAGTGTAAAAGCTCCTCTGCGAAAAATTCCTGGCAAAGCTTTGCTTAATTTTGAGGAAATGACTACTATTCTTTCTGAAATTGAACTAATTTTGAATCATAGATCGCTTACTTACTTCACTAACGAAATAAATGAACCAAAACCCCTAGCCCCAGCTCATTTTTTATATCCAGGTCAGGAAAATTTTATTTATCCGGTTCGTTTTGCAGAAATTTTTAATACTGAAAATTTAACTGGAAGGAAGTTATACCAGACTAAAATTCTTCGTGATGTCTGGCGGAAATGGAAAGAGCAATATTTGCTTCAATTACGCAATGCTCATGATTTTGTAAATCCTACCCCTGAAAATAATATTAAGAAGGATGATGTTGTACTAATTGAAGGTCTCGAAAGGTCGAAGTTACTTTGGCCACTTGGTATAATTCAAGAGACATTTTTTGGTCGAGACGGGAAAGTACGTTCTTGCTTGGTGCGTACGTCAAAGGGTCTTTATAGACGACCGATTCAACTATTGTACCCTCTAGAAATTTAAATTTGTTTCTTTGTGTATTTTTGTGAATTTGTTTGTGTATGTTATGAGTGTTATAAATTTGAAGTTCAAATGTGTTTGTTGCAGTGAAAAATTTGTTTTGATATAATTGATTTGAGTTTTGAGAAATTGTTTCTGTATTATAGTTGATTCTAAAGTTGACAATATCTTTGCAACACATTCAAGAAAAAAAAGGGTTAAATTTGATTGTATGTTTTAGTCAAATACTTTATTTTACAAATCGAACTTTGTTATGTGTACAGAGTACAGGTGGGGTGTGTTGCGAAAATTTGTTAGAGGAGTTAGAGGGCGCTGCTTCGCAGCTATATAAGGTGATTACAGCTAAGTTAAGCAGGAACTTGAATTGTATTCGTGCAAGAAGCACACGCATTTATGAGTTAATAAAGTTTTATTCAGTTTTTAACTTGTGTGTGTGTGTAAGTGTTCGAGCGTCTACCAGCATTGCAGAAAGGAACGAGAAAATTATCGACAGATGCTATATGCCAGTTTATAAGTTTCGTTGCTTTCAACAAACAGAGAAGCAACATTCTGATTTAAATAAACGCACCTGCCAAAACGAACTTCCTAAAAACTCGAATGGATTCGTTCTCTTCTGCCATACGCAGAAGCGTCCAAACGTCAAAAATTCCGTGGTCGAGCTGCACGACTGTTATTTAAAAAATATCTAATTGTCTTCTTCACTCTTTCCTGAACTGAATTTCACTAATAAAAAAGATTTCATCACTCTTCTTTTCATGGAAACGGAATTTTGTAAACACATTTTTTTTTCTTTTTCCCTTTAAACTACATTTCATGAATGCTCTTCCTTCATCATCACAGAAAATTGTGAGCACTTCAGCGTAGTTACTGGCAATGTAATTATTTCACGCGAAGTTCGAAGGTTGAAAAATAAATAAGGTATAATCTGTGTCGATTCAGGCAGGGGGGTACCTTCATAGTCACAGAAGTTTTTGAATTTCACATATGTTAAAATTTAGAACTTCGTGAGTTATAGGTATGTTTTTGTTATGCTCAAAAAAATTCCTGGCCCGAGATACAGGCCGCCAAAGATGGCGCCTTCGGCGCAATTTCTCACTTGCAATTTTCGACAAAAACTTTCAAGTACTATATTTTCTGAACGGTGCAAGATATTTTGATGCAGTTTTTTTTATTTGAAAGATAACTATATTCTGCTAAATTTTAAAATAGCTATTCAACTTTTTCTGTTGCAGCCTTTTGAAGTTTTTTTCAAACAATCTTTATTTTTTTACTGTTGGTTAATACCATAAAGTACTACATTCCCTGAAAAGGAGAGCTTCCACTTTTGCGTTTAACGGTTTTTACAAACAATTTAAGATTTTGCCATATAGTTCATCAGTTTTGTTAATAACATAGTCGTATATTGGTCTCATTAAGTCAAAATTATATTAATTTAATTTTTTTAATAAATATTGGAAACATATCCCCCCCCCCCTCCCACAAAAGAAATTTACCAGTAGACAAACAGACAGACATACATTGCCCAATCTTATTGCCCGCTACTTAAAATTGGTTATTGATTTCCTTTATTTTTTTTTTTAAATATCATTTTTCCATTTTTTCATAGACAGAGTTCAAATCTATTAGTTAATTTTAATACATGTGTTATTCAGTAAAACGTTGCTTTTTATATTTGATTTTCATATCTTGCTATTGATGTTAAGAAAAAAACAAGGAACACTACGGGGGGGGGGGGCAATTTAGGATACAATCACTTTGCATTTTTCTTCCTTTTCTTTCATAAGGAAGTTAACTAAAACAAAGCACATGCATGAAGCATCACTAATTGCTTTATCACTAATTTACAACATAATTTTAGGAAGTGGTATCTTTTGGAACATGTCCATATATTGTCAGCTTTAATATGTTTTTGGTGGTAATATATTAGTGTTTTTTCTTTTTTTTTTTCTTTCCCTTTTTTTCTTTTTTGAAAAGATATTTCTAGTATTTATCAGGCTATAAATAATTTAAAGCAGATGTTTTTTCTTTTTTTCAAAAAAAAAATATTGATTTAACTCAATAGTTCTAACAAAAATCAAATCAAACAAAATGTTAAAGAATTCATTACTAATTATAGTTAGCATTATGAGTTGTGAGGTATGGGGATAATAAACATCTTCTCAATTCAAAACAAGAAAAAATAATTTCATTAATTATGTTGTCCTGATAGTAACGAAATGCCATTCATCTTACCTTCAGAGGTACAATTGTACAATATAATTTAATATATCGTTCCATAAAAAGTTAAATAAGCAATCGGCTAATTTTTATGCAGGTATTTAAAGGAAGTAGAAATTTAATAGAGAAAAAAATATCAAAATATTTTCAAAGGGGCAATGGAACAGAATGTTGAGGATCTGCCTAATCAATTAAAACCAATATTAACTGCTTTAAATAATTTGAAGAAGACAACTAAATTAGCCGAAGCTGTTACAAGTATTCAGAAAAGCTATAAAATAACCTAAATCAGCAAGATACAGTAACTATACAATACCTTTTTTTAAAAAATATGAACGCATGCATTGACACCTTTCTTTCTTTTTTTTAGCCATCTCTAACCCCAAAATCTTATATATAAGCGCCTTATTCTGTCTGTCTGTCTGTCCGCGATAGGATCCTAGGCCGTTTTACCGATCGGGACCACATTCGGCACGGTTAATGTTTACGACCCGAGAAACGCATCGCCGCAAAAATGAAAGTTGTGACTCAATTAGTTTTTTTTTAATTAATTTTTTTTAATTTTTCAATGCTTTTTTGACCCGTTTTATTTTATTTTTGCATTGTTGTAATTATACTGTCGTTTCCAACAGTATAATTACAGTTGCCGTGTGAACAAACAAATCAATGCAGTTGCCATTTAACAAATGTAAAAAATATACTAATAACAATCAACTAGCATATTGAGTGAGGCTTCGATGTATTTGCAATTTCCGTTAAAAAATAATGTATGCGCGAATTTAATGCAATCCCTTCTTTCTTTTTAATTGATTTATTTATTGTCTGCGCTTTTTATATTTTTTTTTTATTAGAGTGGCAGCGCTCTTTTTCCCAGTTTCGTTAAAACTTTTGTTTTCAAGAGCATAATAAAATTTTCAATAAGATTTTTCACAAACAATTTGATTATATCTATATAAATAAAACCGAAAGTTTGTGTTTGTGTGTGTGTGTCTGTCGATCGCCTCCTGGCGAGATGGAACGGGCCAGAAGTACGAAATTTTGGTTACAGGTACCTTGGACCAGGTCCTCGTGCACCTCGAAGCGTTTTTCCGAAAATTCGAATTTGTTCTTCTTTTATTCCAATTTTAAGCAAAACTGTTTATTTTAAGAATATATCATCGAAGAAAGGTCCCACGTTTTAGATTTTTGCAGCATATTGATGCCCGTAAAAAACTGCACAAGATGATCTCCTTCTGAAGTTCGTAGAACGAATAGAACACGCGCAATATTCATTTAAAGTAGTTTTCGAACTTTAAAGCAAGGCTTACCTCTGAATTTATCTGCTCAATTTGCGTGTTTTCGCCAAACTAAATACTACTTTTGTCGCCAATTAGATGATTTTTGTTAACTCAAGATTGAAAAAATGATGTTTTATCGTTATTCATGCCGTTTTATGAGCGAAACAAATTCTAAAAATTCATTGCATTTTTTAGCGTACTGCAGACGATCTGTAATCACTCCTTGAGGTTTTATTCTTGTTTGTTTTTTGGCGATTTAGTATCATGGTACCAGTTCAACAATTTCATGAAACATATTATTTCTCATGGTAGATTGTCCGCTTTATCAGCGAAACAAATTCTAAGAATTCGTTTCATTTTTATGCATATTTTGTGGATTATAAAGTGCAGACGATTTTCAATTACTTTATCTTGAGGTTGATTTTTCTTTCCATATTTTACTCAAGTGATTTATTTTATAAAACATTTACTTAATTTTTTTACTGTCTATTTGGCACTATTTGGACATAATTTAGTTATTTCTTTCTATCAACTTAAATTTCACGCGTCAGGATTGGTTCAGTACCAAACATTTTCTAACTTATATAAGCATTTGCCTTTGGAAAAATGCTTCCCTTTCTTTCGTTTTTATCCGAATTTTATGAAAGTGCTATTCAATTGAATTTTCAGGAAATCCTTTGACGATTTTGCAATCGGGATTTATAGGAACTGTCCTTATTTTGATGGTTAATTTAAGATGGACTGTTGGTAATTTTAGGAACAGTAGCTCTTGAAGGTCAGTATTCTTATGGGTATTTTTAGTCACTGACGTCTTATTCTAATAGAGATTTTTTGAGACTAATGTCCTTATTCTATTAGGGATGTTTAGGAATAGTTGTCTTTATTGAAATGGGGCGCTTTAAGGAATTTTTTCTTTATTGTAGCAGAAAAATTCAGGCACAGTTGTTCTTCATCTGATGGACATTCTTAAAGAGAATACAGCTCTTATTCTGATGGGAATTTTTAGATGTATTGTGGTAGATATTGTAATTGCGATTTTTGCGGACTCTTGATATCATTTGCAATTACTCTAATGGCAATTTTTATGAACTGTTGTTGGCATTTTAATGTGGATTTTCATGGACTGTTGTTTTTGGTCTAAAATGAAATTTTCTAGGCTGTGCGTTTTAATGCAATCATGTTTTTTAATGATTTTTACTATTTAATTAGGATTTTTAAGGACTGTTGCCCATCTTCTACTTGGATTTTTTTTTTTTTTAAATTTTCTTGCATATTTGCAACAGAATTTTGAACATACGTCACTTAGCCTGCGAATGATGCAATATTAACCCGCGCAAAGCCGGGCATGTCAGCTAGTAGTAAATAAATACATAGTAGTGTGGGGCAGTAAGCAAAGGGGCTTCCTCGCAGCCTGACCTGGTTCATTCAGTTTGAATTAGCAGACACCTTAGCACAAATCACTTTAATTACAATTTATAATATCTAGAACAGCGGTCGGTCATTTCGTATGACTGCCGGGCGTACTAGTATAAAATAAGAGGTTTAAGAGCCTATTAAATTTGGTTAAAGAAAACACTGAACTACGAAGTAATGGCTTAAAGTTCATAATTTGTGCACTTCCTCTTTGTGGAATTTAATTTGAAAAAGAAATTGCAGTCCATGTCAACATTTGAGTGTGGGAAATTGTAACTGCTGTAAAAGAATTCATGGGTACTAAACATCCAAAAATAATTCAGATGCTCATTTCAGCAACAATTGAACTAAAGTTTTCTACATTTGGATTTGTTCACAACAAGCTTAGAAAATAACCTTGGGGTAGAAAAGACAACCAAACTTCTTTTCTGTTTCAAATTACTTGATGGCAAATGGGATCAAGAAAACACCTAATTGTATGTGTTATATAAAAATAAATTTAATTATTAATCAATTTGCGATTATGAATAAATTACATAGATAAATAATTTTAATGGTTGTTATACATATATTTACGTTACTTGCTAACAACCTGGCGAATGTGCAGTAATTAATTTTTCTTACACATGCGTAATGGGTTGAAAGTACAGTGCATCGCATTTATTTCTCTAAATTGTTAGCATAAATATACACTTTTCAATGTAAAATTCTTATTTTCACTTAAATAAATATTATATTCATTGCATTTTACTCAGAATGTCAATCTTAAGTTATGTTTATGATTGTAATGAGCAATCTGGTTTTAAATTTTAAAAAAAAAATAACTTTTTTTTAATTTAAAAAAAAGTCGAATTTTTCGCGCTAATATTATTTATTAAGAACTAATTGTCATATCAAAGAAAATTAAATTCATATAATTTTGACTTAATGAGACCAATATATGACTATGTTGTTAACAAAACTGGTGAAATATATGGCAAACTCTTAAATTGTTAGTAAAAACCGTTAAACGCAAAAGTGGAAGCTGTCCTTTTCAGGTAAGGTAGTACTTAATGGTATTAACCAACAGTAAAAAAATAAAAATTTTTGAGATTGGCTTTTTTGAGAAAAAAAATATAAAAGATTTTTTTAAAAAAAACTTCAAAAGGCTGCAGCAAACGAAGTTGAATAGCTATTTTAAAATTTAGCCTTTTATCTTAAACAGAATGTAGTTATCTTTCAAATAAAAAAAACCGCATCAAAATATCTTGCACCGTTCAGGAAATAGAGCACTTGAAAGTTTTTGTCGAAAATCGCAAGTGAGAAATTGCGCCGAAGGTGCCATCTTCGGTGGCCTGTATCTCGGGCTAGGAATTTTTTTGAGCAAAACAAAAACATACCTATAACTCACGAAGTTCTAAATTTTAACATATGTGAAATTCAAAAACTTCTGAGACTTGAAGGTAAGATTTTATTTTTACCTGCCTGAATTGAAACGGACTATGCCATAAGTAAATAAAAAGACATAACAAAAGCGACTACGGTTAACGATTAAAATTCAACTTCTGTCAGTTTTGTGATCCCCCCCCCCCCTTTTACCTGCCTAGCAGAATCACCCTTTCTGTTCAATTCAAAGCAAATTAATTCACCAAAAAACGAACTCCATCACATGACTGTCTGTACCGTCTACACAAATCAAAGAAACCATAAAAATCTAAAACAGCCAAGCCAAATGTCACCTCATTATTTCAAAGTACACTAAATCCTTTTAACCGAAAAGTGAGAAAAAAGATGCGATGACACTCCATATTTATAAAGGATTTGGAATAAATTGCTAAAAAAACGCAACCTCCGATAAATTGACAAGAGATTTCAATAGCGAGCGCTAGGAGTTGCTAAGAGCAGAACTGAAACACCTGGCAAATTGCCTAAATTTACGCTCATCGCAAAAGAAGAAACTTGCATTTAAGTGGATCACATGTTTTCCCTTATATATCAATGCACAAAACAGGACAAAGATTCCCTTAAAATCTATGCATTTGCATCACTATACAAGTATTAGCCAGGCTTGTCCTGTCAAAGCCTTCGAGGGGGGGGGGAGAAGAGAGTATATACACTCAATGGATATATTTCATTACGCCATATAAAAACAAATTAATCACAAGGTAACATTGAATTTATTTAGCAAATTCTTTTTTAATGAGATTATCATCTATTAAATTTATTGAAAGAGATCAAATGAAGATATATTCATTTGGTAAAAAAAAATTCTCAAAAAGACACTTGCATTCGAATGAAGTTTGATTTTAGTCTCTATTTAATAGAGACAAGATTATTTGATTTTTCTTAAGTGGTCACATCTATACTTCAGCAAACAAATGCATTGAATGTTTGGAATTTTGTATGCATACGTGGATTTACAAAAAAAAATCTGAATCATAGAGAAATTTATTGAGGTTAATGACAACTTGCCAACACATAAAATATATATAAGAATTTTACAATTTCTAGTTCTTTCTTTCTTTTTTTTTCTATCACCCCCCTCCCAAAAAAAAAAGGAAAGTATCATGTTGATTGACAGAAAATATCTCCCAAGTGGTCTTAAAGCATTTAAGAGGATTTGCCTTCGGCATTAAATAGTTTACCTCAAATTTTGTACAGTGGAATTTAAAAGAAACAACTTGATGAACAATACAGAAAACATTCAAGTATACTAAATTGACTTTAAATATCAGACTTCATGTGTACAAGTGTTTTAAAACAAACATAGGAGCAAGTAGACATTTTTTCCTCAATGCTACAAATAGCTTACATAACTTTTGAATTCAATTTTCAAATTACTAAAAAAATTCAATTACTGAAAAATAATTTTAATACAAGTTATCATTTAACATCAATTTTAATACAAGTTATCATTAATCAATACATTTTAAAGACAAGTTATCAAAATTAATATAATCATATTCGCAAAAGAAAGTTTTTGAACTCGATCCAGGAGACTTGATTATACATATCCAGGATATGAACTAAGTATAATCAAGTCTCCTGGATCGAGTTCAAAAACTTTCTTTTGCGAATATGATTATATTAATTTTGATAACTTTCTTTAAAATGTATTGATTAAGATAACTTGAATTAAAATTGTTAAATATAACTTGTATTAAAATTATTTTTCAGTAATTAATTTTTTAGTTAATTTAAAAATTAATTCAAAAGTTATGTAAGCTATTTGTAGAGAGGACAAATCATATTCGCAATGGTATAATCATATTCGCAAAAGAAAGTTTTTGAACTCGATCCAGGAGACTTGATTATACTATTATCCAGGATATTGATACGTGAAGTATAATCAAGTCTCCTGGATCGAGTCCAAAAACTTTCTTTTGCGAATATGATTATATTAATTTTGATAACTTGTCTTTAAAATGTATTGATTAATGATAACTTGTATTAAAATTGATGTTAAATGATAACTTGTATTAAAATTATTTTTCAGTAATTGAATTTTTTTAGTAATTTGAAAATTGAATTCAAAAGTTATGTAAGCTATTTGTAGCATTGAGGAAAATCATATTCGCAATGCGTATAATCATATTCGCAAAAGAAAGTTTTTGAACTCGATCCAGGAGACTTGATTATACTATTATCCAGGATATTGACCCAAAAACTTTCTTTTGCGAATATGATTATATTAATTTTGATAACTTGTCTTTAAAATGTATTGATTAATGATAACTTGTATTAAAATTGATGTTAAATGATAACTTGTATTAAAATTATTTTTCAGTAATTGAATTTTTTTAGTAATTTGAAAATTGAATTCAAAAGTTATGTAAGCTATTTGTAGCATTGAGGAAAAAATGTCTACTTGCTCCTATGTTTGTTTTAAAACACTTGTACACATGAAGTCTGATATTTAAAGTCAATTTAGTATACTTGAATGTTTTCTGTATTGTTCATCAAGTTGTTTCTTTTAAATTCCACTGTACAAAATTTGAGGTAAACTATTTAATGCCGAAGGCAAATCCTCTTAAATGCTTTAAGACCACTTGGGAGATATTTTCTGTCAATCAACATGATACTTTCCTTTTTTTTTTGGGAGGGGGGTGATAGAAAAAAAAAGAAAGAAAGAACTAGAAATTGTAAAATTCTTATATATATTTTATGTGTTGGCAAGTTGTCATTAACCTCAATAAATTTCTCTATGATTCAGATTTTTTTTTGTAAATCCACGTATGCATACAAAATCTCGAGACAAATCTTCCACTAAATTTTGGTTTCCTGCGTCATATCAGTAAAGATCAAAGAAAGTTGACAACTAAGAGTGGAAGATTTGTTGCTGCGTGCTTTGCGCTAGCAACTTGTAGGAAACTAGTGGAGAACTGTCCCCTCTAAACGTGCCGCGGACATGACAGTGCCTCAATTCTTTAGAAGCAAGCTCTCCACTTGTTGCTCTAAATTTGAGAAGAGCAACTTTTAGTTTTCTACAAACGTTTTGTCAACTTGGTGTAAACACAACTTAACCCTCTTTAGAATTGCAGTAAATGGCCACTAGACACAAGGCCGTAGCCAGAAATTTTTTCAGGCGGGAGGCCCCGACTTTGAAACACTTATGTTGAGGAAAGTTTCAGAGAAGAACATATGCTACATTGCGGAAAATTTCAGAATTTGGGGGGGGGGGGGCGCCTGTTGGCCCCTTCCCCTCTGAATATGGCCTTGAGTAGACACAGATAGCCTTTTGAAACCATAATTAAATTTAACTTTGTTGAATATCAAAATACTTTTGGGCCAACAATGATACGGTTAACACTCTTTGAAAAATCCTATGTAGGCAATGAACATTAATTTTAAAGAGCCAAATTGAAGTACATATTTGCGTGTACACTTGCATACAAATCATAGTTGATTCCCTGAACATAACCAATAATTCATTAATCGCACCATTACTCATTACTTGTACCCAATGCTTTGCGAGAGATTCAATGAAAGACATTACAAAAATCATCTAACAGAAAAAGCTCAATACCACAAGCAGTGCTGAATAGAATGGTAAATATTAAACTGCTGGGTAATAAAACAAGTCACTTTCATCCCAAAAACCTTGGATGGTAAAAGAAAATGATTGTAAACATGTTCAAAATGTGGGAAATAATGGACACAATTTGCTTTTCTGTTCCGAAATTCTGTGTAAGGTTTGAATATTGAATAACTCTTTTGTAACAATGTTTGCACAATAAAATCAACATACAGTTGATCTCTTATTTAAGAATTTGTGAGTTGGCTTGTTCAATAGCCCCAACTCTTTGCATAAAACCACCATAAATTCTTGAATTTGAAAAATGTATGTAACATGAGCTCGCCTGTTGGTGTGTGCTAACAAGAATATAGCAATTAATTCTTTATTTCATAATGGGGTTCAATATCCTATTGAGGTCCCAGAAGTTGATGACTATGCATTTTTCTTATTTTGGAGCATTTTTTAAAGATTTTTACAGCATCAGGTATTTTTCTCATTTTTCAGAACATTTTTCTATGTTTTACCTCTTTTTTTTATTTTTCCGATTAAAACTTAATATGATTTATTTATTAAACTTCACAAAACAAAAATTAAAAAGTTGGTGAATGGTAGAAATGCAAATCTGTTGCTACAAAACCGAATGAAGACAACTTGAAGAAAACAAAGAATTTTTTACACCAAAAAAAAAAGTTTCTGGCGTTTTAAAAGGGGAGATTCAGTGTAAATTCGGAAAAAAATATTTCTCCATGAGTGTTTGCTCATTTATTTTAAATTTGTTCCAACTATGTCTGCATTGAGCAACACTTTTCAGGATTTTCAAACTTACTTTCAGATATGGTCTTTTATAGTGTAAAAAAAAAAATTCTTAATTATTCAGAGCAATTGAATGAAAGTGTCTCATGAGTCTCATTTAAGAAATTAAAATTGTCAAAACAAGTTTCCCATTTATTGGTTGTATTGCTTTTATTTTTCATTCATTCATTTCTTTAGGAAGTCTTAATGATGATGTTGTTATAATTTTTCAAAAATCAAATACTTAAACTGCTTTAATCAAGTTTCGACCTCAGATCTTAAGAGTATTTTCCAAAAAGTTGCGTGTATTTTGCTTTTGTTATAATGGTTTTTTTTTTTTTTTTTGGTCAATTTTTGAAGCATTTTCAGGAATTTTTTAAATATATAGTATAGAATATAGATCATTATTCCCGGGGCCTGATCATTCCAAAACTTCAACCAATTTTACTTTCTAAAATTTTATTTATTTTGTTTTTCAAAATATCACAAAATCCAGTGGCTGTGCTTTATTTTTATAACCTGATTGAAAGACATAAAAACCCCTTTTTTAAGTTACTTTAAATTTAAAGTACAAAAGGGAAAATTAAATACCCTATCAAATTAATATAAGATGCTAGCACAATGGTAATGGTACACTTCAAAACAATAAACAATAAATCTATTTAAAAAATACAATTCTACTCAAAATAATTCTGATAAAATCACTCAAATTACAAACTATTCTAAGATATATGCATGATAAGCAGTTAATAAGAATTAATCTTTAAATCACTATGTAGTGATTTAAACCACAAAACTGTAATTTAAACTTGATAGGAATTTTAATAAGTGCTGTTTTTTGAACTAGGATTTGGTATATAAAATAAAAATTAAAAGCTCAGTAATAAATGAAATAAAAAAATACTGCAATGCAAAATGCTACACTGTAAAAATGTATGGAACCCCTCACCCATCGCTTCCTTCAATCTAAATATCTTATTGTTTTGTCTATTGCTCCTTTTCCTTTAGTTTAAAAGACTATCTGCATCTGCAGTAGATTGATTTGGTAGGTACAAACAATGCATCTGCAGTAGATTGATCAGGTACAAACAAAACATAATGTGAACATATATTGAAACAAGAAGTTCCGTCTAGAACTATACGAGCCTACTTTCCCGTATACACCAAATTCAAATTTATAATCTAGCTATCTCTTTCTGTCTCTTTCTTATTTATCTTTAGTTCTAATTATTGAAAATATACCTTTTTCAACGGATAATACATATTCCTTCATTCTTTCATTTATTCAGCCATGCATTTATTCATTCATTCGTTACCTCATTCAAGTGTTTATTCATTCATTTACGCATTCATGTATTTATTCACTCATTTATTTATATTTTCATTTATTCAATAATTTATTCATTCATTCTTTTCCTCATTCATTTATTCATTGATTTATTCTTTCACTCTTTCATTTATTCATCCATTCATTATTTCACTCATTGAGTCACTGAGAAATATCCTTGAAAATCCCGATCAAAAAACTTCATAGCAAAATAGGCTCGTAAGTTCTGGATAAACTTTCTATTTCTACATGTTCTACGTTATAAGAGCTTTCCGATAAAGTTTGTTCCAAGCAAATCGGTCCGTTAGATCAGGATTTATATAGGGTTGAAATTTCCCCGTAAGCTCTGTGTTAATTTTTTGAACTGTTCAAAAATGAACAAAAACTGTTCAATTCAATATTTCACGCCGAGAACTCCTTTCAATAAGCTTGCAATAGGAACTTGGCTCTTGTGCCCAGAGTTTACAGAATTTGCTTTAATTTTGTCCATAGGCGCTAATGTTAAAAATTTTTGAACTGTTCAAAATTGAACAAAAAATTGTTCAAATCAAAAAGTAAAATATAGAAATGAGATGTTCTCGCCGAGATCTTTCGAATGCAAAAAGAATTTTTCCAATCGGACAATTCGTTCAAAAGTTATTAGGGGGGGACAGACCGACAGACCGACCGCCAGACACACTTTTTCCCCATCTCAATACCCTACTTTCAAATTTTTTATTTTTCAATCTTTATTTAATTACTTCACTTATTTTTGACTTTTCTTAATTTTTAACGATATTTTCACGATACATTAAGCCTTCTTTCATGCTTTATTATTATTTTTTTTTACTTTTACGGGAAAGTAGGCTAAAAATTGTAGTGTAGTTATGAACCCAAACTGTGTGTGGGATAGTCGTTAACAAAATAAGTGTAACTTTAATTATCAAAGCTAAAGTGAATAAATAATAAGTATGTGTGCAATTATATTAAAGTATATGCATGCAAGCAATTTAGTCAAAAATAAATTATCGTACAACCATATCAATTTCATTAAAACAAACTTATTTTATACAATTTGATAATACAATTTACTTTATACAAAACAGGTTCCATAGAATACATGTAAGAACTGTTTCCAGAAAGGCATCAAGTAGTATTACTTGATTGATACAGATCAGTAAAAGATTTTTCTCTCTTGGTTTCTTGGATTTTTTAAACTAGCTTAAAATATCTTCCAATTTTATCCCATCTTTTTTGTTTCTACATATGTTTGTTTTACGAACAAAAATATTGAAATTCATGCAAATCTGATTTTATTATAAATGAAATTTATTTATGAAAACCCTCAAATTCATTCCCTCTAAACTTGAAAACATATGCCTATCAGTTAGAATTTTATGTTTTTTCGGACATATACTGTTCAAGTGGATAATTATAAGCTACATTTTTTTGAGAAATTATTGAAGCATTATAATTTCCACTCGGAAAATATTTTTAGGGACATTTTTGCAGTTCCGATTATTTTGCAAATCAGAAAAATTTGCAAAGCATTTTGTCTGTTATCCAAGAATGTGATGATTTAAATTTTTATGCGACTATTTTACTTTGCAAAAAACACTGCAAATTTGTTGCACGAAAAGCATATTTTTATTTACCATTTAGAGGGGGTGTGGCACTTGGTCTACACCGCCATTTTAAGAGCAAATCTTAGCATGCGCAAACCATATCTAGAATCCATAAAACCCTGCGGAGTAGATCAGAGTTTAGATTAGAACAAAAAGTCTTGATTTTTTATAAAGCTCAACGAAATCGTTGTAAACATTCCACCTAATCGACTGAAGTACACGTACGAAAATTGACTCGGCTAGGCCTACAGCCAGGTAAAAATCGCGCTATTATGCTAATACTAAAAAAATGAGATATATTCACTTACCAGAACACAGGATGGTGGGTACAAAATGCCAGATGGGAAGATAACCTATCCAAAGCTTTGATAAGTAATAAAAAAAAGAATAAAATTCGAAAAGTTCAACGTAAAGTAAATTTCATCTCCAGAACACCCTTACTACACCTCACACATTTGAAGCTTTGTATGGCTGCCATATTTTTGGATGACCGTTTTGTCGCCAATTGGGAGTTTAATAAAAATTTTGTGGGGAAATAAATGTCTCAGGACTAGTTTGGCGCCAAAGTTGTGCCAATGTTTGAGGTAGCTATAAAGTGAAAAATAATGGTCGTTTTCAATTTCTATCATAAATTTCTCTACTTCAAGAAAAGTAGTCCCCTTCAAATATTTTTATGCCCGATGTATGATATTACACAAAATTATTCAGGATTCTAGAATTGAATTATGAAATGAGCCAACGGAATTTTAATTTCACATCATTTTTTAAATTTTCATTCTAACTTTTAAATAAAATAACATATTTCAAAATCTTTGAGTGTATACTATCGTAACCCCCCCCCCCCCTTCAGTTTCAATATTTTTTCCATTAAAATGAGATAATGCATCGATTTTTCTCTGCTGATGATTTCAAAGATGAATAAAAATAAAAGCGAATAGCGGTAGTAATATGAAACCATTTCATAAGGTTAAGGTATATAATGGAGAAGGGGCAACCATTTGGACACGTTTTACAAAACTCTATTATTATTATTATTATTATTATTATTATTATTATTATTATTATTATTATTATTATTTATTATTATTTTGAAACTTAGTGTATCTCTTATGATAAAAAGTTTATTACTTATCATAACAGAAAGCTAACTTTCTTAGCTGATGACAAAAGAGCTTCATTAAATCATTTGAAATTACAGCTGAAAACAAATACCATTCAACATGAATTTTTGTGACTTTCATTTTGCGGTATTTGTGAAATTATAGCATCTGACAAATACCTTAACGACGCGAAAAAAAAAAAAAAAAAAAAAACTTAATTCATGAGTAGTAGGGGAAAGCGGGGCAAGTGAAATGGTAAAATATTTACTCTGTTTGCAGGGCCACCTATTAATAACATTTTAAATGTGTTGCATAACATCTAGTTGATTCCAGAAAGAAAAAATAGTCAACTCTAGAGATCAAGCTATATGATAATCCAAGCCATTTTCAAAATTTGATGTTCATGTTGCAAGATTTTGTGCTACGTCAAAAAAAAGTGTTTGATAATACATACTGATAAAATTCCTATTATTGAGATTTTAAATATTAATTGAAACCTGCTAATGCCCATTGCAGTGTTAATTTATATTATGTTGGGACTTGTTTTGATTTCAAATGTTAAGTACAGTTTGTCATGTGCATACGGGGCAAAGTGAAATACATATTTAATTTCACTTTATCTCTACATCAGTCAACAGATAACTAATTTTTTCGCTCATTTATTCATTCATTTAATAATTAATTCTTCATTTATTTGTTCATTTATTAAATATATTTTACATTCATTCATTTAATTAATCATTTACTTTTTTACGTTCATTAATACATTTATTCATTCGCTCGTTTTATCAATCAATCATTCATTTAGTTATTCTTGTTCAACAATAAAGTATTTATAACCTTCTGTACTCGTAAATATGAATCGTTACATGTTATTTGGATTATCATAAGCGACATACGAATGCAAAGGGTTAATTAACTCATAGAAAACTATTTCATTACGAAAATATTTCAACTTTTTACTTTGCCCCATACAAGGTGCAAAGTGATAATTTTCCACTTTTACACTAATGTACAAATTTACTGCCTGAAATGAAAAATAATATTTCAATGCAAGTTCTATCATAAAATTCATAATTCTCTCTTTATACACTGTTTTTTTTTTTTTTTTTTCAAAATAAATTTACAGTTTATTCACTTTGAAAAATCTAATTTATCTCAACTATTTCACTTTGCCCTACATTCCCCTACTCATTTAAGTAATGAGAAAAATCTTCGCCCTCTAGGATCCGCTCACCTGACTGCCGCCCCAACTGCCAGCTCCTAGCAACGACTCTGGCATCTTTATCACACATTTTACAGCACTTTTAATCTATAAATGTAAATTACGTGCACTCCAATAAGCAGACACGATATTAAGCTTAATAATATTGGACAAGTTTTCAAAAATTCCTCCATATTCCACAGCAAACGTAAAAGTCATACTATGCTGTCCATTACGTTATTTTAAGGGAATAATTTTATCTTTTTTTTTTAATAGTTAAATTCGTTCGACAATGCGTAATCAAATTGGAAACCTAGAGATGGTTCTGAAAACGCGTTTTGGTGTTGCTTCAATTTCACGGTTTCACCATTTTCAATCGCACAGTGATGAATAGAGATCATACAATTAGTCATCTTTTTATGTAGCTTGAGGGGCCATTCATAAATCATGTCAAGCTTTTTTCCCATATATTTGACCCCCCTCTCCCCTTCGTCACAATATGTCACACTTCAGTGGACCACCCCCCCCTCCCACCTTTGTCACATGCCACATAGTGCATGATGTCACAGTTCTTGCTACCCCCTCCCCTCCCCTTGTCACACTTTGTCACAATTTCAGGAATCCCCCCTCCACCCCTGGAAGCGTGACATCATTTATGAATGATCCCTGAGTTGCATTATGAGTAATTAAATAAAATGGGACATTTGCTGCTTTTTGCTTTAACACCGTTTCAACTAATTAGAACAGGAAAGCAATGACCTTTTTTTTGCATTTTTACAAATATTTTACCTAATCTTTCAGTTTTCTCTCTAATAATTAATTCCATAATATTAAGGTAAATTCTAATTTCGTTGTTGTGCACTTCCCCCCTAATGTCAGGAAAAACTGAATTACACATTAAAAGAGTTAGAATTACGTTGAGAAAACCATGTCAGTACGTCATTGAATGTACCCATAGTGAAGTGGGTAGAGTTTATGGAAAACGTAAACATCTACACTTTTACATTTGGATTTTTTTTTTAATTTAAAAACGTATTTAACTAGTTACCCTATTTATTTATTTTCTGACGTCATGTATGATAAATTTTAACGAAATATATTTTTTCCTTCTTTTTTTTTCCTTACACATCTTGCAAGACACTTTTTATTTGTATAAATGTCATGTCATAAATCTTCACAAATTGATCCATAAACAAAACCTTACGCCATTGTAGTAAAAATGAACAATAGCTGATGTAAAATATACATTTCTTTATGAGTTTCTTTACAGCTTGGAAATTTCACGTTAATAGCTCCTCTATTCACGCGAAATAAATTTCCCAGCAAGTCGTGCATTGCTATGTCCACAACTTTCCCGGAAGTTGAGCACTAAAGCATTTCCTGTGGTAGAAAAGAAAAGAGACTTAATTTAAATTCCGATTAACAACTTTTAAAACAGGGAGAACTTTCAGCACCCAGAGAAGAATATATTTAGTTAGAAGTTAAAAGAAGAAAAAAAATCATAGCTATAGAAATGTTATTGTTTCTACTGCGGAGCTAACTGCAACGTTTCGCAGAATTTGTTTTAAAAAGTTTTTATTGTATTTTATATAATTAAAGAATTTACTACAGATTTCGTTGGCCCCCAATGTTAATTATTTGTCCATTTATGAACTTAACCAAGCATTCATCGGTCCATCCTTTTTTTTTTTTTTTTTTTGTCGTGCTTGAGAGAGAGAAATGAAATGACCTAAAAACTATCAACAGTGGAGCTTCTTTTTGGAAATCAGTGGAATGGTCAAGTACAAAACGATGGGGGAGGGGTAGGAAAGAGGGTTGAATTTCAAAAATGTACCACAGGTGTTTTTTATTGACTTGCTGCTGTGAATGTACTGCTTTTTTGGAAACTATCAAATATCGTTATATTAGGTGCTTTTTTGGACAAAATGAATGCAAATAAAACATTCACTTTTTAAGTTTTGTTTGATTTTATTTAGGCTACATATTATTTTCTTACCATTTGCAGATTTAGTGTTATTTTGAAAATAACAGTGCTTTCCCCAGGGACTGGCAACTTTTCTTTCATGTGGGACCGCTATAGGCAAATCGGTTTACATGGGTGATTTTCGGAAAAAAGAAACTTTCTGAATACCACATAAAGTTTTCGCAAAACGTATGCACCACGAATTTTAAATTATTCTCCCCCCCCCCTCTCCGCAACACATGCATATATACATATAAACCCCCCAAAAAAGAAAAGAAAAAAAGAAAGATGTGTAATATTAATATCAGAAGTCAGTTTTTTCTAGAAATATTATTGTAAGTTTTTAAAGTATAAAATATTTTGCTTGTCTCAAGGTAGAAATGAAACGCAGATATTCGTCAAAGAAATCTTAAGACTAATAAATTGAAAAAGTTTCCAAAAAACAGATTTCTTTCTTTTCTTTTTCTATTTTCGATACAAATTCTCCAAAATTTTCGGAAATTTCGGAGAATGTCGGATGAATATCATATTTAAGCAGATGCCATTACCACCGAAGAATTTTGACACCCAGTTTGCACATCACAAGGAAGCGCCTGAGTGAAGAAGCCAATGTGACGATACGAGAGTGCATTAGGAATTTGATGTAGTCGAGAGCATCCAAGTCAAACATATACTCAAGGAATTTTCCGCATAATACATGATGACATGGACGTTGTCGATTTTCTTTCACATAAAAAGTTATATCATAGTCAATCAAAGATATTTTAATTCACAATTTCTTTATTTTTATTTGCCCCACACATATTTTAATAGTTATTGTTTTACTGGCATAAAACTAAAGAAGAACTCCTAAAGTATTGCATAGTCACAAAAAGTTAAGAACTAATAATTATAAAACCGATTTGAAATGAATTACCTACCTGGCTCAAAGTAATCCTTCCATATTTAGAATAAATTTGAAACATATCAGAAATGTGATTTTTAAACAATCTATTTTAATAAAATATAACTTGTAAATGTGCAACATTGAACCAGAAAAATAAAATTTTTATATAGTATTTAAATTTTTTATTCAATTTATCACAGGAATTCTATAATTCATAATAGTGCATAGAAAATTTCAAGAAAATTTCTACCGCTTCAAAGGTTTCAACAACTTTAAAGAAGCATTGAAAAATAGCTTCCAAGCAGTGACTTCAGAAAGACTATGTTATACAATTATCTGTACAGTGTTTCAAATTACTTTTGTAAAATTAAAACCAGAAAACTGATTTATAACCTTGCCAGCTGAGTGAAACACCTTCTATGGGTTTTAGGTTCGTGACACTCCTTACATGCAGAATTATTATATATACACATAATATTCATTAATTTTTTAGCATATTCGGATTGGCAACATGCTAAAAACGAAGAGTTTCAATCTTCTTGCGCCCCTGAACCTTTATTTTGTGTTGTAACACTCAAGACTGAAACAACAACAGCAACAAACAAAAAAATATATGCAGCGCGAACAATAAAAATTTCGCCCACATGTATTTATACAGACAGTGACAATATGCATGTACACATGTATTTTCATTTTAAAAAATCATTTTTTAAGAAACACAATCCAATGGTCACTTCATTCATCAATGGCGGATTTATGGACAGGATTACTCAGTCATGTGATATGCTTAGTGCATATGCATTTAATAATATCTTTTTTGGTTAAGGTAAACCAACAGAAAAGAAAAGAACAGGAAGGGAAGAAATGGGAACTGTCAAAAATGTTATGCAATTGTTTTTCCTATCCAGTGTTTTAAGTAGCCTAGTCCGTGGGCCCAATGCATTTATCGTTCAAGTTCGTTCCGATGCTCTGGGGGCAATTTTTTCTTTGAAGGAAACTATTTAAAATGTTCGAGTAATTCTAATTTTATTAAGTTCTCCAAAAAATACTTGGCCATAACTTAATAACAAGAGATTTCCTTTTGCACTCTTTTTTCGATGTATTCGTACTCTGCTCCAATGAAATCATCGAATTATTTTTTGCTCCGCGAAGTTAACCAATCACGCCGACTGTAACATCAGTCGCTGACATCATTGTTTGTAAACAAGGTTTCGACCCTTGCTATCATTCTATTTTAAACTTCATTTTAAAAAAGGCTCTTGTAATCAATTCTTGCGACCAATGTATTTAAATATAGATAAAATATATGCACTGGATTCAAAAGCATAGGCTATTTGTAATATAAAACAGCATCAACGAGAATTATTTTGTTTTAAATATAGCACTGGTATGGATCTTTAAAAAAGGTATAATTTTTGGAGACGATCTATTTTCAAAATGTTTTTGTAGTAGTAAGTAACATATTTTTTCCTCCAAAATTTCTGAAAATCTATATATTTTTTTTACATCGTGCACAATAAAATAATAGAAAGATATATTATATATTATTAGCACATGTGTTATATTGGTATTCTACGTGCGTATGGAGCGCTTGCTTTCTGTGTTATATTTGTATTGTACATTTCTAATTCAGCAGTAATTTAAATAGTGGGTACGCATCAGAGGACTTACCTCACAGTTGCCTCAGTCCTTGTTGTCTTCCATTTAAGTATCCATTCCGTTATTGAATAAAATATTGCATCTTTTATATTGCGAGCTAAATTTTACACTACATTGTTAAATGGAAATATGTTAGCAAGAGATAGTTTTTTTTTTAGACACATAAATATACACGCATTTGGCATTGAAATGGGTAGGGGTTTTCCCATCTTATTTAAGGCACTATTTACAGCTTTACGTTTGACACATGTGGTATCAAAGCAAAGTTTATTATTGTTCATGTCCTTGAACTTTATTTCTGATACCACTAATTCACTTATCGAGGCGAGGAAGAAATCTTTTCTTCCAACATGAAATAGAATAGTTACCCCTACACAGCACTGTTTTTTTTTAAACAACATCTCTAATTTTCGTTCATTAAGCTCTTGTTTTGTATTATTTTTAACAAGTGGTGTATTCTTTCGTTCTGTATGTAAGATCGTCTTAGTTAATACAGTTTCCGCTAGATCTTGTAAACTGGGCTCAAGCTTCATCTTTTTTCACAAATCGTAACACAGGTTGATTTTGTACAAAAAACAACTAATTCTTAATTTTTTTTACAAATTTTAAGCAACATTTTTTTGAAAAATAGTCTTTAATTGCTTACATAGTGTTAAAATAAAATAAATATAAGTTGTCCGAAAATTTTCGTGAAAAATACATGTTAAGGCTCCTTTTTCACTTGTTATTTTAAAACAACACGCGCATTCGGGGGTACTTTTTATGCTCCTGCATTATTTGCAGTGTAAACAAGAACAGGTGTCTTTGGTTGTTCTATTTCACTTTATTTGGTATCTTTTGGAAGATTATTCTTGTAATTATATAACAAATTAGTGTAAAGTGGTTGACTAAATTATTTTTTAGGAATTTTGTTTTAAAATCAATTGACTCTCAACCAAAGAAGAAACAAACATTATTGCATCAAACCCCCTACAGATGTTAGGTTTCTTGTTTAAAACCTTTTAGAGAAATTATTAAACTTTATTGGTAATTAAAGTAAAAAATTTGCACATGTAACTAATAATTAATAGTTACATGGGCAAATTTTTACTTTGATATATTTTTTCAATTTATAAATAATAATAGAATAAATTATTTTAATAAATTTTACTTTTTTTATTGCCATTTTATGATTATAATGCATACCTATTTATTATTAATTTTGTTTCATTTATTAAAATGATTATATAAAAAATTATTAATGTTACCCCTAAATGCTCGGTGTTGTTTTTAAAAAACATGTCAAATTTTCTCGGATTCTATTCTTCCGAATTTAATAAAAAAATTTTACTATTTTTTCTACTTATAACTAGCACATACAAACACAATTTTTCTTTCTTTTTTCTTTACAAAGAAACGAAAAATTGCACGGTGTAGGGTTAAGGAGCGTTTGTCATATTTCAGTTAGCAGTTACTTTGTTATACCAGTTTATAAAACTAACAAGAAGTTCCGTCTAGAACTATACGAGCCTACTTCCCCGTATACACCGAATTCAAATTTATAATCTAGCTATCTCTCTCTCTCTGTCTTTCTCGTTTAGTTTTAGTTCTTAATTGGTTCAAATATACCTTTTTTCAACGGTTAATAGACATTCAATCATTCATTTATTAAGTCATTCATGTATTTAGTCACTCATTTATTCATTCATTCTTTTGCTTATTCATTTAATCATTCATTGATTCAAAAATATTCTTGAAAATCCCGAACAAAAAATTTCATAGGAAAATAGGCTCCTTAGGTCTGGATGTACGTTCTATTTGTACATGTTCTACGCCATAAGAGCTTTCCGATAAAGTTTGTTCCAAGCAAATCGGTCCGTTAGATCAGGAATTATATAGGATTGAAATTTCCCCGTAGGCGGTATGTTAATTTTTTTTGAACTGTTCAAAAATGAACAAAAATTGTTCAAATATTTCACGCCAAGAACTTCTTCCAGTGAGCTTGTTCATGGGAACTTGGATCTTGTACCCAAATTTTACATAATTTGCTTCATTTTCGCCCATAGGCGCTAATGTTAAAAATTTTTGAACTGTTCAAAATTGAACAAAAAAATTGTTCAAATCAAAAAGTAAAATATGGAAATGAGATGTCCTCGCCGAGATCTTTCGAATGCAAAAAGAATTTTTCGAATCGGACAATTCGTTCAAAAGTTATTAGGGGGGGACAGACCGAAGACAGACAGACAGACCGACAGACAGACCGACAGACAGACAGACCGACAGACACACTTTTTCCCCATCTCAAAACCCTACTTTCAAATTTTTTATTTTTCAATCTTTATTTAATTACTTAACTTATTTTTGACTTTTCTTGATTTTTAACGATATTTTCACGATACATTAAGCCTTCTTTCATGCTTTATTATTTTTTTTTTACTTTTACGGGAAAGTAGGCTAAAAAAGGCGTGACCAGGAATTACCTCGTATGACTACTGCTTATAACTCTTAAAACCCAAAATTTTTATAAACGGGTCATAGCGGTTTCTGAAGAGATAAAAAGTGAAAAAGCCGATTTGCGCCCTGAGATTGTGTCCCCCTTTAATGCATATCAAGGCCGTATCCAGAGGGGGGGGGGGCACGGGCCGTGGTTGTGTTGTCCGGATTTCGGGGGGAGGCCCGAAATCCGGAAATTTTTCGCAATGTAGCATATATTCCTCCCTAAAACTTTCCTCAACATAAGTGTTTCAAAGTCAGCCCCCCCCCCCCCCCCAAAAAAAAAAAAAAAAATTCTGGCTACGTCCTTGATGCATATTTGTCTGGAATGATATAGAATATCCCCAGATTTTTTTTAAAAGGAAGAATATTTTCAGTGACGTAGTAATTGTTAAAAAAATCGATTGACATTTTTTATGAAGGGGATTTTATTATTTTTCCCCTACAGAATTAAAAGTTTAAATAAAAATTATTTAAATAAATCATTGAAGTTGCATGAACAACTCAAAAATTACTGTCAATGAACTAACATACCCCCTTACATTAAAACTATAACTCCAAAAAATCAGACAGTGAAAGCGCTACTAAAACGTAAACAGCGGGCGGCTCCTGTTGCTCTGATTGGTCAATTTCTTTTTTAGTGACGTCACAGTGCTATCTTTTTTGGATATCCATGCGCTATCGTGAAAATGAAATAGTTCCTCATAACTTTGGTTACTGTGAATTAATGGACAATCATATTTTGGAGAACTTTATGAATTTACATTTACCAGCCAATATTATGCTTTATTTTGGCAGAATAAAATTGCCCCTCAAGAGTCGGAACGAAAATTAATTTTAAGCTCTTTTTGAGACTTCGGCCCACGGACGAACAGACCTTGGAGATATCATTACGCGATTTTTGACTGTAAATCAACAGAAAATGATTCACTTTATTGTTTCTTCTTGGCATAGACATCCACAATTGCAGAAAAATTCCTCTTTTTCTTTGAAAAATTGGTGTTATTTTTTGTATTTTTCATTTTATTGAATTGAAAATAAGGAAACAGATTTATCACTTTTGAAAAGACATCGATGACAGCAATAACTTATATTCTACTTTGAACTGAAAACTCCTTTTACATTTCTTTATTTACTTACAAAAATATTTTTAACTAGTGCAGTTATTAGTCTAATTATTTTGGTTTATAGTATGGCCTACGCAAAATAGCAGGCATTTCCAAACTTCTGCAGGGCTGAAGGCCGGATATTATGTATGTGACATCGACATCGTCAATTACTTATATTGTTTAAAGTTCTTCACTTTACAATTTTTTCCTCAAAATTGTACAAGTGTGCAAGTTTTATTTATGTATATACGTACAACACCGATAAATACGAGTACAATATTATATGAGAAGGGCATTAGAGTGCAGTAAGAATATTTTAACTCTTCTAAAGGTGCCCCGACTTGGGAAAGTTTGGAAATCGCTGTTCTAGTCAAAATTCTTTTTTTTTTCTCTTGGATGTAAGTTTTTTCCCCGTGTGCTAATTGTAGTCAATGTGCAACAATATTTAATATGCATTAAAATGCAGTACGTACAAGATATAATAAAATGCAAGAACATCTATTTAAATTAGGCCATCTACATTACTTCACTGCAATTATTGGAAACAACTGCCTCTAAATGTTTGTTTTTTGCGATTACAATGTATAAACAATGAAGACTGTATTACAAATCTAATACACAATTATCCAAAAAAATTTACCATACATTAAAAACTATAACTTTCAATAATGTTTTTTAAGATAACTAAAAATTTTTTAAAAGTCTTCATTGTATATGTTCTATGATTGCAAAAAGTAAACATCCAGGAGCATTTGTGTTCCAAACTTATAAAATAAAAATCACGTGAAAATTCATTTTTCAAAAGCATTATCCAGCTTTTGAATTACTTAAGTAATTTTCTTTTGCCAATGATTAGAAAAAAAAAAAAAAGAATGCCGTTTTCTTTCATTGTGAACGTCTAATACAGTGTTTCCCAACCTTTTTTCCCTTGCGAACCCCTTCTAAGATTCGAAAGAAAATGGCGAACCCATTTCTGTAGTCGTTAGTAACGGGTGACAAAACTATAAAATTTACTAGCACATTTATTTTGCGTGTTATACAATACTTTATAACAAGAAATGAAAACAATTATTATAAAACATCTACCTTTAAATAAAAACGAAAATACAGCTACAAACATTTTTTTTTTATTATTACATTTTTATTAATTGTTCTTTTATTAGAGCAGGAAACAAATGTATTCCTAAAAAATTTAAAAATTATTTTCCCGATAGGTTCAACTTCCCGGTTAAAATATACAAAATTCGGAAAAGTTTTCGAAATTTAAAGAAAAATTTAAATTTACAAATTTTTAAATTTCTAATTGCAATATTACGATAACGTAGAAAGTTGGAATTAAGTGATAAATGTGAGACCAAATTTTAAATAAATGAATAAATATCTTTTGGTTCCACTTTAGGGTCTGTATAATGAAAACTTAGCCTCAAATAATGCAAAATTTTACATTTTTTGCAGAAACTTTTCATGTTTTTGACTCGTTCTTCGCGCTAGCGAGAAGAAATATGTTCTAAAGGAGGAGTAGGTATGTTCTAAAATTTAAACTAAATCAAAAAATATATTTCGGTACCAATTTGTGATCCAATTGGTTTAGTTGTAACCCAAATTAAAAATCAGGCATAGGTAGAAATAAGTGCATTTCAAATTTTGTATGTATGCTTCGTATGCCAGTTCACTACCTTTCTGCATTATCTGGAAAACAATCTATTTTTAAAAAAAGTAATTTTCGCTCTTTTTCCTAAGGCGTATGTAAATTTATTATTTCATTTCTTCTTTTACTTTAACGCTAAAAACTTCCGCCATTGCAACATTTTTTTCGCGAACCCCCTTTCTGCACCGCGCGAACCCCTGGGGGTTCGCGAACCACCGGTTGGGAAACGCTGGAGTTTTTCCGTTTTCCTTCTTCTTTCTCTCTCTCTCTCTCTCTCTCTCCTCTCTCTCTTTCTTCTCTTCGTTTCTTTTTCCTTCTTTTCCTCCTTTCTTCAAGCACTGAATATTAGTAATTTGTAATTTACATAGTATTGAGTCATTTATCATAGTATAAGTTATCTATTCGCATGGATAATTTATATTTGGCTATTATAATATAACGCATTGGGCCGAGGTCCTCCCGGGAATTGTTCGTAATGTGATGGGAAAGTATTTAACGAGAAAAATAAACTGACAGAAACTTCTTTTTGAAATTCCGGTGAGGGAAAGGAAATACTTTTAAAAAGCGCTTGAACTGACCTACATTTACTGCGCCAAAAGTGCGATGTATTTAGGTTTATAGATACTCTCTAAAGTTGGCGATAAACGTTGCGACCTGATATTTGGCCTCAATATATTTGGAAAAGGTATGATTGTGATGGGCACAGTGGGGGGAGGATGGGGGGAGTATGGAATAAAATCCAGTTCCTTCTGCTCGTGTATGCTTTTTTTTTTCTTCATGCTTTATAAAAGCAACTTCGTACATTCGAAGGAAGGCATATTATTAAATTTATTAAAATAGAGGATGTTGATGTCTAATTTACTATTTACACAGACGGCAGTAAAGGCAGACTGCTCCAGCAGGCACACTCAAACAAATCGTTATCTATGTACTATGTAAAAATGAATCTTTTTCATTCTCTCCTTTATAGACTTGAAAACTACCCATCGCATTTCGCTGGAAATTTGACCAGTTTGTTTCTATTACCACCGGCAGTGTTTAGAGCCGGTCTGAAAAAATTCCGACAGGTAGTTATTTTCTTGTTCTAATTTTATGAAATGTTTCCTTGTAGCACCAAAACGCGTGGATGCAATTTAATTTTCCTGTTTGCGCGTAATAATATTGGTATTCCTATATGCATTACGTCATTAGTTCTCAGGGGTTTAAGGGGCAATTTTTCCACGGTTTTTAAGTTGTGTTTAAACATTGCTTATAAGGCTCGACCGATGCATCGGCCTCGCCGATGCATCGGCGCCGATTGTTCAACAAAGTTGCCATCGGCCATCGGCATCGGCGGCAGATGTTAAATTTAGAAAAACATCGGCCCATCGGCCTAAAAAACATCTAAAAGCCGATGCAAGGCCGATGTTTTTCGCAGGGACAACTTTCCAGAAAACATTCTGTCTTTCACTTTCTTTTTTTCTCCATAGATCAATTTCTATTTCCATACAATAACAGGCAGGACATAAGTTTAAAAAAACACAAAAAAATGTCATTCTACAAAAGTATTTGATAAAACTTTCGGAAAACTAGTTTAAGCGATCGCAGCCCGAAAACCTTCATTATTAAAATCGTTCTCTTTGAGCAGAATGCTCGTTGTTAGAATATATTAAAATAAAAGTCATAGAGACGTCTTATGAGTGCTATTTGTTTTTCGCACTAGGTTAGTTGCCTCATTTTTGTCGGTTTTTCTTTTAATAATGACTTAGGGCATTAGATGTCATTGTGCAATAATATTATACCATCTGCTTTTAGTTTGTCATGTTTCTTATTCCGAAATTGTAAACAATAAAAAGTCAACTCAATCAAAGTACGATAATAACTTTAATTTTTACCAGCATAAACTTTCTTCTCTTTGCGGTTTTTTTTTTTTTTTTTTTTTTGCTTCTTCGATCCCACGTGTTACAATCTTGTTGCATCTGCTTTTAGTGTGCGGTTGTTCTCATTATTTCATTTTTAGTTTACAACACAGAAAAGATTGGTCAAAAATAAGAAAAAAAATTACAGTATAAATATTTATTGATCGAAATTTTATGTGTCCAAATTCGACTTGCAATTTTTAAAAATTGAATTCTCAAAATGCGAGTTCGCGTGACAGGATTTAATAACATCTTAATAAAAATGCTAATATTTCTTTATTTTCACAGATTGATCAATGCATATTTCTTTTTCAAAATGCACCTTAACATTTTTTATACGATAATTATTTTAATTTTTCCCCTTTTATACTTCGTTTTTTAGTGCTTTTTTTTTTTGGCTTCTTTGATGCCACGTGTTAGACAGTTGACAGTTTTTCTGCTATTGTACAACAATCTCGTTGCATCTGCTTTCAGTTTAGGATATTTCTTGTACAACATAGAACATATTGATAAAAAATATGAATCAATTTTTCAGTATAAATGTTTATTGATCGAAATTTTATGTGTCCAAGTTCGACTTGCAATTTTCAAAAATTTAATTCTTTAAAAATGAGTTTGGGATAGAGGGTGGAACAATACCTTAATAAAAATACTACAATCTCATATTTTTCAAAAATTGCCAACGTATATAAATATATATATATATATATATATTTTTTTCAAAATACATCTTAATTTTTATAAACGATCACGTGTTTTCAGAAGATTATTTGTCAACAGAAAACTGCGGGTGCTCAAAATATTGGTTTCTTTCGGTGACCTTACATTGTGCTCATGAAAATATAAAGAACATGTCAAGTATTTCAGTGTAATTTTCAACTCACAAGAAAAAACACCAATAATATTAGTTCTTAAGACCCACCATTCATTTGCAATGACAAAAAAATCTCACGTCTATGTTTTTAAAGCAATATTCAATATTTCTTGGTTATGAACAAGGGATATACTATACAAGGGATAATACTGCGAGCGAATTTTTTAAATATTTTATTTTTATTTCAGAAAAAGACCTTAAAATAACTTTTTTAATGAAAAATAAACATATAATAGTTCCCGCTTTTCTTTTAAAAACGGGGGGGGGGGGAGAATTATGGAAAAAATCTGAGAGGAGGGGGGTTGACAATTTCGTTAAAGATACAAACACACATTATTTGTTTGTCTGTATTATAACATCTGCATTCTACTGCATGAAAAAATAAGAAAATAAAGGCAGCTGCACTTGGCATTTGTGGTGCAGGTGTTATAAAGAGAAAATGTTGAAGGAAAGGGAATTAGACCCGATCTGATCCATTAGTTGTTGAGTTTTTTTGCAATGATAAGAAAAAAGAATTAAAAATCTTCTGGTATAGCATTTTTTTTTAAACCTCCGAATAGTTTAATTACTTTTCTAGAATCGCGAGAGATTCTTTTAGTTTTAATTATTATGTAAACTTCCCCCAAACAGTTTTACGGTGCTTGAATAATGCATTTATCTTATATATAAGCGGCTCATTCTGTCTGTCTGTCTGTCTGTCTGTCCGCTATAGAATCCCAGCCGTTTTACCGATCGGGACCACATTCGGTACGGTTAATGTTTACGATCCGAGAAACTCATCGCCGCAAAAATAAAAGTTGTGACTCAATTAATTTTTTTTTTTAAATTCATTTTTTAAAATTTTTCAATGATTTTCTTGACCCGTTTTATTTTATTTTTGCATTGTTTTGCCGTCGTTTCCAACCATATAATTACAGTTGCCGTGTGAACAAACAAATCAACGCAGTTGCCATTGTTGTAAAATGTAACAAATATACTAATAATAATTAAAACGCTTCTCTAGCATATTGAGTGAGGCTTCGCTGTATTTTGAAATTTCCGTTAAAAATTAATGTATGCGCGAATTTAATTTCATCCCTTCTTTCTTTTTAATTGATTTATTTATTGTAATTTTATATTTTTTTTGTTAGAGTGGCAGCGCTCTTTTTTCCAGTTTCGTTAAAACTTTTGTTTTGAAGAGCATAATAAAATTTTCAATAAGTTCTTTCAACGATAAATATATATTTTTCACAAACGATTTGATTATATAGTGAATAAATATATAGTAGTGTGGGGCAGTAAGCAAAGGGGCTTCCTCGTAGCCTGACCTGGGTCATTCAGTTTGAATGAGCAGACACCTTTGCACAAATCATTTTAATCACAATCTATAATACCTAGAACAGCGGTCATTTCGTATGACCGCCGGGATTACTAGTGCTTTTATAAACATGAAAATAAATAGTAAATGATTTAAATGACATTTTTGACAAGCATTCTACACGTTTTAATGGTTTAAAGCAACTTTTTTTTCCATCGGCCATCGGCATCGTCCATCGGCCGATGGAAGAGGAGAATAATCGGCAATCGGCCATCGGCCGATCTCGGAACAATCGGCCAACAATCGACATCGGCCCATCGGCCAAAAAATGCCATCGGTCGAGCCCTAATTCCTTATATAATGATTAATAAATATTTTGAGGCAGACACAGGCCCGTAGCCAGGGAGGGGCCAGGACGGGCAATGCCCGACCTGGAAAATGTTTTGCTCGTCCTAGCGTGATTAATTGGACCTTAATAATCTATGGTATTTCTGTTTTAACTTTTTGATTTGTTTCAACGCCAACCTTTATCTCCTAATTTAAATTTTAGAGAAAATAAAAAACACGAACTTTTTCCTTTATTCAGCTTATTTTTTTTTTTTTTCTGTTTTCCATCTAAACCAGGCACTAATGAAAGGATCATTGGGCAGTCCCCGAGGTCACTTACTTTGTAAGTTTTCCCTTTACTTCCTAATAATGAGCATGATCCCAGAGAAAGAGGTGAAATACCTTTTTCTTCTGTGCAATCGTCAGCCCATCGAATTGCAGACATGTGAGTTCTTTTGTTATATCAGTCAATCATCTCTCTGAGGAGTGAGATACTTGTCTCCGAATGACAGATCCGATGGCTTTTGTAAACCAACAGTAACTTCGACGTTAATGCAAACCTTTTTAATTCTTTAAGCCGCAAATATTTTAAAAAATAATTACCCCTGAACCTGAAAACCAGCAAAATAGCCGAATACTTCAGATTGTCCCTCTCCCCTCACTTTATCAATACCGGAGGCAATAATCTACATTTCTTTCCAGCTTTTTCAATTATCTGTTAAACCCTTCTATTGTGTATCTTCGGAGTGACCAAGGCCCCAAATGCCATTCACATTCATTCATACAACAACCATCACGAGTCATACCCGAAGAGACAGTATCCGAGACAGAAGCCCCTGTATCTCAAAATAAATTTAAGAATGAAAACAAGAAAAGTAAGCTAGAAATTTTGTATAAATACATTCAAGAATACGTATGAACTTTTTGCTTCTGTAGATACATTTGGCTGTAGCACTGCTACCTGCGAATCTAGTTTTTCTACATTGACAGCAATTAATTATAAGACAAATGATCAAAATGCTTTGTGCTAAAATGTAAGTACAAAGATAAAACAAAAAAGATAAATAAATTGTAACTTTCTATGACGCATCAAAGAATGGCAGATTTAGCTTTCTTAGCATTCGAAACCAAACGGACTGAAAACTTAACTTTAGAAGAAGTGCTTAAAAAATTTAATATGAACAAACAAAGAAAATTACAACTACATTAGTTTTTTTACTGTAACGTACCGATACATGTTTTATGCTTCAATATCTTACTTCGAATGATCGTTCACATTAAAATTATCTTTAAGAAATGTTCACTTTTTTATGTTATTTCATATGTTTTATTAATTTACAAAAGACATTCTTAGAACAAGCTTTAAAAATTCAATTCTGCCTTTTGTAAATTTTAATCAAATATTTCGTTTAAGATCAAATGATTTCATTATTGAATTAAATTAGTATTAGTTTCATTAATTAATTGTTTAATTAATGAATTAATAAATTAAATAATTGCATTAATTATTAAATAAATTATTAGTTTAAATTTTAAGAAAACAATCTGCCCTCCTGTCCAAAAGTTTGCCCCCCCCCCCCCTTGGAGTCAGAGTCTGGATACAGGCCTGGGCAGACACAACTAATTAACCGTTTATGAAAATATTGTTTTTTCATATAGTTATGCAAATTTTTTATTCAGAACGAATTTCAGCATTCCCGCCAAAGAGGAATGATACTTTTATTGTATTGCAGTGTGTCTGCAATACAATGGGCTACGCCATCGCTCTAAGGGGGAGGGGTTCTCTTTACCGATGCGTGATAAATATTTCTCGATTTTTGACCAAACGACATTGTTGTAACTTTTCAATTGCCAACCCTTTTAGAACTGGGAGCAATATAAGGCCCAGGGGCTTAAGAAGGCCCCGATAGAGGACCGAAAATTGAGCATTTCGCTTTGAAAGAACCCCATCAAACAATTTTTGGGAGGATTGCTTAAGCTGTTAGTGCCGCCAATTGGTTTTAAGCCGCTCTTAATTTCCGTGAAAATTATACTTTGTTTACTTTCAATCATCTTCTGAGAAAGGTACTGCACGAAGTCCCACTCAAAAATTCAAACTATTGTTTTTTTTTTTTTAAATTCCAATCTAGGAACTGTTTTGACAACGAAAAATAGAAAAGTCACCATTTTCTGAACTTTTACATCATTCTGAAGCTGGTACAAAACTGCATCAGATAGAATTTGTTATAAAACTGTAGATTTTACTGCCCAGAATCTTACTTATTCTAAATCCTTAATTCCAATAATTCACTGGTGTAATAAAAAAGCCTATGAGTTTAAATTTAAACTTAATTGTAACTTTATTATTAACCAGGGCCAGGCCAGCTGGGCCCAGAGCCTGTTTCTGTCTGTCGTATTTGTATTTGTTCATTTTCTGGGATCTTTTTTCATGCTGTTAGCATGCATGGGTCTGATATATTTTCTCAATATAATTAGTGTAGCGGCCACGATTGGTAATTTTGCTACTAAACGTATAAATCTTAAAATCACTTTTTCCCCCAAGAGCTGGCGTTTTTAGCTAAAATAAAATAAGTTTCAAAAAGAATATTTTTCGCAAGATTTTCAAATATCTCCTGTTCTAATACAGAATGAAACCAAGTTTGACCATTTAAACCATTGTAAAAACCACAACTATTTATGTTGCAAAAATATGGCATTATTACTGTAATTTTGAAGTTAATTTGTTCATTTTTTAGCCGTATGCAGCTTGTTATAAAAAAAATTAATTTCTATTATTTTGAAAGAAACATCAATTTATGTCGACTGGTCGATTCCTTTTCCTTTTATTTGTAGCAGTAGTTTGTAAGAAAAACGACTTAATAATTTTGGAGTGTTTAGTACCGCCCCCCCCCCCCTAGACGGATTTATGGGGGCGTAGAGGACAATGCGTCCCAGTCACTTTGAGATCGCTGCTATTATATTCTTTATTTATCTCTTCCTCTCTCTCTCTTTTTTATCAATTCATTTTTTTTATATGATAAATGAGTTTTTAAAAAATCGGAGCAGAGGAGAACAACTCATTTCTTTGCTTCGGCTTTGGTCTAGTTTTGAGCAATTATCGTTGTTCCACGGCTCCGTGCTCCTGCTCCACTCCAGATCACTGCTTTTCAGACAGTAAAGTTTTCTCCAATTATTTGATTAGTTTTGCAGTTTATTCATTTCTTCTCTTTTTCCTTCTTTCTTTCTTTCGTTCCCTGCCTTTTTCATCCACATTGATTAGACTCAAGTTACATAAATGAATAAATCATCATCTAAGTCTATCGGATAATGCGGATTAGCATGTGGAACGGACAGTAGTGTTTAATATACGTATTTTTCAAGAACGCTGGCAGGGACGTAGTGGTAAGGCACTGCCTTCGTACGCCTAAGTTCGCAGGAGCAAACCTGGCCGAAGTCGGTGGATTTTCATGAGTATCCGTTTGGCATGGATATTCTCGGCTAAATTAAATTACCAGTGCAGTTTGCATCAATTAGAGCTCAGATGCCTCTATCTAGGGGGAAACTGAGAGTCAAAAATACGCGACTTTGGTACCACACTCATTGTGGTGCAGCTGAAAGAGTTAGTACCAATCTCTGGGGAACGCACTAGGTCTGCAATGGTTAGGAACCAATTACACAGCCCATTTGAAAAAAAAATAAGGTTCCCTTATTAAATTCTCCTTTTTTTCTCGCTTCTCGCTATTTGTCCAAAACATTTTTTTCCCTTTTAGATAACTATTTCTGTTGTGTTCCATTTCGGCAAGAAAACCCAAAATTTTGGTTTTTACAGTAAACATTAAATATACTATTTTTAATAATTATATTATTATTTTAATTTAAAGCACACTTGTGTTCAAAAATAAAATGCAGTAAAACGTTTAATAATCCCAAACAAAATCATTTTAACTTTGGAAATTAAATTCAAAGATATTTCTGAGTTTAATTGAAATTAACTACTAATAATAATTAAGTAAAATAAGTAAAAACATCACGAATCGTAAAAAATATTGAGATTTTAAAATTGTTCATTCAATTGTTATATGAATAAATGTCTTAAATGTATTTTTGTGTCTCAAGATCTAATTTTACTTCTCTCTTATTTCGTCGGAAATTTAATTTCAAGAAACTTTTCTGCATGTTCGAAACAAACTAGTTTTCGGTAGGAAATTTCCGATAAGACCAAAAAATGCTTCCTTTGCAAAATCTGCGTGCGGCTGTTTTAAGGTTTGTTTTTATTGCTGTTTGGCGTGCTGAGTAATCAGATCGAATATAACTATTTTTCACAGCGCTGGCAACTTGGTTCGCCATTTGATAAGTTGATGCACTTTTCTATTCCGTAAATGTGCTTTTCGTTACTAGACGAAATGTATTAAAAGATTAAAAAGTCCAGATAAGCAAAATATGTTGGTTCTGAGCAGAGAAAAATAATTGATTTTTATGCACAAAAAATGATGAAGGAAATCCAAACAATCAGTATTTATTTATTTTTGAGCCATGATTCGAATTGGATTTTGATTTGGTCCATTTCTTCCATTCTACCCAATTTCTTCCGGCGTCGCAGACTTTTTACAAAGAAGTGCACAAAATAGCAACACTGATGTGAAATGGACAGGAAGGAAACAGTTCTAAAAAAATTTCCGAATTATCAAAAAAGTCTTTAGTCATATTTCAACTGGTCACGTAATAAACAAACACTTGTTTAACAGATAAACTGGGATCGATCATTCAGTCAATGAAAGAAAATAATGGATAATCGTTAGCTTATGAACAGGACATTCCCAGAAAATTACGCAGAAAGAATTTCGATCAGTAATTATAGTCTTTGTCCTAAAACGAAAATAATTACTCAGTCATTCTAATGGAGTTCTTTGACTTCCACCCACTCGATTACACAGCAAATGAAGTCTCCAAGTAACAACTAATGGAAGTTTCTACGGTTGCTACCAACAGAACTAATCCAGCTCCTCAAAAAATGTTCAGACCCCAAATTTAATGCAACGATAGCCATTAAGTGATCTTAACGATAGTTTATATGGCGCCTTGAGAGGCCATCGAACCTTTTGCAATGTTGTTTAAGACGATTTTTGCAGCAAATGTTCTCAAAATGGTTGAATATTACTACGTCGACCGAACGTAAATTATGTACAATCGTGCATCATCGTTGCTCTTATCTTAACAGAATAAGACACTGATTAGGGAGAGAATCAACTGAGTTTTGAAAACACTGAAGAGAAATAAAATCCTAGATATTAATAAGTGTCCTAAGATTTACGTTAAGTTGTCGCAAAATGGGGCATCCCTAAAGAGAAGGAATTGCCTAAAACGTTATAAGAAAAAGAATGCTTGAGAATTTTTTTGATGCTGTTGGACACTCTATTGATCTTGTTTAGTGTTACCATTGAAGGATTGATTTGCAACATAATTCCTAAAATTATTTTTGAAAAGAGAAATATCAAGCTGAAATCTCAAATGATTGCAGTTATATGTTAAAGTATAGCAGCATATATGTTATATTATTATATCATGCTAAATGTAGTTGAATCTCATTTAAATAACTACACAGAGCAGTTTTTCCTTAAGGACTTCAAAGAAGGTCAACTCATTTAATGTTTACTTTTCTGTAATTTCAGAGCAACAAGTATCAAGTTTAATTTAAACAGAATGAAATTTCAAAATAGCAATCGTTTCACGTAGTGTATGTAATATGCGTGTCTGGAGGCTACCTCCCCCAAAATTTGATTGTTTGCTACGACCTTATCAATTTACACCTGGGGAGAGGTGTACTTCCCACTTCTCTCAATTACTCATTTTCAAGTTTAACATTATATATATATATTTATAATTTTTTAGTCTAATTTGATACATGTTAACATTTTTTTTAAAAAATTTATTATTATTTTCAGCATTAAAAACTTAGAACAACGTATAAAGAGGTAATAAATTATTATTGCCCATGAAAAGATAAGTACATAATGCTAGAGAAAATAATACAAAGAACAACAATTTAAAAACAAAAACAATTTAAAATAAATAAATAAAATATAATGCGATTTAAAAAAAAGTCATAGGTCAGGAAGGAAAAGGCCTCTGTGATCAAAATAAATACTACTAAATTCATGATGCATTCAGATAAAAATACATCCCTGGGCAAAAGTATTTTCCAATTTGTTCTTTTAGGTCACCAAGACCAAATCCATATAGTAATTAATATTTAATTCTAAACTTGGTGAAATATTTCTTTAAAAATTTTCAGTACAGCTCTCTCTCTCTCTGTCTTTTTTTCCCCAGTCAAGAAGCTTTTTTTAAAATTCTTTGTTGTAAATGGATTTGTGCTTTGGAAGCGTTATACATATGTGAGTTTAAGTACCATTTAAAATAAATCTGTTTCAGAAGATGCTTGCAAATTTTTCGTACTTCTACAAAATAAAAAAAAAACTAATGAATGTAGTGAACCAAAAATGTTTTTTTCTCTGAACGAACCCTAACATAAAAAAGAAAAGAAAAAAATACATAAACATAAAAAGAAGGGGGGAAAAAGCTTACAAAAATCTACAATTTTTCAAAACTTTGAAGCTCTATAATTTTTCTAAGAATAATCTGCAGTAATATCTCTTTAAAAGTTAGTTCACTCTATTAACAGGTGTTCCTTAGTGAAGCACAAAAAAGTTGGAAACATGTAATGAAATAATTCTTTTCAAAATTAAACCTAAGTCTGATATGTAAAACGCTCGCAAAACGCAAATCCATTTTCAACAAAGAATTTAGAGAGAAAAACTTTTTGACTGAAAAAAATCTTTTGAACTTTTACAGAATGATAAAAATGTCATTATTAGCCTTAAAAGAAACGTACAGTTCGACCACGGAATTTCGACATTTGGACGCTTCTGCGCATGGCACAAAAGAACGAATCCATTCGAGTTTTAGGGAAGTTCGTTTTGCAGGAGCTTTTATTTAGTACTCCAGTCAGAATATTTGCTTCTGCGTTTGTTGAAAGCAACTACATTTATAAACTGGCACATAGCATCAGTTCGGGAGAAATCAAGTATGCTAAACGAACTAGAACGAGAACAAAAACGGCACATTCCTTCAGCAGTTCCTCCCTTGAACATGAATGGATCCTTCTTGGCACTCTGCCAGGAAGATCGCTTTGGTTGACGGTTGAACTGCAAGTTGTGCGGGCGATATTTAAAGATACAGTAAAATTCCTCTATAGCGGACACCATCGGGACAAAAATATTTGTCCGTTCCAGAGTTATGTCTACAAAAACCTTTTTTTTTAGATTCAATGGTTTGCTGCTAGAGAATGAAACACTGTCCGCCTAAGAGGGGTGCCCGTTAGGATAATTTTTACTGTATATGGCTTACAAAATAGGGAGCTTTAAATTCGATATTAAGTAAGTCGATTTCGTCTTTGTGCCCTCATGGAGTCGTTGGGAAGTGAAAATTACTATGAAAGCGGCAATTAAAGAAATAATGTTCAAAAAATCCTTCCTCACCACAAATACAAATATTCCTTCGAAGAAGGTTTAATCTATTGAAATAAGAAGCTTATAATTGAGACGTTCCATGCGACAAGAATGAATCCACCAAAACTGTATTTTAAGGGGGAAAAACCCTCAAAGAAAAAGAAACTAGTTTCAAAGCGACAAGGGCGAATTGCCATGTCACGAAGAAAAAACAAGATGGAATTTTGCATTAATACTTTTAGTTGAATGAAAATGAGAAACAAAATTCATTTCAAAATGATTGCAAAAAATGCTTTTAATTTCAAAAGAGCTATAAGTAAATATCAGTAATTGAGTAATCAAATTAAAAAGTCCAAGGAATTATTCTGGGCAAAAATTCATAACATCATCCTCATTTTCCGTAGTTGGCGTTGTAACGTCTTCTTGGCGACCGCATCCGGTCTGAAGGGGCATCCGGTCCTTTTTGCCTCGTTCCGAAGCATCCAGTTCCCTTCGGTTCCTTTTTATGTTATCTGCGTCGAGAAAATACGATACTTCAAAATCCAGATGCAAGCTGATTTTTCCGTCCGAATTTGCCCCCTGACCTCTGGCATCCGTTTTAGCCCAAAATCTATTTCCGTTCCCAGGGTTGTGTGCCCGCCGACAAAAGGGGCGGCCGCATCCCTCTCTCGATTTTATCTGAAAGGGGGCTGGGCAGTTTCCGGAGTCCAGGTCAACGGACATGTGAGAAGAAGTAAGAAAATTCTGAATTCGAGGAGAACATCTTTTGACGAGGAGAGAAACGGACGTGTTCCGTCCGACCTCGGTCACTGTCTACCAACCCTTAGTTTTGATGAAGCTGTAAATAATATGTAAATAAAATCTTGTTAAGTTTTACCATCGAAGTCATGCTTTACCACTCCGCATATACACAACTCCTTACGATGTTACAGCTTAAATTGGTGTTCAGCGGTGCGATGCGTAGACAGTGATAAAAAGTATCCGATTTCTCCCTTCTCCATGAAGACAAACGAATGCTTGCCTTTCGAAAGGAGATGTTTCTGCACCCCGCAGAGAAGATATACTCGCCCCGAGTGAATGAGACTTTCAGCACATCGCTGTGAGCCTTGCCGTTGAATCGAAGGAGGAGAATCTCCGAGAAGTGTTTCTTCCGTTCATTTTTCGTTTTGATGAAAAAAAAGATTTGTTGTGCTCTGCGAACATCCAGTTTGCAGTTAGGAAACATCCGTTTCCCCGTGTCATTTCGTGTTGCAGCTATCCTGGCTGAAAAGAAGAAACAAATTTGTTGTGCTTTGCGAACATCCAGTTTGCAGTTAGGAAACATCCGTTTCCCCGTGTCATTTCGTGTTGCAGCTATCCTGGCTGAAAAGAAGAAAAAATTTTTGTTGTGCTTTGCAAACATCTAGTTCCAGCTTTTATATTGCAGTCTACCTGACTGATATGAAGAAATATCTCTTCAACATTTTTTGAGGTTGGGAGATATCCGGATCTCCGAAGAATAGTCAAATAGAATTTGAAATTTTCGCTGAATCCATCAGTGCGCGTGTATGTGTTTGTGTGTGAAAAAAAAAAGTGTTCTAAATAGGATTACCAATGCTGCAGAGAGGACAACCATCAAACGTGAGTACCTTTTTCTTAATTTGTTGGTTGTGAGTTAAATTTTCTAAAATTAAACAGTGCATTTGCTTGATAAAGTCATTTTCTCTTGAATTGCTTTAAAATCATGTCATTGTGTTAATTGTAGAGTAATTTAATGCATGTGGAATTACCCTGAGGTAAACAATTAGAGTTATTGTTTTGTTTATAATTTCATTTTGATTTGTGAAAATTTCTGTAGTGATTTAATTCCTTAAGTATGGCATTTTTAAATAAATTAAAAAAGGAAGATTTGCAAAATCTTGCATCAGAGCTTGGTATAAAGGTTACCCCCATGTTTAAAAAGACAGATTTGATCGACTCGATCACCGAAAATGAAAGGTACGAAGAAAATCTAGCTAGAAATTTAGTAGATAAAATTGCTCAGACTAGGCTAGAGAGGGAACAACAAGCAAAAAATTAATAATGAAGAAAGAGAGGAAAAAGAAAGGGTCGAAAGAGAGAAAGAATGGGAAAGAGAAAGAGAAGAATGGGAAACAGAAAGAGAGGAAAGACAGTTCAAGCTGCGAGAAATATATCGCGAAATCGCATATTTCAAAAGCTTAAATAGATTATCACACAAATCCCGTGTTAGCATTGTGCACTCTAACGTACAAATTTTAGAAACAAATAATGAGTCGCAGAAGTTTCTCTTAGTTGAAAAAAGTCCTACTGAGACTAAATTAGAGCACCCTGCTCATGAATTGACAATAGATATGGTGAAGGAGAACACAGGTTCTAAGGGTTAGATTATGTCAGAAATATGATAGGTGTTGCAGAAAAGAACACAGGTTCTAGGATAGGAATGTCGATTGTGTAGGAAAGTTTTTTAGTTGAAATAAGTCGTACTGAGACTAAATTAGAGCACCCTGCTCATGAATTGACAATAGATATGGTGAAGGAGAACACAGGTTCTAAGGAGAATAATTTAGATTATGTCAGAAATGGGATGATAGGTGTTGCGGAAAAGAACGCAGGTTCTAAGGATAGGAATGTCGATCGTGTAGGAAATTTGATTTTAGATATCGCAGAGGTGAACATAGGTTCTGAGGAAAAAAATTCCGATTGTGTAGGAAATGGTATTTTAGCAGTTTTGGAAAAGAGCACAGACTCTAAGAAAGGGAAAAGTTCCAATTTCGTGGGAAAAGAAGTTTCATTTGATAATGAAAGTAGAGAGAAGAGGGAGGAAGATAAAATTTCCCCTGTAGTGACCAGAAGTCGGAACCGCGACAAAAAAGGGGTAGAAAAATTCCCCCCGGTGAGTTCGAGGCATTCTTCGAAACAACAGGAACCGTCTAGCAGTGGTTTCAGAGATAAGGGAAGGACAGAGAAGTTTAGCAGGAATGGAAGAGGGCGGGGATGTCCCCCCATCTCCGAAACAAGCTTGGGGTCGGAAAAGGAGGAAAATTCGAACAGATAATAAGAGAATCGTAGATAATTACGCAGGGAGGAATAGAGGGTTTGTTGACCCCTCAAGAAAACAGAAACTTTCTGTAGGCCTGAGTTGTTGTTTAGATAATCGGGTGCTAAAGAGCTATAGGAAAGGAAAACCGATTACAAAACGGTTTCGGTATGTTGAAAGGCTTACGGGAAAAGAAAACCGTAGGTTTTTAAATGGGATTATGCTCAATCCATGTATTTATGATTTTGTGATAGATGACAAGTTGGTGTCAAAATCAAATATTAAAAATGCCGGAGTCTCTAAACTACATCGTATATTCCACCCGGATAGTTGTGACTAACCAATGATTCCGGATAAAAATTCCAGGGCGGATTTAAGTTGACGACTGTTTTGTACTTTTTTTTGATGTATTTAGGATACGAAAATTTTGTGTTGTGTAATTGTAATTTTAGTCTATGTGTACAACGTTCTGATCCTCAGAATGTAGCTGATTTGCAAAATTCCTCTGTGATGTAATATTGTGAGCACAGATAGAATTTAAATGCTTTATCAGTTTTGTATTGCAGGAAATTTCTGAACTGGTTAAAATTCATAATCAGCTCGGTTATTGATTTTATAATTATTATTATTAATCATGAACTTCGAAAATTTTCAGCTTGTCAGGAAGTTTATTCCAATATTATTAAGTACTCCCATATCCTTACACTAGGGATGATGAAGAGAGTGTATTTATTGCTGGAAAATTTGTTAATCAACTACTCATTTTTTGTTTTAAAAGAAAAACTTCTAGTTTAAAGTGTGAAAAATTGGAGTCTTGAAAGTTATGGTTATTTGCTTGCCAAAGTAAAGTATTGGAATTAATTATGGCTCTAAAATCATAAATTATATACTTGAGTTCTACTTTTCATTATTGATTGGTTGTGTTAATTGATTTAAGATCTTTGTTTAGGAGAAGCTCAGAGTTAGAGCAAATGATTGTGTGAAAAACACATCTTAATTAGTTGTGTTGAATGTTTTATATACATTAGTATGTGTGACTTTTTGAAGCAACTGCACTGACCAGTTATTATTTTTTTTAATTTAGTTATCTCTAACTTACTTTGAAAATATTGGTTTCAATTAAAATATTAAATTATTAACATTAAAATCAAGTCAATTGTTTACTTGTGTATCACAGCCAACTCATAAGGAAAGGATACTTTGTTTTATTGAGTTTACTTTATTGTGTGAAATTGTTCATTTTTGTCATGGATTTTGAAGTTCTGAAGGGGGGAGGAGTTGTAACGTCTTCTTGGCGACCGCATCCGGTCTGAAGGGGCATCCGGTCCTTTTTGCCTCGTTCCGAAGCATCCACTTCCCTTCGGTTCCTTTTTATGTTATCTGCGTCGAGAAAATACGATACTTCAAAATCCAGATGCAAGCTGATTTTTCCGTCCGAATTTGGCCCCTGACCTCTGGCATCCGTTTTAGCCCAAAATCTATTTCCGTTCCCAGGGTTGTGTGCCCGCCGACAAAAGGGGCTGCCGCATCCCTCTCTCGATTTTATCTGAAAGGGGGCTGGGCAGTTTCCGGAGTCCAGGCCAACGGACATGTGAGAAGAAGTAAGAAAATTCTGAGTTCGAGGAGAACATCTTTTGACGAGGAGAGAAACGGACGTGTTCCGTCCAACCTCGGTCACTGTCTACCAACCCTAAGTTTTGATGAAGCTGTAAATAATATGTAAATAAAATCTTGTTAAGTTTTACCATCGAAGTCATGCTTTACCTCGGCATATACACAAGTCCTTACGATGTTACAGCGCGTAATTAAATTGTTTTATGATGCTTGGTGAAGAGCTAGTGGCGCATTCGCTGAAGTCCACGTTCTGCATGCCAAAGCTTCAGACAGAAAGAGCGAATAAATCATCTAGTTGTATTCCTTAGCTCTTCAAAACCAATACAATAAAGCCCCATTAAAACGCGGGTGTTGGGGGACATGCTTGGTACCCGCGTTATAACATAGCCGCGATTTAATGAAACTCGCGGAACCATACCACGGAAACTGTACCGCGGAACCATATTAACGCTTCTGTTGCACCACTTTCAACTTTATCAATTACTCTTAACGTTTCTTCTAGTGTATAATTGTTTCTTTTCTTGTTTGCAGCCATTTTATTTGCTGTAATTGCTGTGCAAGAAGCACACCTCTCAACTGAGCGGCCTGTCTATCGAGTGATAAGTTATTCATATTAAATTTTTCTGCTCTTTGAGACTCCTAAGCTAAAACCATATCAACAGCAACAAAAACAATTGTGTTCTGAGAAAATGTGGGCTTAAAAATCTTGTTAAGTTATCAACATGAGATTATGAAGGGGGAGAGATTCTGAGAAAAAAGTAGATTTGTGTGGAAGGGGAAGAACGCACTTTTCAAAGAAACAATGTTTTAAGCCTTTATACACTCTCACGGATAAGAGAATATGCTTACTTTTCAAAAATTTCAAAGGATCTGGAGGGTGGTTTGTAATGATCAAAGATGATTTAAACGTCCGGGGACATAATAGTAACCGCGTTATATCCGCGGTATACTGAGGCGCGGTATTACGGGGGTTTACCGTATTTCCTATTGAAAAAAGAGAGAAGGGACTGGCGGATTTGCGCTTGTCGCATGGAAGCCTCGATTGTCTGTGAAGTGATATAGTCTCTGGTAGAGAAAATGATTAGATTAAAACATTTTTAGCATTGGGAGAGGGAAAGCTTAAATGAGTCCAGCCCAGAGCCTGGGCTTCTGAAAATATGGTCGCAATCAACGGATGAATTTGAATTTGCATATTTGTGCAGCTGACAGTTGAAAATAAAAAAACAAGAAAAAATATAAAGTCTCAACCTAAAAGAAATTACAAACTTCGTTTACCAAGCCTTCTTAAAAACGTCGCATGAAAGTATTTTAATTGCACTTCAATTAAGGAATTAATCATGTGCAATTGATGAAATGGAAGTTTAATGTCAAGAACTACAAAAAAGTCAAAATAAACTTAAAGGTAAATTAGGAAACAACGCCTACTAATTAATACATATCGCAAATTATAAACCGGAATATACTTAGCTCGGAGGGTTCAATAATTAAAAAGGAGGAGAAGAAAAAGTACGATTCTTGAGCAGTAAAAAAGAGTAAGTTTATCCATAGTTAATAAACTTCAGAATTTTCACAACACCATTCCGCATCTTATCGCGTAATTATGCATTTTTGATAGCGAATTTTGACTTCAAAACGTATCAGAAGGAGATTTACATATTCATGAGGATTATGTAAATGAACAAGAACGCGGGACTCAATTGTCACAATCTGAGAACAAATCCATGACATGCAATAATATTTAATTTTCCTTCTAAATTATAATTAAACATCAGAGTACAAAAGCTTCCACAACGTATCCAGGAGAATTGCGTTTTCTCAAATTTTAATTAATTTTAGAATTAGGTTTGAAAACTGATTAGTTGTACACTTCACACGTAATGTTGAAAAAGATGATCTTAAAGAATCATTTAAATGCTCGAATTTGTCGGGACAAAAAATATATTTATTCTCAGGGGTTTTTTGAAATGAAGAACGTAAAGGAATCACTGAGCAAGAGGTCTAAGCAGATCCACAGATGGATCTATCAATTTCCAAATGTGTTGGAACAAGAACACTGTGATTTTCTGAGTACTAATAAGTGATACCATACTAGCAAAGAAGTGAAAAATAGGAGTTAATTACATTTAAATAAGGATGGCAGCCATATTTGAAAGCTCGCCATGTTGCCCTTCTAGGTCAGTTTGTTGTGCGAATTGTGGGTTGTGTCTTCCAGCAGGCTATTACTGTGCATTTCCGTTTTCAGATTTGGTCTTTCTTTCGACCCATGAACGTTCTTTTGAGAGATTATGGACTCTCTTTAGATTCTATAATCCAATTTCGTTATCCTCAAAATATGTCCATAGACTCGATAATTTTTATGAACGGTATGGACATAAGACTATGTTTTGAAAATTAAAAAAGAAAAATAGTTAAGATCAACGCTTTTTGGATATAAACAATGCTGAAAATTATAATTTCTAAGATAATAACCTCGTTAGACTCATCATAAATCCGACAATGGTGGAGGACGAAGAACTCGGCAAAGAGACGCATCACTTATTTTTTATCCCCATTATATTTATTTCAAGAACGAAAATTATTGTTGTTGTAAATCGTCTCTATTATGAGGCTTTTCCTGACAACACGCCATTAAAGAGATCATTAACGAATCATTTCATTTTCTGCAATCGCATTTGCAAAATTCGCTTACCATAGAATGAAATAAGACTCCGTAACTTATTTCATCCCATTTCTCTCATGGGAACGCTCCACAAACAATAGCATTTGTTGACTTACGGTGGCAACATTATCAAATCGTTTTCATTGCGGTAAATTACTCTGGAAAAAGTTCCAGCGTATGCTGGAAGGACGAACAACAGCAATTAATTGCCACCATTTTGTTGCTCTTCTTGCAATTCTCTTTATTGCATTAAGTTTTTATTTTTAGTGTTATATGATCTATTGTATTTGAAGCTCCTTTGATTAATATTCTAAAATGAAACGATTATGGATACCCCGTGACACCCCCCCCCCCCCCCCAGTATTAAGCAACTCTTCCAATATTAGAAAATTGGTTATCAAAAAATTAATACTATATAACTAAGTTAATTACTTATTCTCATCTGTTTATATACTTTTTTGTTGAATGTTTTCTTCCGCACCACACCGAAACAGTAATTGAATCTTTCCTATCTCCTTTCTAGTTTTATTTTTTAAACATTTGCATTGTTCATCGGTCAAAGTTTAAAATTAACTCATAAAAAAAGAAGGAAAAAGTTAAAAATTTCTCTAGACGCTTTTCTAAGATAACAAAGCGTGACTCAACCTATCTACCCACATTATTTACATCAGAAAATTTGAGATCATATCTAAGTTCATCCATTGTTCTTCACTGTGCAAAACCTACGTGTTTTATGTCATCTACTTAAAGAGGAAATGGTTCATTTATGGTGATATATTTTATTTTTTAAGACCTTGTGAGAGGAATTTTTATTTTCCTGTTTGCATAAGAGTATTATTTTTATATTGTTAATCGTTAATACATGTGTTCTTGAACCAGTCGCGGTTACAGGATTTTGCTGAGCAAAGGGTAATTTCTTAGTGTTTTATTTATCTCCAGGAAAATTTGTTTTAAAGAAGGAAAATGATAAGTTTTAATTTGATATTCATATGTTTTTTAACACGTTGAGTGCCACGCGGTTTTATAGCGACTTCCCCGTCAGGCCGCGCGTGCAGGTATCGTAGTACAGTAATGCGAAGCGCAATACTGGCAAATTAGAATTTACTCGATGGAAATTTTAAAACGTATTCGGGCCATTGTTTTTTAGCATAGTGGAAGGTATTTCCGTTCGAAAGGGAATGCTTATATAAGCATTCATTCAACATTTGGCCCGCTAGAGATAAGACTCCATTGGACTCCGCACTTCGGGTATGATAATGTCAGTAACTTCTTGTCAGTCACCGGTGACTGACACGGCCTGAACGGAAAGGTCGGTGTCAGTCACCGGTGACGTGTTCGACCATGCGTCGAAGGGAGGGGATGTGTGACACATATTTCGATGTATGACACTTTGTGACAAAGAATGGGGAATGGTTCAAGAAATTGTGGCAGTGTGTTACAAGGGGAGAGGAGAGGATAGCAAGAAGTGTGACCTCCTATTTTGGTTAAAATAAAATAAGAAGATTAAATATTTGTATATAATTCCTTATTTTTTTTTTTTTTTCATGTTTTTATTGATTTTATATTGTATTGAAAACATCGATGCTGATTGAGGTTTGGATTAACTTCTAGTTAAAATTGAAACTGGAAAAGAAGTCTTTGAGACACTTGAGAATTCTTTACGAAATTGGAACAATTTATAATTTTTATTATTATATACTAGTTACATTTTTTCTTGTAAATCTTACTTTTATTTTATACAAATTAAGAACACACACAATCATTATTAATGTTATGCTAACAAATGTCATTAAAAGTTCAAAAATAAAATAGGAAATGCAATCTATAACATAATGCTGTTTCGGAACTGCAAGTACTTATGCTTATGTAAAATAGCTTGACATGTAACAAGGGGGTGTAGGAGGATATGTTAATGTTTGACACTTTGTGACAAAGAGGGGGGAAGGGGTCGAATATATTGAAAAAAGTGTGCTATTATTTATGAATGACACCGAAATAGATGTTCTCATATGACTAAGATAATTACTAAGCTATGGCCAGCATACAGCAATAACGCCGATAGGATTTTAGGCACACGTATTTCGACCGTAAGCTATCTAAGGAGCATTTGAAATGCTCCTTTAAAGGGGGGAGCCTTACACATGCGCGTGATATTACTTTATCTGTTCCGATGAGTATGCCATAACTATTTTATTATACGAAATAGTAAACGTTAAGATTTATTTTTATGAGTAGTGTGACAAAAAGTATGACCGCACTAGAAAAATTCGATGCCGCAAGAAATAGTGCCAGCAAAACCTATCAATACAACTAAAAGCCTCACTATATTTTTCATCAGGATCGCCTGAATGCGCTTTTTGGAGCGAACTCTCACTCATAACTCGTCGCATTGGTTTGACAAGGTTCTAACTGACCAAAGAGCAGTTTCGAGTAAATTGACTTCAAAGATTGCTAGGTCCATAACTTTTTCATTTTTGTAAGTTCTTCATTCATATTATTCATCAACCAATATTTAGGTGATATCTACATGCTGAACTTCTTGTTATTGATAAAAACTGTTCAATAGCCACCAAAAAAAAAAAAAAAAACCCCTCAAAATGCAGTTAGAACCTTGTCACAGTGAAATAGACAAGATTTCACATTTATGACAAGGTTCTAACTGCTCTTAGAGCCTTGTCAAACCGAAATACCATTCAAAGTTTGGTGAGAAGGAATATTTCATGATTAGTATGAGTAAGAAAAGCCAAAATATTTCATAGAATACAATTTTATTCATTTTTATTTTCACACAAACCATTAATTCTACAATATTTTCACATTATAGGCTTGATTTGACATGGAAAAGTTTATAGATTAAGTACCACCCTATAATATTCTCTGTCTTGTAGAGGCGTGGTAGCTCAACATGAAATTTCTGTATTTTGGGTTTCACTTCAAAAACAGAGAGTAAATTGGGCGATCTGCCTTTTGAATTGGACCTCTTTCTCTTTGTAGTTTCATTGAACTTAATGTTCACATAGTTCATTGGTTCATGTCTGTTGTGCCTTGTTTTGAACTCTACAATATTCGATGATTGTGTGAATTTTATAACTGCAAGTTGAGTAAAAGAAATTAATTTGTATTGGAACAGTTTTGAAGTTGATCCAGAATCTTTAAAATCTGCTGAATTCATTTGGATGACATGGTAAGGGTTTGATCTGTTCACCTGTTTCAATATTCGGATCAATCCAATTGGGCTGTAGAAACTAACTTTCCTCATTAACTTTTCCATCTCACTATGAGCATGATCCACTTCTTGAACGCATGAGTGCAAAGGCAAAGAATACTTCATTGTAATAGAATTGACAATGGGGTTATCCCTCAAAAAATGTAAAACAGCATTGGATATTATACTGTTCCAATTTTGTGGGACACATGAATCTCACCATGTGATAAACTCAGTCACATCATTTTATTCAACTACTGTATTTAATATTTTTATGAAGGCACTTGCAATATGCAGTTAAATTATACACATTCATTTTTCTCAAATAAAAAAAAGAGCTGATGTCAGCATGAGGAGTCAGAATAACATTTTGGAGATCGAATAGCAACACTGGAATAGTACTGTCTTTCTTCTCTTCAGCCCGTGATTCTCTCATTTCTGTTTTATGAACTATATGTCTTTCAAAATCTTCTTTCAGCTGTTCTGTGAATATCTCAGTTTTTTGAGCTACATGAAACTTCTCACAAAGGTCACATCTATCATTGAGTTTAATTATACATCTTACCTTTTATAGTTCACAAGGCTAAAATCTTCATTTTCAGATGATGAGGTTGGTGGAATAAATTCATCAGACGGTTTATCACCAAACAAATCAGATGAACTTGATTCATATGAAACGTTGTTATCTTCCATGTTGCAAAATGCTGAATTAATAATATAAATTATTATTTGCACACAACTTTTACAGTATTGAACATTTTCTAACCTTAAAAGTCAACTTCTGGTTAAATTAATCGTAACAGAGCTGATTGTGAAGCAGTTGGAACCTTGTCATCCTGAAACAATATTATTTACTTGGGCAGTTAGAAGTTTGTCATTCTAGCTAGTTCCACTATTTAACAACAGATAGTGTTCTAAGTCAGTTTCCTGGATAGAAATACTATAGAGCATTGAGTTTGTACTCTAGCCTCGAATTCACAAAAAATGTCAGTTAGAACCTTGTCAAACCAATGCGACGAACTGTTGTTATAATAGATATGCTTTGTGGCGATGTAGTTATATAATGATGGATTCCATCTAGAATAGATTAGTTGAGATTTTTAACTTCAAAAAATATTTTTTCCTCACGTCAATTTCGTGGTTATTTTAAACAGAATTCGCCCTAAATATATCTAGTTGCGGTAGGTGATATTTTGTGTAAACTATTTAATTCAAAAATGTTTTTATTAAATTAATTAATTTATTATTTTATTTTCAATATTATATTTTCGTTACTTCCAAGTTAAATGATAATATACAAGTAAGTGAGCAGTTCAACATTCGCTTTGTAGATTATAAATAATTTTAATCTTATCTTATCTTTGAACGCATGAAAAATTAACAGTACTTGTATACTGTTAAATTTTTTTTTACGTTCGTATGAACGATAAGCGGATGAAAAATTAACAGGTTGTGGGTAAGGGCGTAGCGATTCCCGTTAGGGGGGGGGGGGCTACGTTACTCAACTGATGCACAACTAACATCAGGCTGGAAAATTTGCATATTTTGAAAAATAAAGTAGGGAGGGGGGACGTATGTGTAAAAACAAAAATGAGAGAAAACAAAAGAAAAAGAAAACTAAAAAAACCACCATATATTCAGTTATACATGCTAAAATACTTTTTAAAAATAATATAAATAATACAGTATATTTCTAAACGCATGCATTAATCTGTGTTAAAACTATTTTGCTGCAACAAATACCTAATTATTCATAATCACAATGTAAGGACAGCAATATTTTCCCGTAAAAGTTTCTTTTTAAAGTTAAATGGGCGATACGGAACTTAAGATTGATGAAATCGTTGCCCAATGTTGGAAAAACCATTGTTGTTTATCACGTTTTTACATTTACAGGAAAGAGGAAATGGGCAAAAGTCTAAAATTTAAAAATTATTAAATGTCTTACGTGTTCTAAAAAGGGTTAGGAAAAAGTGAAATTTAGGCACATTTTCAAAGAGTATCATCCCTTTAATATATTTGGAAAAAAGTAAAATAGAGCTTCATTTACCTTAAAATTTACAAATTCATGCACTTAATTTTCGGCTTAGAAATTTCATACGAAGAATATATGATTCATAAAAAAACTAATTAATTATGAGAGTAAAAAATAATTAAGTGAAAAAGCATTCTCATTCACAATGTTTTCCAAAATAATAGATCACATAGGAGGATTTAGCTGACTCAGCAAACATTACCTCGGGAGCTTTCCTGGTACTTAATGAAATATTAGGTCACACTTAAGTCAAATATCTATGGAATAAGAAATAAACAAATACTAGTTAAAATATCTTTAGGACAATTATGCTTATCATAACACGGTAAGAAATTAATAAGTTAAAAATTTCTAATATATATTTCATTAAATATCATTTCAGGGATATGTATATAAAATACTTATTTTTAAGAAAACTTTCGTAAAAAAGAAAACACTATTACTCTTAAAGTGTACAAATATGAAAAATATACCAAATAAATTGATTAATGCCTCCTAAAAGTATCAAAATGCTGACATAGATCTCAAGAATTAGGATGGCTCAAAAAAAACATTTTCTACTTGAGATTATGCTTTAGTCATTGGTGGCACAAAGTGCACATAAATAAGTTGAAGTTTGTAGGACAATTTTTTGATTTGCAGCACATGGGTTGAATTTTTGGGCAACGACACTTTTTTTACACAAAATTTGTAAAAAATATATTAAAAAACTATTATTTCAATTTTTTCATGACACACCGATGGCATCTTTTAATCCATCGAAAATTAGAAACAAAAATTTTTTTTACAAATTTTGTTAAAAAAAGTACTTGACTGAAATTTCAACGCATTTGCGGGAGATGTAGAAATTGTCCTACAAACTTCCATTTTTTTATGTGCATTTTGTACGACCAATAGCACCTTTTCCACATCTACCCATCAACAAAAATCGAAAAAGAAGTATTTTCCGTGATGTTCGCCTATTGGTGCAAATACATGAATCTCGCAACAAATGCAATACATATAATATATTTTTAACGTGGAAATAATAGTTTTACATTTTAAAAAAATGTACATTTATACTGAAAATTTAGATAACAAATGTAATATATTGCACTTTAAATCTAATATGCATATTTTTTTAAACAAGGTATTTATTGTAAAAGTTAATACTGTACTTATGCAAGGTAGTAAATAAATAACATAAATAAATGTACCACCCATTAAAATCATTTCTGCGTATCATTTGTTCACAAACACGAATAGATTAATAATTAAATTTACTTGAAAATGGCACATACAGTTAAATAATAGAGCCATTCCATTTCAGATCAGGCAGATGGTGTCACATGACCCTCACAGATTTAAATATAAAAAAAAAATTACAGTAGTTACAACTAAGGGACATATAAAATATCCCAAAAGGATTTTGGGGAAAAAAAATATTTCGCTGGTTACAGACTTTTAAAATTTGGAAAAAAATTGGCTGTTTTCAGAAAATCAGCAAAACACTCAATTTCATAAAAATTGATTAAATCTTATATTAAAATGATTAAATGAGAGCTAGTTTGAATTTCTGGTTTCATTGAGAAACGCACAAATGGCCATTTTTGAAAAATCATACAAAATATCTGGGGTAAAAATACACAATATAATTGATAGCAGTTCATTAAGCACTTCAAGGGCAACAAATGAGCAGATTTTCAGATTTTTAAAAAATGGCTTTTTTGAGTCATCACTTAAAAAATCGTAATTTTTGAACATTTTCAAATTTCAAACTTTAAATTCTGAGGGGATATGCATCTCAGGCTTACAATAAAATTTGATACAAGACTTCCATAACAGTACTTTGGATTGCCACCTCTGTTTTGTCAAAAATAAATTTCTTTCATAAGGAAAAAAATCCTAAAATCGGTAAAAATGCGATTTTTTTCACTTCAAAAACTTTTTTTCTTTGTCAATGAAGCCAACTAGATTTTTCAAATTAGTGAATTTTTATACTCATTTCAACCCTTGGGTGCAGTAAAATGCTAGGGCAGTTTAGAGTCAAATTTCAGAGGGAAAGCGTGGATTTATTTATACTTTCACAAACTGTATTCAAGTAATAAACGTATAGAATAATTGGAATAATATAATCTGCATTTTTAATGCAAATAAAGAAGAAAAAAGTGACGAATATGTGACTTATGTTATTTTATTTTTTTATTATCGTTGACTTCTCCAATAAAATAATAAGGATTTATTTATGCCAATGAATGGTTCATTTTTAAAGTCTTCAAAATAATCTAATTTTTTGTTACAGCATCCATTTATGAACTCATATAAATATTTTATAGAGAGCAATGTAGTATACTGACATTTGATAAAGAAAATAGTTAAAATGAAAACTAACCAAATTTTTGAACTTTATTTCGCACAAAAACACAATTAAAGCTACATAACACACATTTACAAATAACAAACGCCCTACAAACACACATTTAAATTCCTGTATTTAACTGTGTACTAGATTAATATTCTCTCTCCACAGTAATGTGTGGTGTAACCCCGCCCCTCAAAAAAATAAATGAATAAACATTTCTTTTAAAAAAGTGGTCGTGATTTTTAGGCAGAAGTGCGATGTATTTCTTAATAGATTAAACATTTTTAAGAGGGACTTTTAAGGGGCAAAACTTGCAAATGCATATATTTTTCAAAAACTCTGAAACCCATTCTGGGTGTCCTAGAGTGGGTGGCACCCGGCGGGCCCCTCGCCCTCCCGCCCCTTGTAATGACACTACTGATACAATATATATATTCGGTGGCATTCCTAGCAAGGGTGCCACAGTAAGTGGTTTATTTTAATTATTTTGGGAGCAGGTCTGTTGTTGTGCAACTAATTGTAGTCTTAAAGCTGTAGCATGGACTAAACCCCACGTTTTGTATTTCAATTTTGGTTTGTTATGCTTGTTTTGATGATTTTCTGGCTTATATTGCTGTCGACTCTAGCGTGTTTTTGCTAGGGATTTGTGAGGTGCTCTGCATCGCTCATTCTTTGTCACAAACCAACACTGATAAGTCCTTGTCTCATTTTGAAACCATATTTTTTTTTTTTTTTTGATTTGTAAACCTTTCAAAAATATTTTACTGCATTTCTGTTATATACAAGTCGGTAGAATTGACGCTCAATTGGAAAACATGATAACAAAATAAAAAAAACGATAATTTTTTATTTTTTTGCCAAACTTGTGGTGAATATGTTGACTACTTTCCTTCTGCATGCAATTTTATCAGTATTTCCTTGTGCTATAATTTCAAACGGCAGTAGGAGTAAAGCTATAAGACCGTTATTTTTTCGCTTCTCTCCGTATTGAGCGGGTGAGATTGCGCACATGGATGATTCCCCCCCCCCCCCCTTGTGATGGCTTTCGACAATATGTAGATCATATTACTGGTAACTGCAAGTAAATTATCAAAATTGCTGAAAAAGCGTTTGCTTAAAAAGTATCTCTATCTCTTATCACAATGAAAATTCAAGCCCTTACATTTGGAAAGCAAGCAATACAAATGACGTTGATCCTACAGTTTCAGAGAATAAAACTTATGAATTCTAGTAGACACTGTGCTGTTGTGGCTGTACAATTACCTGGAATCGCGGTACACTCACACTTTCCCTTCCCCGAAAATTCAAGCGCACCATCTCTCCGCGACCTCGCTATCTCACCATATAAATCAATATTTATATGGTGAGATATATATACGTACATACGTACACATATATATACGTACATATAACGTACATACCGAGCTTCAATGACAGGAATGAGCTCTCCGTAGGTCTATAAACAGGGCAACTTTAATCATAACAACCTTGTATAAGTCTTAGAAAAATAAAATCTTTATCACAAAATCAGTTGTATTACCAATTATTTTAATGTTATTTTAAGTGAATCAATTTGCAATAAAGGATCATTCATAAATGATGTCACACTTCGAGGGGGGAGGGTTCGTGAAATTGCGACAAGGGGGGGGGGGGGTAACAAGAAGTGTGACATCATGCTTATACAACATATGTGACAAAGGGAGGAGGGAGGGCATGTTGAAGCGTGACATTTTGTGACAAAAGGGGGGATGAAATATATGGGGAAAAAGTGTGACATCATTTATGGACGGTCCCTAATCTATTTACTTTTTAGTCACTTTATAGGAAGTCTCTTTTTAGGAAAGGGGTATGCAGACAGGCCTACTGGCTAACGAATTTCTCACATTCTAAAGGTTTATTATTACTATTGTTATCATTATTTTTTAATGTCAATTATTGTTGAATTTTATTTTTATAGTTTTAGTCTATCAATATTTCAAGGACCACTTTAATCTTTATTTATTTATTTTTTATCATGGAGAAAAACCCTTTCAGCTGTATTTTGTTTTTAATTTCTTGATTATAATTATATTTGTATTTAATGTTTGCAATAAAATTTTAATACTTTGTATGTTTTATCATTTTAAGTTCTGGAGTTTATTGAATACTCTTACCTACTAAGGAAAATAAGCAAACGGGGAAAAGAACTTCTTGTTTCCCAAAGGAAAGTTGTGGAAACTTAATTTTCAAAAAGTAAACTTTCAAAATATAATTAACTATTCTTATTTATTTAGTCCACAACTGTGTACATCTGGAAGAACAGAGTCAAAAATAAACAGGTTTATTCATTGGTTATTAAAAACGAAAACATACAAGCTATCTCGTCAAATAAACGTTTGTTTAAGTAAATTAATTAAAAACAAAAGAATAATAAAAAATATATATAAATATATATATATATATATATATGTGTGTGTGTATATATAACGTTCTAATGACCAAAATTTTATTCAGAGCTGTTTCGTTATGTCTCTAATACTAAATGATGCAAATTCAACAAAAATACACTTACTTAATTTCGTAAATAACAAAATAGGCTGAAAAATAATTACAAACTGGAGTGTAATAAAATATTTATTAACACAAATATCGCATACTAGTATTTTTATTATTCAATGAAGATACCTTATTTGTTATTACTTCCGTTTAGCACGCCGAAGTTTTTATTAAAAAACTTTTATTTTCTTAAACAAAGAGATATAATGTAGAAAATTGTTACTAGACGGCAGCACGTGTCGACAGTGTTTTAATGCGCTGAAATCGAAAACCGCCTGTTAGTTTCTGTTGAATAATTCGTCACGTAAAAGCAGCAATAACATTTAATCTCCATTTTTGTATTAAAAGGAATATGTGTAAGGATGTAAACTAACGTGCTTTTGAAAAAAAATTATTACTAATTTTAGGTTTTGGTTTGCTTTTAGAATTTATGTTAAGTTTATATGTAGAAAGTGCATTAGTTAGAATATATTTAATGAAACATTCAAATTTTATTATCAATTTTAATCAGACATTTATTACATCAACGCTACACTTCTTGGGGAGGGGATCTGTGATTTCAAGCATAAAACATAAAACTTAAAATTAAAAAAAAACTTTTTTAAAAAAGAAAGAAAATAGGGGGGGGGGGGGGGTTCGATGCCTTTGAGAAGTGGAATTCAACGTTTTCTACCCTCGGGCCATATAAACGGGATAGCTCTTTCATGTGGGCCGCAACAAAACAATTAATGAAAATTAAGCTGAAGTTCATTGACAATGTCGCTAAACTCATCCAAGAAACGATCTTTTTCACGGCTAAATTAAAGAACAATTGCTTGGCCAAAAGAGAAAGTATTTTTGTAGATTGTATTTTCACAAAAATAAGTTTATATCAGTTTGTCAAATCTTCTGGCTGCTTTTACCGGGGGGACACTCGTAAAAAGGCCGGCGGGCCGCAGGTCGAGTATTACTCCCCTTGAGTATTATCAATATAGAAAAAAAAAATGCTTCTTCTCTTCTTTGTCTGTAAATTCCTTTTAAAATATCTTTTGCTGATTTTTTACATTTGAAGAAATAAAGTTTCTTTTTCTCTGCTGAAAAATTTACTTTAACTCATGTTTAGACGTTTTTTACAGGTATGTTTAGTATCGTTTTGGATTTTTTCCTTATTATTTTTTATTTTTTTTTCACTTCAGATTGACACATTGAGGTTCGTAAGCCTATGCAGCGAGGGGCACATCAAATAGTAACAAAATAAGAAAATAAAGTAAAACGCTGTTCGCTTACTAAAACCTTTTCTTTTATTATTATTATTATTTTATTTCTTTATTTATTTATTCATTTTTTTAAAGATGATGCATTTTAATTTCGATTTGAATCTTTAGCGCAAAAAGAAAAGGAGCGGAAAAAATCCCCGAATTTTGCATATTATTGCCCATTCAAACATTTCCTCATATTTATTTCGGATATCCGTGTGGATCCGTCAGACAATTTTACCGGATAGCCGATATCCGGAAAAATCAGTATCCACTGCCCCCCTAAGCAAAATCCTGCGTGCACTCTGTATATGGGTTATTATCACCAAGTCACTCTAGTACAAAGTAGTCACTCTAGTACTATTGTATAAAATTTTAAAAAATTACTATCTTATCGATGATTCGTTACTAACATTTTTAAATGATTTTACAATTGTATGGAAAAATTATTTTAAAAATGAAGTTACATTTCAAAATGTCATTTTCTTTTCTTGGCATGACCCGAACAGTGTTTAGAATAATTGATAATGTCAAAGCACACTATAATTTTTTTTCTGCTTAATGTTTTGTATCTTAAACGATAAAAATACTTCTGAAGCATATGCACAATGCATGATTTCTAAAATATTTTTAAAAGATAAGTTTTTATGCAAAAAATTAATGTTAGTGTGTCACTCGAAAATTTATCCTTTTTAGGGCACATATGTTTGGTTCTCTATCATCTATGTGGAAGGCGATAGTACCTAATATTTCAGGCTAAACTTCAAAAGTCTGATCAAAATTCTATTTTGTTAATAGTTGGGGAAAATTTAAGAAATAAATTCTGGAGTTAGAGTCGACACGTTTTTAAGCGACTCCGATTTCGACTCCTTTGCTTCAAAATCAGCCCGACTTGACTGCACAGCCCTGTTATAAACATTTTAAACATGTAAACGAAGCAGATGATTTTATTTTCCTAGTTTCGTGCTTGCTTAAAGAACTGTTTTTATTGCCCGGCAGAAAAGGAGGTGAGTAATTCGGAGATAAAAAAACGAAATGCGTTGTAAATAAGTTTTGCTATCGTTATGCAAGTATTAAAATCCTGCCATATCCCCTTTACAGTCCAGATCTCACACCATGCGATTTCTGGTTGCTTCCGACGTGGAAGAAGAAGTTCCTAAGCAGAAAAAATTATAAAGTTTCCGAATTTATTTCAGCTGTGCAAGGCTCTTTGAAGCAGCTTGTTTTGAAAACTAGGACTGAACGATGGGACCGTTGCATACCACCTAAGACAGTGGCGGATCCACATGAGAGAGGGGAAGGATAGGGGCGATCGCCACTCCCAACAAAGCCCCATGAGATTCAAGGGAGGAGCAATAGGAGCAATAATCCCTAAACAAGTAGAACGAAAAACTAATGAAAAATAAAAAATCTACAAATACAAAGAAAACTGAACCTTTATTTATTAGGGTTCCTTATTATTATTACCTTATATTTATTTGAAATCTAACCACGAACACAAATTTCATTGTTCCACGAAAGATATATGGAAATTTTTTAACTTGTATGATTGAATACCGGTAAGCTGGAAGGCAGAGGTAATTGATACTTCATTTTATTTTGCCATATCAAGAATTGCTTAGAGTTTTCCACCTTGATGCAAAAAAAAAAAAGGAGAAATGAACAGATTATCATCACATAATAGTATTATATTCTTAGGTTTTAAATTATTTTCCTCATAGACCCATGACCTCTGCTTCTCTCATTTGTAATAATTACGTTTTTGCTTTCTAATTTCTTTATTTCGATCTGTTTCTCATATTAATATGGGTACTTTCATTAAACTTTTATTTTCTGAATTGAGTCTGAATTGTTTACTTTATCAATAATTAACTCCGATACAACATAGAAATAGAATTCATATCAGAATAATATTTATTTTACATTAAAAACAACACAACTATATACAATACATATATTTATAAATATATTCTGTTTCTAAAGTCAGGGGTGGTCCTCCCCGTCTCACCCCCCTGACGGGCCTGAAAGCGCTCCTCCCAAATCGAGTCTCTGGATCCACCACTGACCTGAGGGAATGTATTTTGGAAAAGAATGATTCATTTTTCACATAAATACATTTCTTATCTTTTTATGATCTTACTCAGTTTTTATAAAATGTCCTTTGGGTATACATAATTGTTGTGACTTAATGAAATTTGTTTTCTAGGAAACTTCAACATGCTTTTAGCAGAGTGCGAATGTGCCAAATCCAAATGAAAACCTCCATCTCCATTTGGGAACAATTTTGGTACAGAACATCTTCAAAAAAGTGTAAAAGTGTTTAACTTTTTTGCATATATTCTGAATTAAATTTATCTCCTTGTTGCATACATTTGAATATGCAATTTGTAGAAATAATTATTCAAAGCAATGTAGCGTTGGGAGGAGAAACTAAAGCTGTTGATGGATTTAAGCATTTCTCTAATTAATTTTTGCAATGTGAGAGAAATTCATTCGTAGTTCCCTCCCCAGCTCGTTGCTTTTTCATAATGCCAAACGTATCTTAAGAATGAGACAGTGAAGCTGTTGATGGTATTGAGTTTTGCATTAATTAGTGTTGCGACGCACAGAAATTCATTCGAAATTTTGCACGGTTGCTGTCTGATAATACCAAACGCATCGTTAGGATGAAAGACTGAAGCTTTTGATGTATTAAAGCAATGCATTATGAATCGTTTTCAACGAAGGGGAAATTCATTCATAGTTTGCACTGTTGTCCTCTCCTAATACCACGCTTACCATTTTGTTTTGCACTGAAAAAGTAAATTTGCTCATGTTTATTTTTACAAGCTATTACTGGTGAATTTTAGAACAATTCACGAGAAATGGACTCCGATTACCCAAAATATTTGTCAGCAAAATGCCTTTAATTTTCCTTTTCCGTCGCTGCTAGATATAAAGACTTGCTCAAAAACTAAACAGACGCAAACATACATTAATCCAAATTGGAGAGAGTTGGCAGTTGCCCCACGAATAACTCACCCACATTATGGGGCTTTTATGTAATTTTCTAAGAATGATATTTTAGTTGAAAACGAAATTGGGGTTAAGAATGATAAATTGGAATCTGTCGACGAAAATGTTGTTTATTTTCCTTCAATTAACAAGAGGAAAATCAGCAGATGAATTACAGTCACGATTCGAAAATAAACTCAGAAGACACCTTCCAGCTCCCACGATAAGACATTACGCATCAATGATGGTGCCCTTGAAATATGACGAAGGTCAGTAGCCCTATGTTGCCAAACTGATAAAAATAATTGAAGACCACAGAGAGAAAAATGTTTAGGCGTTGCACCGGTCAGTCCACACCGAAGAGCTCGACTTCTAATAGTGGCTGGCCTTGGATTCGGTGAGATTTTAAAAATTAGATCCTTTAAGAAAAGGAGCGAGGAGTGAACTGGATTCTTAGAAGCAGCAATTTTCTTGAAGGAAAACTTGTGTGGAGAAGGGGGAAAGATGCGATTCGGTGACTGCAGTTTCATGAATAATAATGACATATCTCGGCTTTTGATGGATGGCTAACTGATTCAGTTTCAAGTGTCGAAGTGCATGCGATTGTTATCCACATCACGCCTCTAATGATATGATTATGGAAAGCTTATGTGTGTGTGTGAGTTGCGTAATTTGAAATGGCCACCAGAAGAGAACAGTAGAAATTGAATTTTTATTGTTTATTTCTCGCATTTAAATGATTCCGTATTTTCCGAACGGTTAAAATTATAATTTGTGAGAAAGAATTTGCCCTTGTTTGCTAAGAAATCTTTTTGCTTTTACAGCAGTGAGTTTTCAGCCGTGCAAGACGAATTCCTCATTTCAGTCTTATGACTGTAAACTTGAAGGACTATTGAACATTGAAGAAGAATGAGTTTTGGAAACATTTTTGTTCTCATAAGCTATGTTTCAGTTAAAACATTCATTTCTGTGTGTTTCCCAACCGAACTATGTAGACAATGTTAAGGGCTAAAAAAGTGTTGACTAGCTTTTGGGACCATTCATAAATGATGTCACGCTACGAAGGAGGAGGGTAGTTCGTGAAATTGGGACAAGGAGAGGGGGTAACAAGAAGTGTGGCATCATACTTATGCAACATAGCTTGGCATGTGACAAAGGGGAGAGTTGGGTATGTTGAAGTATGACATTTTGTGACAAAGGGTTTGTTCAAAGGGGGGAGGTCAAATATATGGGAAAAAGCAAGACATCATTTATGGACGGTCCCTATTAGATTCCATTGCAAAAACGTATCGAATGTGAAAAATGATTTAGAATTTCATACAGCTTGAGAAGATTTAAATATCGTAATTATGTCGTCGTAAAATATCCAAAATTTTCATCTCCAGCACCTTTCCTTATGTCAATACTTAGATTTAATATTCATTCTTACCACATTTGTGCGGACCTGTGAAAGTATATTATTTTCCCCATGGCGAGCGTAACGAATCAACTAGGCCAATCTAAGCCAAAAGTAAAAAGTAATAGAAATCATAATATAATCCTATTTGCCGAAGTACGTATAAAGAGGGTTCCTGCAATTTTGTAAAACTAAAACAATCAAATGTTTAGAAACTACGCAGGTAATTTCAAATTTTTTAATAAAATTCTGATTAAAAAAAAAAAAAAAGAAGTACGACACGTTTCCGGGTACTGAGGAGCTGGTTCCGCTCTACTGAGAGTGAAAATTCGTTGGTCCAGTGCTCCGCTCGAAATCTCTTATTATTCTAATGCCACCGTTTCATACACGAAAGGGTGGTGGTACATTGGGAGGATCTGTGGTAATCGCCATGCATAATATAAGTTTGAGACTTTTTACTGCATTGACGTTTTGGTTTAAATCAAGCTTTTGGCTTAAAAAATGGCAACATCGAATTTTACTTCTAAAGCTTGGAATGCAAGTTAAATAAGCACAATCAGAGTCATAATAAACGCTTATGTCTAAAACAACGTTTTGAAAAGAGCAAAATATACTGCCGTGCTTTAAAACAATTCAACACCTTTCGGTAGCAAGAGACCATTTTTCCTTAAAATCATCACAGATTTTTGCTTTTTTTTTTTGTAATACACAGAGCTAATTCTGTTTCTATTGTTGTTTCTAATGCCACTTGGGTATTCAAGCTGCCTTCGCAGAGCGACCAGGATTTAAGGCAGTAAGGAGCGCCTTCCGTTTTAACCAGGGATCTAGAGCTGGAGCGAGAAGCATTGGAGCGACACAATTTTGCTCGAAGCTCGGAGCCAATTTTTACTTTCTTTCTTTTTTGAATTTTACTTACAACTTTGAAGGTGAATAATTTTTCCTTCTTTCTTTTTCTTCTTTTTTTCTTTTTCGTTTATTGCATATTGGATGGTTATGATAAGATCACACCTATTTTTTCTTTGCTAAGTGTTTCTGTTATTGGGGTGTTTTCTAATCTAATGCTGCCAAGACCAGGCAACAGTTCGTAGCACCAGACGGTATGTCTTTTAAGGCCTCTTTCTTTAAAATCTCACGTTTACACGAGTGGAACAATTTTAATTTCCATTTAATTCGTATTGGCTCCTCTAAATGTTTCTTGCTCATCGTAAAATGTTCTCAATGCTGCTAACTGCATAAGTCACCAAGTCACATCCTCATGTCTAGTTTTGTAGCTCTGGCCCTTTTTTTTTTTTTAATTTTTGGGGTGTATATATAGTTTTTTTTTTCCTTGCACAGAAAAGGAAACATCAAATATTCAGTGATAAATGAATTGTTTGTAAAGAACTTAGTAATATTTTTACCTTGCACTAGACAACCGGAAATAACCCCATATTATGTATATATAGGTATGTTACGGTGTATGTCCGAAATTAGAGAATGTCGACAATCACCGGTCTGATAGATGGTGAATGTCGACATCAACCAGTGATTGTCGACATTTTCCGATTTAGGAGATTCACCGTAACACACACACATATAGTCGAACCTCGTTTTCACGACACCCGGATGACACGTCACTCCGGATTTCACGTAACTTTTTCAAAGTCCCGAACTTGCAACCTATGATTTTAATGTTAAATAACTCCGCAATTCACGACACTACTTTATTGTGCCACTCCGTTTATGACGGCACTTCAAATTGTTAAAACGGGCTCGATTTTATTTTTTTAACTGAAACCTTTGAGTAAAATAATGAAGATTTCACGAGAAGTTTTTCCTAAACTTCCTGAAAGTGGATTAGTGACAAGTGCTACCAACCTATAGTGGAGAAAATCAACAGCCCCCTCGAACGTAACAATTGCGAGCCAGCAAGGCGTGCACAGAAGGTTTGAAAGCGACAGGTGGAAAGATAAAGTCACGCTGCAGGTTTACTTGAACTTCTTTGAATTAAAGGATTTGAAATACATAAAGATTTTTACAACTGTCAAATATTGACAGTCACAAGAAAAGAGTGACAAGTTTCATTCGCATTGCTCGTAGGATTAAATCTCTACTCAGCAGTACTTCAGAAAATGATAAAGGATAAAGGGACAAGGAGAAAAAAAAAGCATCCATTTTGAAACTCAACTTTTGTTTCTGAAATTCCAGGGACGTACCCAGATTTTAATTTCCAGCGAGAAAGAGTTTAGGAAGACAGGGCAGGGCCAAGGCCAAGCTGCATTCTCCCACTGGCGAGAACCACTATGGCTATTCAACTGCTGTTGAAGTAGAATGGTCATTGTAAATGAGCTTTTAAAAATGCGTGCAATAATCCCTCTTTTAGACTGGCAATTTGATAGAAAGCATCTTTCTTTGTTCGAAAACTTCCAAATAAAACAGAGGCGTTGCATATTGCATTGCATTGAAGTCATAGAAAAATACCTTTCCTCCATGGAAGCTAAACAGGAAGATTTTGACTTTTTGTACAAACTACACAGAAAAATTTTAAATTGTAAATCAAAAAGTAAGCAAACCTTTATTGGAGAATCTTTTCGTGCGAAATAAGAAGCAAGTTATCTTTTCTTTATGTTTTTGCATTGATTTATGAAATGACACAAAATGACGGAAATTGAATCTAATTTAAAATGTAAAATAATTAATATAAACACTTAAATGCATTACTACATTATATGTTCTTTAAATTGTGATTTGAAGTAATTCCGGTTAACACGTCGCTCCGCTTATGACGACACTTTGAGAAAGTCCGCAGGGTGTCGTGATAACGAGGTTCGACTATATATATATATATATATATGTTAAAAAAATGAAAGTGAAAAACAACATTATTCTTACAAAGATAAAACAACGAAAAAAAGCACAAATTCAGAACATTATTCTTATTAAACTGTTCGGAGCACGGAGCGGAGCCGGAGAAAGTACGACGTCGGAGCGAAGCAACTCAAAAAAGAGATTGCCCCAGTTCCCTGGTTTTAACTATTGAAGTTTCCCTTTAAAAAAAATAATAAATAAATATGATCTCCTCCGTCGAAAATGCGTATATAAATCTGCAGTTTTTCCTGTACGCGACGCGCCTCTACCTACATAGATTCTTTGATCACTACATAGACACTTTGGAAAGTTTGAAGGTAAAACTCGACATCTAAGAGGGTCAAAATCCGATAAGCCTATTTTATGAATTAGGGAAAGAAATTGTTTCGCGTAGGATGGCGTAGGCACACGTTTTTCTTCTTCGAACACTAGCAAAACAGTCATTTCAAATCAAAACAATAAATTTTCATTGGCAGCGCCATCTTCAGAGTATGGCCATTAGTAGGAGCGATCCATAATCATTAGTCCGGATCGTAGATATAATTCCAGTTTTTCCCTTCTAACACGGGGGTCACGACCCCGACATTTGATGTTCGTTTGCAGTCTCTTCCTCCATTAACTGCATTTAGCGGCAATTTGGGGAGCTTTTTGGAATAGTCTGCGGAACTTTACGACGCTGTTTACCTGTGCTTCGAGACATTTGGACCTTGCCCTTACAGCAAGGGAGTGGAAAGGAATTCAAATAAAGACAATTCCTGAATTAAATTCGAGGGTTCTCTACAAGAAGGAAATATATGATTGATGTTACAGTAAAATTAGGAGAGAATCTGTAACCGGGAGGTATTTCTATGAGCAAATCCGTCCGTTTGTAAAACTGTTAATTTATCTCTGTGAAAACACGCTATTTACACAAAAAATTAAACAGAGAGTTAATTTTTACTAATTCTTCTTGTCAGTGGTTGCGCCGGGGAAATTTCAGGTCCGTTTATGGAACGTTCACAAAATTTCGAGCTAGCAAATCGTACTTTTCACAGAATTATTTATTAATTAAGCGTGAAATCATAACTTTTTAAAAAATTCATTATATCATTAAAATTTTGAATTTTCACAAAATTATTTGATTTTTTGCAGAAATATTTTTAAGCACCAAAAAAAAAAGGACCCTGCTTGAAATGCTGGATCGACCCCTGCTTACAGTTCCACCAACTTTCGTTGAATATGCAAATTTATTTTTACCAGCTGTTTCAAAACTTCAGAAAACATTTTCATCAGTGCCAAAATCAAAAGAATTTAACTGCCGATCAAATACACAATGTGTTTGGCAGAAAAAAGTACAGCAGTTATAGAAGGAAAAAAAGGATTCACGTAATATTTTATGAAGGCGGAGAACCCTATATGGAACGAAGAATTGCTCACTCTGTTGTAGGATTCTTCTGGAGTCTAATAAAATGATTGATGGTACTATGAAAAATCTTCTGCATTGAGTAGTTTAATGCCGCTATGGTGCCGTGAGAAAGCTCTAACTTTTCCTGGGATGCCACGACTTGGAAAAGTTTGGGAAACCCTGTTATAGCAGACAGTTTCCTTTTATTCCTGACCAGCAGTTCGAGTCCCTATTCCCCTCCCCCCCCCCTTTTAGCCTGCTTTCCCGTAAAAGGGGGGGTTAGAGTATGAAAGAAGTATTAATGTATCGTGAAAGTATCGTTGTCACGAAGTCAAAAGCAAGTTAAGTCATTAAATAAAAATTTAAAATTTAGAAAGTTGGGTTTTGAAATTGAAAAAATGTGTCTCTGTCTGTCCCCCTCCCCCAATAACTTTTGAAGGATTTGTCCGATTCAAAAGATTTTTTTTTTGCATTCGAAAAACTTCAGCGAAAACATCTCATTTCCATTTTTTTTTTTTTTTTTTTTTTGAACAATTTTTCGTAGGTACAATTTTGAACAGAACAAGACAATAACATTAGCGCCTATGGGGGAAAATGGCGCAAATTATGAACTCATTTAATAAAATCCAAGTTCTTATGAACAAGTTTATTGGAAGAAGCTCTGGACGGGAAATATTTTCTAATTTGCACAATTTTTGCTCAGTTTGAACAATTAAAAAAAAAATCAGCATTAGCGCCTACGGGGAAATTTTAATCTTGTATAAAGATTGATCTAACAGACGGATTTTCTTGGAACAAACATTATTAGAGAAAACATATGACGTAGAACATGTACAGCTACGAAGTACATTCAGAGCTAAACGAGCTTTTTCCCCCATGAAACATTTTGATCTGGATCTTTAAGCATATTTCTGAATGAATGCATGAATAAATGAAAATGAATGAATGAGTAATAGAATGAATTAATTGATCAATAGGTATTTACCGTTGGTATATTTGAAGTAGTAAAGAACTAATGCTAAATGAGAAAAAGAGAGAGATAACTAGATTATAAATTTGATGGTGGTGTATACAGTAAAGTAGGCTCGTGTAGTTCTAGAGGGAACTTCTTGTTTTATTAGAGGAAACTCAAAGGTTTCGTTTTTGAATTTCCTTATAAAAAAATGAAGGGTGTTTTAGAATGACATCAGCAAAAATAAAAGTTTCGACGTTTCGTTTAAGATAAAAGAATGAAGTTTTATCAGACGATAACACATTTTTTACCTTTTCAAAAGATAAAATTTTCCGCAACTAATCAAAAAGAACGTTCTTATATCCATACCGTCGGAGACGATACGATAAAACTAATACTGGCCGCATTGTGATTGTTAAACATATATTTATGTTGAGCTACGTATGTCGCACCATATTTGAATGATGAGGGAAAAGCATTACTTATAAGTGGTGAGTGAAATATTTTATGTTGTTTGTTCCCTTAGTTTTTAAAGAAAGCATTATAATCCATTCAGTTACAAAATTACTTTAATTCGCACATAATTAACACAATGAACTCGACAACAGGAAGCGAATATGAAAATAGAACAAACAATTTAACTTGTAAAACAAAAGAGCAATTTTTAGCAGAATATAAGAAAATATGCTTTAACAAAGAAAGTGTTGCAGAGTATTACTTAAAAATTTGGGCTGGAATTGCAGCAGTTATATCGGAGGGTGATATAAATGGTTTAAAAACTTTGGCTAGTGTAATGGAACACTTTATTAATATCGAAGATCGGCTTGTATTGAGAGACTGCTATTATGCCGCAGAAAATAGGATCAAAGATACAAATATCATAATACTGTCTTGCAAATATAATAAAATAAATATTGTCAAGTATTTATTTAGCAATGACAGCAATCTTTTAGCCAGTTTATCTGCTATTACGCGAAATACTGCTTTACCATCAGAAGTGGATGAAAATGGACATAATGCATTTTATTATGCTATTCTTTCAAACAATGATGAATTACTTAATATTCTTTCAAATGAATGGCCGGGCAATTACTTTAAAATTCGCGACAGAGAATTGTATAAATTACTTTTAAGCTCTTACGCAGAATTTCGACTAAAAAACATTTTTATATCACAAAAAATGGAATTTTTACTCATTGAAAGACTAATAAATTTTGATTTTTTTTCTGATGTTCCCGAAAAAAAGGAAAGTACTTTTTGCCAAAAAAACATTGAGCTAAGAATCAAATTCCTGAATGAAAGTATTTCACAGCTTCCTGAAAACCTTTGGATACTTACTGACTTTAAACTGATATTCATGATGGAAAACATTGCAAAAAATATTTATGTATTAAAGCGAAATTTAAGATCAACTTACGGCGCATTACCTTGGAAAGAAATTGAGTTTTGTTTAATTTGTTATATTATTTCTTGCAAAAAAGAAAGCGAAATTAATTTTTTGTACAAGGTTATTTTAAATGCTAATAATATATGTTCTTATTTGAAAGATTTCGCGACAAAGCTAAATGGTGTTATGAAGAATTTAAGTTCAAACAACCCACATAATGTTTCCGAAGGACGAGAAAAAAGTATCAAGAGAATAATTAAGGAAAACCCCAATTTTAGTAAATTATACAGAGATTACTATCAATTAAGAGACATCTATTCATTAGAGAGAATAAGAACTTATGCCAACTTGGCGTTGTCAGCTGATTCTAAAGAAAAGGAAGGGCTATTGGTAATTATGAGATCCCTTCAAGTAATAAGCGAATGCGTGAAGAACACTCCGGAAGCCCCAAATATGTCGTCTCATGTTGCGCGCGACTTGTTGCTTTTATCTGTGTCAGAAAATGCAAGAGAAGTAATTTCTGATTTTCGAAATTCCCCATCTCACGAGCACTTTCTCTTTGAGAGAGCAAAAATTGAAAGTTCAGACGATTTTTTCACTGGTCTTCAAAGTGATTTTAAAGAAACTGTTATCGTAGCAACCGATATTCTTCATGACCACAAAAGAAAAATTGTAGGACTCTCCTGCAAAAAATTAAAAACTATGATACTATAAATGAAATGCAAGAGATTATGAAAATATTTGAACCATTTAAAATTGATGAAATGAAAGTAGAAAATTTCGAAATGGATAGTATTGTAAAGCTAGAAAAATTGGTGCAAAAGCTGAGCAATGAAGTTCCTGAAGAAACGTTGCACAAACGAATTTTGTTTGAAAATATTTTAAAGATAACTGAATCGCATAAAAGCAATTCAAGAAATACTAAAGTCAATTACTTTCTGGAATTTAACACATTGTTGGGAATTATGAAGTCTTCTTTCAATCACAACGCTCTCAGAGAAGGAAAATTTCATGCGACTCAAGCGTTAGGAGATCTGAGTTCCGAATTGACAAGCTCCGAACTTAATGACATTTCTGAAATAACTCTGGAAATTTTGCATAATGTTTCAACAATAACATCGACCGAAAACGAAGAAATACTGAAAACAGTCTATCAAATTCTTCATATAGTAGAATGTGACACGAATGATATCAGAAGCATAAAAAAAATAGGGACGAAGTTAAAAGTAAAAAAGTCGAAAGTTAAGAAAGCGGAAATATCTAATGTGTCTGAAATGGATCTGAGAGACAAACTGTCATGCAAAATAGCCGATCTGAAACGTGTATTGAGTATCAGTGGATTAGACGAAAATTTAGATGTAACGCTTTCTTTTTATTTGAAAAACTCAAAACTGCAAGCAGTAATAGAAATACTTGTGCTAGACATCATGGCACTTTATTCGGAAAATTATTTGGAAAATAACTTACAATTCCTTGATGAGAACGTCTCAGTGTTGGTCGGCAGAGCCTTATGCAATCACTTGGCGCATGATAATATCACAGTTGGCTTAATGTCCGCACCATTGATGGCAACAGTTTTAAACGCAAGAAAACTGACAAGAGAGGATATAATTGCAGACGAAAAGAAAATCGGTCGATTAATTGTTGACAATCCCTACAAAATGCAAGAGAAACACAAACAGGATATCAGGGCTCTGGATATTCAAGGCAAAATGTTCCAAGCCTTGGAAGAAGGAAATATGGCAAGTTTTGAGGGTTGTCTTAAAAACGGTGCAGATATACATGGAAGAACTTCAAATTTGAGTACTGCTTTACATTTTGCTGCCAAGGGACCTAATCTTGAAATAGTAAAATCACTTATTAATGAAAATATATATCTTGACGCTGTTAATTCTAAAGGCCAAAACGTATTGCATGTCGCTGCGGAATTCGGAAGAGACAATACTGTTAAATTTCTGCTTGAGAAGACGAAGTTAGATGTCGATTTTGTAGACAGGTTTGGGAAAACGGCATTACATATCGCAGCGCAAAATGATCATTGCCATGTTGTTGAAATTCTTTTAAAAAAGAAAGCTAATTCTGCAGTTAAAGATGCGTCAGGACTTTCTCCGATATTTCACGCTGTGAGGAATAATCATGTGGATATCACCAATGTCCTCCTAAACACATTTTCGAGTATTTACATGATTGAAAGTTCGGGTGGTTTTAGCCCGCTGCATGTAGCATCCGAACGTGGGTACATACAGTTGGTTAAGCTCTTTCTGCAAAAGCTAGCAAATGTTAACGCAACTACTGACAAAAAGTGGACTCCTTTACATGCAGCAGCTCTCAAGGGTCATTTGACGGTCGTTAAAGTCCTTCTTGAAAAAGGAGCTGATATTGATGCTAAAGAAATCTCTGGGTGTACAGCGTTACATTTTGCAACACAGAATGGTCATGAAGATATCATTAATGTGTTGCTGAAGCACGGTGCTAATGTCAATAGCGTAGATGAGACTTTCCTTAATGCACCTCTGCCTTACGTTACAATGGATGGACGTGGAAAACTAGCAACGATCTTATTGCAAAAAAAAGCCCGGGCAGATATTTCTACAAAACAAGAAATGACCCCTCTTCATTTTGCTGCGTATGGAGGTTATTTGAAAATAGTTAATGATCTTCTTTTCTGTGACATTGATATTAATGCCAGAAATGAACAAAAATGCACTCCGTTGCATTTAGCAACTCGGAGGAATCATAAAAATATAGTGAAATGCTTGGTGAGCAATAATGCAAAAGTGAATCTTAAAGACATCAATGGTTTTACACCATTACATGTAGCTGCATCTAAAGGATGGGCTGATATTTGTTGCATACTTATAGAGAAGAAAGCTGACGTTTGCATTAGGAATACTGATGGGTTAATGCCTTTACACGTAGCAGCAGCTAACGGCAAAGTCGAAATAATTGCTCTTCTTTTAAAAAGGGAAGCTAAAATCAATGCTACAAGTAGGCATGGATTTACACCTTTATACTTAGCAGCTCTAAATGGACATACAGATGCTGTTACTATTTTGGTAAGTAACTATTACCTATCGCTGCCAAATCCAAGGATTTATTTTTATGAGTTACCCTTGTATGCAGCCATTTCTAGAAACCACGTTGACATTGCTGAACTTTTCATAAAGATAATAAGACACAATGAAAAGTGTCTAAAAGAGGGATTACATCTTGCTGTAAAATCTGCTTCTACGAAGATCATAAAAATTTTACTTGAAAATGGAGCGAACATTAATGTTGAAAAGGATGGTATGACGCCATTAATGTTAGCTGTTAAAGAAAATCGGGAAAAAATAGTCAAACTTTTACTTGAAAATGGAGCTGATATTAATTCAGAAAAAGATACTCTTTTCTTTGCAGCTTCCCAGGGTTCTGAATACATTGTACAACTTTTATTGAGTTATAAACCTGATATTAACTACAAAAGCATTGATAATGTTAGGGCGACCAAAATGGGTCTCCAAAAGACAGTTAATTCTCTAATTGAAAAACAATCTAATGTTTATACTCGAAATGTTGATGCGGGCTTAACACCCTTATTTATTGCTTCAAAAGAAAAACATGATAATGATGTCAAACTTTTAATATCGAAAGAAGCCTTGGTGAATTCAAAATCGGAGAAAGGCATTACGGCTTTACACGCAGCAGCTGCAGCTGGCCACAACAATGTCGTGAAGATTCTTCTAGAAAGTCAAGCCGATATATACAGCAAAGATCGCGAAAATAGAACAGCTGTAGAGTTAACTGTTGAACGTGGTCATGTTGATGTACTTAAAACGTTTTTACGTTATAGAAAGTTTGATATAAATTTTAAAACTAGTGACGATTGGACTCTATTACACATTGCTTCGCAAGAGTCAAACTTGGATATGGTTAAATGTTTAGTTAAAGAAGGTTCTGACATACGGGCTGAAACTTCGCGTGGTACCAAACCTATACATTTAGCAGCTAGAGAGGGTCATGTACATATTGTAAAGTTTTTTCTTAAAATTGGGTTGTCCGTTGATGAACTAAGTATGCACTTTCAGGTGCCATTGCATTACGCAGCTCTTTATGGTCAGGTACAGATGATTAGCTTTTTACTGTCAGAAGGTGCAGACGTTTGTGCTAAAGATGTATCTGGATTAACTCCTCTGCATGCGGCTTCTAACTCCAGATCTAAAGATGCTGTTCAACTTTTAATAGAAAATGGAGCTATCTATGACTGTGTAGATGCATTTAATAGAAAACCTTCAGATATGGACGTCCATAAAGATGTTGCGAATGTGTATGAATCAATAGATAAGTTGTTTCAAGCGGTGGAAGAACATTTATTAGTAGATATTGAGAAATGCATCAAAAATGGAGTACTGGTTAATGCAAAAAATGTACAAAAGGGAACGCCTTTGCATTGTGCTGCAAGAAAAGGTTATGATGCAGTAGTCAAAATTTTGTTGCAAAATGGTGCGAACCCTGATTCGGTAGGAATCGATGGATACACTCCTCTGCATTATGCAGTTGCATTTTCCTTCTTAAATGTAGTGAAAATCCTTTTATCTAGTGGCGCGAAGTATAATATTGTATTCGAAACTGGTAAAACACCAAATGATTTCGCCATGGACAGAAATATAGCAAAATTGTTTGAAATATTAAATGAATCATTTAAAGAAGTTAAAGATGGTAATTCCGAAGTTATTAACAAATTAAATAACATAAAAGATATTTCTATAATTAAATCTGTAATGCGGGCACGGAACTCTGAAAATGAAACATTAGTTGTTTCTGCTATTCGTAATAAATTTGAAAAAGTTCAGCAATTGAAAGAAGTAGCTCACGGTGATGTGTCTCAAAAAATAAATCTAGCATTACAACTCAGTAGTAAAAAAAATCACAAAAAAGCTTTGAAAATAATCCAAACTTTGTACGAAGAAAGGAAAGAAATTCTGGGATTAGATAATCCTGGCACACTTGATATTCAAGTTCATTTAATTAAAATACTATATGAGAAAGGTGATTATCAAAACGCTTTAAGTATGCTGAAAGAACTACTTCAAAAGCAAATAACAGTACAGTGTGTGAATGATGAAGATATTTTAAAAACGAAACATTTTATTGCTTTAGTGCTACATAAACAAGGACAATGTAAAGAGGCCTTGAAAATTTATCAAGAAGTTTATTTGACTCAAAAAGAAATGTTTGAGCCAAATCAGTCTAATGTTTTAGAAACTCAACTGGAGATGGCACTAATATTAAACGCACTTGGCAGATATGAAGAGGCGTTGTTTATGAATCGTAAAGTGTATGAAAAAAAGGTAGCAGCTTCAGATTCAAATGATCCTATAGCTGTTCGATCGCTGAGTAACATGGCAATGATTTTGACGAAGCAGGGAAAGCATGAGGAAGCGATGAAAATATATAGAGAAGTACTTGAAAAGAAGGAAATCATCAGTGGATACGCTCATCCTGATACACTGATGACACAAGGTATCATTGCTAGTTTGCTTTTTGTACAAGGAAAAGAACATGAAGCATTGGAGGCTTTCTATGAAATTCTGAAGATCCAAAAATCATTTATAGGACCGAATCATCCCGATAGTTTGAATGAAAATGAGATAGCAAAAATATATTTTCGCAAGGTCAGTGGATCTTAAAACATACGAAAGACTTTTGAATCAGAAAAAAAAAAAAAAACATTTTTCGCCAAGAAAGTCCTCATATTTTGGATACTTTAGCTAAAATAAGATTCATAAATCTCAAGTTGCAAACAGAAGAAATTAATGAACCAAAAACTTTTCAAAAAGACATCATAATTGCTGCCAATAACGGTGATGTCCGAACTAACGAATTTTCATTGGACATTGATGTCGACGTAAAGATCAATATGGCAAAATACTTTTACGCGTTGCTGGGAAAACGTGTAAAAGTGTCACAGCAACGCATGGCGAGTGTGACATGACAAGTGTCACAGCATATACGTCCACCAGAGAATGGTTGACGCATAAATATCGTAAAAATGTTGCTAGAAAGTGGGACTGATGCTACCGAAGTTATCTGTAAGAATGAAACAGCTTCGCACATTGTTGCTTCTAAAAGATATTGTGAAATTGTTGACCTACTTTTTCAACATGTGGAAACTGGTAATTGAATGGTAATTTCTGTCAAGTTCCTTTTTAATCCCTTAACTTGATTACATGTTATTATTGCCGTCTAGTGTTTATTTGTTATTAATAAACATGTAATTTTTCTCTGTGATGTTCTAAGTAAGGCTTTTCAAAAGTTCTTGTTTTTCATTTCTTATTTCTTTTATCTTTATAATACAATTCAAGTTTCATAATTCTGCTTTAGAATCAGGCCCGTCATTTGAGTGATTAGGCGGAGGGAGGGGTCAATTGTACCCCCTCCCCTATTGCAAATAAAAATGCAATGCATTTTTACATTTCTTTATGTATTTTGCTGTTTTTTACCTATAATATACCATTTGCCTATCCCCCTGAAAATTTTTGAAATGACGGGCCTGTTTGGAAGAACAAAGAACATGCTGAGAGTTGTTTTAACTTAAACACACAATTAAAAATGTATGTGCTTTGCACACTAGCATATTTGAAACTTTTAATCATTCAATCACGCAAGGATTTAAAGTAATTAGATCTAAAATAATTTCATTTCATTATCGAATATTAATGATGTTCTGCCTAAGAAAGAGTTAATCAGTTTTATATTTATAGGAAATGCTTTTGACTAACATATGAGTCCTTCTTTCATTCCTAGTAAGAGCTACCCCCCCCCCCCCTTCTTCCTAATGCGCAAGTAAGTTACGTTTGTACAGATTGAAATATGCCTTGCTGAGTAAAAGAAAGCTCGAAAGCCGCACCCAGACAGGGTTGACAAACTTCTTGGATTTTAATAACACAGTCCCGTATTTTGAGAAAATGTCCCGCGTCCCGGGGAACTTATAAAAAATCCCGTAAACTTTTGCGTCACGGCGAGTGGGAACTTTCACCCCATTTTAGGTTACTTTAGTTCGGTTGTACTTCCGCCATTCTACAAATGAAAAATCAAATAGGAACATTAAATAAGTTATTTACCTCTAGATAAAGGGAAAATGTGCCAAGAAACTTTTTAGTTGCATCTACGAAGCACTCGAAAATTGCGTAAAATTACATCAAAATGATCAAAAATCCCAAAAGACACACTCACCTCATTTTCTTTGTTCGAAGTGGTTGGACTACCGCATGCGGTATCACGAAACTACGGCAAAGAAGAAGATGAATGCGATTCCAATATCCTCCAAACGCTTCCAAGTCTCATTAAAACTATGGCAACTTTTGGTTCCACATACCCTAGAATAATTTATGTTTCTAAAAGATACATAATGTGAAATACCATCTTGACAGGCTCGTCATTCCAGAATTTTTCATTGCGGCTGGAAGGCAAAGGTTATACTATATTCAATGCATTGCAGTAAGAAACAATAAAATACGTACATACATACATGCACAAATGCATAATGTATCCAAAAGTCACCGCTGCAATTTCCCCAAATGACGGGCCTGCACCATGATAGGTGAAAAAGTTATTGCAACAAATTTTTACGTAACTTCTCACTTTCATGAAGAAAGAAGCGGTTTACTTTCCATTTCAACAAAACATTGAAAATAAGATATATTTTTGCGCTAAGACTTATTTTTGTCATACATTGTATAAAAATATATAGGAAATAGTTGGTGTCTCCTTTTAGCAGGTGATACTGGCCAGCTTACAAAAATGAAAGATACGGCTGAGGGACCATTCATAAATGATGTCAACACTTTTTTCAATGCATTTGCCCCCCCCCCCCCTTGTCACAAAATGTCCCACTTCAACATACCCCTCTAACCTTCCCCCGTCACATGTCACGCTATATTACGAAAGCATGTGTACATAAGCGTACTGCAGTTCAGAAACAAAGCACTACATTATAATACGTACGTTATAGTTACGTATTTTATTTTTGATGACATTTGTGAGCATAACAATAATTATGAATATATGTGAAGGGCCCCCAACATGAATTGTGCCTATAGTTATTCAAAATGTAATTCGGGCCCTGCTGAAGACTATAAGACCCTCGGCATTTCTTTCGTTAAAAATTAAGCCCTGAAAATGACATTTGGAAGAGGACAATGAGCTTCATTCACTGCCAAACATCCTTACATCATTGCTAATAAGCACTTCAGTTTATGTTTCTTAATTTATCGGTTTCATTTATTTATGGAACGTTTTCAGCGAAAATGCTTCCTTCAAATACAAAACATGTTCCATTTATCTCTCACTTCACAGCTTAATACAAGCCTATAAGATAAAACATTCCACCCAGACGACAGCTGCAATGGCTTCAGATTTGAAGAAGCCGACATGCTTATCCAACCACTGCTGAAAGACACACTTGGAACAAATGTCAGGAATGCTTTGGTGACGTATTGCGCCGCTGATGGAATTACATCATTTTCGAATGAGCTTTTGGATTATCATCCGCTTTCTCGAGGTTTAGGGGCATAATTATGGTTTCCAAGTGCCCTGTGAAGACAAATTTATGACTGAAGCAAAGGAACTTCTTTTAGTGGGGTCATCAGCGAATCACGTTATCTTTACACTTTCTCCAAAGAGTAATATATCCGTTGAGAATTATCTAAGGAATAGTTTTTCCATGAAGGTTTCTTGTTTTGCTTTAGCTTGAGTAAGAATACAGAAGTTGATTAGAGATTTGCAATGTCAGGATGTGTTCAGAACTGTGTGATTGTCAAAATCACAAGTAGGAAACGAGAGGAAGAACTTGTATTTATGTTAAAATTAAAGAAGAATTCAGGAAACTGGAGCAACAATATGTTTGAGTTGATGCGTTCCGAGTTCCAAATCGGACATTTGGAGCGTATGGAGCAAGAACAATGGAGTAATGAGATTTTGATCGAAACAGGAGCAGAGCAGGAGCACAGTTCTTTGCACTCTAATGCTCCGTTATTTTCTTCCGAATTATTCAAAAACTTAAAAATAAATAAAGGAGGCTCTCTTTCTTCCTTTTTTTTGCAACAGAGAGCATTTAAAACACTACATATTTATTACGAAATAAATAGTGTGTAACTAACTGTTTTACCACATATATACTACACGCCTATTAATAATAACTAAATAAAAGTGGTAAGTAATGTAATTTCTTTTAAAAGTGCACGGAGCACGGAGTAGAACTCCAATAATATTGCGGTAGCTTTCTGATAAAGCTACCATTATTGATCTATTCATTTTTTGATAGATTATTGTCTATTTCGCCACCATTGACTGAATTGCACAGGGGTCATTCATAAATGATGTCATCCTTCAAGGGCTGGAGAACCTGTGACAGCATGCGACAAGAGGAGGGCGTAACAAGAAGTGTGGCGTACATTTTGGTTTCTATAAAAAGATTTAAAATCAGCAAACTAAATTTATTTTAAAGGTTTTTTTTTAATTTTCAGAATTTGATTTTAAAGTATCTGACTTCATTTTGTATAGAAAACACTGATGATGATGAAAGTCTAAATTTACTTCCAGTTAAAAGTTTAAGAGAAAATCTGCTCACGCATTTGCACTTTTAAGATAAAATAGAGCGGTTAGTTTCTTCACAAATTAAGTACACACCATATAAGGTAAATGACCCGGTAGTGGACACTGCTCTAGTAGTGTACACCTAGACCTTTAAGCTCCTAAAATAAGCGAATGTAAGATTAAACTTGAATGAAATTATCAGAACCTATAGTGAACGATTCCTAGTGCTGGTTAATAGAACTAAAGTTGGCGGGGAGCATCTATGCAAGTCGTGGATCATAATATTTAATAGCTGCCTCCCCAACGGTCACATTTGCTGCTCTTTACTAAAGCCGATCAATAAGAAGGTTAGGGATTTGGGGGAAATATATGGAAAAAAAGCGTGACATCATGTATGAATGGTCCCTTAGTCATTTTTAAAATTATTTCTCCAAATTAACAGCATAAAATAGATGATATTAATTTATGTCCACTATTAATGCAAATACGTGTCTTATAAATGTCCACTATAGATATAAATTAAGCGTTTAGTAAATTTGATGTAAAAATCCTAATTTTTCATCAAATCACATTTTATAGGTAATTAATTTTTAGATAAATAGTTGGCGATTAAGCTAAATGTACAAATATTGATGTAAATCCCTTGAAAAAATTTTGCCATGGAAAAGAGTACGAAAATTTTCTTAACTGTGTCCACTACCGAGTCATTTACCTTAATCATTGTTATTCTTATGCTCTCATTCTTAGGTTCATTTAAGTTCAACAATAAAGAAATGTAGTCTATAACGTTGTGCTTTTTTTCTGAACTGCAACACTGCAAATACATATACCTATGTAATATAGCGTGACATGTGACAAAGGGGGGTAGGGGGTCCATTGAGGTATGACATTTTGGGACAAAGGAGGGAGGAAGGTCAGATATATTGAAAAAAAGTGTGACATCATTCATGAACGGTCCCCTACATGTTTAATCCATAAACAGCACATTACTAACCAAAGCTCAAATTTGGACCAGGTAAAAATTAAAAAATTGTGCAATTCAAAATATGTGTTACAGGATTTTAAAAGTTATTTTAAAGCAGTATCTGATATAGTTAGAAGAAGTTCAACGCACGGTGAAAAACACTATTTATAAAAGTTGTCAAAACATGGGTGGGTGAGATGATTAACGACTGTGAAGCTTTCATAAAAATTAAATCCCTTCCTCCAATTGAGCGTAGGATAACGGAAATTAGCAGGTGGCTCGTGTTATCTTTCGTTGCTTTATTTGTTTGTCTGGAAACCAGTACTTATGTGATTTTAAGCCAAAGATCTGGAGCAGGCGCATGAAGCAATGGAGCAACGACTTCTTGCATAGGGCAAGAGAGAGGCCGATTTTTCTTAAAATAAAAAATTTCTTTGAAAATTTAACAAGAAGTTCCGTCTAGAACTATACGAGCCTACTTTCTCGTATATACCCAACCTCAAATTTATAATATAGCTATCACTTTCTCTCTCTTTCCCATTTAGCTTTAGTTCAACTTCAAATATACTTTTTTCAACGGATAATACATATTCATTCACTCAGTCATTCATTCTTTCATTTATTCAGTCATTCATTTACTCATTCATGTAGTTATCATTTATTTTTTCATTCATTCACTCATTTAATTACTTTATCACGTATTCACTCATTTATTCATTCATTCGTTCTTTCACTCATTAATTTATTCATTCATTCGTTCTTTCACTCATTAATTTATTCATTCATTAATTCTTTCACTCTTTCATCGATTCAATCATTCATTCTTTCACTCATTCATTCATTTATTTATTTATTGAGAAATGCCCTTAAAAATCCCGATCAAAAATTTCATAGGAAAACAGGCTTGTTCAGTTCTTGTTGAGCTTCGTATCAGTACATGTTCTACAGCGTAATATCTTTCTGATAAAGTTTGCTGCGAGCCAATCCGTCGTTTAGATCAGGATTTATATGGGATTGAAATTTCCCGTAGGCGCAAATGTTAATTTGGTACCTTTTCTCGGCGCAAATCTCGCCGAGAAAAATTTTTTGCGACTGAACACGCAAAAGGATAACAACGACGATATTCCGTTTAGCGTTAGTTGCATCAGTTTTGGCGACTTTATCGCCTGCGCCGGAATAATGGAAAAAAGCCGCCATTTTCCTTTTTTAGTCTACTTTCCCGTAAAAGTAAAAAAAATAATAATAAAGCATGAAAGAAAGTTTAATGTATCGTAAAAATATCGTTAAAAATAAAGAAAAGTAAAAAAAAAGTGAAGTAATTAAATAAAGATTGAAAAATGAAAAATTTGAAAGTAGGGTTTTGAGATGGGGAAAATGTGTGTCTGTCGGTCTGTCCCCCCCCTAATAACTTTTGAACGAATCGTCCGATTCGAAAAATCCGTTTTGCATTCGAAAGATCTCGGCGAGAACATCTCATTTCCATATTTTACTTTTTGATTTGAACAATTTTTCGTTCAATTTTGAACAGTTCAAAAAACTTTAACATTAGCGCCTATGGGCGAAAATGAAGCAAATTATGTAAACTCTGGGTACAAGATCCATGCTCCAATGAACAAGCTTACTGGAAGAAGCGCTTGGCGTGAAATATCAATTTGAACAGTTTTTGTTCATTTTTGAACAGTTCAAAAAATTAACATAGCGCTTACGGGGAAATTTCAATTCTATATAAATCCTGATCTAACGGACCGATTTGCTTGGAACAAACTTTATCGGAAAGCTCTTATAACGTAGAACACGTACAAATAGAAAGTTCTTCCAGAACTAACGAGCCTATTTTCCTATGAAATTTTTTATCGGAATTTTTAAGGATATTTCTCAATGAATGAGGGAATTAATACATGAATGACTAAATGAATGAATAAACACATAAATGAGTAAACGAATGAATGAATAAATGTATGGCTGAATAAAGGAAAGAATGAATATGTATTATCCGTTGAAAAAGGTATATTTGAAAAATTTAAGGACGGAAGCTAAAGGAGAAAGAGAGAGAAAGAGATAGCTAGATTATAAACCTGAATTTGGTGTATACGGGAAAGTAGGCTCGTATAGTTCTAGACGGAACTTCTTGTTTTTTTTTTTTTTTTTGAACTGTTCAAAAATGAACAAAAACTGTTCAAATCAATATTTCACGCCGATAGCTTCTTCCAATAAGCTTGCAATAGGAACTTGGGTCTTGTGCCCAGAGTTTACATAATTTGCTTCAATTTTGTCCATAGGCGCTAATGTTAAAATTTTTTGAACTGTTCAAAAATGAACAAAAACTGTTCAAATTGATATTTCACGCCAAGCGCTTCTTCCAGTAAGCTTGTTCATTGGAGCATGGATCTTGTACCCAGAGTTTACATAATTTGCTTCATTTTCGCCCATAGGCGCTAATGTTAAAGTTTTTTGAACTGTTCAAAATTGAACGAAAAATTGTTCAAATCAAAAAGTAAAATATGGAAATGAGATGTCCTCGCCGAGATCTTTCGAATGCAAAAAGAATTTTTCGAATCGGACAATTCGTTCAAAAGTTATTAGGGGGGACAGACCGACAGACACACATTTTCCCCATCTCAAAACCCTACTTTCAAATTTTTTATTTTTGAATCTTTATTTAATTACTTCACTTTTTTTGACTTTTCTTTATTTTTAACGATATTTTTACGATACATTAAGCCTTCTTTCATGCTTTATTTTATTTTTTTTTTACTTTTACGGGAAAGTAGGCTAAAAACTACCTTTTTCCGCATTAAAATTAGTTTTGAGTGAACGACAAAAAGAACATTTTTTTAAAATATAACATATGCGTTGAGTTGATACTCTTCTCTCCCCCCCCCCCCCCGAATTATTATTTTGTAATTGGTTCTTTATTTTTTTTAATGACGGGGCTGGGATGCTGTGTAACTTTTGGAGTCAGAATTGAAACACTTTAAACTTTCTTTTGCAAAAACCTCGAGTTCTAGAATTTGATAAAAGGAACAAATAATACGCAATTCAAGAGTTGAAAGACCTCGTAAGTAAATATTTAATCCAGACAGCATTTGAAAAGACCGACCTTGAACGTCGGGGCGACGCAAAAGGTTTTTCTAAACAACGAACCCTTTCTCTTTCAGAGCACGTGGACGGAGCAGGCTGTGACAATAGCGGTTGTTATGCAATATTAGTCATCCAATAATTAAATTGAATGAGGCGGAGGGGTAGGAAAGCAACCAAAACGCAATGTTCCCCGTCAGAGTTTAGTTGGACCTTTGATGTAGTGTATCTGGAATTACAGTACGACGTGATGGATTCTACCGTAGTGAGTAATTTAGAGCAGGATCGATTCTCCCAATTTGACGCCCAGAACCAAACATGCTTTTTAAGCCCCCAGTCTCCCCTAAAACCATTCTCAAACGAGTATTCTTTCAAAATTAGATGTCAATCAGAATTACAGTTTTCAAATTTAAAATATATTACAATTTAGTTAAAATTTACATTAAAAATATAAGAGCTTTCTGAATACTAAATTATTAAAATTCCCTTTTGGTTCTATATTCTAATCTTTACTGCAGCTATTAACATCGTTAACTCGCCTTTATGTAAAAAATTATAAACTCATTGTTTAGCAAAACTTAAAAAATACGTAATACACAGTTTACTGTAACGACTTTTAAAAATATATTTTGGACATTTTTGTGCCCCAAAAATGATCCTAAAAGTGACCTGATTAGGTAAACCAAATTCTGTCTCCATGCGCTAAATTCGGAGAAATTTATTTATTTTTTAGTTTTCCACTCTATATCTGAAATTAATCCAATAAATAAAAAAATAAAATAAACAACTTTTGAAGCACAAAATTGCAATAAAAATTTTAGACACGTTTCAGAATTAGTTCGAAACAAAAGGACCAACTTCTTTTTGCTTAATCCAATAAATTGTTTCCATTCTTCATTTAGTCACAAACGGAGGGAAATGTCAGTGCGTAAGAGTACGTATTAAAGTATCTATTACATATTATACAGTGGGCTAGGGGAGGGAACGAAACACTCCTTCGTATTTGGACACTATTTACACTAGAGCGGGGTTTCTGAACGGGGGCCATATGGCCCTCCTGGGGGTACCGAAAAAATCTAGAGGGTCACAGCGGAAAAATATGAAAATAGGGGAGCCATGAACCATGTGAAGGGGGTCATAGCTGACTTATTTCAAGCATCTGTAAGCAAACCGATAAAACTTTACATATCAATGTTTACCGAATCTTTCAGAAGTGAGTAAACGATACGAAACTGCATATCAGGGGTTTTTTTTCTTTTTCTTTTATTTTATTTTAAGTGACTTGGTTTTCATGGGGAAAAAGAGCAAAATAAGTTTTAATTAGTTTCATGTTTTGCTCAATGTCTTTACTAATAATGCATCTTTAGTTTTTCTGCAATACACTTTTTGAATTTCAAAATTGTAAGGTGTGTTTCACCTCCAGCGTTCTTTCTTGCAAAAATTGCTTTTGCAGCACGAAAAATATAAATAAATAAGAACGGGAAAGAAAGCTCAATATCCTGTAAAATATTCAACAAATAAAATTGATTAATCAATTAATATTTAAAAACAAAAAAATCACGAAAGCAGGCTTATTACACTACTGGCCTTTAAAATTGCACCAAGAAGGCGACATGCTACAGACATGAAATTTAAACGATAGGAAGAAGATGCTGTGATATGCAAATGATTAGCTTTTCAGCGCATTCACACAAAGCAGGTACCAGTAGCGACACCTACAATGTGTTCAAATGAGGAAATTGTACAGTCGATTTCTCATGTGCAAATTATATTTGAACGTTGTTGCCTGGTGGAAAATTGTTGTGATGCCTCGTGTAAGAATGAAGAAATGCGTACCAGCACGTTTCTCACTTTGATAGAGGTCGAATTGTAGCCTACCGGGATTGCGGTTTATCCTATCGCAATATTGCGGCTCGCGTCGGTCGAGATCCAATGACAGTTAGCAGAATATGGAATCGATGGGTTCAGGAAGGTAATACGGATCGCAGTGCTGGTTCTCAACAGCCCGTAATCCCTAGCAGCCAAGAAAACAGGCATGTTATCCGCATGGCCTTAATGGATAGTGCAGCCACGTCACGAGCCTTGAGTCAAGAAATGGGGACATTTGCAAGACAGCACGAACAGTTCGGCGACGTTTACAGCAGCATGGGCTGTCAGCTCGGAGACCATGTCTGCGGCTACCATTGACGCTGTATCACAGACAGGATCGCCTTCAATGGTGTGACAGCGACGAACCTGGGTGCGCGAATGGCTAGACGTCATTTTTTCTGATGAATCCAGGTTCTGCTTACAACATCATGATGGTCGCATCCGCGTTTGGCGGCATCGTGGTAAACGCACACTGGCAGCGTGCATTCTCCATCGTCATACTGGCCCATCACCTGGCGTGATGGTATGGGGTGCCTTTGGGAAATACACATCTCGGTCGCCTCTTGTTCGCATTGACGGCACTATGAACAGTGGGCGTTACTTTTCCCTGATGGGGTTACGACCCGTGGCACTACCCTTTATTCGAGCCCTGCGAAACTCTACGACGTTTCAGCAGGATAATGCACGACCGCATGTCGCCGGTATTGTACAGACTTTCTTTGATACGGAAAACGTTCGGCTGATGCCCTGGCCAGCACGTTCTCCAGTTCTCCCACCAATAGAAAACGTCTGGTCAATGGTTGCTGAACAACTGGCTCGCCAGCAAACGCCAGCCACTGCGGTCGATGATAAAATCGAGGTTGTAATTCTGGGTACAAAGTTTCTCAGTATCTACTCATCCAAATTTCTTGAAAATTTAATCATTTGTTATTTCTAACATAATATAAGTGTCCAATAAATATCATTTTGTTATCTGCATTTCTTCCTGGTGTAGCAATTTTAATGGTCAGTAGTGTACATGGGAGAGATGCATGCCAGCAAATGATTTTATTATTGATACGAATGATTATAGAAACACAAATCTTTCATTTTGATTTTCAATTTACTTTACACTTCATATTGGAATTTTATATTGAGAAGAAATTTTCTAACTGTACATTCCCCCCACCCCCTTCGGTTGCATGTTTACATATCGGTAATATCTGTCTGATTTTCATTTTCTCTCTGTAGTCAAGTATCTTCTTCTGACGTTTTACTTAATCTCAAAGGAACAAATGTTTTTTTTTTTTTTAATGTTTTTTAAGTGCTTTTTGTATCTTATTTTATGTATGGTCACATAAATAAAATAATGGCAATATACACGGGCGCACCGTCGAACCGGACCCCGGTCCTTCAGTTCCCAGGAGGTATCGGAAATTCCGGTGTCCGATTTCTTTTTAAATACCTGGTATTTGATTTTAAGAAATTAATAATTAGCATGTCTTGAAAAAATATACATAAATAGAAAACTTACATCGTATTTGGAATTTTTGGATATTTGAAAATGTATATGGAATTTATGGGTCTTGGAAATTAGAGCCGGATACCCGGTGCAGATCCGTCAGACGTGAGCTACTGGACATTCGATATCCGATACATCCCTCCCCTCATCCTCTCCTTGCACTCCTCCTCCCCATTCGCTCATTTCACTTTTATTCATCAATTCATTCAGAAATGTACTTAAAAATCCAGATCAACAACTTTCATCGGAAAATAATCTCGTTTAGTTCTGGATGAACTTCGTATCTATACATGTCCTACGTCATAACAGCTTTCCAATGAAGTTTGTTCCGATGTTTGTTCCAAGCAAATCCGTCTGTTAGATCAGAATTTATCTAGTATTGAAATTTCCCCCGCAGGCGCTAATGTTAAATTTTTTGAACTGTTCAAAATTCAACAAAAACTTTAAATCAAAAAATATTTCACATCAAGAGCTCCTTTCAATACACTTTTTTGAAGGAACTTGAATCTCAAGTCCAGAGTTTATTTACTATGCTCCATATTTATCCATAGGCGCTAATTGTTCAAATCAAAAAAAATAATATGGAAATGAGATGTCCTCACCGAGATCTTTCGAATGCGGAAAAAATTAATCGAATCGGACCCAAATTTCCCTTTAAAAGTTATTTGGACAGACAGACAGACCGACAGACACACATTTTCCCCCATCTCAAAACCCTACTTTCGAATTTTTTATTCTTTATTTCACTTATTTTTGACTTATCTTCATTTTTAGCGATACATTAAGCCTTCTTTCATACTTTTTTTTTTTTTAGCTTTTGCTGGGAAGTAGGGAAAAAAGTTTATTTTTCATCTTCTAAAATCTAAAAACACAAGAAAAAAAATCGCATACCTTCATATTTGTTTAAAAATATTATACCAAAAGAAAATAATATACCAAAAAAACCCCATCAAAACCTTTTTGTTTAATATGCTGTAAAAAGCTATTACATTTGTCTCTCGGGCTACTACTATTCAATTACGCTTTTAAAAAATATTTTAAAAATGAGAAAAAAGTTATTTTTACCTGTTTTTTTTTTTTTTTTTAACGAAATCAATCAACTATTACGGTACACGAAAGAAAAAAAATCTCCTAAAAAAAAAAAAAAAAAAAAAATGGAATGTACATCTATGTATATATGTGCCAATTACCGGGACAAGGGGCTTGTAATTCCGCCATTTTTCATTCGAGCGCTCCTTGCTCCACCCAAAATGGCAGTTCGTTTCATCCTTTCCCATCCTCTATCTTTTCTTGAGACATTTCAAGGTTAAAATGAACTTCTCGCAGTTGAAGGTAAATCCGAACGTAAAGAAATTCTCTTTTCTTTTCTTTTTTTAATTATTGACGTCACTGTTGAGAGCATCAACGAGGTCAATTTTGCACTTGGACTTAAAACTTCAACAATTTCATCGTTTAAGACAAAATGATCAAAATACTTTGTGCAGAAATGTAAGTACAAAGATAAAACAACGTGAAAAAGCACAAATTTAGATTAAAATTAACGCAAATAGCTATTTCGAAGCTACAAATGGAGCCTCTTCATCAGTGCATAAAAGAAGAAGAAACGCTCAACACACAAGCATGGAAGCTGTGAGTGAACAAGTCAAAAACCAGAGAGACACCGGTATTTATACCAAATGTGTCGGATTAGCGGTTGACCAATCAAAGGCCAGGACCAAGGCGGGGACAGATCCCGAAGGAAAAGGCGGGAAACGAATATGTAAATTGCAGGAGAAAACCAAAAAGGGAGAGAAAAATTATAAAAATTGTTTCCAAATGTCAGGAAAATATGGAGTGCTGGAAAAATCATTTACTACAGAATGAGAATTTTTCCAAATGTGATAAGCTTCCCAAAAATCAAGTTCATAGACAGAAGAGCATTTGCTGATAATTCTAGCAGAAGAAAATTCAAAACAATGATCTAAAGTCCAACAATGCTGGGCAATGGAAGAACGTGCAAGTTCTTTACGCTTAACATAATTTTCATGTTCTTTCAGACGGTGCTTTAAGGCACGTTTAGTCTGACCTATGTAAAACAGACCACATTTGCAAGAAATACTATAAATACCCCAGTTGCTGTGCAAATCAATGGGATACTTCAAATTTGTAAATTTTATTTTATTCACAGGGGAAAATGCAATATCAAACCCAAACTTCTTCAATATTTTAGCAATTTGCTGACTGATTTTTGGATAAAAAGGTAAAATAATAGTATAAGCCGGCTTGCACTTAGAAACATTGCCAGAAGGTGAAGGCTTAATAAAGTAAATCCGGATTAACTATGGCTTCTTTTGATGTAAACTCGCTTTTCACCAATGTACCGGTTAATGGCGCATTGGATTGTCTTAAATTGAGACTTCAGGAATATCATTTCTCTAGTTTTGAGATTGAAGAACTTATTTCGCTCACTCGTGTTTGTCTTGAGCAAAATACGTTTGTATTTGATGGTGTGTACTTTCGTATGACTGAAGGTTTAGCTATGGGTAATCCTTTAAGCCCTATTTTAAGTGACATTTATATGCACTATTTTGAGACTAAACTTTTCGAAACCATAAAGTTTCCTTTTTATGTCCGTTATGTTGATGATTGTTTTGTATTGCTTGATCAGAAGCAAGCGGATATTGATCATTTACTTGATAAGCTTAATTCCATTGATCCTTGCATTCAATTCACTATTGAAATGGAAGTTGATAGTTCTCTTTCATTCTTGGACGTTTTAATTACTAAAAGTAATGATGATTTTATGACTTCAGTGTTTCGTAAGCCCTTTGCTGTTACACTACCTCCTCACAAATGTTCTTCTCACCCCCCAAACCATAAGTTGGCCTCTTTCAAGGCTCTTGTTTTCCGTGCTTTGAAGATATGTTCCTCTTCTAACTCTTTGGATGCTGAGCTTTCGTACATTAAGGCTGTGGCTTTGGATCGTGGTTATTCTCCTAAGGTCGTCGATTCTATTTATAACAGGTTAATTAAGCCTTCACCTTCTGGCAATGTTTCTAAGTGCAAGCCTGCTTATACTATTATTTTACCTTTTTATCCAAAAATCAGTCAGCAAATTGCTAAAATATTGAAGAAGTTTGGGTTTGATATTGCATTTTCCCCTGTGAATAAAATAAAATTTACAAATTTGAAGTATCCCATTGATTTGCACAGCAACTGGGGTATTTATAGTATTTCTTGCAAATGTGGTCTGTTTTACATAGGTCAGACTAAACGTGCCTTAAAGCACCGTCTGAAAGAACATGAAAATTATGTTAAGCGTAAAGAACTTGCACGTTCTTCCATTGCCCAGCATTGTTGGACTTTAGATCATTGTTTTGAATTTTCTTCTGCTAGAATTATCAGCAAAATGCTCTTCTGTCTATGAACTTGATTTTTGGGAAGCTTATCACATTTGGAAAAATTCTCATTCTGTAGTAAATGATTTTTCCAGCACTCCATATTTTCCTGACATTTGGAAACAATTTTTATAATTTTTATAATTTTTCTCTCCCTTTTTGGTTTTCTCCTGCAATTTACATATTCGTTTCCCGCCTTTTCCTTCGGGATCTGTTCCCGCCTTGTTCCTGGCCTTTGATTGGTCAACCGCTAATCCGACACATTTGGTATAAATACCGGTGTCTCTCTGGTTTTTGACTTGTTCACTCACAGCTTCCATGCTTGTGTGTTGAGCGTTTCTTCTTCTTTTATGCACTGATGAAGAGGCTCCATTTGTAGCTTCGAAATAGCTATTTGCGTTAATTTCAATCTAAATTTGTGCTTTTTCACGTTGTTTTATCTTTGTACTTACAATTTCATCGTTTACTTACTTGCAATTCAACGACCTCGAACGACATGGCAGATTCTTTCATTTAATTGAAACGAATCATAGGTACCTTTCGAAATTGGGATGTAAAAGTTTGGCATCATTGGCTGCCAGATTTTTTGTTCCAGTTGTCAAAGTGTTGTGCTTAGGCGTCATTTCACAGTAATTCAAATTGCTTCAGCAGTGCCGCCAACTGATAATTGTTACGATAATTAAGTAATTGTTAAAAAAATTCTTTTGAGATTCCAAATGAAAACATATTACTTTTACGTGGAACCTTAAAATATCAACTGCTTAACTGACAAAATTATTGATGAAGAGAAAATTTTTTGAAAATCTCCAATCAAACAAAATAACATCATCGCCAACCTTTTACTCTTCTCTGTCATTGAAGTTGATATTTTTTGATAATCTTCTTATATATAAGCGGCTTATTCTGTCTGTCTTTCCGCTATAGAATACCAGGCCGTTTTACCGATCGGGACCCTATTCGGCACGGTTAATGTTTATGACCCGAGAAACTCATTGCTGCAAAACTATAAGTTGTGACTCAATTAGTTCAATTCAAAATTTTCAATGATTTTTTTGACCCGATTTATTTTATTTTTGTATTGTTGCCGTCGTTTCCAATAGTCTAATTACAGTTGCCGTGTGAACAAACAAATCAATGCAGTTGCCATTGTTATTGTAACAAATATACTAATAATGATCAAAACGTTTCTCTGAATTGAGTGAGGCTTCGCTGTATTTGCAATCTCAGTTAAAATTTAATGTATACACGAATTTAATTTACTCCTTCCTTTCTTTTTAATTTATTTATTTATCGTCTGCACTTTTTTTATTTTTCTTATTAGGGTGGCAGCGCTCTTTTTGCCCAGTTTCGTTAAAACTTTTGGTTTGAAAAGCATAACAAAATTTTCAATAAGTTCTTTGGATGGTAAATATATATTTTTCACAAACAGTTCTATTGTATAGTAAATAAATATATAGTAGTGTGGGGCAATAAGCAAAGGGGCGTCCTCGCCGCCTGACCTGGGTAATTCAGTTTAAATTTAAAGCAGACACCTTTGAAAAATCATTTTAATTACAATTTATAATATCTAGAACAGCGGTCATTTCGTATGACCGCCGGGCTTACTAGTAATAATTATTTGCACATGCCTCAAATAACATTTAATTAAAGCATTTGTTTACTACTGGATATAAGGAGAGGTATATAATTATGCACTACAATTAATATTAAAATGCTTTTTTTTTTCCCTTCGAGTGTTGTAGATACAATAGTGAACTCTCAAATATATTCCAGAAATTCTAAAATTATGTTCTTCATTTCTTAAAATACAACTTTTAGCCCCAGTTAAACTTTGATATTAAAAGAGAAAGTTTTTTCCCTGCATATCCTTCTGGTGATATAATCCTTATTATGAAAATTTCAATGAAATGAAGGAATCTCATAAATTAAACAAAACCTTTTCAGGGGTATGTGAAACAGGATAAAGTATGCAAAAAATTATGATTACAATTCGATCACGCATTTATGAGCGGGAAACACCTTTTTAATAACAGACAAAATTAAATATATAACTTAAAAAATTGTACGTTTGATATTTAGCGTGTTTAACTGGAGAACATAATCGTAAATTTCCAAATATATTACTTCAAAAATAAACCTCACTACAGCAAAAGTAGAAACCTGGCAAATGCATAAAATTATTCTTTACCTTATATTACTAATGGAGAAGACTTTTTATTTTAAATATCCATTTTGAGGGGTCACACCGGAGGAAATTTGGGTCCATTTTCGGGAAAAACCTTGAAAAAAATTCCCAAAAAAAAATTTTAAAACAAAAAAAGGACCCTTCACAAAATTCCAAGAGTTCCAAATCGTACTTTTTTACACCATTATTTATTATAAAAGCGGCAAATAATAATAAAATATTTCATCACTATTTCGTTTAAATTTTCAATTTCTTCAAAATTTTTTGGTTTCTTACAAAAATCTCTTTAAAATTCACCAAAAAAAAAAACGGACCCTGTTAAAAAATAATGGATCGACCCCTGATTTTCCATTTTAAATCAGCGCCAACAAATTAAGCTTTTGATACAATCGATTCAACAGCTATTTCTTTTTTACGATATGGTTGAATTTCCAGGGTGAAATTTCACTTCTAATTCCAACGATCTTGAAGGACAAATCAAGTTTTACTTACGTCTGAAATTTTGTACCTAGTTTTTAAAGTTATTTCATTTTTCTTACTGTTTTATTTTATTCATTTCTTTACGTTATCTGTCACTCAATTCACAAAAAAAAAAAAAAAAAGGCGTTTGTAGGTGTATTACCCAGATAAAAAAAGTCCCCGAAATTGCAGCCGGTTATAATTTTTATGAGGAGAAACTAATGCAGGTAAATCATTGTTTCCTAACCGGTGGCCTCGGGGGTAGTCCGCGGGAGAGTCTGGCGACTTCTTGTAAGAAAAGTAATATTTTCCCGTTTATTAAATCAAAATTATGACTTTCATTGAACAAGATTAAGTAAATACATTCGTCCTTTTATTATTTTTTTTCCTAATAATCTGCGTAGTATCGGTCCTTAACCATTGCAAACCTAGTGCGTTCCCAGAGATTGGTACCAACTTTTTTGACGGCACTCAATGAGTGTAGGGATCATTGCCGCAATATTTGAAGCTCAGTTTCTCCCTAGATGGGGCACCTGAGCTCTAAGTGATGCGAAACTGCACTAGGAATTTAATTTAGCCGAGAGTATCCAAGCCAAAAAGATACTCAATGGATCTTTAACATGCCACATTATCGTACAATATGGACGCTGACGATTTTCTGCATCTTGAAAATCCACCGACTTGGGCCCGGTTTGATCCTGCAAATTGGGACGCACGAGGAATGCGCCTACATTCGTCGTAAAGAGTATTATAAGTTTTTAAATTATCTTTCGCAGAACTATTAAAACATAAAGTTACAATCATAATACTTTTTGCAGTTCTAGGACTTAGGCTCTAAGTCCCAGAATTCCTCAGCTTGTCAAAAAAAAAAAATTCGTGCACAAAAGTCACAATGAAAAAAATCAGGTAAATTTTCATTTTTATTTTTGACTAAGAAAGTTTTGTATTTTTTATTTCATTAAAAGACAATTTGCAAATTTAAAGCCTTAATACAGTTTTTTTTTTCATTTTTTGTGACATACAATGCAGATTTTGAGAGCTGTCTTGTTTATATATGTATTATTTTTTTTACATTTTTGAAAACAAAACATATATAATACTCCGATTGCAACTTGCAACCAATCTTATATGATTAAAAACAGGTGAAGGTTACTTTTTAATGATGAAATTCATCCTTTCTTAGTAAACGCTTAAGAGAAAAAATTGCTCTTGCAGACGTTAAACTTACAGATAACAATAATAAGTCACAAGTTCTTTAAAAGTTAACACTAATCAAAAGTTAAAGTAAATCGAAAAATCGTTGTAATATACCCTGTGTTTAATTTCAGATGAATTTTCTTCCAAACCTAATCAAAATCCCTAATATAAGTTCTCAGTAAAATTAATTCTATTTAAATTAACCATTACTCATACTTAAAAACATGTCAATATAATGTTTATTAATCCTTTAAAGCACGAATGTTTTTTCAGAAAAACTAGTATAGTGTAAATTATTCTTTGCAATTTCAGGTTGTGGGAGGTGACGTAGAGAGAGCACGGTGGGGTAAAAGTTACATAGAAGAAATATATTATACAAACAAAGTGTAAACGGATCTCAGACGGACATTAGAAATAAAATAACGCACGGGCATGGGGAAACTTTCGCCCGTGTCAGACACGGGCAAATGCGTTAAGTGGTTAAACTTACAATTTTGTTTATTGCGCTAGAGAACTGCAAAACATTATGAACATTTCACAATGTGCACTTAAACACTCTTGAATTGGAATTAATTTCAATGTTTCGCAATCCGTTGATGAAACGCCAAATGGAATCAAAACCAATTTAAATTTCGTCAACATTTCGTCGCCAAAAATTACACTTCCCAAACTCTCTCGGTGGAACTGATCCGTTCTGAGAAAACGGCGGGAGAAAATGCGGCGGAACTGTCTCATGGGGGGGGGGGGGGGGGGCGTACTGATAAAATTTTCGGCGGAAATGTTCTGCGCTGCGGCAGAATTGTGACATGCCCTTAATTTCTAACGAAACAACTATAAGAGCACTATAGTCTTCAGAGCCTTTCATGTTTGTTTTCCACCTAATTTTACATGTATTCCTGCTTTTCAACTCAAGCGCAAGGCTGGTGCACTTCCTTTCACTTTCGCCTTCTTTGTCACTCACAACCCTTTTAATATTCACTTTTCATCATTTATATGCACGATACATTGAGTGTTTATTCTTTGCCCCATGTTTGTTGAAATGACGGGCTTGTACGGAAATAGCTGCTGCAGCTACAGAATGAAAAGCAACCTCGCATAAATGTCCAAACAAGTTCAAATACGCCTTTAGCAGTATGGCATTTCCGCTCGACGGCCGTGGACGAGTCTCAAATCGGGCGTTTGTTCTCACCAAGGGAAGCTCTCTCTCATCTTTATCACGCGCCTCCAAGGCTGATGCCAGAGACGATTGCATCTATTGTATACCGAAATATCCCAAGCTCTGTTGCTGTCCGATTTTGGTGTTTTTAAAGCAGTTGCGTAACAATTGCTCTTTAAACGATTGTTTTGTCAAAAAGTTATGGACTGGGAATGGGAATGAAAATTTGGAATTAAACAGATAAACAGAGAGCACACAACTTATTAGGTTCATTTTCAAAATATTCATATACAGTGAAACCTGTAAAGTTGACCACTTTGTAAGTTGGCCACCTGTCTAAGTTGACCACTTTTGTCCGGAACGGATTTAGCTCTATATTACATAATGTAGGGAAACCTCTGTAAGTTGACCACCTATCTTGACCACCTGTCTATGTTGACTACTTAAGTACGCCAAATTTGAATGGGAGTATTACAAAAAAATCTTTGTAAGTTGACCGCCTAATTATTTCTACATTTACTTCTTTATCTATTTTTGCAAAGATAAAAAAAACTAAAATAACTTCTCTAGGATATCTTTTATGCTATAATGTTAGAACAGTATTTGTCTGGATGGATGAAACATCAATATAAAGTTTGCCTAAATTTCTTTGCAAGTTAACCATATGGGAAAACTACTATGAACATTCTGTTATTCTTTAAAAAGGTTTCTTCTATTCTCTTCTATCTGATGCAGCCATTTTGAAAAAGTATGTATTTTTAGGAACTCTTTACTATTATTTAAGAAATTTACATAATTAACAAGATATTTATCTTTATTTTAACGAAGTACTTTACTTTTAAAGTTGTATAGGATACATTGTAAGTTATTCAGATTAAATTTCTCTAATGTTATTTTAGATAATTGTAAAAAAAATAGCTAATTACTATTTTAAAGTAATGTTAATACATAAAGCTATATTTTAATTAGTTACAGATGTATAAATGCACTGTAAGAAATGAGAAAAAAAATCTCCACCCTCTATAAGTCGACCACTAAAGGGCTGCACCGCAAGTGGTAAACTTACCCAGGTTTCACTGTACATGAAAAATAATAGCTGTCCCTCTTCTCTATTTTATAATTTAGTAACATTTTTTCACTTTGTTTTTCACCATGAAAGAAAAAAGGTTGGAACATTTCAACAGGTAAGTCATCATTATTCTAAATCCCTATGATTATTCCTGCAAAAAATAATAGTAATTTTTTTTTTTTTTTTAATTTCTACAAAGCATTTTGCCTCATATTTTGTAAAGTCCGTTACCAAGGTAGTTGCATAACAAGAAGTTCCGCCAAGAACTATAAGAGCATACTTTTCCGTATACTATACACCAACAAATTTATAATCTAGCTATTTTTCTGTCTCTTTCTCTTTAGCTTTAGTTATACCTTTTTCAACGGTTAATACGCATTTATTCACTCAATCATTCATTCATTTATTCAGTCATTCATTCACTCATTCATGTATTTATTCACTCATTTACTTATTTTTTTCATTCATTCGCTCATTTGTTCACTCATTTATTTTTTTATCATTTATTCACTCATTTGTTCATTCATTCTTTCACTTATTCATTTAATCATTCATTAATTCAAAAATATTCTTGAAAAATCCAGATGAAAAAAATTTTATAGGAAAATGGGGTCATTAGTTCTGGATGAACTTTCTATCTGTATATGTTCTACGTTATAGGAGCTTTCCGATAAAGTTTGTTCCAAGTAAATCGGTCAGTTAGATCAGGATTTATGTAGGATTGAAATTTCCCCGTAGGCGCTAAAGTTAATTTTTTTGAACTGTTCAAAAATTAACAAAAATTGTTCGATTCAATATTTCACGCCGATAGCTTTTTCCAATAAGCTTGCTCATAGGAACTTGGATCTTACGCCCAGAGTTTGCATAATTTGCTTCATTTTTGCCCACAGGCACTAATGTTAAAATTTTTTGAACTGTTCAAAATTGAACGAAAATTGAAAGAAAACGAATTGTTATATGGAAATGAGATGTCCTCGCCGAGACCTTTCGAATGAAAAAAGAATTTTTCGAATTGGACAATTCGTTCAAAAGTTATTTGGGGGGACAGACAGACCAACAGACCGACCGACACACTTTTTCCCCCATCTCAAAACCCTACTTCCAATTTTTTTTTTTTTTTTTTCATTCTTTATTTAATTACTTAACTCATTTTTGACTTTTCTTGATTTCTAACGATATTTTCACGATAAATTAAGACTTCTTTCATGCTTTATTATTATTTGTTTTTACATGGTTTTATTTAACTTGACTTGTGGCGGAATTTTGTAAGGCGGTTTTCGACAACTATTACTGCTTAAATTATCTTCAAATTTTGCACACAAGCTTATCCTCGATGACAATACAATAATCCATCCATTTTATAATTTATTATAACGTTAATTAGGAAAAAAATTTAATAATTTTGGCTCTGAGGAAATTATCAGCATTATCGTTTGCCGTTTGGCAACAATAGTTTTGTTTGGGTAAGGCAACGATGTTTTGAATTTAAATAAAAAAGTAACTTAAAACATTTTTGACGATTTAATATTATTTACTTTACGGGAAAGTAGGCTAAAAAAAGGGTTGGAAATTTTACCAACAGATGCCGACACATTTTCAATAAGAGCACTTATACTAGTTAAAAATTTACCTGCAGCCATATTTTTCCTTTAAACTTGAAAAACAACAGTGCAGTGGTGTTAACAATTTTTTATAACGTGATTTTTTTTAAAATTCAATGTAAAGTCTATTACCTAGATTTTTATGTTAAAAATATAAGTCCTGGGATTTCTTTTGCTTGAATAATATCTGTTAATTTTTTAAAGAATTTGATTTGTTTCTTATTGACATTAATTAGCACGTAGATATTAGAAGACATTTCGCTGTTAATGTCAAGTCCGTTACCATGTAACAGGTTTGATACAAACTCAATACCTTTGCGGTAAAAATATGAAAATTATATTTTTATGTATTAGAAATATGTTGTGTAGTGTACCCTATTTCTAGTCGGTTGAAACTAACATATTCTGAGTATAATCACTTTTTTTACTCTGGGACAGTATATGTACGCATCTGGGTTTGAAATTAGTATAGAAAAATTAGGCGTCATTGGCATCTAGCTTATTTGTTTTAGTTGCCAAAAATGTTCTACTAGGCGCCATTTTTAAATAATTCAAATTGCTTAGGCAGAGATATCAACTGATAACTATCAAGACAGCTGTGCAATTTTTAGAAAATATCTCAAAACATCACAACCTAAAGGAGAAAATTATTGATTTTCTGTTAGTAACTCTTAAGAAGTCGGTCATTTTACTTAAGTTTATACATCTATATAAACGTTTATTTTAATCAGTGCCTAATAAAATAAAGGTGACCTTTTTTTAAAGTGTTATTTACAATCAAGTGTTACTTACAAATAAGTAAGTAACACTTGATTGTAAAGTACTTAAAAATGAGTAAAAATTCCCAATTCACAAATTTTAAGGTCAAGAAAGTACCATAGTCTTCACAGGTATCGTAAAAACTCAAAATACCGCATATTAGATGAAATTTGCTCATAAAAATGTACTTTTATAAAGTTATATCGGATTTTAAAAAAATAAATAAATTTTTGAAAATAACGGCGAAAATTGTGGTCATCAAACTAAAAGTTTTACGAAAGATTATGCGCCAAAAGTGACGACTGGATGCGAAATCGCGGTCGTCAAACGGAATTTTTAAGTTGCAAAATAAGACTACCGACCGCTAATTTCGAACCCTGGTACGCATATTTTGAAAATAACTCATTACAATTTCTAAATCGGACACAACACACACATCCCGCACACAAAAAATTGTCCTATATATGCATTGTCATGATGTTAACTAGGAAATAGGGAATTTTAAAATATGATACTCACAAAAGTGTGCTCGAAGATTCATTTATTCCTATTATAAATATCTTTTTAAAAAATTTTAAAAAACTTCTTGATTAAATACCTTTAGAAACCGACATGCTTTAGGAATGATTTTTGAAGATTTAAATAGGGTGTGTGATGTGTTTCAGAGTTACAGCTAAAAAGCTCTTGGGCCCGGGCGTGAATACAAGATTTCGCTGAGAAGGGGGTAATTTTTTCTGATTTTACCTATCTTCCAAAAAATTCAGATGCAAAACAAAAATTAAATGCATTAATTGTTCGTTTTCTAAGTAAGAGTTAAGAAAATAATCAACCTATGCTTTTAACACTCAGCACTAGCTTGATTTGGAACCCGGAAGCAAAAAAAATGCCCTCTCAGCTTCAACTGCTAAGTTGGATTAATTGTTAATGGCATTTGATGAACGAATTTTTCAGCTGAGGTGGAATAACTGCAATTCTTGCTTCACTATTCGCTTAAGCAAAAACTATTTCTAGCTGAACAACTTTAGAAACTTTGTCTTTGAATGAATCGCATTTTCAAATTCCCTCCCCCCTCCCTCCTACCAGCGTTTAAAAATTTATCTTCAAAAATACTCATACTCTCTTGTGCTGACTGTGAAGAGTTGAGCAGTAATTCGTCTTCATCGCCAGAAAAAGTCTTCCCGTAATTATTTTAGCTCAACAGTAACTTCAGCAGCATTATAATTTCCCTCAACACGTAAGATATTTTATTAACTCTACTAAATTCAGGGATGCCCACCTGAGGGTCATGGCATTATTTTCGTTTTCACAGACGCACAACTGAAATGAAACAAATAAACTTTTAAAAAAAAATTAAATGAGCGAGAGAAAATTAATTAATCATAACGACATATTTTCACAAAATTATTTAAATTTTATTTTGCAGCATCTTTACTCGTTTTGGAATTTCTCCCACTAATTTTTAGAAATTATTTCAAGCCATTACTTTAATCTTATTATTTATCTTCGATGGTGGCACTTTATTTTTTGCATTTCTTTGGCATCGGTGATTAACTCAAAGTTCCTGACCTTGCTTCCTGACAAAAAATAAGCATTTGTTTCTCAAGGGTTCGTATACGCCTCAGCATTTCCGTTTAGGTGGCCATGAACAAGTCCAAAACCACGCGTCAACAGTCTCTCGGAGGAAATCGGAAACGCTCATCCTTTTACAAATGGCTGCCGGGTTTGTCTCCCATGAGATCGAAACGAATATAAAGTGAGAAATGATTTCCCAAGTCGGACAGGTCACGAAACCCAATTATTTAATGCAAAAATAATTATCGGTCCATAACTTGCCGCAATGTTATCACAGTGATTTGAATTATATTTTTGGTTTAAATTAAAAAAAGGTCGGTTACGACAATAGTAATTAATTCTGGCCTTTTTATTTCTTGATTTGCTTTTCTGATGTTTTCAGACCCTTTTTACCGATAGTTTAATTTTTTAACCCTATTTATTATTTTATACGTTTTTTAAAAAATTCATTCAAATTCAGGTTTTATTTATTTTAACGCACTGAAAATCAAAAATCGGGTAATCAGATAGCTTTTTACACAGCGTATAGATACATCCGGAGTTCATGGTTTTTCATTTAGCTGTAAATTAAATCACATTCAATATTTCAGATACAGCTACTGGGGTTCTGACTGCAAACTGAAAATTAAAAAAAGTATCGAAAATGCTAATATAATTTGTAAAATATCCGATTGAAAAAAACTGCTAATTTTTATAATTTCTATTTCATTGATTAAATTATAATTCTTCCAACCCCGGTCGTAGGCGATGATTTAATATGTTAATATGCTTAATACGTTAATTTTCTTTTTGTATTTGATTACTGAAAGAAAATTCAGTGGAAATGGACTGAGCAGAGTTGTAAACATCTTTTACATTGTAATGAGCAGCAGATAAGACGTTTTTATGATCCATTTCGATATTAATGCTTCTAAAAAAAAAAGGAGAAGAAGAAAAAAGAGAGTAGTCGTGATTAAGCAAGCTTTAATTCAGTATGAATTCAAGTGAGTTCTTTATTCCACAGAAGCAGGTGTTGCTCAAAAAATGCGCAACCGCCATTTCCTAAAACGAAGCAATAAATGAAACAAATTGGCATTGTTAACTTTCCATTATTTAGCATTATAAATGGCAGCGCAAGAAAGATGATCTGTGGAGAAAAAGCGTTGTGAAATTTTATGATATTCTGTAACGTGTTACAGCATGGAAGACCTCGTCGGTTCAAGGTTACTTCGCGATGGCCGATTCATTCAGGTAAAATGACGAGTTATTTAAAAGGATATTAAATACACCGGAGAGAGACAACTCGGAAAAAAAATCGCTTATTTACTTGCGCTTCTTACAGCGTTTATTAGATGCGTGTAGTTTTTTATGTTCTTTATCGCTTCAGAATCGAAGGAACTATTACAAATAATTTTAAAAAATCAATTTTAATGGCTTTTTAATGTATCCGGGGAAATCTGAGACATTAATAATTGGTTGAATATATATGTATACTGTGTGTTTTAACGAAATATTTTCCCTCAAGAGTTGCCAGCAAAGGCCTGTCCTCTACACTGTAAAAATTTTGTATTTAGTTGCCACCATTTTTCGTGTCACTGAACACGATTTTTGGTGTTCAGTTGGTGTAAAGTTGAAAATTATTCATTTTTGATGTACTTTAATTTTTTTATGTGGTTGCCTAAAAAAATATAGACAGTATAACGTTTCTTAGCACATGGAATTTTTTAACTCCGTTACGTATCGAAATTTCATTGCGATCGTTCATTTCTATGGAAATAGCATTAAAGAACGATCGTAAAGAATATTTAATGCGTAGATGAGCTAACGAACATCATATGCTAAAAAAAAGTTCTGTTGCCTGTCTTTTTTTTAGACAGACACTTCAAAGAATTTAAAAAACATCAAAAAATTAATAATTTCCAACTTTACACCAACTGAACACCAAAGATGGTGTTCAGGATCACCAACAGTTTTGCCAGTGTACGTATAGCAAAATAAGGAGAACAGCGGGTTTCTTTTCTGTAATAAATTAATGAGCTTCTGACAGCTAACTACATTATGGAGTTTTATAATTCTCAATGAATAAAAACCAATTATTCCAAAGGTTCTTTAAGAGAAGGCCTCAGAACGCAAATACACACTTAAGAATTTAATCCCTTTAAAAAGAACATTTTCTCGTTATTCTTTGTTAATCTGTTTTACATTGATATTTTTCGATAAATTCACTTGCATTGATACTTTGCGAAAATCAAACGAGTTTTTATTTACAAACTAAAATTTTAAAAAACTGACGACAAACAAAAATGTTTATTCGTTAATTCCTGCAGACGCAATTATCTTCCTCACTTATATCTACTTTTTGCCTCAGTCGCCTATTTCCAAGCCTTCATGATTCTCATATCATACAACACAGAAAACTATATTGAGTTTTTGAGAACAACTGCTTTACACACAAGAATTTATGTAAAAAAAAAAAAAATCCTAAACTTATCTGACTTTGCCGCATCCCAGGAACACATTTCCAGAGAATCCGTTCTAATTGGCTTTTTCATCGATTTTTCGAACTGGATCAATCCCCCTACTGTCGCACAGAAAAGGAAGAAATTGGATCAAAAAAGCTTTTTCAGAAGCATCATTTATAAAGCCTTCCTTCGTGGGGGCAAAATAAATGGCTCGGAAAGATTATTGGATTTTGAATTTTTCCCGTGAATGACATCTTTTTTTTATTAGTCTGATGAAAAAAATATATTTAGGTAGAAGATAGTAAAAATTACTTTATTGCTACTAATGTCAAAAGATTCAGTTCTAAAAATATTTTTCCAAAACATTTCTTTAAGCAGTGATATTTCTATTTCGATTTCTTTAAGTGTTAGGAAAAGCTCAAATTTTGTTCGTTAGAATAAGAACTAAGAATTTTTTCTTCACTTTTAAACAAAAGGTTAATGGTTATGTACTTTTATATGAGAAGGTAATTATGTACTTATATTGAGAGGAAAAAGCTGAAGAGAAAAAAAAACACGGTTCACAAATAAAATTTTACTTCCTGCGTAAAACAAAATTGTACCAATTCAACAATTTAAAGACCTATTTCAACAATTTTTAATTTTATTTCAACAATTTTAAGTTTTTTTTATTTTTTTTATCGTCGATGACTTTCGACTAAAGCACTTTCGGCAACGATGCCCGCGTCAAATAACCAATGGCGTATCTTGACAACTGACGTGATTGTTATGCTTTTCTTTTATTTGATTTCTTTAAACCAGCGGTTTCTAAATTGTGGTACGTGTACCACTAGTGGTACGGGAAGCCTCACCAGGTGTTACGCATGCAGGCAGAAAAAAAAAAGAAAAGATTTTAAAAGATTAAAATATAAAAAAATTTTAAATCAGAATAACTAAAATACTGTTTGAATCAGTCAACCGAATGTGACGTTAGCGATATATTCGTTATCTGTTTTAGTTCATCATTTATTTTATTGTGTGTCTATATTTTATATTTAAATAATATTGAATAGCTTCAATTACTTGTTATGGTTGTTTTGAGAGGTACTTACCTAATACGATTACGTGAAGTTATTTTTTCGTGATTTTATTTTGAATTAATTTTATATATCGAATTAGATATTAAACATTAATAAACATGGAAAGGTGACCTGAAAGAACGAATAATTCTGTGGGACTCTGCATTAACTATAAAAAATGGTGTGTTTTATATTACTTATTCATCCCAGTATTTTCTATTCTATATAATAAAGCGTTCTATTCTATATAATAAAATTACATTAGCAGTGGTACGCAAATAGTTGCACGAAAAATGGTGGTACTCGAAGAAAAAAAATTGGGAACCGCTGCTTTAAACGACTTTTGCAGTTAAATACCAAGAGTGACAATACTTTTGGAGATATTTCAAAAACTGACGCTCGGCACTCTTTGCTCATGCATTCTTATTCTAAAGTTATTTTCGCCAATCAAAACATATTTCTGTAAGCTTTAAAGCATTTTCTTTGTCGCCAAATATCACACTACATTTATGCAAATCTTAAAACATGCAATAAAGGGATGGGTACTTAAATTCTTCCTGTCGTCGCCAAAAGTCATAAAAATAAATAAAAAATTCTTAATGGGAATCTCGCCAAGCTTCTGAGACTGTAAAATGTATGTACATTATGAGACTGAGTGCAAGGGCTGTGTGCAATATAGAATGTTATTTCTGACAGAGAGCCGATTCCTTCCATAAAGCTACTCTAAAATAGTTTGGTTTGTAATGAGCAAGCGAAGCGAGCTTGAACTCGCGAAGCAATCCCAAAGAGTTAACAGTTCCAGTTTCTTTTTTTTATTATCTCATTGCCTTTTTAAAAGCAAGGTATCATAGTAGCAAGACATCACTCTTTTTTTTATTGTATAGTTACTTTTTTTTAAATTTATTCTACAGTTATACAATTATTTATTTTTAAATATAAAAACTTCTCCAGGTCTACTATTCTTTAAGCTTGTGAGTGTGAGACCACCCCCACGCTTCCATTACTTTTGTTAACTTTGGCTTTTTATTTTCTGTTATTTATGTCGCACATCATTATCACTTACTGATACGTTTTATAAAAGCTATTGTTTTTCGGACAGATGAGTAAAGCTGCTAAAGACATTTTTCACACAGATGTTGAATACAGTGGTTCGACCCATCGTTTAAGTCGAAATATTGCTTTTCGTTCTTTTGCTCGAATAATAATGAATTATTGCATTACTTTCTTTTTTTATTTATTTTTTAATAATCTCCTTAATGAAGTTCCTATTATAAGTTATAAACTAAAAAAAAGTTGAAGAGGGGTAGGACCACCTATGTATTATGTTTCTGAAATGTTAACCGTTTTCTTTAGTAACAGTAATTATACTATATCTGCTTTCCGAAAGATTAATAACATTCGAGATTAACTTTCTATTGCAGAAAAACTCACCCATGATATTTTAATGCATACATTATTTTTTAACTCCAATCAATACTCTGAAAAGAATCAAGAAATTTCCCGCAAAGTAAAATTAATGACTTTTTCGAACACAGAAAAAAGCGTAATGAAAGTAGCCACCCAAAGCAGCGTATTGATACTATTTTTACATAAACTGATGCAAAAGAAACTAATTTTTTCATTACGTATTAGTGCAAAATATGGGGCTTCTTAGGTGGTCTTCTCGCAATGCATTTTTTTTTTATCGTTTAGTAGTCTTGCTCCTTTATATTGCTAAAAAATTAGGTTCATATAAAATGATTTTATTCTGTTTTTTTTTATGGTTTTATGCTATCTGAGGCCGTAGCTAGATGCTATTTTCGGGATGGGTTCTCTCAGTTTTTTCCCCACCCAAAATTTGTACAAATTATTTTACCTTATGATTTTTCAAAATGTCATGATTTCTATTTTCTTTACAGGACATAATATCGATAAGAAGTCAAAATATTCTAGAATCTTTATCAGGGACCTGGAGCGGAACGTGGAGCAAGATCGCGGAGCAGATGAACAACAAGGTTTTGCTCGAACTGGAGCAGAGCCGGAGGAAAAAAATCTTTTGGCTCCATGGCTGTTTTTTTAATTACATTCATAAATTTAAAAGTAAATGAAGTTTTTTTTTCTTTAAATATATCTTTTTTTGGGGGGGAGACCTAATTTTTTCTTCATAGTTTTGTATATAATACAAAATACATAATGTATTTATTGATAAATGAGTAATCTATAAGTAATCTCCTTTAATTTTTCATCACATATAACTGATTAATAAATTAACTAAAAAAGAGAGAGATTAAAAAAACATGATTCCTATTAAAACTACTCGGAGCACGGAGTTTAGTTGGAGCAAGTGCTTAGAAGTCGGAGCGGAGCCACTCAAAAAAAAAAAGACTTCTCCAGATCTACGGTCTTTATATCCTTTCCGATACTGCTTCTCCCCTATGGAATTTTAAAAAATCGGAGTTTTGTCCCTCAACTTAAAAACTACACTGTAAGCATTTTTGGTGTTACTGAACACCATTTTTGGTTTTCAGTTGGTGTCAAGTTGATGCACGCTAAATTCTTTTAAGTGTCTGGCTAAAAAAAATACAGACAGCAGAATGTTTTTTTAGCATATCATGTTCGTTAACTCATCTACGCATCAAAAATTTAGTACGATTGCTCATGTATCCTATTTTTATAGAAATGAGCAATCGCAATGAAATTCCGATACGTAACGGAGACAACAAATTTCATTTGCTAAGAAACGTTATACTGTCTATATTTTTTTAGGCATACACAAAAAAAATTTTTTAGTACACATCAAAAATGAATAATTTTCAACTTTACACCAACTGAGCATCAAAAATCGTGTTCAGTAACACCAAAAATGGTGGCAACTAAACACAAAATTTTTACATTGTACTTAACGAACATTCCTCACCGGGATATCTAATCGATCAATTCACAATTTGACACATGAATAAATATTCAATTTCCTTGTTTTTCTCACAACGTGCTTGTCAATTGACAAAATAAGTTGACATGGGCATGTTCCGAAACATAATCAATCCAAAAAATAAACATTCTCCTCCGACGAGCACAGTCTGAAAAAAGCAAACAGTCGGAAAATGTATGTGTGCGTTCATTTTACCGAAGGAAGCACGGTTGTCTGAACAAATGAAACGTTCGCCTCGTCTTCACCTAGGGGCCCCTTGACCGAACGAGGGTGGAAAAAATCTTCCTCCTCGTTTTTGCTCTGAGCAGATGGAAATCGCGAAGCAGATGTTCGGAATGAAAAGTTCATGCTAGATTAAAAACTATCTGGGATTTAACCTCGGGGAATTTGACCGGGGCATTTTTTACGCCCCATTAGAACAATGGGTCTACCCAGAATATGGTTCCCGGAAAATATCGAGGTTTAGTTCTCAAATTTTACGAGGTCAAAGACTTTTACTGAATAAAAGATTCATGTTCTTTTTTTTTTTTTGCTGATAAGGAACTGTGAGTTTTGAAATCATAACTCATAACTGATGCAAAAGAATCAGTAGGTGTCACTTTCTATTGACACATTCTGTTTTAAATGTTAAATAGCTTTGGTTCGAATTAAAATATGTGTGAAACACTTGGCAGAAGAAATAATGGAATAAAATGTACAACTAGTTTAGAGGAATCTTCCAATTTTAAGATGTATCGTGCTTATTGTATTTCTAATATTACTGGTTTTGCAGATCAAAAGGAACACAACGTTCCTGCTTTAAGCGCGTGTGTTAAAGCAATTTCAAACAAAATAATTACAAAATTTAAAATTTTAAAAGAAAACATTTCCTCATGTTTCGTTCTCCTCTCACCCCTATCTCGATGAAACCGAAGCAGACCTGACGCATGCGCAGAATCCAAGGACCATTCTGGCTAAGAAAATAAGACAGAAAAGGCACTCTCATTCATACTTTTTTTTACTCAATTATTTACCGAATGAATTTATTTTTAAACTTATTTAGGTCTTTAGCTATAGTTTCGGATGTTAAACCTCCTTTAAAACATAAAATATCTTTCATCGTAAAGTAGGCCACAAAATAAAATAAAAAGAGGGGCATGTCGTTAATTAGACCAACAGTAATGAATGCCAAGTTGATAACCATGTGCAAGGTTCTTGTGTGCGAATCTTTTCGCATCTCTACAAGATGGATAAATACGGTCGTCCTAGTTTTGGCAGCAGCTCTATTCCAGTGCTTCCCAAACCTTCGAGAATCGAGATCTGTGTACTCGAGATGAGTTCGGTCTTACTTTTGCAGGCCCGAGCCCGAAGATTTGAAGTCCGAGCCCGAGTGATACTGTTCTGTGTCAAAGCCCGAGCCCGCCCGAGCTCGAAATGATTTTATAAAGTGTTGTTAATAGATTGACTAAATGTAGTCGTTCTGTTGCCATCGCAATTGGTTCTAATGATTTTTATTTTATTTTTAAATAAAGAATGCATATATTTTTAAACTATCATGAAATGCTTCAGTTGAAAATAAATTCTGGTGAGCTAAAATGCATGAAAAATGATGTTTTAAAATCTTCGGTTTTTCAGCATTTTCGGGAAATTTTTGATTCGCAGTCGATTTTAAAACTGGAATATATTCAATGCAACTCTTGCAATTAGGAGACCTTAATAAGATGCGTCTCTAGTCTGGAGGAGCAAACTGAAACTGGAAGTGGACACAAGACTAGCAAAAAAAAAAACTATTAGTCCGGACTGTAGGTTGATTTATGAATATTCTACCATGAGCCCGAGCCCAAGAGTAACTTTAAAAGGTAGAGCCCGAGCCCGGGCTCGGGCTCGGGCTGTCGAGCTCGGGCTGAGCCCGGCTCATCTCTACTGTGTACCCTTTTATAATTTTTGTAATACTCAGTACCCCTCATCAAAATAAATAAATAAACTAAAATAATATGATATACAAAGCAATCAAAATATATTTTTGCTCTTTTTTAGGGCACAAACTAATAATAAGCGAAAAATAAAATTTCTTCTTAAAACACAAATAAATAAAAAGTATACCACGTATAACATTCATTATAATCAATGAGAAGGATAAAACTGTATATTGAGAAGACATTTTGTTATAATTTTCAAGTCTTTCTCTATTAAAACGAGATACACAGTTCAATTTGCAACTAGAATGATGCTGAAGTTACACATCTTATGCTTATTTTTCAAGAATCCACCTGAAACTAATTCAAACTTTTCTAACGCCCACATATGATAAACTTTCTGGCATAGATGTTATATTGTCAAAATGGATGTCTTAGCCATCCATTATTTTGTTTAAATCAAGAAAATAGTTTTTCAGGCGCACTTGTAAATTCTCTAAATCAGTAATTCTAAACCTTATTTTCTTTTTGGCGTGGCACACTTTTAACGATTCAAAATTTGGCGGTACACGGAGAAAAAAATGCGTTAAAAGTTGTTTACTTACCTATAGTACATCGAGGATAAAAACAGTTTAAAATATGGTATTAAAAAAAACTGTAAAAACAGCAGTTTTCTTTTACATTGTACTTTTCTTTAATCGAAACAAACTTGGCCCGTAATTTAAAAAAAGCATTATAATTTTTATTACATTTAAATTTGGCACAGAATCACTGATCTAAATGATGCATTGCATATTTTTGAGTATCAGCCGCAATTTTATGAGCCGAAGAGGGAAATAAACCAACATCTCTAGAAGCACCATCTTTTGCACAAACTTAATTTTCCCACGTTAGCGTTCCCATGACGTTTCTTTCCAAGATAACGATAAGTTGAGGCAAGTTAAAACAGAAACAATTTCCCGATGTTCTCACTTGGTGCCCATCGTACCCCCACCAAACTCTTCGCGTATCCCTACAGGTACGCGTACCCCACTTTAGGAAACACGGCTCCAGAAAAATTTCTCTACAAATAAAGGTTTTAACTCAAAGATTTTTTAATTTATTCCTTTGCTTCACCCCATGATTCTTCTCAAAGGGGAATTTAGCGTTACCACCGTACAAAGAATTTAATTTCGTGACTGAATGAGAACTCAAGTGAACAGGTGGTCAACAGAAATTTAGAAGCAGCTGAATGAAATGAACGCGTTACAGGTTGTAACCGCAAGGCACATCAGCTGACCATCTGCTTCATACGATGGTGCAACCCTAAAGATAAAATTAGAGCAAAAGATGAAGAAAGGAAAGTTTGGCTTCGGAAGTCGCTGACGCTCTCAGAAAATTCCATGGAGAGATTGGTGATAACTGCGGAGGAGGGGATCATTTTAAAAAATTATAACGAGATGACCAAAACATCTCGATGTGAATTCCAATTTAGAAATTATACTTTCTGATACCAAATGTTATGTTTTAATGAACAACAAAGTTTGAGTTATGGAAAAGTTTGAGTGCAACCGGGATGGAGTGCTCGGTGAGGTTATATGTTGAAAATTAAGAGGCGGCAATACGTTAATTTTTTAAAGGGTATTTTTACTGCTTTGAAAATTTAAAAAAAAAGCCAAAAAAAAAGATGCTTCTTCTTTTCTTTTATGTTGATAAACATAAAGCATGCCCTAAATAACACAATATTTCTTTTCCAAATTCACCGAAATTGTCATTCCTAGTATCTTAATCTATATATATAAAGGCTGTTATATACCAACCTTCCAACCTGCCCCCCCCCCCCCCCCCCCCCCACTGCCGAAGAATGAAAAAAAATTGGTTTCGAGTTACGCCGTCGTAGAAATGATTGCTTTATACATTTTATGTGCAACAATTTCTTTCTGGACAGCAGTGTAATCAGTCTTTAACATTTTTTTTTTTTTTTTTTTTGAAGACAAGAGTATGCCAACTCCACATTCCTCGAAACTTACCACTGGAAATATAATCTAAGTAAGCGATAAGCGAATACATCAAAAAAACACAATTTTTTTAAAATTTTTGCCTTAAAGTCCAGCATTAAAAATGCATTCAGTCTTTCGTTACTTTTTAGGAACTATAGCGGAATTATGATTCAATAACCAATAACCAAAGCGTAAAAGTAGCGAAAGTCATGCGAAGAAGAAGAAAAAAAAAAAACTCTTAAGATCTTTTGTGCTGCCATCTATGAGCTAAAGGTAAAAATAAAATTGTAGTAATTTTCTCTGCTCTTGATACAAATAGCCGATCTGGGCGAAGAGGAGGGGGATCTGGGACTGTAGCTTCTCGTATAAAGGAACTCTAGCTTCTCGGGGTCCGCAACAAGGGATCAATGTTGATGAGGGGGGGGGGGGAGTATTTGCATGTGTCTGTGTGTATTTTGTCATAACGACGGAGTGTGCATTTTAGAGGGTAAAGTAAACTTTTTTTGTCTTTTCTGATTAAGTTTAAATTCTTTTTTAAGGTTGTGTGAAGAACTTATCATTTAATACCTGATTTTTTTCGCAAAGCATGCACTCCGCTGAGGAACGGGAGGACGGGGGAGGGGGCAGGCTCAAAGCTAATTTTTTTAAATAGCCTAAAGGACTTTGTATTCTTAAAACCAATCCGAAAATATAAATTGTTATAACATAACAGGTGTGGATAAAAATGGTTTTATAAAGGGTTAGAACCATCATGAACTTGAAGAAAAAGCTCTTGATCGCCTAAAATTCCGTTTTCATTTTTTTTTTTTTTTTTGGAAAAACCACTGGATACTGTAATGTCACCAAAAGTAACAGAAAATCGTGTTTTTGGAACTTCTCTTTCGAAACATTTCTGGGTGAGAGCCGCCGAAATTAACAATTAAAGAGATGCTTGAAAATCCCCGCAAACTCCTCCCACCCCTGTGATCTCTTCCCTTTATGTTCCCTTAACGTTCAGTGCAAACTGAAACACATGCATCTTGGGCGTTGAATTACTACGTAATATGAAAATATTTCTTGTTCATTGTGAAAAAATTAATTTCTCTGAATAAAGAAGGCAGTCGAGGAGAACGAGAATATTCTGAGGGTATTCTCCCGAAATTGAAATTTGGAGAATAATCAAGAATATTCTATTTTCTTCAAAGTTAATGGACATTTTTATAAACAACATTATGGTTACAAAATAATATTCAGTTATAATTGTCAAGGCGGTAAATTATTATTATTATTTTTAAGTTTATTTACCCCTTATAATAATAATTTTATTTAGTAGAATTTTTTCTGAAAAATGTAACAGATTTTAGACAGTTCAGTAAATGCTTTTTCATAAAAATATAGTAAATATAGTTTTAAAAAAAAGCTAGAATTAAGAAGGACAGATGCAAAGTAACTGAAACTATCTTTTTTGCATTCCATTATACAAAAAATGTATGTTTAAAAAGTACAAAAAGTTAATATTGCACATTTAAAATGTGTAATATTGTCATATTTTGGCAACTAAAGTTCAGGTATACATTCTCCTTCTTGAGAATATTCTTCAAAATATATTCGAGAATGTTCTCCAAAGCACCATTTTTTTTTTTTACATTTTTGCATCAACAAATTAAAAGAAAAAAAGAAAAGAAAAGACTGTCACATTACGAAATTATTACTTTTTGATCATGAAAGAAAAAGGGAAAGACGTGAAAATTTTGAAGCAACATTTTAATCTCAAAAAATATATAAATAAGAATGAAATATAATTATTCAACTAACCACTGAATACGATTTTTTTCATGCGTTTCATGCTGTCAACGTCACGAAAGAAAAATACGAAAGTCGTTACAAAGGAAACACATTGTTCAAAACGTTCCGAATAACGAATTATGCGTGTACCTTCATCCGTTTGCTTGAAAATTGAAAACTCTTCATTGACTTTGAAAGGTAATGCAAATGAGTTACCTCATCTGTGGAGAAAAGAAAGTACACAGCAAAGTTTGGTTTTCCTTCTTGCAAAGTAAGCATAAATAATAGTTCACAATTAGTTCCGTGACGATAATTCGAAACAGTGCCTCAACAATTATTAAACTTATTCGATTAATGTTTTACTGCATCTGTCGCTGTTTTACAACCAACAAAAGAAAAAATAGTTCAGTGATTAATAATAGGAAGCGGTTCAACACATCGTGCTTCCATTCCCTTGATCTTGTTTAAGTAATTCATTTTTAAGCAATTAAGAATGCTTATTGTTTTCTTTGTACAGCATCTAATGTTTCTTTGGTCTTTGAGATCGTAACCGCTTTGCCTAAAGCCGTTTAATGAGGCAAAGGTGAATTATAATTTTCATTTAAATGACTGACATCTAACATCTTCATATAAACGATTCTTTTTTTATAGTTTCATTTAAATCAGGGGTCGCGCAAGGGGAAATTGGTGTCCGTTTTCGGAAGCGTCACAAAATTCAAATCAATCCAAACGGTCCCTTTACAAAATTCCAAGCTTCCAAATCGTACTTTTCATACCATTATTTATTATAAAAGCAACAAATAATAATAAAATTTTTCATCATTGTTTAAATTTTCCAATCTCCTCAAAATTATTTGATTTTTCTGAAAAGTCTCTTTAAAGTTCGCAAAAAATGTTCACTGTTAAAAAATGCTGGATCGACCCCTGTTTAAATGGTTCATCAGTGGTAATGCCATTTGCATTGATTAAACAAAAAAAAAGGGGGGAGAGAGATTGTGACTTTAAAAGATCAGAAAAATGAAAATCCAACTCTAATACTTAATTGCAAAACTATTTAATTTGTGAGAAACAAATTTAAGTTAAAATTTTTAACGTGTTATTCTTTTACCTATGAACTAGTTAGGTTTTAAAAATTCAACGAATTTCCAAGACCAAAAGACATTTATGTAGAACAGCGATAAATAACGGTTTTTCTTGCGGTATCCATCAACAGCAAACTACAAAGTAAATAAGTTTTTGAACATTTTAGCTTTCTTGACTACTCTTTGTAGTTAAACGTTTTTAAAGTTTTTATTTGCAATCTACGAAGAAGAGAAACGGGAAATTCAAAATTGAATAGAAAGCAACAAGCCTAAAAAGTCATTTCGGGGTCCGTATCGAAGCTGCCAGAACGAAAATTAGTGCCCTTTATTGAATACGGGGGAACTGCCAAATGGGCGCAAAATTGAGTAAACTTTCTTACGTTTCACAAGCATAACGTGAATTTCTTCAACATACCCCCTTATTTTGCTGCATTTTTCTCGCTACAGATCAAAGTGTACAAAAAATACAGTCAGGAAAGAGTGCTAATATGCAAAATACTTGTAAAAGAAAGAAAGAAAGCAAGATACACCGATCAAATGCAGAATTATAAAAACGTTTCCTACTGATGCTTATTACTTACTTTAGAAAATTATGTTGTAATTCTGAATGATGTTCAAATTAGGTAGTTTCTCGAAACATACTAAAATACTGTTTGATACCTTCATTAACGTATTGTCTGATGCAGTTAAAAGTTGCTCAGTTTGGCATGAAATGCACGAGTTTGTCATGAAATACTTAGTTCGACAATGAAATGCACGAGTTGGTCATGAAATACTCAGTTTGACAATGAAATGCTCACTTTGACAATAAAATGCACGAGTCTGTCATGAAATGTTCAGTTTGGCATAAAATGAAAAACAACAAAAATCCCCTCCCTCCCACCTACGGTTCAAGGTTCTTTTTTTTTTTTTTTGCTACTTCTAAAGTATTTTCTAAAACTCTTTGAGAAACGTGTGTGTCCGCACCTGATTTTACTAGCTGTGCTCAAAGTTGTCTCTATTCAAATGAAGATATGAAAAACAAAAGTTAAAATGTTTTATTTAAACGCAATAAAGATCTGAAATAAAACTCTGCTCTTACTTATAGGGGCATTTCACGATATTTGAGGCATAATGTAGAGTCCGTAACATTCATAAATAATCCTGTACTTTGCATAAATTTTAAGAAAACCACAAAATGTTTTGGTGGTAAAACATAATTGCATGTAGATCGAATAAAATAAATTTTAAACGCCAAAAACGTTTTAGATTTAAAACACTTTATAGGAAATACAGGAATATATCTAAAACTAGCCGAACGAAAGTTCAAAAATGGCAATTTTCAGACATTAACTGTACCAAAGCTCAGTGGCGTACGCAGAATCTTTTCAAGGGGGGTTCATAATTTTCTGAAACTACTAAAAGAAATTCGAGTATATAATAAAGCACTACTATTTAGGGCTCAAGGGGGGGGGGTGAAACCCCTAACCCTCCCCCCCTTGCGTACGCCACTGCGAAAGCTAACCAACAAGGGATAAAGCATACATATTTTTAATGTTAACAACCATGTTTTTAATTAATTTATCAGTTTTGTTACTAGCCAACGAAATCATTCTTTTCAGTTTTTACGGTCAATTTTTAAAGCAGTGATACTGTGATTACGTTAGTCTGGCCCTGAGGTACAGATATTCATGTTGCGGACCCTAAATTATGTCTCAAATACAGTAAAATGTCCCTGTATCAGAGCTTAAATTTAAATAAGTACGTTGAACCACTTGCCGAATTGTGCCCAGTTACTTTCATTTACTAAACTAAACCTTACATCTCCTAATTATAGCTAAATTTGTATTTCATATGTTTTATAAGTCCCGTCTAGAACTATACGAGCCTACTTTCCCTTATACACCTACATCAAGTTATAATCTAGCTATTTTTCTCTTTCATTTAGCTTTAGTTCTTAATTACTAAATTACTTCAAATATACTGTTTTCAACTGTTTTTCATATCCATTCACTCATTCATTTATTCATTCAGAAATGTCCTTAAAAATACAGTTAAAAAAACTTTCATCGGAAAATAAGCTCATTCGGTTCTGGATGAACTTCATATCTGTACATGTGTTACGTCATAAATGCTATCCGATACTGTTTGATCCAAGCAAATCCGTCTGTTAGATCTTGTCAGGATTTATCTAGTATTAAAATTTCCCTCGTAGGCACTAAGGGTTTTTTTTTTTCTTTTTCTTTTTTGAACCAGGCTAAAAAACCATGAATGCCATGAAATGGGAGAAGGGTGCATAAAATTAGTTTCGTTCGTTTCATGTTCCATTTGGAAAAACGAAAATTTACACTTCTATTTTAGTTAAGTTTTTCACAATGCAACGGTGCAGAATTGAAAGATCATTGACCCGTATTTTTTACTGGCATACTTTCTTTTAATCATAATAAGCAAATACGTATTATCTTGTTTTGAATAAATCTTACGTTACAAAGAAAAGTAATTTAAATATCTAATTACCACTTACCTCAATTCAAATTGCTATGACCCTTGGCTGAGATTTGACGGATCTCATTCAAACGAATGCAGCGTGCTTCCCAACGTGATTAGAGTTAGAATCAAAATGTCATTGCAAGGGATTCGTACATTTAGTGATTCTTCTCGCCAAAAAAATTCAAGGTTTCTGATGCTCGGATAGAGGATATTTAAACCATTCATCATTGTGTCGAACAAATGATGGATGCCTGAAAATGCACCATCTTAAAGAACGCAAATTTGCTGTAACAATCACAGAATTCATTACGTTCCAAGAGACCTGTAATTTATACAATAGCTTAGGTAGGGGTTGTTATCTGAGAGGGAGGTCGTTTGACAATTTGAAAACAGATAGCATAAAAGCACTTCGCTTGAAAAGTGGCTTTGTCGCTTATTTATTTGTTTTTAAAAATAATTCTGTCGCAATTGATTCATTTATTTATTTATTTTTATGGCGCAATACTTTAGAAATCTTAAATTGTGTAGTATTAACCACATGGTTGTTTTTTTTTTTTTTTTTTGTGCAGGTCAACAGGACTGAAATGCGGGACCCTATAGTCTTCAGAACAAATTTTCATACATAAATAATATCAATGCCGCTAAGCACGTAAAAATTCACATAAAATTTAAAAAATTGAAAACAACTGCAGGAGTAGGTTGCAACTAGGCTCTGCTGGTAGGCGTATAGAGTAGTATAAAAATATATCGTCGCTTGAAAAGAATAGTGACACAACTCAAAAAATACCGAAAATGAGATTTTTAATTGATAATACTTTTTAAAAATTGATCTTTTACATGGAATAAAGAACCAAGTCGTAGATAGCAAAGTTGCCCGTAAATAGCATAAGTGTCTTTTCAGAATGAAAATAAAACGCCTTTTTTTTTTTTTGTTGAACAGAGGCATAACTCGTGTTGTGTTTCGACTGCTGTGTGGGTAAATACTGATAACTTTATTGAAAAAAGGCACAACTCCGATTATGTCGTAAGTGATATAGCCCCTTATAAAGCAATAGAGACCCATTTTGTGTTGTGTCTGTATTGCTGTTAATGTAAGATTTTTTCATAAAATTTTCTTATGGACAATAGAGACATATTTGGAGTTGTGTCTGTATTGATTTTAATGTTACAATTTTTTAAGACCTTTTCAGGGTTATTACACTATTCCTTAAATTGTTGTTTCAGAAAAATTGTTGCTTTTATTCTAAAGGGACACAACTCAAAGTCTCCTAAATTTGATTAAAATTTCTAGGAAACCTAAAAGGCTAGTACAAAAACTGCGTGAAATAAACAAAAAGAATAGTATTAACCATTTTTAAGGGGCATTACAATAATTAGGAATCGTTATGAATGAAACAACAATAAATTACACATCGTAACAATTAAAAAACTGATCTCCTGAAAAAGTTGCTTTTTGAGTAGTGTCACTATTCTTTTCAAGCAACGATATATACATGGATGAATTATTTGTAATAATGATGATATGGAACATCTTGAAAACCCTACTGTTTTTAATCTTTTTATTGATTTATTTTTCATTCTTTTTCAGCAAAACTTGTTGAAGGTCATTAAAATAATTGCTTTTATAGCTATAAATGCCACTTTGAAAAGTCTGTTAAATACTTTAAGAAAGCAAATTGAAAATGAGCCCCCTAAATAGCGATTAGAAATTTGTGAAATACTTTTTCACAAATGAATGTCATGAATAACATTATTTTTATCTCTATATTTTTATCTTTTGTGCATTATGAACGGAAAATAAAATTTCTGTTGCTACAAAACATATTCAACTAGTACGATTCAAAAACGAAACCAGTGTGCAATGCGATCTAATATTTGCAATTACTACATACCAAGCATTAAATACATACCTTAAACCAAAACAATTTGCTTCTTTTTTTTTAATATCGTTATTTATCATCCAATTCCACGCTAGCAACTACTTAGAGAAACTGCGAGAACGTTTTTTTTGTCGTCAAAGGACCCCGTATTTTTAATCTATTTCATTCGGTAACAAGGAAACTGGCTCGAAGAACTCTTTCAGGGAGTTAAATCCTCTTCGCCAATAGTGCTGTATTCATGTATGGACTAGGCTAACTGAACCATAACCCAGGGCTACACCATTGTAAAGGTGACTTTTTTTTTTACGCTAAAAAAATCAAAAAAATTAAAAGCTTTTTATAGAAGTAGATCGTTTTTTAATTCTATTATTATGACTAATGTTCTTCTCTATTTTTTTTTCTTTCTATATGATGTTTTTTTAATCCTCTTTGCCAAATAGTGCTGTATTCATACAGGGGCTAGGCTAATTAAACCATAGCTCAGGGCTACACCAAAGGGACCTTTTTTCTTTTTGTTACCACTCCAAAAATATTAAAAGCTTTGTATTTAAGTAGAGCCTTTTTTTTTTTTTACTATTATTATTATTATTAATCTGTTCCATTTTTTTTCCTTTATAAAGATGTTTTGTTTTTTTTTTGTAAACATCGCATTGCGATTATTTTTGTGCATGCTACGAATTACTCAACAGAAAGGCCATTTTTCGGTACTGCCTGCGTAGAGAAAGAAGAAAATTAATCTTCGTAGCACTGCACAAACACGGTTTACAAGCGTTCGCTTTACTTTCAACAGAAAGTAGCTTGGTGATGAATATCCATTCTTCCAATTAAATCCATTTGTTTGATCTCTTTCTTTGACTATTAGTATTTTATTTTAGAATAAGAATTACTGGACTAAACAACAAAGAATTTCAATTAAAACGTTTAATTTTTAAACATGGCACCCTAAAATAGAATGCTAGGAAATTTCATTTAAAAATTACTTGAAATTAAAAGTGCCTTATGAAAGAGACTTTTTTAACCAATTGAAAGACAAAGATTAAAAAACTAATTTTGAAGTGCGGATGAATCATCAAGAAATTAAACTGCATTGAAGTTTTTTTTGGAAGCATCCAATTTTACAAAAAAGTTGTTTTTAATCTTCTTATTTATGCAAACAAATTTCCGTGAAGGGGGCATGTTTGTGGATTGGGATCCGTGCTTTTTAAATACAATTCCTATCAAATATCATCTAAAAAATTACCTAAACCATACCTAAAAAAATGACATTTTTCTCAAGTGAAAATCAATTTTTTCTTTTCTTTTTCCTACAAATTTTATTTTCTAGGCCCGGATTAATCTCCTTCCCAATTAATTTTATTACCACGGATCTACTGCGTTGCCTCTGGCATGTTCTTTTAAGAAATTCAAGTTTTATAAATTCCCTTTCTTTTAACTCAACAAAAGGGTCCATAATTATCAAATAATGAGTTACGGTTTAATTTCAACCATCAGTTAATTTTTCTTTTCAAGCGTCAGCATTTTTAAGTTTAAAAACCACAAAAGAATTTTCAAATGAAAGGGTAGGGATCTCTTTAACGTCCTTTCGCGTTGCGTTAAGATCTACTATATGTACGAAACAGGCGTACTAGTTTTTCTTCCGAGATTTTCGTATTTCTGGGAGTTATGCATCATTAAATTGTAACTTGATAAAGTTACAGTAGTCACCAAAGTTCTTTTATTTCCATCTTCTTCTTTTCAAAGCCCCACGACAGCTTTGGGGTCGAGATCAAAGTCCTCAAAGGAAAGATGATATTGAAGCCTTAACACACACAAAACGCAAATGTTCTTAAAGCCACTTATAAACCTCTTTTTGCTAAAAAAAAAAAATCTCAGCTGTTAATAATAACCATCAGAAAACAGATGCTTTTAAAGTTTCCGTTTCCGTTGTGCAAATGTGTGGTAGAACAAAGCCGTCGTTTGAGAAGTGAAAAGAAAGAGAAGGAAAACTTAGAAATTCCCAGAGCACCAACAGCTTCATAAAAGTTCCAATCACAGAAGCAATTATTTAAAAAAAAAGACAAAACGAAGGGTTGGCGACAGTTGTACATTTCCGCCGAATCATTTCCTGCCGACCTCTTCCTTGTCCAACCTTGGTCTACGCGAGAGGGGATTTTTCCCCCCTTTTATGTAACTGTTATAAAATCTTCTATTTTTAAACGGGGTATCGCATCTCTCTCGATACATATTTACAGTAAAATTATTCAAAGCGAAACCGGGAGGAACCAAATCCTTTTTCCACATAGGATTGGGTTCTGCTTTTTACAAAAATATACAAGAAAAAGTGTAGTATACATCTATTTATGAATAATAATGGTACGAATCTCTTTAACCACCTTTGGGGTGCAACGTGAGGTTTTTGAAGAAATGAAATAAACAAAATAAAAAAACGTAAAGATAATTAATGTAAAAATATTTAGTCGGCGGATTCTAATTCTTTTTGTTTTGCTTTGTTTTTTTAAACTAAGGTGTGTAATGTCACACTTCTTGTTACCACTCTTTCTTTTCACAATTTCATTAACTCCCCTCCCTCCTCTTGTCTCAATCTGTCAGATTTTCATGAACACAGATCTCACCCCCCCCCCCCCTTCAAGCGAAACATCATTTGTGAATGAATCCATAGATGGAACCATGAAAAAGAAAACCAGTACATCAAGTTATAGAGTAAAATACGAAATTCTTACGCTCTTGTAAATTGTACGACTAGTTATTCTATCCATGTACCTATCCCCCCAGAACACTAAATAACCGCAAAATAATACCGTTTGAAAGGAATTTTATCAGAAAAATGCATATTTACCTCAGTTTGAAAGAGTTCTATACATAGCTTGTCGGCGATAAATAAATTCTTCGTTTTAGTATTCAACTGAAGGATAAATTTTAACGCTTTTACAGATAACAATGCGTGATAAAGCAACATTTATTCTATTTGTATGATTTTTTTTCATTCAATGTTTGAATTTATAATCTTGATTCATGGTCGCGAAATTTCCCGCGAATATAAATTTTAGTTCCGTGTATAAAAGGAATAAATTTTGTATGACACAAATCAGCATATGTTTTCAGAAATTAAAGCTGTTAGATTTAAACGAACGGAGTACGGTAGCCAAGAAAACAATAAAATCTATACATAAATAGGCGAAGACAAAACAGTTAAGTACTATTTTCTGGTCTGCTTGTCAACCGTTTTTCTTTTCTTTTATTTAGTAGCTATTGATGAGTTTTAGTGTTATCAATGAAAATTTTTTGAAAATATTTTTTTTTCTACTTTCGACGTAGATTTGAAGCCGTTATTTTTAGAAGTCTTTATTTTTCATACTACTCCTACATTTACAATCTACAATATTTGTACGATATCCAATACATTTTTTACTGTTTATAGTTCAAAGAAGAATAATTGTCAAGAACAAAACAAAAGAGAAAATGTAATGAACTAAATAAATGTCAAAGTTAAATAAGAGTAAGGTGTCTTAATCAAGGTGCGTTTTGAACTCTCGATTAAATTGAAAGTGAGTATTTGTATTTCTAATAGATTCAATAATAGGGTGGCATGAACATTTTTATTTCTATTTTCTTTCCTGGAGAAGAAGGGCAGAAAGATAAAATTTATGTATAATATGTGTTACCAATTAAATGACTAACTCAGCGGTGTCAATCAGTCTCACTCAGGAGAGATTATCGCTAATTGAAATATTTAAACAAAACAAATTGTCGTTAAACCGAAATTAAAATGTCTAATAATTAAAGTTCGAGTTTGAACTTGAAAAAGTTAATGAATTTATCAAAATAGAGGTGACAGAAAATACAAAAGCGAGAAAATGCTTACTTTTTATGAAGAATAATAAACCAGCTACGTTCTTTTTCTTGTTTTTAGCCTACTTTCTCGTAAAAGTAAAAAAAATAATAATAAAGCATGAAAGAAGGCTTAATGTATCGTGAAAATATCGTTAGAAATCAAGAAAAGTAAAAAATAAATTAAGTGATTAAATAAAGATTGAAAAATAAAAAATTTGAAAGTAGGGTTTTGAGATGGGGAAAAAGTGTGTCTGTCGGTCTGTCTGTCGGTCTGTCTGTCGGTCTGTCCCCCCCCTAATAACTTTTGAACGAACTGTCCGATTCGAAAAATTCTTTTTGCATTGGAAAGATCTCGGTGAGGACATCTAATTTCCATATTTTATTTTTTGATTTGAACAATTTTTTGTTCAATTTTGAACAGTTCAAAAAATTTTAACATAAGCGCCTATGGGCGAAAATGAAGCAAATTATGTAAACTCTGGGTACAAGATCCAAGTTCCAATGAACAAGCTCACTGGAAGAAGTTCTTGGCGTGAAATATTGATTTGAACAATTTTTGTTCATTTTTGAACAGTTCAAAAAAAAAAAAAAATTAACATAGTGCCTACGGGGAAATTTCAATCCTATATAAATCCTGATCTAACGGGCCGATTTGCTTGGAACAAACTTTATCAGAAAGCTCTTATGACGTAGAACATGTACAGATAAAAAGTTCATCCAGAACTAACGAGCCTATTTTCTTATGAAATTTTTTTATCGGGATTTTCAAGAATATTTTTGAATTAATGAAAGATTAAATGAATAAACAAAATAATGAATGAATAAATGAGTGAATAAATACATGAATGACTGAATAAATGAATGATTGAACGAATCTGTATTAACCGTTGAAAAAGGCATATTTGAAGCAATTAAGAACTAAAGCTAAACGAGAAAGAGAGAGAGATAGCTAGATTATAAATTTGAAGCTGGTGTATACGGGAAAGTAGGCTCGTATAGTTCTAGACGGAACTTCTTGTTTATGCTAAAGATTCAAGTCAGGAAATATAATAGCATCAGGAAAAAATAACAAATACGTGCCTAAGGGACCATTTATAAATGAGGTCACGCTTCGAGGGGGAAATTGAAACAGTGACAGTGATTCGTGAAATTGTGACAGTGACAAGGGGAAGGGAGGGGGTAGCAAGAAGTGTGACATCCTGCTTATGCAACATAGCGTGACATGTGACAAAGGGTGTGACATTGAAGTGTGTCCGTTGAAGTGTGACATTTTGTGACAAAGGGGGGGAGGGGTCAAATATGTGGGAAATAAGCGTGACATCATTTATGAACGGTCCCTTAAAATTCCACAGTATCTATCTTAGCCACTTTTCTGAATAGTTCGCTAGGGGTAGCCACGGCTTTCTTAAGCGAGTAATATAGTTATACGTTTAAAATAGAAACTTCATTACGTGCGTTGAAGAAGAAACATAAAATAGATTGTAGGCTAAGTTCGAAAAAAATCTTTTAAGCTTAGTCTTTTATGTTCTACGCGTTAGTGGCTACGTGTTTGCATCACAATGACACAATAATTTGGTGGTAAAACTGAGACGCATCACTTAGTTTAATTTCTTGCATAATCTTTCTTACTTACGTTGCTCAAATATATTTTCCACTGCTGCCTACAACAAAAAACATTACTTTTAATACAAATTTTACTTTCTTAAATGCACTGACATGAAAACAAGACGATTTTTGACTATTAAATCAATTTAATAGTCAAAAATCGACTATTTTGACTATTAAATTGATTTAATAGTCGACTAACTATTTGACTATTAAATCAATTTAATAGTCAAGACGATTTTGACTATTAAATCAATTAAGTTTAACCACTTTCCTTTTCTTAGCAGAACAATTCTGAAAAATTAAAAATAAATCGTTAAGCTTTTGATGTTGATTCAGATGAAAGTGAAAGCTTTATCAGCATTTAAAAGTTGTTACAATCGGAAATTAAACGAACGTTAGAAAGTTTCCATGAAATTCAACATTATACTAAGATGAATCTATAAAAAACATCGAAACAAAATATTTACTTCGTTCTCCTTGTTTGTACAAAAGTAAAATGAGGATTGATTTATTAACGAAGATGATATTTTGCATAGAAATCAACGTTCTTCGGAAAAAATTTCCCTTAGCCCTCCATAAATGATGTCACGCTTTTTTCACATATATTTGGCCCCCCTTGGTCACAAAATGTCACACTTCAACATACTCCCTCCCCCTTTGTCACATGCCACCCTATGTTGCATAAGCATGATGTCACACTTATTATTACCCGCTTTCCTTGTCGCAATGTCGCACAATTTCACGAACCCCTCCCTCCGAAGCGTGACATCATTTATGAATGAACCCTATATATCCTACCACAATGAACGCAGCGTAAAATTGGATTGTTGAAGATGTAAAAGTCTTCTTTTTTTTTAATATACGCCAAGATAAAATGTCACAATTATGTTTTCCGGCGATATTTTATTAATGGAATGATATTCAACAAGAAGACACAAACCAATATTCATGTTTCCGAACTGAATATGTTTAAGGGTCTTAGTCCAAGAGAGAGAGAGGGGGAATCACCTCCATTTTTAAGTTCTTGTCACGATCTGTTGCCAATTAGAGTTTTGATAAGAAAAAAAAAGCTTCTCGAAACTGCGTTCTAATCTTCCAAAATTAGATCGCAAAATAATGAGACACATTGTTTTTGCACATAAAGGGGATTCCTAAAAGCGGGTTCCTTTATTTCAAAGATCGATTTTTTTTTCTCCCTCCCAATCTGCTTTTCCCCAGTTTTTCTTTCTCTGATTTGTGACAGAAAACTCCCAAAAAAAGTAAATTAGTTTCTCCACAAGACAATAACTTTGTATTATGAATGCAAATACCAAATTAGAGTTTTTTTTGATATTTCGCAAATATAACAGCAACGATATAAAAACGCGGAATTCATTTTTTTTAATTATCTAATTTTGAATCAAATTTCATGAAAAACTGTTGAATGCTGTTGGTTTTACGTGAAACACAGGCAGACAAACTTTTGATTTTATTATTAGTCAAGAAAATATCGTCGGCTATGCGATTTTGTAATAAAGGGGTACTATTTGTCATCTGGAAATAAAGCTCAATATTCTCCCAAAACTCATTAAGAATATTGTCTATTATTATTTCGAAACTTCACAGCTTAAGAACTAATATGGAATATATTTTTGAATTCGCATTGTCACGGAATTGCAAAAATCACCACGTGATTCTTTTTTTTAACTTTGCCTATATGTCTATTAAAATTGCCGTACAAATTTTAAAAATAGAGAAAAAGGAAATTTAGTTTCAAAGGTGTTTTTCCTTAAAAGCTTGAAACCTAAAAATAAATTTAAGAAAAAATGATTTTAAAGAGTTGTGAGACTTCAACAAATGTATGGGATGATTTATTGATGTCACGCTTCGAGGGGGAGGGGGTTTCGTAAAGTTGTGACATCATGCTTATGCAACATAGCGTGACATGTGCCAAAGGGGGTAGGTGGTCCGTTGAAGTGTGACATTTTGTGACAAAGGGGGAAGGGGGTCAAATATATGGTGAAAAAGAGTGACATCATTTGTGAACGGTCTCTGTATAGTAATAAAGTCTAAAAAATAAGACGCTCTGACTACACATTAAAAAAGAAAAGATATACTAACTAAGTGCATATAAATTGAGTTTAGTGCCCTTGATGAATATAAATAAATAATTAAATAAAACAGAAAAAAGATTGAGATAATTTCATTTTATAAAGCTTCTTGGATCAGACGTCAAGTTCAACTAGACAGCATGATGTTATACATAAAATTTCCTTAAAATTTAATACTCAAGATTAAAAGTGAACTATTTTCTAGCCTCTATCGTTCTTTATTTTCGTTTCGAAATAAAACTAAAATAAAAAATCTGCTTATCCTTCAATGTTTTGTTCTGGTTTTAAGAGATATAGAAGAAGAATAAATGCGAAATTTGTGTCAATTCTTCTGAAGATCTATGATACGGTTGAGAAGCATTTCACAACGTCTCGTTCTATCTTGAACTCAAACAAACTTAAATTGGCAGATTCTGTTAGACTTGATGCATTTGAAAAGGACAAATACCGTGCCATTTTGATGATGCCTTATCGTGGAACAACAATCCGTGTCGTCCAGAAGGTTTCAATATTACGCAATGGAAAAGTCCTTGTGTACATTTCGGATACAAGAGCGGAAGCAAGTGTCCATTTTGTTTCCGAGAAGAAGAAGGAAAAGATGTATCCTGTCTGAGGCTCTTCAAAACTTACTTGGTGCGCACTTCCGTATAATTCCTTCAATCGCAGATTTTAAGTTACGACTTGACTCGTCGTTTTTTTCTTTCCTTTCTTTTTTTTTTTTTTTTTGAACTTACGTTACATAAAACGAATGTTGTAAAAACGGAAGTAGCCAGATAACTGGAGCGGAGGGGGGAGCACGAAAATTTGTCATGATCCACTACTCTGATCTTTTCAAATTCGAACTCCATTAAAAATTTTAAAACGACGTTTTTCTGCATTAAGATTTAATTTTGATTGAACAATGATAAAGAGCGAAAGATGATATTTTATCTTATTAATAAATTGTCTATAAATAACGTTTATTTTGTCATCACCAACAGAAACAAAATAATAAAATTAACTAAAGAAATATGATAAATACAAATACGATTCGTATGAAAGCTATTCGGTGCAAGGAGCAAAGTTGCAACAGAATTGGTGCAAGAATTCTTAAGACAGAGCAGTTCAAAAATGGCAATGATCGTCTATTAGTAGCACAAAAAAAGAACATCGTGAGATTGTAAAAAGATTAAAGAAATCTATGCCGACGGCGTTCTTGTAAAAGTCACAAAATTAGCAAAAAGAGAGAGAGGGAGAGAGAAAGAGAAAACACATAAAAACAAAAAATGTATACAGAAACAAAAAAAGGGGGCGAATGATGGGCTGTTAGAATTTACAATTAGTTATTCCATGAAATAAACCAATTAGACAATTTAAAAGTTGTATAAATAGACCTATAGAATTTAAGGACACGTGAAATGATTTTTACTATTTTTCCTTTTAAGATTTGAAGGTTTAAATAGGTAATACTATTTCAACACCCGATTTTTAAACTTAGTGACTTTTATCTGAACGTCGACGATGCAATGTTTTTAAAGAAACCTGTTTAACTCAGAAATGTATTGTCCAAAGATCAAGGCAAATTAAAAAAATTAAATGATTAAAGTTTAAAATGAAAGTAATACTTATTTTACTATTATGCATACAAAGATGGTAACAAATTATAACTTATAAAAATTTAGTAAGGAATTATACGTATTAAGTACAAAAAAGCATATCATCAAAATATTGTTATTGAATTTTTATCGTCCATTCACTGAGACGTTCCCAACCATTTTTAGCCTACTTTCCAAAAAAGTTTAAAAAATCAAAAACAAAAAAGTATGAAAGAAGGCTTAACGTTTCGTAAAAATAGAGGAAGTAATTAAATAAAGATTAACAAATAAAAAAGTTGAAAGTAGCTTTTTGAGATAGAAAAAATGTGTGTCTGTCGGTATGTCTATCCACCCTAATAACTTTTGAGGGAATTGTCCAATCCGAAAGCTTTATTTTTCTTTACCTTCAAAATTCTATATATATATATATATTTTTTCATTTGAATAATTTTTGTTCAATTTTGAACAGATCAAAAAATCTTAACATTAGAGCTATTGGGGAAACATAAAGCAAATTATGGAAGCACTACATAAGATTCAAGTTCCCGTGAGCAAGTTTGTTCGAAGGAGCTCTAGATGTGAAATGCTTTTTGATTTGAACATTTTTTGTGTAATTTTTAACAGTTCAAAAAAGTTAACATTAGAGCCTATGAGGCAATTTCAATCCTATGAAAATCCTGTTCTAACAGACGGATTTGCTTGGAACAAAATTTATAGGAAAGATCGTATGACGTAGAACATGAACAGATACGAAATTTATCGAGAACTAAACCAGCCCATTTTCTCATGAAATTTTTTGATCTGGATATTTAAGGATATTTCTGATTGAATAGAATGAAAGAACGAATGAATAAATGAGTGAATAAATGAGTGAATAAATGAATAAATGGATGAATGAATCAATGAATGATTTGATTATGCATTAACCGTTTGAAAATGTACGTTTGAAGCAATTTAGAACTAAAGGTGAAAGAGAGAGGCAGCTAGATTATAAATTTGATGCAGGTGTATACAGGAAAATAGGCTCGTATAGTTCAATGGAACTTCTTGTTAATTGAGTTTTAAATTCCACTTTTTTAAATACTTTCATTTGTTCAGTATAATTCAAATTCTCCAAATATTTTCAACTAAAAATCATCATCCTTTCTAAGAGTTGTACACTGTCATATTTATTTTTTCACTGCAATTTTTTTTTTTTTTTTTTTTTTTGCTTTTAAAATTTCGCAATAACATCAATTAATCCTTGATTGAAAATATAGTATACGGAAACAAACTATAACACCGATGTACAGCTGAAAAGAGATGCTTTTAATGCAAAGCCAGAATTGTACAGCTAATTCCATCAAAATCAAAAAGGAAAATCTTAGCATAAATGCGTAAGAAAATTTAGTAGCTTAAAGCTTAAGTTACACAAATAGTACATTATTGGTCAACTTATAATGGAAAAAAAAATTGTAGACACAAATTGTAAACTAAAGGAAAAACTTTAAGAAAACCCATCACTGGTTCCATTCTATGGAAAGAAGAACAACTTATGCATTGATTTTTGACATTACTGATGTTCAAAGCTCTTGACTGACAAGTTCACAAAGGATTAATTAAAGAGAATGCCAAGAAACCAAGGGACGTTTCTGAACGGTCCAAAGAAAACAGATTAAATTTGTTTCCTCATACATCTCTCAAGATATGGGAAAATTTGAAGGGTGTTTTAAAACAATGCATTTCTGAGAATAAGTGGCAGCTTTGGAAATTAATTTCACTTAATCGTATCAATTAAAATTCATGAAAGAACACTCTATGGTTACAAAATGGAAAATATTTCTACATCATTTTATTAGGTTAATGCTCCGAATTAAGTACGAAATACAACTTTAGTCACGTGTTCCTCGCAACTTTCTGTTGTACTTCATATCTTGATGGCCATTTCACTCTTGCACAAAGGTGCAATTGATAACACATCACATTTCCTACTTAATTTCTTATACTGCTCGAGTTTTGTTAACATAGCTTTTTCTTTAATTTCAAATACCCCCACAGGAAGTAGTCACACTACATAGCTGGTCAGCCGTGGGCATTATAAATAGGCTTGCCACACGTCCAGGTTTGACTGGGACAGTCCCGGTATTTTGCTCATGTCCCGGTGTCCCGCCCAGTTTTATCAATGTCCCGGAAACGGCTGTAAGATGTAAAAAGTAATGAATTTATGTTTTTAAGAATCTTTCATGAAGACTTTGAGAATCTTTCTGAAGACATAATTAATCTTTAAGATGACACAACATTAATGAGGGAGTCCACTGCAAGAGAATTGATTGCATGTAAAATAAACTTTGGTCTTCCCTGCTCTGACTTTTGTAAAAAAGTCAAGCTAGCAAAGACATCTTAAAAAAAGGATATTCAAGTCAGAAATATGAGTGGTTTGAAAAAAAAAGAATAACGTTGTTTACTTATTAATTGCTTTTTTAGTTTGACAAAAATGTTTTTTTTTTTTTTTTTGAAATGGTTTTTGTAGTTATACAAAAAGGTTGTAGTTTTAAAAAATAAGACTTAGTAATTAATTGTTCAATTAAACAATTTTATGAAGTATTTTTAACTTTATTTTATTAACACTTCTTTCTAGATGGTAGTCCAGAAAAATGCTCATTATAAAGGGAAAAAAATCTTTTTAAGTAAATTAAGTAACAAAAATGCCTCTTTTATTTTTAAAAGGTGTGTAGACTAACGATTTAGGGTTCCAGATTTCCCACTCCTGTTACTTGCGAGGCTTAAAAAAAGGCTTAAAACTCAACATTTTGCTTTATTTTTTTTTTTTTGAATTTCTCCCGAACCCTCCCCCTCCCCGCATCCGCTACTTGGGGGAATCCATACCCCTCAGACCGCCTGGTATGTCCATCCCATATAAATGTGTCCCGGTTTCACTAACCAAAAATATGACAAGCCTAATTATAAACGAAACGGTAATGTGGCGGGGACTCTAATGAGAAGTGTTGCCAACCAAGACACAAAATAAGTTGCGTAAATCAAACGTAGCATTTTTGAAGTGGAATACCTACCCATTGATGTAATGATGTAAAAGTACTTGCCATTTTGTAATTATGTAGTGTTCTTTTAAAAAGCTTAACTGTGTTCGTTACGTTGAAACGTCCTGGTTACCGATAAAGAGGTGAAGTTTGAATAAAACACCCAATGGTGGATTCCCACCAATTGCGATAGCGACGAAAGTTAGCTTCCCCACAGGTTATAGGTTTTGCATAAGTTCTTCAACACTACCTCGTGTTGTCAATTGTTGGCTCAGTGCCGCTTTTTATTCGACCATTAAAAATTGACTCTCTGTCAGAAGACCTCTTTTGTTGATTGCGCTGCGACAGCATTTTCAGAATTTGCTGTCATTTGGAAATTAGGTTGAAAAAAAAGTAATAAATAAGGTGGGGGTTTTTTTCTTATTATAAGACCGACATTGTTTGCTTCTATATATTATTCGAACATTTTCCCTACATTTCTTTCTTTTAAATATTACTGAAAGATTTTACTCTGATTACATATGATGAAAATGTTCATATCTCCAGACAATTCATTTACAATTTATGCCTTTAGCTTAGCACAAAATTATATTTAATGTTAAGTAACGAATCATTTTGTCTATGTAGTAATGTCTATCACTAAACGGTATCAAACATGACATTCCAAAGGACGAAAAGGATGAAAAAGTTTCTAAATTAAATAAAAACAGTTTGAAAATTTCATTCATTTTTTTTTTTGTATGGGAAGACATTAACATTAAACAGATAACTAATTAAAGCGTTTAACAACGTAACTAATTAAAACGTATAAGCAGGAGAAATGAGAATATTTTATTAACCGAACTTTGATCACGAGAATTTTTTTAATAAAAAATATAGAAGTAGAACATATTTTATATGCTTTTTCAAAGATTTAATTTGAAAACGCATTTAAAATACATTTTGCATGATGATAATATTAGTTTCTAAATAAAAACATTTATTTTTAAGTCACCATTTAATATTTCTAAAATATGATTTCTTTTTTTTTTTTCTTCATTTAAATAAAAAAAAATATTTTGCAGATCTTTCTCCAAGTACTTAAATTAAGAAATAGTAATACATATGCATACATGTTTTCCATAAAAAGGATTAACATTTATTTTAAAACGATGAAGTTATTGCCATCGTAAGAACGCATTTAGTATTTAATGTCTTTCGGTGAATATAGCAGAATCGCAAATGAAACTTCACGGCTGGAAGTACCTTCGTAAAAAAGCTGCTTTTTTACCTTCGTAAAAAAGCAGAACTTACAGGAAAGTGCTTCGCAGCCGCTCAGTAGACGTGATTTCAGGGGGAAAGCAAACTTTACGTCTTTCTCGGTGATCCATTGATAGAAAACCTAAAAGAAAGTTTACTACTTAAAACAATCTCGCAAACTTGGAGGGATGAATAAATGCATAAATATGATAGTATCATTATAGGTAAAACTTATTACAGCATATATTTTTACCCCATTCAGGTCGTAAAGATTTTAAATACATAGTAATAAATAACCAAATAAATAAATATATAATAAAAAATAAATGAGTGATCTAATTATTTAATTAATTAATTAAATTTAAACAATAATAATAGAGCTTTAAAAAAGGTATTACAAACAAAGTACATTTAAAATTTATTTAAATATCTTTTAAAAAATTTAATTTTAACTTTTTTTCCATTAAACAACTTACTAGATTTTTACTAATTGATTTTTATCCCAAGAGTTTTCAACAATTTTTGTAATAATATTGTTTTAAAATGTTTTTTGTCATCTATAGATACTTTCATTTATAACGATCAGCAGATCAGAGATTTCGCTCAATATATTTCTTTAAAGTAAAGCAAAGTCTTTTAAAGCATCAGTCTTTAAAACATCAGCCTTTAAAGCAAAGTCTTTAAAACATCAGTCTTTAAAGCAAAGTCTTTAAAGCATCAGTCTTTAAAGCATCAGTCTTTAAAGATCAGTCTTTAAAGCAAAGTCTTTAAAGCAAAATTTACATTTTGAGGTTTGTCATTTCACTTCCTAAGTGTTGCTAATTATAATAATAATAAGAAGAAAAAGAGAGAACGCGGGTGCTATGGTTACTCTTTGTTTTTCCAATTTAGTAGTATGTTACTTAACTGAACAACTTAAAAAATATCGATATATTTTGATATATATTGACTTATAAAATATTGTACGATTTGCGCAATGTAAGATAAAATCAGCAAAAGTAATAGTAGTTATTGCTATACACTTTTTATCATTGAATTATTGCTTTCAAGACATCGCTAAAAATAACTAAGCTTTGTGGATGTTCCATCTCACAGTGAAAACTAAATAAATAAATAGGTAAATACATAAATAAGACTAAAAAATAATAAGAAGAAAGAATGAAAGAAAAAGATGCGGATAAATATAATCCACTGACAACTCTCTTACAAACGGTATTTTCCTGATAACAACAAAACAGTGCTTGAAATAAACATATTCTATTGTTATGAAGCTTTGAAAATTCTAATTTATAAAAATTGTAAGTTGTTAAATTTGAATTTTTACATAAATTTAAAAAACAACATTTTTTTCAAAAAAAAAGAAAGAAAAAGAAATTGCATTGCTACTTTTCCTCTCTCTAAAAACAAAACTTCATATTAATATGTAATTATAAATTCAGTGAAAAAAATATTTCAGTACAAAAAGTCATGTTTAACTTTTTTTATTTCCTATTTGTTACACTTCTTTCCTCTTTGTTTCTTTCTTTACTTTATTTTATTTATTTATTTAATATGTTTTATTTTATTTTATTTTATGTTTTTTACTTGTTTATTTATTTATTTATTTTGTTTCCGTGTTACCATTTTATTTGATTCCGTTACAGTAATTTACTTACGCATTAATCTAATTTTTTAAAATTAATTAGTTGAATTCATTTCACAAAAAAGACTTAAAGAGTAAAATTAAAATAATAACAAAAATAATCGTAATAAATAAATAAATTAAAAGTAAGATTCCAACAAAAAAATTGTAGTCTTTTAATTTCTACGAAAAGTACTCACATTAACATAATCCTAATATTCATAAGTCACTAACTTTTGAATAGATGTAATTTGCTAAAAATATCGGCTACATTAAATTACAAGTATCTCATTACTTAATTTAATGCCGTTCTCTTTATAATTAAGATGTGTAATATCATTTACAATGGTTTATTTTTTTCAGATATTCTTGACAATAACATATTACACACCCTTTTCGAGAAGGGTGTGTCATATATTGTCTTTTATTATTACTGGCTTGACATGAAACACGACCTTTCGTGAACCCATGTTTCTTTTCTTTCATGATTCTGCACAAGTGTCTTTTTCTAGTTTCTTGAATTAAGTGCGTCATCTTTTCGTTGTACATAAATACATACCTTTTTATTCATACTTAAGAACTTCAGCTTCAGGCTGCTGACCTTGGATTTGTCCTTTGTTTAAAAGATTTTCACTGGAAAGAATAAAAATTGTATCGTACTACTTAAAAGGTGTAGCGTATTATCGTATCAGTTCGGGAAGTGCAATTTATGGGCCGTTAAACAAGCGTCTTTAGGCGTTTAATTTTAATAGTAGTTCTTAGAGTCCATTACGCTGTTAAAATATTTGGGAAAGAGTTAATATTAAAACTATGGGGTGGGGGGGAGGAATGTTTTGCATGTCCTACCAGGGGTCGCACCACAAGAATTTCAGATCCGTTTTCGGACCCTTCACAAAATTATAACCAATCAAAACCGACCATTCACAAAATTCCAACCAATCAAAATGGGCCATTTACAAATTTCCAACCAATCAAAATGGGCCATTCACAAAATTCCAACCAATCAAAACGGACCATTCACAAAATTCCTATTAATCAAAACGGACCACCCACAGAATTCCGAGCGACCAAATCGTACTTTACAGAATTATTTATTTAATAAGCGGCAGAAATAACAAAAAAAAAGTTCTTAATGTTTTGTTTATCTGAATGTTCACAAAAATATATGAATTTTCACAAAAATATTTGATCTTTCGCAAAATTATTTGAATTTTCACGAAAATGTTTTTATAATTCACAAAAAACGGACCCTGCTAAAAACGCCGGATCGACCCCTGCGTACGTGCTTCGTGAAATTTTGATCATTGATTTACATTTTTAGAGGGATTCAGAGCACTAAGTAGTGGAGCAACGATATTATGCTCGAAACTGGAGCGGAGCCGAAGCACAAAAAAGAAAAAAATCTGCTCCACTGTCCCCCCCCCCCCCTTAGAATCATACTCATTCCGAAAAATAAATGAATAAGGCTTTATGGGGGGATGCCTAATGTTTTGCGCAACACAATCTATGTAAAACAAGTCGGTAGAAGCTCGGTTCCCGCAGAACACCGAAAGTGAAGCAAGATTGACTGAGATCAGTGGTTTGGGAGGGGGACGCGGCTGACTGCTTTGGTACCGTGCACGCAAGAGGGAACTGGTGCACGTTAAATCCGTCGTGGTTCCAATATCCTCCTAGTGAAACGATACCTCTGGGGGTGGCAACCCCAGGTGACGTTCTCTGATCTGGGAGCTGGTTCAAAAATTAAGAGACAGTTGAAAGGGGCGGAAGTCGGACTCCTGCCTATAAAGGCCCCGTTATACTCAGGAGCAGCGCACCCATTCTTCCTCACTTCGTGCGAGGACGCGACAACAACAACAACATTATATATTATTGATGAACTAATAATCTATACCGTGTATACTCGTATATAGGCCCACTTTTTCAAGCGAAAATTTGACTTGAAAGTGGTTGTGGGAGGGGGGGGGGGTATGGCTCTCATAATCGAGTCAAAATATTTCAAAATTAGATCCACGGAATAAATTTTAATATATGGTAACAAAATACGATCCAGCATATTAAAATTTCACACTGAAAGCAGAAAAGATTACTAAAAGGATACAAACAGTATTCCATTATTATTCGCCTTCGGATCATCTGGAAAGTTATTCAGATTCCCTGGACTTCGTCATCGTAGTCGTCAGCAAAATCACCATCCATATCTTCTTCCCCGGAACCGGATTCTTCAGAACACTCAATCACTAAACTAATTTTCATAGAAGGGGCTTATACATGCCGTATATACAGTAAGTATCTTTTAAATAGTATAATTCCTATTGAAGCTATTCGCAGCGCGGAGTGGAGCATCTCAAAAAAGTGGCTGCTCCACAGTTCCCTGTTTATCTACTTATTTATTTATTCATTAATAATATTATTTTGATTGAATTTATATGCACAAAAATCTTAAGTAACCTACAGTTGGGAACGAAATCTTCTTGAGTCGTCTGAAAAATCCGGCTTCGGGGAAGAACATGTGGATGTGGTTTAGCTGACGACTACGATGACGAAGTCTAGTGAATTCGAATAACTTTTCTGATGCTCCGACGACGAGTAATAATGGATTAGAGACAAAAAAATGTCACGTATTTAGACAGACATAAGAAATTTTCATAGAAATATACTCCTAATTCTTTTTACAATATAAAATGTGTTTATTTAGATCCTGAATAAGTGATTGGCTCAATTCAATTAAATCCAGTTCTTTTCTACCACCCTATTAAAACAACCAATCACAGTAAGCAAACGTATTTTGCATAACACAAACATAAATACATTCGTTAATTTAAAATAGGGCCAAATGCGCGCCAAAATTTTAAAACAAATAACAATGTTATCTCTAAGTAAACAAGACAAAAACAATAAAATCAAATTTAATCTATTTTAAAAATATGCGCAATCAGGTGATAAAGACCAGCGGGCACGAGCATGAGCACAAAACGTCTATTTACGTTTCCTGGTTGCAAAATCTATTTGCTTGCCTTCATCGTCTTCTAATTTATCTCGCTGTTCGCTTTTTTCTTGGCATATTCATGCGCCATGAAATCTATTCCTGGCTCCGTATAAATTATCTGCTTTTGTGTTGCAACATTCCAAGAACGACTGCTCCTGCGTTTTAAGAAACTTTGTTATTATGAGCTCCGGGATTAAAGACATTGATTTTCATCTAAAACAGGAAACAACTAGAACGTTCCCAACAACGCAGCACTTTTGAAGTCACTTCACTTTTATTTCCAAACTGCAGCAATCTGTAGTGTCACCTCTTTCATGCGCTTCTTTCAGTTCCTCTTAACGGACGCTCCTCAAACGCGGACAGTTCCTGCCATCAAAGCAGTGCTCCTTAGAAAAACCTCCCTGCAGCCAAACCTCTATTACAGACAAATATTTTTGTCCCACTAGGGTCCGCTATAGAGGGGTTTTACTGTACTCCGATTCGCAAAACTTCTGAACAAAAGTATAAAAAATTATTGCACTCAATTGAAAATATTGTACAAAAAATTATTGTACTCAGTTGTACTCTCAATATTTTTGTCCCACTATAGAGGAGTTTTACTGTACTCCGATTCGCAAAACTTCTGAACAAAAGTATAAAAAATTATTGTACTCAGTTGAAAATTATGTACAAAAAATTATTGTACTCAGTTGTACTTTCAATATTTTTGTCCCACTAGGGTCCGCTATAGAGGGGTTTTACACTGGGGGTCGCTATAGAGGGGGGGGCTATAGAGGGGGGGGAATCTCCGATTCGCAAAACTTCTGAGAAAAAGTATAAAAAATTATTGTTTTTAACTTTCATTTATGTGTCAACGTCAGAGTTAATTTTCAGTAATGCGTAGGTATAATTTTATTTCGGAATTACAGCAATTAGTGACTTACAGCTCGACCGCGGAATTTAGACATTTGGACGCTTCTGCACATGGCAGAAAAGAACGAGTCCATTCGAATTTTAGGGAAGTTCGTTTTGAAGGTGCGTTTATTTAGTACGCGAATCAGAATGTTTGCTTCTCTGTTTATTGAAAGCATCTAAATTGGTTAACCGTGGCACATAGCATCAGTTCGGAAGAAATCAAGTATGCTAAACGAACTAGAACGAGAACAGAAACGGCACATTCCATACACCAGCAGTTCATCCCTTGAACATGAATGGATTCTTCTTGGCATTCTGCCAGGCAGATCGCTTTGGTTGGTGGCAGAACTGTGTGTATCACCTCTTTTATGCATCTCTCTCAGTTGTACTTCGATTTCCAAAAGTCCCGATCAAAGAGATTAAAAAAAAAAAAGTTAACAAAAAAGCCACATTACATTATTATATGGTAAGGAACTCAACCATTGAAGAAACTAGGGGGTATTCTCAGAACAGCAGAAAAGCGTGTCTTGGAATTTATGTTAGGATTTTAAAGGACAACGAATATTTAATTAATCCTTAGATATCTTATTGAGCCGAGGATAACGAACAGATAGAAAGAGGTGCTGCTTCAAGCTCTTCTCCTAATCTTCACAGATTTATCATCAAATTTCTTTTTCAGATCAGAGTGCTTAAATCAAAATCGATGTTTTGTTGACATCAGTATCTAGAAAGTTAAGTTAGATAAATGAAGGTATTGAAAGCAACGTGAGATTAAAGTGTCTAGGTATGAAATAATAGATAAAAATATATCTTTTGAATTTGAAAGAGGAGTTCATTGATATTAGTTTTTATTTTTTTCTCTAACTCTAATTTCATTTATTCATTTATTTTTTACCTATTTATATATCTTTTCGTTTATTTATTAAGTAAAATTAGATTTTAATTTATTAACTAATTTATTTATTTACTTTTTAGTTATTAATTTATTTATTATTTATTTTTATTTATTTATTTATTTTATTTAGTTATTTTTTCAACTTCTGAGGAGAAATAATGAATGTGTCTTTACAATTGCATTCTACGCAACGTATGATTGTATGAGTCGGAATTTGGGAATTGTTGTGAAAAAGGTAAAGCGAAAAAGAATGGCTGCCTAAATTAAATGACTACCCTTTATTTATATATTTTTTATTTTACTTATTTATTTATTTATTTATTCATTTGTTAACCATTTGGCGAGGAAATTTTAAAAAAGGAGGGTGATACATTTTAAACTAGTTTTCCCTCCGCTTCTGGAAAAAAAATCTTGATGGCACTGATGATTTTAAGCAGAAGAGAGATTTTTAAATTTTGGATAAACTGTTCCAACTATCGACAATTATCATTTCAGAAAAATCCTTCAATTGGTTCGACCTTGCGCGTCGATTTCCCATCACCAAATCCGATTTCTGTCTCTGAGCGGAAAAAACAAACCTCAAGGAGCCTATAATTAAAAGGCGCATCTCTCACGTCACAACAACGCCACTGCGCGCAACGCAGTGGCGGGAAAAAGAAGGTGAAGGCTCGCAAGGTCAGGCGGCTCTTTCTGCGTAGTTCCGAGGGAGCATTGGCTTAACGGTACCCGTACCGAGTGGTGACTGCACCCGGCCAAGGGCACACACACTCGATTCGGGATCACGTGGCGAGGTGGGGAAAACATCGCTCCGTTTTATTTGGGTAGGATGAGTTACCGGAGGAAAAAGAAAGAAGATTCCCCGCACGATTCGGATTTATAAATAGAGATTTATTCGATTTTCCCCTACCGAGGGCTTTCGCAACGCTTTCCAAGATTGAATTCGATGTGTAAGTTATTTGGCTTCCAAATATTGGCAGCTGGAATTGACATGCCATGTGAAATAGAATTCTTCTTTTCCTTTTAGGAACATTGTTGCACGAATTTCTCGTTATGTATCTCTTCAAAAAACAGGCGCGGATAAGACGAGAGGTCCTCCCCGAGGGTCAAGAATTAAAAAAAATTATGTGGATAACGAACTAAAACCTTATAATTGTTCTTCCTTGGTACAAATTTTCTGAGACGGTTGTAATCACAAAAAAAAAAAAAAATTGTCCCCTCCTCGGTAAATCCTGTACACATCTTGTAAAAATTTAAAGCCAAAAAAGAAAAAGAAAGCAAGATAAACAATAGGATCCAGTTTCGTTCCTGCTCGAAGCAAAAAAGTCGGTACTCCACAATCCGCTCCAGATACCTGCTGTTTGTAATGGATTTTAATCATACATAGTAAGAAATAGTGCAGTTCTAGAATCACGAAAGCAACCTGCCTGGCAGGGTGCCAAGAAGAATCCATTCATGTTCAAGGGAAGAACTGCTGGTATGAGGAATGCGCCGTTTTTGTTATCGTTCTAGCTCGTTTAGCAAACTTAATTTCTTCCAAACTGATGCTAATGGCAGATTATAAATTTAGTTGCTTTCAATAAACAGAGAAGCAAACATTCTGTGCCATGCGTAGAAGCGTCCAAATGTCAAAATTCCGTGATCGAACTATATATGCTATTGACTGTGATCTGAAAATTGAAACCTCCTTGACTTCCGAACATTTCGTTTTCCCAAGGGAACCCCAAAAGCATTATTATTATTTTTTTTTTTTATACACATTAGAGCCTCGATTTTCTGAGGAAATTGTGACGAAAACTTCTTCGGATACTCTAGGTTTTCATATGTATAATTTTTTCCTTGCTCTAATTAGATTGGGTTAGCAATTTTATTGCATATTCATATGTGTTTGTCCATTAGTTTTTTATTTATAATGGAAACTTTAAACGAGAGATTTGGAGCGGAGCTTGGAGGTCAAACCATGAGCTTTCAAGTTGCTGTTCATTGAATGTTTGATGGTTGTGATGAAAGATAAAATCAGTTTTAACTACTTCGTTCCTAAATATTTCTTATATTAACAAAGAAATTTACTATTAATGTACTGAATAAATGAAAGTAATAAATAATGTGAGTTTGACTAAAAGCATAAAATATGCGGAGCAGGAGTAAGTATTTAGACAGTGGAGCGAAGCAATTCGAAATAATAACTGCTCCAGTTCCCTGCTTGACTGTTTATTTGGAATCATCCCCTCCAGGGGCGCACCGACGTGAAGGATGACCGGGACCGGTCCCCCCCCCCCCCCCCCCCAGAAAAATCTGATACCCGATTGATGTTTCGCTATCCGGAATCCGATCCGGCCACAGCACGGAAGATCTGGCTGCCTTTTAAAATTCAATTAATTTGTATGTTTTGAAAAAAAAATTTGTAAACTGCAAACGTACTACGTGTTTGGAAACTGTGTGATATTTAAAAATGTATAGAATTCATAGACTGCAAACATCTGAGCCAAAGATCCGGGAAAGGAACAACATACATGGGACACCGGACATTCGATATCCAGCAAAATCAATATCCGATGTATCCCTAATCCTGGGTTCTTGGGTACGCTACTGCAGAGGTGCCGTCCCACCGCCTCAGAGCGATGGACACCCCTTAAGAACCACTGAACTCCCTCCAAAAACGATGACTCCCCCCTCCAATTGGAAGCACAGCCAACCAAGCCCTAACCGCCTCCCCTCCCCCAGCCCCCTGAAAACAAAAATTTCAATAGTGCAGTTTGAGGCATAACCCCCCCCCCCCCTGGTGGGCTATTGTTCACCTTAATTCTATTCTAGCTACCTCATTGAAACACAATTTTTCAAAACTCTATTTTAGTCAAAAGAAAAACAGGCCGCAGAATTAAGTTTACGAAAACAAGATACATAATACATAAAGCAAAAAAAGAAAAACGTGAAGAATAAATATTATTAATAAACCGCAGCGGCTCCTCTTTGATCACGCTCCATTCCATGTAAAAATCCATAATCCTCTTCTAACGAACAAACAAAAGCTACCGAAAATGTCATCAGAAAATTTGTTCTCGTGTTACCTTCTTTGACTCAACCGCTTTCTTAGGAACTAATGAGAAGTTGAGAGAACTAAATGTCCAAGGAAAAAACGTTACATAAATGTTTTTCAATGAAAGGGATTTCTTTTTTTCTTTGATGATTATGAAAGAAAGTTTATGCTTCAGGAAAATGTAAACGGTGGCTTTGAGTATCTTATATGAAAATATTTTAATTGATCATCGAAGACTTTCTAGAAACGGAATTTTTTTCTTGAAAAAAATTTTAAAAATTTAACCATGATTTATAACATTTCGAAATTGATGGATGAAATTAAATTAGCACTTTTCAAGGTAAACGACCTAAAGCAGAGACTGTGAAATGGATTCTAGATAGCCATGTGATTATCGGCAAAAATAATGCTCGTCGTCATATTGGTATGAATTTGTTAAATACGTGATAAGACATTGAACTCAAACTTATCAATGAAGTGTGTTTAACGATAGGAAAATATAACGCCTACTGGTTAAGTGACCGACATTACAAAACACACATTTTTGTTCCTTTCATTTCAGGTATTTTTTTTTTTTGTTTTTCTAATGGGGCTGCGTGTGGTCACTAACCTCTGCAGACCTAGTGCAATCGCCGGAAACCGGCATCCACTCTTTCAAGTAGCACCACTGTCGGCGGATGGCATTACCACTTTGAGAATTTTGAAGCTCAGTTTCCCCCTAGATGGCGGCACCTGAGCTCTAAGTGATGCGAAACTGCAATAGGAATGTAATTCATCCAAGCCAAACAGATACTCAAGGGACCTCTAACATGCCGCATAATCATACGACATGGGCGCTGACGATTTTCTGCATCTTGAAAATCCACCGACTGGGGCCAGGTATGATCCTGCGAACGTGGCCAATGCCTTACCACAATACCAACCTGCCGGCATACGGGAGAAAGTACCAGTTTTTAGATTTTTCATGAAATTCTTTTTAAAAAAAATGTTGTGGAGCACGACGAATTTTCGTGCCCCTGTTCAGTTCCTGCACCAAATAAAAAGTCGTTGCTCAACGCTCAGCTCCAAATCAGTGTTTGTAACATTTTTGACGATTAATTTCCATGCATGCAATAAAGTACTCAAAATAATAATAATAATAATAATAATAATAATAATAATAATAATAATAATAATAATAATAATAATAATAATAATAAGTTCGACATGAAATAATATCAAAAATTATTCATCAGCACTTTAGTAATCAACATAGAAATCCTGAAAAGGAAAAATTCTAATACCAATTAAGGATGCGAAAAGATTGCACGTTTCAATTCATAAGTATTGAAAACGAAACAAAATTTTAATGGGAAACATTTCTTCTTTTAGTAGAATAAGTTTTTCCATATTCGAAATGGGACTGCATTCATGCACAGTGAGGGTACAGAATACAGAATTCTAAGAGCACTCTTTGACAAAATATTTTTTAATGAACAATTCTACAGTTCTGCAGAAAATTATAAAAGAAGTTTCAAAACAAATGGGAAGATAGTAGTAAATGAGTTCAAACTGAAATAAATGACTAAAATTGGTTCTAAATTTAGAATATTACATTAGCAACATAAGACATTTTCTGCATTCGATCAGAGAATCAACCACCGTGTGAAACGAAGATGCTAAAATTCGAATTCTTCGAACTCGACAGCGTATGTCAGAGGTCAGTGCAATAATGAGGAAAAAGTCTCTCCGAGTCCAACGTCCGCGCGATCGTCATCCCTGCCTCGCTCTGTGTGTGACGGATCAGCCGAGTGTGCCGGAACCATCGAACTCTCTCGCCGGACTGTGACCCTCCCGCCCGAATGACACATGGAAATCAAAGCAGCAGGAAAAATCTCGATTGGATGTTTCCACCTAATTATGTCCGATATTGAATATTTAATTGGTTTTTCCCAAGCACTGTTTTGTAACGAGAATGGAAAAGGGTAAAAAAAATTCTCATTTCCAACACCGAGGAAAAAGTGGGAAGGTTTTGGAATTTTGCTCAAGAAATTTTGAAAATATTATAGTAAGTGAAGTTCGGTTACAAAAACTTTTCCATCCAAACGCCTTATTTATTATACAGAAAAAACAACAAAATAGGTTCAGGTGGGGTAAAGTGGTCAATAGGGTAAAGTGCTCATACAGCAAATAAACCGCTATAGCTTTGAAATTAATAATGGAATTTGTGTAATTATTTAGTTTTAGCTTTCAATAATTAAGAATTAAATTTTATATTCAAAATTATATTAAAGACAGGTCTTTAATTGAAGAAAACAGCTAAGATGTTAGCTTATACGACATTTTGAAATTGCAACCCCTTTTTTAACTCCTCCCTGAGATTTTGTTTCAAAGAAGTTGCATCGAATTGTCGCTTTACACACATCTCAAAAATATTTCCAGAGTAACATTTAATCTATCTTTATTGCATAGAATTTTTATCGCAGTTTAAGTAAGATGGGGTAGGCTTAAGATGCACTACTGTTCTAAAATTACTTAGGGTTAATTTATGAGTAAACCACTGCTTAATTTTCACAGGAATTCATAGGAGCTCAGCTTCTTTTCATTCAATGGAAATTTTTACCTGTTAGAGGTAATTCAGGCTAATTACGCATGAAAATAAGTTTTGAAGACTGTAGGGTTCCACACTTTTTTTGGTTGAAAATTAATCCCAGAAGTTTGCTAAATATTAATTTCACTAATGCTGTATTATTTTGAAAAGTATAACACAACTTTTTCTGCAACACAACTTTTAAGTTATCCAGTAGAATAATTCATTTCGAAACATTCGTATAATAATAATTATTATTAAGCTGTAAATGTTTAGAATTAGCAGCTCTTTCAACTAGAAATATACATGAAAGCTAGCGAATTAAAAATTATGTAAACTATGTATTTTTTCTCCATTTTTACATCTAGTAAACTACGATTCTCTGAGAACTGTCCAATTAAAAATACTTTTTTAATATGTAATTTAAAGAAGTTAGACATTCAATAAAAAATATTTGCATTTTTTCACTGAAAATATTTTGAATTTCATACTTAGGGCTTATTACATTAAATTAAGGGATTGACTTACAGAGTGATATTTAGGGATCGAAACTTAGGAATACTTATCACGTATCCTAAAATGTTTTGGTATAGGTCTTTAAGTTCATCTATGCAGCAGTTAAAGAGACTGAAAGACTTTACGAGACGCTACGAAGCTGGAGGCCAACTTTAGAGTATAGAGGGCATTAATAAATGCAATTTGATGAAATAAAGTATTTTTCTTTTGTAGATGAGCCCCTGTTGAGAAAATACTATGGTTATTTATAGTGTTCGGCAACTACTCGTCAAAATGTAGTTAACTACCAACTACTAACTACTCTAAACAAAACTAGTTGTAACTAGTAGTTAACTACTTTTCCCTGAGAGTAGTTGTAACTAGTAGTTAACTGTTCTCCAAAAGTAGTTAACTACTAGTTAACTGCTTTTAAGTATAATTCATTTGAATTTCCATTTTTAAGCTTGTTCTTAAATATTTAATCCTAATAATTCAACTCAATATTATTTTTAATCATTCAAACAAATTTAAAGAAATTCCTGTAAAACATCCAAAGATTGAATGTTTCCAAATAACACTGAAAAATTAATATATAGAGAGAATATGAATAAAGACAAAAATTTTTCTCTAAATTTAAACTTTTATTTTTATATGTATTTGTTTAATAAAGTTAAAAATTTATATTTTTAAGAAATAGCAATTTTTCAGCAGCTGTTGAAAAATAAAGGGGGGTTTACCCTTTTTATCAAGTTAAAATTCTTCCTCGGCCCAACCCCCATTCATTAACAAATGCTTTAGAATTTAGGTTATATTCTTTCAAATTGTGTTGAAGGCAGGGTTGATGATTTTTTTAAATAAAAAAAATATATAATATAATAATAAATATTTTTTTATTTAAATCAGTTTTTTGGATTTTTTGAAGCAAAATATGTATCCGCACACAAATACAGTAACAAGATCAGTTAATTATTTGTCTTCAAAGAATTTTAAGATATTTCCGTTGAAATAATTATTTATTACCAGTTCAAATATAATTATTAATTAACTATGTTATATAAAAATGTATGCTTAATAAACTGAGAACAACAAGAAATAGAAGATAAATCTTATATTAATGGACTAAATGTATTATAATTTCTTCAATATATACAAATAAGTTGACTGGACTATTATATTTTTTTGAGTATATACAAATTTCTTGAACATATAAACAGAGATGGCAAATATCACACAAAATGTTTACTACTGCTTAAACATTTTTACTATTTAGGTGTTTCATCGAGAATACCAGTTTTGATGCCTTGTCAATCCCCAATCTGTTTCTTAATTTTGAGTGCACTATTCTCAAATGTAGAAAAAATCCTTTCCAAAGGTGCTGTTGATGCTTTTGCTGTAGTCAGCATGTCCAAAACGTTAATGTTCTCTGATAAAATGTCAATCTTTGACACCTTAACGAAACTATTCCACCTTTCCCCAGAGGACCAGATGCATTAAGGCTATCATATAGCTAGTTAAAATTCTAATGAATTACTTGAACCCAGAATGTATTAAAATTTATATTAAAAAAGAATCTATATTTTACTAATTTGGAAGAAGCTGATATAAATTGATTTTTTTTTAATCATAAAAATCAATATTTTGTTTGAAAAAGAATCAGAAAAATCAATTTTTCTAAAAAAAATCAGTATTTTTTCCTAAAAAGAAAAAAATAGAAATCAGTATTTTTTCTAAAAAGAAAATCGTGAAAAATCAGTATTTTTTCTAAAAAGAAAATCGTGAAAAATCAGTATTTTTTCTAAAAATAAAATCATGAAAATCAGTATTTTTTCTAAAAAGAAAATCATGAAAAATCAGTACTTTTTCTAAAAAGAAAATCATGAAAAATCAGTATTTTTTTCTAAAAAGAAAAATCCTAAGAATCCGTATTTTTTCTTTCTTTTTGTGTTTTATGGCATCCCAAACGCATGCATGGTACTGGAGCAGAGGTAAAGCTTCCCCATAATGAAGTTTGGTCTTTAAATGAAACTTCATTGTGCATGTGCTCGGTGCGGGCGCTATTTATTGATTATATTAGAAAGCTTTTTCTAATTTGCGTAAATACTGCAATAAATATTATGATTTTTTTTTATGAGTACTTTTTTATCATATAACATAATATAAAAATACATTTGTGTGAGTAATATTCATAGACTAAAAATTTAAATAATTAAATGTTTAAAACATAGATTTAAAATTTTTTTTTTTTTTTTTCGAAAGTAGTTGGAATTTTGAAAGTAGTTGTAACTAGTAGTTGGGAAAAAAATAGTTCAACTAGTAGTTAACTAGATCAAAACAAAAGTAGTTACAACTAGTAGTTAACTACTAGTTAACTAGTTGTTGCCACTTGTAGTTAACTACTTCTAGTTAACTACTGCCGAACACTAGTTATTTATAATACGTTTAGGTGTCTTTTGTGAATAATGAGCACTTTACCACATGCACTACTCACTTTATCCCACCCCATGGGGTAAAGTGGTCATAAGTACATCCTAAAAAGAAGGCGATAAAAAATTGTTTTACTCAATTTGTTTCTGCCCAAAATTTTATGCAATTTGTTTCATAATAGTCTAATGCAAAATATCAACCAAAAAACCTAGATTTTTTTGAGCTAATTCTTGATTTTTTATCCACCAAAGTGGAAAAAATGTTTTTCATGACGACTTTACCCCACCTGACCCTACATTGCATACATTGCATACTACAAGGAAGAAAACTGTATAAATATTGTAAACTCATAACAACCGTTAAACATTCAATATGAATTATATTAAAAAATAAATTTGTATAAATAAATTAATAAAATCTAATAAATAAGTAAGTAACTAAATAAATGAAAGAAAGAAATTACATTCACACATTCTTAGTATTCAGTTAAGGGGAAATCCTAAAAAGAAAAAACTAATTCGTAGCAGTGGAGCACAATGTCTTTCGCTACGGTCAAGGCCGTCGGTAACGGGGAATGAGAGGATACCCCCCCCCCCTCCCCCAGTGATTTCGTCCAGTCAGCAAAATCAACAAGATTCGGCACGTTTAGTACTTCGAAATTTTAAAAGTTTGTAACTAAAAAAAATAAAATGAGTCAACAGACTTACACAAATTTTTATTTCTTCTTACTTTTTAATGAAAATTAGGGGCTTCAATAACATGACATTTCGCAACCACAATCAGTGTTTTGTTCACTCTGCAAATTCAGAAAAAAATCGACATTTTTTTACATTTGGAACTGATTCCAGGTTCATAAAATCATTGAGTAAAAAAGTTAATTAAGTGGATTTGTACACATATACTTATATTTATGCGTGTGTATAAAACATTCAAAGGCAAAAAAGAAATCATGAATACTTATGTGAGCATGTCGGGTGTGAAACTGATTTGTTTTCATTTTGATGACTGTTTATAAGGCTCACACGATCACTTCTCCAAAGTCCGAAATTCACTTCAACTGTAGTCCAATTTGACGACACGATGCGCTAACGTCACCCTGTCGGCAAATTCAGGTAGAATCGGCACTTTTGAATTTTTCAACGCATTTGGAATGCAAAATTTTTGAGTGAAACATTTAGCTCATTTTGCACAGACGCACTATTTTTAATATGTATACATTTGAACCACGAACCCCCTAAATACATATATTTCTCTTTTTCTTTTGATAAAATGTTAAACGTCAGTGAACAAAATGACTCCCCCCCCCCCCCAAACCGAATTTACCTCGCGACAGCCCTGGCATCGGCTTTTAAACTTAAAAATTTGTTTATTAAACTAAAAAAATGCAGAACAATATGAATATGAGAAATGTGTGTGCGGAAAGGTCCTGCGCTACGTGCCTGTACTGGATATTCAGCCCTGTTGTTTGAAACTTGCAAATTTTATACTCATTTTTAAGCACCCCACAGCCCACATCTCATAAATACGTATTAAGTTTTTAATTTACATTAATTTTCCAAAAATGCTAATTAATTCAATTTTAATAATCAAAGTTAACATACCGGATATTTCGTGCAATGACCGAATCAGATTCTGGATATTTAAGAATTAGTTGGATACCGTATATTCGACGCATAAAAAAAATCTTCTGGGGGAAGACAATCCCGCCCCAAAGATTCTCATGGTACAACTTGCGCCATGATTCTCCCCGTGGGACACCCCCTGCCTCCCTCAAACATTTTAAATTGTTAGCCTATATCAACAGCTAATCCGGTTTGAAAAAGAAGAAGAAAAAAAAAACATTTTTGAGAAGCAAATATTAAATGTATGATGAACTAAAATGAAATTACTCGCAATATATTTCCTTGACGAGAATTTAAAAAAAAAAAAAAACGCCTCGGTAAGCGAAAGAAGGAAGAGGCTGCAAGTCCGTATGCTTACACAGCTTAAGAAAGAGCCTGACTAATATCATTCAAATATGCTTTTGAACCATTCACTTCTTTATTCTATGAGAAATGTGTTTACAAGAATTTCATTTCTCACTCGTCCGAAAATGTTTGAATGATGAACGTTGACGTATGCACTGCTGACAGAACGCTAGATTAGCATTTCTCTATCAGACCTTCAAACTAACTTAAAAAGAAACAGTTGAATTATAAGCATGAAATTAATTATTCCACGCAATGCCGCTCTTTGAACTGTTTAAAGCATTTAAGGCCTTAAAAACAGTAGTCATAACTAACTGTTGATGAAGTAGTTTTATGCTCGGTCTGAAAAAAAAACAGGAAGACTGATTCATGATTTTCGAATAGCGGAAGTAAATTTTGATTATAGCAGCTGCAGGAGTTTAACTAAAGTTTCGCGCCTTTTAATGGGTAAAAGAACCCATTAAAATAATAAAAATTGCTATGACCCGTTTATAAGAAAACTAAAAGAAAGTTTTTAAAAATTAATGAAATATTACAAAAGTTCTCTTTGTTGAAGACTTTAAAAGAAGCAGAAAAATGGACTTATTCATCAACTATTTTATTTTTAATTTCTTTAAACTTAATTAAAACTCTGCCATTTTATTCGCATTCTGCATCTAGCAAACATCGAAAATTGAAGAAAATAGAACTCTTTAATTGAAAGATATAGTTACTAAATGCTATTAAATGGAAGATCCGAAAGTAATTTTAATTGCATGTATCTTGCATTTTAATTACATTTTACACCGATTATTTTGATAGTATATAGGGTATCCAAATCTAGATGAGCCTAGCTTTTATGGATTCTTAAAAGCGATTAAATTTGTAAATCTCTATCTATCTCTAGCTACTTTTCCCTTACATTTAGCTTTAGTTTTTAATTACTTCAAATATACTTTTTAAATGGTTCATACCTGTTCATTTACTCATTCAATTATTCCTTTATTCATTCACTCATTTATTTATTCATTCATTTACTCATTTATTCATTGGGTCATTCACTCATTTATTCATTCATTCTTTCACTCAATCAGTAACTCATTCATTCCTTCAGAAATCATAAGTATGCCTAAAAAATCCAGATGGAAAAGTTTTATGGGAAAGTAGGCTCGTTTAGTTCCGAATGAACTTTTCTGAGCATGATTTATGTCATAAGCTTTTTCTGATAGAGTTAGTTCCAAGCGAATCCGTCTATTAGTTCACGATTTATTTGGAAGTGCTAATGTTAAATTTTTCTGAACTGTTCAAAATTGAACAAAACTTGTTCAAATCAGCGAAATATTTCACACCAAGAGCTTGTTCTAAGGACTGTGGGTCTTATATCCATAATTTATATGATTTGGGGCATTTTTTTCTCGTTGGTGCTAATGTTAAGAACTTTTTGGTTTGTTCAAAATTGTGCGAAAAGTTGTTCAAATCAAAAACTAAAATATGGGAATGAGAATCCTCTCCGAGGTCTTTTGAATGAAGAAAGTTTTGTTCGAATCCAATCATTCGTTCAAAAGTTATTAAAGGGGGGGGGGGGTAGACAGACAGACACACATTTTCCCCATCTCAAAACCCTACTCTCATATTTTATTTAATTATTAACTTATTTTTCCTTTTGTTTACAATATTTTTACGATGCATTAAGCCTTCTTCACGCTTTTTTTTTTACTACGTTAACCATTCTTTCAAGCTTTTACGGGAAGGTAGGCTAAAAGGGGGCAACAGCTTTTCGTTTACAACTGCTACTATGAGCACTGAAAAAATAATTTCCTTTCGTTAGTACAATTGTTACCCTGATCTCGATGGAAGGACCCGTTTTATATTAAGTAAAAAAAAACGATCTTTGTTGCAAGATTATTTTAATACTTTAGATAATAAATTAAAAATTCGATACACATTATATGTATCTTTTATGAAGAATATGTAAAAAGTAAACAGCTTTCAGCTTTCATGTTGAAACAGACCAGTCGCATTGTCAGCAAACCAGTACATGTACAGGACCGACGGACAAGAAATATTTTTAGAATTGCTAACGTTAGCTGTAAGGAGTGCTGTAGAGTGCATAAAGATGCGCAAAAGTGTTCCTTGTAACCTCGAAATCTTTGTCTGCAATACTCTTACAATTTGTTCTTTAATAACGTTAATAATGTAGAATTCCGCCAAATTTCAGTTTTGTCATTCGCTTCGATTGGCAACTTGTCTCGCGTTTGGTTCACAATTTGGGCCCGGCTAACGGAAAAGTGCCCGTTATTTTTCTTTTTTTCTCCCCCCCCCCCCCACTCATTCAGTAATTTTTGCATAAACGTAAACATTTTACTTCTTACTTGACAGGGGTGCCCACCAGGAGGGTTTGAGAGGGTGTTGGCACAGAATGCGCCATTGTAATTTGGGGGTCGGCATATTTGGGCGGTGATCACTTTGGGGACTCCGTAGCTTTTTAGGGGGGTGCGCCATCGAGCTGAAGGGGGACGCCCCAGTATTTGAAATTGTTTTATTGGAGTGTACCCCCTTACTTAATATTAATACCTCTCATTTAACCTTTTGCACTCGTACTTCCTTTATAGACGCCCAAATAACATGTTATGCTTCAAATTTATGAATGCAAAGAGTTAAAATTATTACCCTATTACTTAAGATGTTAAAATGTTATGTATGGACATATAAAATGGCTCAGATGTGTTGACAATTACTCTTGCTGATAAAACATAACAATTTGCCACTATACAACTTACCCTTAAAATAGATAGCTGCACAAATAAATTTTACTTTAATTGAAGCTAGTAGAGATTATTTTTGGATTTGCTCCAATTTTATCTAGAACGACGTAATAAACGTTTAAGGGAAACAGTTGCAACTGGGCGAAAATTAACAAGACCTTCATTTTCTGAAACCTTAACGAAGAACAGGAAATTTGTGCCGAAAGCAATAACAGTGATAAATGATATTAAATTACTTGATACACGGAAGATGGAAAGATAAAATTTCTGAAGAGAAGATCATGAAAAGTACAATGGTCATTGTCAAGAAATACATTTTGTGAAGAAATCTCCTATTTGTATACGAAAAGTTTTGACCCTCAGTCACCTTTTTCTTCAGTCTCATAAATCATTAGATATCGCTACAACGTGATTCGTAGTTCTTAATTATTTTGCCACGGGATAACTGATGATTTTTTTTTAGGATGGGCGGGGGTATTAAGAATTTTATCTAGCACTTGAGAGTAACCAAGAAGTTCGCTACACAAAATTTTACTCACAAATATATTGTTTTTGAAAATTAATTTTTATAACTTAATATTTGATGACATTATAGCTTAATATTTGATGTTAAATAGGTAATTGTATTTCAAACTATTAAAGACACTTACACACCTAAAATATATTCATAATAAGAAAAAAAGGGAAAATGGAGCACATTTGAACTGCATATATGTTTTCATAATATAGTATTCAAATATGGCCTATCTACTAATATGAGCTTCAATTTTAAAAAAAAAAAAAAAAAAAGACATTTATATTTGAAAGTGGGAAAAAAACTTTTTTTTTTGGACTTGTGCTTTATTAATAACACTATAAACGTAACGCTGAAATTCTACTTGAAAAACTGTCTAGAATGTAAATAACTTGAGAAGACTTCTTTTTTCTTCTTTTTTTCACTTTCTAAAAAGATCTACAATAACTAAAAAAAATATCTCATTGTTCTGAAAATTCAGGCATAACATGTCACAAATACCGTTGTATTATATTGGTTTCTCCCCCAGATTTTTCAATTTAATAGCTGTGAGAAATGTGGGTCGTTCATATGCACCCCTCTCCCCTGCCCGAAGAATCGAGTTTGCAAAGCGCTTGCTGCTTAAGAATTCTGAATTTTTGAATTATAGTTGAAAAGAAAGAAAAATATAGTTGTATTAAAGTTGCTTATTAGATAATTTTCAACATCAAAGAGAGAAACGCATGCTTTCAAAATTCCTGATATATATTTATAGGCACTTTTGCTGCAAAACAAATTGCACATTTGGCAAGTTTCCAGTTTCGCCCATTCGCAGTTTTGATCTCTTCAGCCGCTGTGCTATTTCAGTTCTATTTTTCCTTGTTTTTTGCTCTGCAATACAGAAAGTTCTGGTTGTTTGAATTTAAAAAGACAGTAAAAAAGACTTATAATTCCATGTCAGTCCAAGATAAACGTAATTCTTCAATGGGGTCATCCATTAATATTTTGAGAGAGAAGGGGTGTCGAGAAATTGTCACAATTTATGACAAGGAGAGGGGAGGAGGTAACAACAACTGTGACATTAAAATCAGCAAATTATATTTGTTTTTAAAAGTTTTTTTTTTACTTTCATAATTTGATTTTCAAGTCTCGTTGATCATTTTGTGTTATAAATACCGATGCTGATTAAGGTTTAAATTTACGCCTTGTTAAGAATTCAAACAGAATTCTTTCGTATTTACACTTTTAAGATAAAATCACGTGGGCTATTATTCTAGAATTCGAACAATTAATATATTTTGCTGTTCAATTAGTAATTATATTTTGTGTTGTGAACCGTTACCTCATTTTATACAAATTAAGCACCCGTGTAATTATTATTATTATTATCCTCACAAATGTCATTAAAAGTTCCAAAACAAAACTAGAAACGTTATTTATAACGCAGTGCTTTGTTTCTGAACTGCAAGTATATATGCTCATGTAATATAGCGTGACGTGAGACAAAGGGGGGTAGGGGGTATGAAGGAGTGCGACATTTTGTGAAAAAAAGGGGGGGGGGGTCAAATACATTGAAAAAAAGTGTGACAGCATTTATGAACGGTCCCAATATATAACGGTGTTTTATGGGCGTCGTTTATGCAAAAAGCGACAAACAATCTCAACAGCAAATTTTTAAATTTTCAACAGTTTTTGTAACATATAAATCGGGGATCTGGAGCCACCTCTTTTTTGGGTTGCTGCCTCCAACTACAAAATATTTGCTCCGGATCCGCTCCGTGCCGTGACCTTCGAAATTGGGTAAGGTCACGTCCGTGCTGTGAATAGTTTAATCTGAATCTCAATCATATTTCTACTCATCTTATTTGGACCCTTAAATTTGGTTGGCTGGTTAGTGCCGTGTTCACGCGCGAAACGAAGAAGAATGGGTGAGCTGCTCCTGAGTCTAACGGGCCCTTATAGGCAGGAGTCCGACTTCCACCCTTCTGAGAGGTCTCTTAATTTTTGAACCAGCTCACTGATGAGAGACGGTCAGCTGGGGTTGGCATCCTGGAGGACATTGGATCCACGACGGATTTAACGTGCACCAGCTCCCTTTAGCGTACACGGTCCCAAAGCAGCCAGCCACGAAAGGTTTACATCCTCCCAAACCACTGACCTCAGACAATGTTGCTTCACTTTCGGTGTTCTGCGGGAACCGAGCTTCTACCGACCGGTCCACTGCGGTAAGACCCTTAAATTTCGTTTATACTAGTAACATACTAATGAAAATGTTGTACTACTTAAGTGTGACATCATGCTTATGCAACATAGCGTGATATGTGACAAAGGGGAGAGGATGTATGTTGAAGTGTGACATTTTGCGACAAAGGGGAGAGGGGGATCAAATATATGGGAAAAAATTGACATAATTTATGGACGGTCCCAAACTTTTTTTTTCAGGAAATTTTGACCATTTACTAGTGTTTTTTTTTTCGGGGGGGGGGGAGAGTAGTTGTCCTCATTTTAATAAGGATTTTTAGGAACTGTTGTCGTTATTCTAATAACGCTTTTTTTTAATATTTCAAAATTTAAGAATCCTCTCTTTTGTATTTTTGTCACAAAAGAATGAAGTTGCCTACATATATATGTGCAATCATGCGGGTGAACTAACTACGCGGTGGTCACAGGCGACTTCTCTTAAATATTTAGCACGGGAAATGCCGTAGCGGGAATCGGTAGCATGTAAATAAAACCAAGTCAGACATTTATGTGTAACTTACTATTAAAAATTCTTCAGTCTGTGTCTGTAAATCTGAAAAGGTGGAACCACTTATATCTACGGCTTAAGTTGATTTTATTATAGCTTTGAAATGTATGTCCCAAATACTCATAAAAAAAAAAAGCAGCAAAGAGCAGTAAGATACGATCCTTGACCAAATTCCAGCAAACATGATGTCTAATTAGACTCAATCATTACAAACTATAAAGTGGTTTCACTTTCGTTTTCAGCGTGATATTGAAATGATACTGAAATGCAATTTTCATTATTATCTAATTTATAATGCCCATTTCTGTTTCACGTAAACTCAAAATAAGAAATCAGATGTTTAAAGAAAGAAAAAAAATGTATCCGATGAGTTTGTCTGGTTTTGAAATTAGATCGTCTTGCCCGTATCTTTTCCGCTTTCATTCTCTCATGTGGGTGGCCCATTATTTCGTTTTGTATCACATGTCTTGCATTTTATATTTTTCTTTTATCTATTTCTTTCTTTTTATCAATATTCTTGTGGCATCCGGTAAGAGGTACGATTTTTTCAGTGAACTTCATAGCACTGATTATATATTACATTAGTATTTTCAAAAATCTACCTTTAAAGGATTTATATGATATAAATTCAAGAGGTCTAGACAAAAATTGCGTTGAGGAAAAATAAGATTAATTGCTTTTGAGACGAGTACACACACACAAAGAACAGAAAAAAGAAAAGAATGAGGAAACCTATGAAATCGTGGAAGCAAGAGAACGACAGCTCACTCTAATATGAAATTAGTGAAGTGCATTAGAGCAGTATTTTCCAAACTATGGGTCGCGACCCACTGGTGGATCGCGAACGAATATTGAGTGGGCCCTCGCCACTGTACACATGAATTTAAAAAAAATAGGAAGTCTTCGAATAAAAGTAACTAAAGTTGAAATTGATGCTAAAATTTCAATGAAGAGGAAAAAGAAACAAATACATCCTTCCCATTGAAATAACTTTGTAAAAAAACCTTGCAGGTGTAGGTATTTATGTAATAAAAAAAATTATTTAATTTGTCTTTCCTATTTCAAGTCTTTGATTCATATTGGTAACACTAATTTTTTTTTTAAATTAGACCTAATAAGACAGCATTAAGTAGTTCCACAACTCGCCCACTAGGGGATTTGAGCTAGGGCTCGACCGATGGCATTTTTTGGCCGATGGGCCGATGCCGATTGTTGGCCGATTGTTCCGAGATCGGCCGATGGCCGATGGCCGATTATTTTCCCTTTCCATCGGCCGATGGCCGATGCCGATGGCCGATGGAAAAAAATTCGCTTTAAACCATTAAAACGTGTAGAATGCTTGTCAAAAATATCATTTAATCATTTATTTATTTTTATGTTGATACAAACATAAATGCATTATTCAAGCACCATAAAAGACTGTTTGGGGGAAGTTTACATAATAATTAAAACTAAAAGAATCACTCGCGATTCTAGTAAAGTAATTAAACTATTTGGCGGTCAAAAAATATCTATAAGAGAGGATTTTTAATTCTTTTTTCTCATCTTTGCAAAAAAACTCAACACTATTGGATCCGATCGGGTCTCCTTCCCTTTCCTTTAACATTTTCTCTTTTTAACATCTGCAAATGCCAAGTGCAGCTGCCTTTATTTTCTTACTTTTTTTCATGGGGAGGACTGCAGATGTTATAATACAGACTAACAAATAATCTAGGTTTGCATCTATAATAAAATAGTCAAACCCCCCCCCCCCCCGGATTTTTTTCTCCATAACTTTTTCCACGTTTTTAAAAGAAAAGCGGGAGCGATTCTATGTTTACTTTCCATTATAAGAATTATTTTAACTAAAATTAGCTTCTTTTATAAAATAAAAATAAAGTATTAAACCTACACTGTGCAATTTTTCATTCTCTGTAAAATATTTTGTGTGTGTGTGTGTGTTTGTGCTAGTTATAAGTGGAAAAAATACTAAAAAAAATTCCTATTTAATTCGGAAAAGTAAAATTCGAGAAAATTTGACATGTTGTTTAAAAACAACACTGCGCATTTAGGGGTAACAATAATAATTTTTTATATAATTATTTTAATAAATGAAACAAAATCAATGAGAAATTGGTATGCTTTATAATCATAAAATAGCACTAAAAGCATTATAATCATAAAATAGCCCTAAAATAGTAAAATTTATTAAAATAATTTATTTTATTTTTATTTATAAATTTATAACAATTTTCACTTTAATTACCAATAAAGTTTAATAATTTCACTAAAAGATTTTAAACAAGAAACCTAAGATCTGTAGGGGGTCTATGCGATAATGTTCGTTTCTTGTTTGGTTGAGCGTGAATTGGTTTTAAACAAAGTTCTTAAATAATTATTTAAACAACCACTTTACGCTAATTTGTTATATGTTTATAACAATAATCTTCTAAAAAATACTAAATAAAGTGAAATAGAACAACCAGTGACACCTGTTCCGCTTTCTACTGCGAATAATGTTAGGAGCATAAAAATACCCCCGAATGCGTGGTGTTGTTTTAAAACAACAAGTAAAAAAGGCGCCCTAATATATATTTTTCCCACAATTTTTCGGACAACTTATACTATTTATTTTGTTTTAAAACTATGTAAGCAATTGAGGACTATTTTTTAAAATAAACTTATTGGTTTAAAATTTGTAGAAACAAAATTAAGAAGTTAGTTTTTTACAAAATTAACATGTCTTATGATTTTATGAAAAAAGTTGAACCTTGAGCTCAGTTTACAAGATCTAGGGAAAACTATATTAACCAATATGATCTTACATACAAAATAAAATGAAAAAATTCGCCACATGTTAAAAATTATACAAAACAAGAGCCTAGTGAACGAAAATAGAGGTGTTGTTTAAAAACAACACGGCGGAGTGTAGGGTTAAAAAGTTTCGCTCGCAGAAACGACACCAACCCCCCTGTTCATGACCAAGAAATACTGAATATTGCTTTAAAAACATAGACGTGAGATTTTTTGTCATTACTAATGAATGATTGGGGGGAGGGAGGGGAGTCTTAAGAACCAATCTTATTAGCTTTTTTTCTTGTGAACTGAAAATTACACTGAAATACTTGACAGATTCTTTACATTTTTATGAGCACAATGTTAGGTCACCGAAATAAACCAAAATTTTGTAACGCAAAAAATATTTTGAGCACCAGCTGTTGACAAATAATCTTTTAAAAAACATGTGAGCGATTATAAAAATTAAATGTATTTTGAAAAAATATATATATACGTATATACATTTTCAATTTTTGAAAATAAAGAAATTGTAGCATTTTTATTAAGATATTATTCCACCCTGTAGCGCGAACTCATTTTTTAAGATTTAATTTTTTGAAAATTGAAAGTCGAACTTTAAGTCGAACAAGTTTACACGGGGAAATTTTAAAATGACTATCGTATTAAAAAAATTAAGATGTATTTTGGAAAAAAAAAATGCACTGATCAATCTTTGAAAATAAAATTTTTTTAGCGTTTTTATTAAGATGCTATTAAATCTTGACGCGTGAACTCGCATTTTGAGAATTCTTGAAAATTGCAAGTTGAACTTGGACACATAAAATTTCGATCAATTAACATTTATACTGGAAAACTGTTTCTTATTTTTGATCAATCTGTTCTATGTTGTAAACTAAAAATAAAATACGAGAATAACCGCACACTAAAAGCAGATGCAACGAGATTGCTGCACAATTGCAGAAAAACTGACATGTGGCATCGAAGCAAGAAAAAAACCTCTAAGAGAAAAAAGTTTACGCAGGTAAAAAGTAAAATTATTATGGTATCTTGATTCAGTTGACTTTGCATTGTTTACAATTTCGGAATAATAAGAAACATGACAAACTAAAAGCAGATGGTATAAGATTATTGCACCAGGACATCTAATCTAATACACTAAGTCATTATTAAACGAAAAACGGACAAAAATGAGTCAACTAACCTAAGTGCGAAAAACAAATAGCACTCATAAGTCATAATTGCCTCTATTACTTTTACTTTTACTTGTTCTATTTCACGAGAATTCTGTTCAAAGAGAAATAATTTTAATAATGAAGCTTTTCGGGCAGCGATCGCTTAAGCTATTTTTCCGAATTTTTTATCAAATATTTTGTAGAATGACATTATTTTTGTGCTTTTTTTAAACTGATGTGCTGCCTGTTACTGCATGGAAATCGAAATCTAGCTATGGAGGAGAAAGGAAGTTAAACACAGAATGTTTTCTGAAAAGTTGTCCCTGCGAAAAACCATCGGCCTTGCATCGGCTTTTAGATGTTTTTCAAGGCCGATGGGCCGATGTTTTTGTGAAGTTAACATCGGCTGCCGATGCCGATGGCCGATGGCAACTTTGTTGAACAATCGGCGCCGATGCATCGGCGAGGCCGATGCATCGGTCGAGCCTTAATTTGAGCATTTCCAATATTTATACCCTCTTTTCTCTAAGACAACTAAGAGGTGAGTCCCAAGATTGGAAATTTTTGTTAGATGGGTTGGAGCCCAGTCAACTTCGGGAACCACTGCATTAGAGTATAAATTGAGACAACCAAGGCAACAATGCATTCCAATATTCTTATGCAATACTGTGCATGAATGTAATATTGCATAGATCATATTGATTCGAATATATATCCCCCTTTCGAATAAACAGAAGTATTTACCACTATTTTTTTTTTCATTGACCTGCGTCATGTTTTTGTTCTGTAAGGTATTTTTTTTTTACTTCATCATGTAGACAATGGTGGAACTATTTATTTATCAATTTATCTATTTTTTAGATCGTCGTAAAAGTTACAAAGGTTTGAAAAATGATAGATCACTCCTTTGATTTCAAGAAAAAAAAAAGCTCCAAATAACTAAAAACTACAGATACAATATGTTCTAAGTTGAATTTTACGACACAGAGACAAATAACATGTGTTTAATCCTATGATTTTCACTTTTACGAGAACACATCATTCTTCCTATCATTCCATCAGAATTCCTCCTACCTTGCCAAACAACTGCTGGCGAGTCCTTTAACAAAAAATCCCATGACATTCAACAACAATTTTCCCCTTTTTTGGGCCCCTCGCTTCAGATACACGCCTAAAAACAATGCAACCATTTTTCCAAAAGCCCGTCCATAATGCATCGAAGCTATAAAAGGTGGAAGATATAAAGGTTAGAAAAAAGTTTAAATTACCTTTCAAGGGCAGATATTTACTACGTGGCCTTGATCCTAGCCACGGAATTTTTATATCGCTCTTTGCAATTTTTTTCATAGCAGTTAGTCACGAATTTTATTCATTGAGCCGGTATAATATAGAAAGACCATGTTTCAAGATTTTATTTATCTTTTTCATTCTTGTCGTTCGTTCGGGTCTTCACAGAGGTATTAAGGGTTTTCAGAGGAGCAGCCGTCACTCGGAGGATTAAGAAATTCTTTCATAATTCATTTAGATATCATCGTATTGTGTATCTGGTATGACTACTTCATTTAGGTTATTACATTCAATTTTTCTTTACTTAGCATACCTTTTCATTCTTTTTTTTTATTTGATTAGAAGAAAATTACCTTCCATATACATAAATTTAAGGATAAAGATACATTACGATAGGCTTCTTGTGGAGAATACTCACCAAAAGCTTCCATTTCTAGATTGATACTCAAGAAATTATTCCAAAAGTTTTTAATTAAAATGTTCACAACATACACTCACTCTGGTGTATTTTTGCTGTAATCAAATTATGGTATGTTATTAAAACTTTGACCAATTAGCTATTATTAATATAAATACCAAATTTATTTATTGTCGATTAGACGCAAGTAATGAGAGCTTATTGAAGCAGTGAAGAGAAAATGTTCAAATAAATATTTCAGTTTCATTCGAAATGTAATAAATTTTCTTATGTTTAACGCTTCTTCAAAATAAGCGTAGAACCAATACATTTTTCTCTCCCCACTTCTCTCTCTCTTTAAATGCATTCATATAAATAAATAGTTAAACCTCCTCGGTTCGCTACAGCAGACAATTGTTTTCTTAGTATTGGGTAAGTGCAAAAGTTCTGGTTGATTTTCAGATGATAATGCATATAATCTACAACTGCATATTTGCTGTTGCTACCTTTGACACTCCTTGGCGTCTTCCTAGCAAAAACCGACCCCACCTTGGATAAACTCCCAAGAATTGTCCCTTCCCATCATGAAGATCATCAAAGAATTGTTTATTGAAAGCGTTGGCGAATGCACGAAGAACGTGATAGTTCGTAGGCACCAAGTCAGATGGGTGAAAATCTCTCAAGCGCACGAACTTCTTTCTGGTAGAAGGAAGTTTGGACAGGTACACAATCTTTATGTGTACATAACATACATATATCACAGTACCAAATGATTTGCTTCTTGCAATTTTTTCACCAAATTCTTTTTTCACGCTTAAAAAAGGATCCTTGTAATTTCGAAACACATTCTTGAATCTTGTCATCGTCTGTCTTAACCCTTTATGGGGACATTTTTTTCTAGTAATGCAGAGTAAAATATTGCTTAGCTAAGATTGGTTTAAGAAAAGAAATTTAATTTGGCACTTGAAGGATAATTTAATTTTCAACTCCACCCCAAATAGGAGGAGGAGGCGTTGAAATTAAATAAACCCTTCCCCTATTTGGGGGAGGTAGAATGCTTCCTTCACTGATTAAATTGAAGCATTCTGTAGTAAGTATATTTTCGTAGACTCATAAAGGTTCACTAAGAGGTGGTAAAATAAATTTAATATGAACATTTAAGGGGAAAGTATACTGTTCACAGCCTTCGACAAGATTAATGCAGCTTTTTTTTTTTAGTTATTGATGAAATAACTAATATTTAATGAGTTAAAGGCAATTTGCAGAAAATAAAAGGAAATTTTATTTTAACGACTCTCATTATTCCTTTGTGACATGAGTTTACATGGTGTTGTAAACACATGTTTTAATTGATAACCAGTCACTTCAATTACAAAACACATTTTAATTAACACAGGCCATGAGAACACATTTTACAAAAACACAGAACATCGACACGCACAAGAACAACTCATTCTACACTCTCCATTCCCGAGAGACTCCTCGACAATTTAATAAGGTACCACCTATCATTTGTTACAGATGCCATCTATTATTTGTTACACGTACAGGCCTCATCTATTATTTGTTACACTTATAGGCCCCATCTATTATTTGTTACACTTACAGGGCTCATCTATTATTTGTTACACTTACAGGCCCCATCTATTATTTTTTACACTTACAGGCCCCATCTATTATTTGTTACACTTACAGGCCCCATTTAATATTTGTTACACTTACAGGCCCCATCTATTATTTGTTACACTTACAGGCCCCATCTATTATTTGTTACACTTACAGGCCCCATCTATTATTTGTTACACTTAAAGGCACCATCTATTATTTGTTACACTTACAGGCCCCATCTATTATTTGTTAACTTACAGGCCCCATCTATTATTTGTTACACTTACAGGTACCATCTATTATTTGTTACACTTACAGGTACCATCTATTATTTTTTACACTTACAGGCACCATCTATTATTTGTTACAATGTATAATTTTGCCGTGTAGGAAATTAGTGAACACGTGCGTGAAACTTACATTTCTAATCTGTCGCTTAATAAGTGATTTTTTTCAATCATAAAACAATTATATTTTATGAGCTTAATGCCACTTATACGAATCAAAAAGAAACCTTATTTTATGTTAACACCTTTATGTCGATAAAAGGTGAAATTACTTATTCAGAAAAGCAAACATTAACGAAATAAAATATGAATAAGAATAAAAAGATATCAAGTTTTTGTGTCAAAATTGAGAAGGTCTTAAATTGAACGTCTCTCTCTCCTCTTCTATAACCTTGTAACTTACTTCTGAAGGGAAATAAAAAAATTTAATCATCCATTTTTATTGATCTTTCACTGAAGAGCTTTCATATACTCCCAAAGAAGAAGCAAAAAATGTGCCCAAAAATCTCATTTAATGTAATGACAAAGAAAAAGCAAACTTCTTAGCAAAATAAAGTGTAGTGCAGAAAGAAGGGAAACAAAAATAGATATAAAATGTCTTCTAAAATGAAATGAAACTGTTGCCATACGAAGGGCAAAATAATCATAAATATATGTAAGGAAAGAAACGAAATGGGGGAAAGAGAGTAGTAAGCCGGCGAGTGTTCGCGGCATCTCTTAACAAAACAAAAAAAGAGCTCCGAGAGAGAGAGAGTAATGTCACGTGACGCGTTGCCTAGCGACAGAAATCTCTAGAGAACACCGAGAGCGTTTCGCATCACGTGCTGTGATGGTGGGGTTGGGTAGGTTTAGAGCGCTGATAAAAAACAGATGAGTTCAAAGTCTATAGTTTTGTGTCATAGTCGACTATGCATGTTAATTCTAAGTACAATGCTTTTACGCGATGGGTAAAAGCCGTTAATCGATTTTTTCTTTAATTTTCGGAAAACCATATCCATTAACATCCACAACATTTCGTTTCCCCCAGGATGCCACTTTGCTGGCAACTAATCCCTTTAAAATATTTTCAATTAAACACCGCATTTGTTCTTTGAATATAATTTAGAGCTTGCGAGATTAGAAAAATAGTTTGATGCATAAATAATAATTATAATAGAAGTAATCAAGAATAATAATTGAAAAATAATCGTGTCTTAGAATATACGTCGTTGACAGAAGATTCTTTTCAATAGTTTTCTAAGACATTTAATTAATAAAATAATGGAAATAATAGCATTAAGAGTAGCAAAAATATTGATTGGTAAGGAATAAAAAATAATTCTCTATTTGGCAATGTCAATATCATTGGAAGCCATTTGAAAAGCGTTATAGAGCGGGAAATAAGTGAATTTCAGAAACTCAGCTTTTAAAATTGTACCTTCTTTTTTCTGTGCTCCTCTCTCAACCAGTGTTTTTTCTGTACAATATTTCAGCGTTGAATATTACAACAAATGAAAGAAACAGCATATTAAAAGGTATTCATGCGGAGTCAGACGGACATATTTATAAATATTTTTGACTTTAGACTGGATGCATTTTACATGCAAAAACAAATTAGAGTACGCAGGTACAGTTTTGATCACTACGTTTCAAATACCAAAGTAAAATTTTTTTTAAATTATAAGCATTTATAAATGGCACTTTTGCAACAAAACAATAAAATCAGAGACAATTTAGGAAAATTAAGAGTAAAATATGTTGGATGCACTCCAATAATACATTCTACACTCCCAGATTTATGTGCATTTTTCTTTAGCCTTCTGTTCCGAATTCTAGACTTTTAAAATACATAATGATTCCAAAAGTCTTTGAATTTCAGTAATTCACAGAAAAACATGGGAAAAAATGAACACAGCTTGAAATGATAAGGAGTTTTATTGAAACAACAAGCAAAATAAATGTAAAAATAGGCCAAAACTTGAAAAAACGGACGAAATCTTAATAAGAAGCGATAATCAGTGTTATAATGCAGCTGTTTACAAACGACGATGTTCTGCATAACAAAAAGCTCAATATGTTGGCTGTAATTCATCTGCGGTACTTATAATCGCAAGAGCATTTTATGAGAAGCACTGTATAATATGTAAAAACAGAGAGAAATTCTAGTTGGATAACATGCTTTTATTGGCTTTAAATGAAACAACTCTTGTTTACATTTGTTTACTTGAAATAGTTCAATAGTGTACAGAAACCGAAAAAGGAACGTAAATATAACACTGATATTTACCTTAGATTCATTACATTTTCTATCAATCATTTAAAATACAAGAAATATGTGGATTTTTATATGAATGATCTAATAGTATTCTTATTTTCTAGGTGAATGGTAAAGAAAGATTTATTTGCACAACTTAAAAAAAAGAAGACTAAGAATACACACCGGGCAAAAAATAATGCACGATGTTATGCATAGTGTTAAGAAACATTAAAAATATTGTATAAGTAGAAACATCCTTTGGCAACCTTTTGAACATAGATTAAACATATTAAATAAGAAAGGAATTGGAGAAGATTTTCGGTACGAGAGAGAGAGAGAAGTGATGATGATCACAACTCAAGAGAGGGAGTAAATAACACCATCTCAGTTAGCCTATAGGGTCAGGTGGGGTAAAATGGGGCCCTTTTTAGATATTTTCATATTCAAAGTTTCATAGCTACAAAACCAGAAACATTTCCCATTTCTTTTCTATTGCATCTTAACATTGAATTCCTTTAGAACAAGTTTAGGAAATTTTAATATTTATTTTCTAATTATGAAATAGTTTAACTGACTTTATAAACTTGTGACCCATTTTACCCTGTCGTAGGATAAAATGAGTCATAATGCAAAATAATGTTGAAAACAGTTATTTAGTACTTTGAAATTGGAAAAAAATGTGTAAGTGTAACATATTTAGCAAGATTTTGAATTATGATTACATTGAAATGTAAAAACAATATTGTTCTCGATTGTTACATATTGATTCACATAACACTTCAACAATATCACTTCTCTCTACTACATCAACATGATCTTTTTTAGGAAAAACATTTTTTAAAAAATGTATTTAATTTCAATAAAATAAACAACATACCTTGTTTAAATATAGGAATTTTCTGCAGTTAGGTACAACAGAGTAAATAAAAAAATAATAATATAATAAAACGACCTAATCCTAACCATGATCCATTTAACCCCATCCAAGAAAAACTGATGTCAGAAAGAAAATATTTAATATTTTTCTTAGCTGCTCAGCTGGAATTGTTCACCAAAGTTTCTTGGTGAGGAAATCCTTTAAATTCGGGCTGTTATTTGATAAAATATAGAGCTTTTCAGAAGTTGGTAAACCATGTGTTAAGCCCCAAATCCTTCCAAAGTTGACAAAAAAAATTTTGTGTTGCCATATTTAAGAGCCTAACTTTTTTTAGAATGAAAAATGTTGCCAACACACAGAAAAATAACATTAAAAATATTGAATTTCAATTTCAAGTTCTATTATTTTAGGTTTTTTTAAAAAGTGACCCATTTTACCTCATCCTTACCATGGGCGTTACCCGCCCATAACGATATTTCAACGAATTTTCATTAAAAAAGGAATTATTTTGATGCCTATATGGCATATGGGGACTTATCACAGATTCAACATCACCTAATTGGCTAAAAAGGAACTGAAACTGATGACGTTTAAAGAGGAAATCAAGAAACCTAAATGTGCTTCAGAAAAACTGACAGAAATTTGGGAAAATGACTGAATTTTCGATGAGAAAACATTTTTACTCTTTTGGAGATAAATCTGTTATTTAGTCAAAATGATAATTGAAAAACCATTTCATAATATTCTTCCAACCTAAAGAAACAAGTGGAGCCTTTTCGTCATTAAATGAATGAACAATGCTGATATTAATAACGATAATATAGTTAAATGAAATTTATTCATCAAAGTAACTTTCTTGAAGGTTTTATTCTATAGCAAACCAAAACTAGAGCACAATCGTAGGAGAGTGGTTGGATGAGAAAGAAAGGAACGCAAATGCTTAAAAAACGAATGATCTTAAGAATTTAATCCTACCACAAGAAGTTTGACTGCAACAGTGAACGCCTACTTTATCGTATAACAAAATCATTTTGTAGTTCAACAGTTGAAACCATCATCGTAATATAAGATGCTACATCGTTTATGTAAAAAAATTTATTAGTATGGATAATTAAATATTTGTTACGTCAAGTTCATGCCCTCAAATTATCAGTACACATATATAGCTACTAAAAATTTTTTAATCGAAAAATTTTAGCCTCAAGCATATTTTTTCAATATGCAAATTAAGGTTGACAAACGTCCTGGATTTTACGAGACAGTTCACTATTTTGAGAAATTATCCCGCGTCCCGGGGAACTTCAACACAAAAAGTCCGTATTCTTGGCAGGATATTGATTTTGCTTGATAATCGCACTTTTATGTGACAGGTCCGTACCGGATATCCGGTTTGATGTTTGGAACCTGTAAATTCTATACATTTTTTAAACATCCCACAGCTTTCAAACACGTAAAAAGTTTTTAATCTGCACATATTTTTAAAACATGCTAATTAATTAAATTTTAAAAATCAAAATTAACATGCCGGATAACCAGATCTTTCGTTCAGTCGTCGGATCCGGATATTTAGAAATCCGTCGGATATCAGATATTCATTGCATCTCCCCACCCCTTTGATGCACCCCAGCTCTCCCGTATTCGTAGCTTAAAATTTGACAACCCTGATGTAAATGGAACGTACGGAAAATGCAGAACTGATTTCAGGAGTTGCAAGTAACGTAAAATTTCTAAATTAAATAGTTTTATATATATATATATATATATATATACAAAATTTAATATCAGCAAAATATCCTGAAAAAAAATCCAGCATGCATTTTTGAATGCGGGTGGGCGAGTAATAATGTGCGAAATGTGGAATTGAGACACGTAAGCTGTCTTTCCATGGAATTTCGAAACGCAGTATACATATCACGCAGCCAAACTGATCTAAACGGAATTTACTTACTTTTTTAGCTTTTGAAGCCAAATTCCGTGTTCATTTGTTGCCCTGTATATTCTCGAAGCAATCATTTCCTCATCTTGTGTTTGACAACTAGAATTTCCCTTCCAAACGTGAAAAACAGGGATTTCGTTTTCGGGGGAAAAAAAGCAGGAGCGGAAAATATTTTCTTGCTTAGCAACGGATGAAGACAACAATGTGATTAAATTTAGTGGTGATGTCCTGATGTCAGCGAAATTTGTCAGAACTGAGAAATTTAAACACAAATACCAGAGTGCGATCTACGGCAAAGGAAAGGAGTACAGACTGGGGTGGGAGCGAAAAGTATTTGAAAAAAATTCCTTTTTTTTTTTCGAAACTACCTTCGACGCGGGGCGGTAGTGTTGTGCTTTAGGCATATTATTTCACTTTTAAAATATATATATTCGGTTCTTTCGGTGCCCAAGCGCTTTAAAAGCATTAAAACTTGATAATTTTATGAAAATTTATGAAAGAACATTTTTTTGAAATTACTTTTGGCGTATGGCGGGAACGTTGTGTGATGGATGTGGTAGTTTACACATTTTTTTTTTAAACTGAAATTCATTCGTATCCACGAGTGCCACAAGCTCCATGTGAAAAATTCACATATTGATGCAGATGTGTTAGAAATGTAAATTAATTTAAACTGTTCATAAATTTTGGAAAATATTAAGGGCTTTTTTTTTTCTTTTTCCGTAAAATCAATTCTTAAACCCATGTTTTATTTAGAATTTTTATTCCAAAATTTGTATAAAAGTTCGTTTTTAGAGCATCTTTAAGAGACTTCGGGAGCCAGAAGAACCGAGTTGAGATCAAAAAAATTTCGCATGCAAACTAGTACGTTTAAAAGACAACTTTTGCACCTCTCACGTTAATTCTTTTATCCAGATTGCCATTTTTCTCACCACTCTAATATCATCCTAATGGGGCTGCGTATGGTCACTAACCTTTGCAGACCTAGTGCCTTCCCCGGCTTCCATTCTTTCAAGTAGCACCACTATCAGCGGATGCCATTACCACTTGAGAATTTTGACGCTCAGTTTCCTATAGATGGCAGCACCTGAGCTCTAATTGATGAGAAACTGCACTAGCAATTTAATTTATCCGTGAGAATACAAGCCAATCAGACACTCAAGAGATCATTAACATGCCACATAATCATACGACATCGGCGCTGAAAATTTTTCTACTTCTTGAAAAATCAGTCTTGGGCCAATTTTGATCTTGCGAACTTGGGCATACAAGGCCAGTGCCTTACCACTACGCCACCCTGCCGGCCTCCTCTCTAACATGGAAGTATTTATAAAAGCTGACTGCTGATTGCTAATGTTAAAAAAAATATTAGGTAAAAACTAGCAGAAATCTACGAAAACATTATATAACAAATAGTCAATTAAATTCTAAAAAAACGGCGAATAAATATAAATGGCAAAAACAAGTGCTATTTTGAGAGAGAAAGAAATAGAGACTGAATACTTAATTAATACAAGCAGATTCCTCAAAATGTAGAAAATTTCTCAATTTTCTTTTTCAGATTATTCTGATATATTTCTAGATAATGATTTTGCTGTTTTTCGCCACACAGAGCTTCATTTTCGTGAACTGAAGAAGAAAGTTCCTTGTGGCTGCCAAACACGAGAATCTACTTTTTATCAAAATGTGTGCCTTATGGCAATAGATTTGCTTATAAATGTAAGGTATATAATTCTCATAAATAGCTCAAAAACTCATTTGGAATTCCTCCAAAAAATGCTTATAGAGCTTAGGATTGATAAAAAGCGATTGTTATTTTAAGAATACTCGTTTTATTAAATACTTTATATGCTAAAGAAATGAGAACAGTTTTGCCCTTCCGGATTATTCATATCTATTTTTCATTTTACTTATTTTGGAGTCGGCTTTCCTTCAATTGGTTATTTACATAAACTTCAGAGCATTTACTCCTAAATTTACATTTCATTTTCTTCTCCATTTATTACTGCAAAGGACTTTTGTACAAAAGAAGAAGAAATTTATCGTAATGGAAAAGTTGAATAAAATTACTTAAGCCAAGAGAATGGAGCCGGGATGAAAAGAATTCAAATTTATTTCGCGCATTTTCTGCCATAGCATTCGCCTTCTGAAAGAGAAAAAGGAAGATCGAAATTGCATGTATATTTTCTTCTATGCCAGGAACAACTGAAGCAAATATTCTCAGCGAAACGTATTAAATCAGCCGGCATATCGTCAAAAGCATCGTAACACTCCGATTAAACCCATTAGAAAGCGCGCAGACAATGGAAGAAGCGGATGAAATTGCTTTAATTCCTTCTTTTTTCGATCGTTTGCGTACGCAGGGAGGTCGTATTGGTCGTATCCCCTGGAGTGAAATGTATATCTTTTTCTCCATTCACTGCGAGATGTATCCCAAAAAGTAACAGCAGCAACGTGTAATACACCCTCTGCTGCTGAATCCCTTTTTTTTTATGAGAAACATTCGTTGGAGGTGAGTCAGAAAATAATTCAGGGGGTCCTTTTAGGGTTTGCTAATTAGGGCGTTACACTGCCATAAAGAAGCGTATGCATAAATTGAAGTTTAAACTGGCTCAGGAGTAGAAAGTGGTTTGAATGCAGCTTGAAAGAAGACTAAATATTTCAAGTCACGGGTTATGTGAAATGAACATAAGCTTACATTAAATGCGTAATAAGAGCAATAAATGTGGCAATGTACAACTGAACTAGAAATATGCAACCTCAACAGCGAAAATCTGGACGCACTTTAGTAAAAATCAATAAGTATTATAGGAAATACACTGCCTATGTAAAATTCGCTGCAGAATTATTTTTTTTTTTGCGTTATGCTTTAAATTAAACGTTTACATTTGCAATAAATGTAGTCAAAATTAACAACAATCAGTTATTAGAAATGTTACAATTAAATAATAATAATAATAATAATAATAATAATAATAATAATAATAACAATAACAATAACAATAACAATATTAATAATGATGATGATGATGATGATGATGATGGTGGTGGTGGTGGTGGTGATAATAATAATAATAATGCTCTTAAACACGCTAATGGAAAATGTTCAAATGTTCTTTCAAGAAGAAATATTTGTGCATTAGTCTATGATCAACATGTTTTTCCCTTTGGTGGTCATACTTTTAAAAAAAATGACTTTAAGCTTCTTAAACTACCTATAAAATCTTTCCAAAGAAGGGAACATTCATTTTAAATTGCTTGAACATTGCTTATTTTTTTGCCATTAAATTTGCTATAAAGTTTCAGCTTTTTCTTTTTTTTTTTTTTTTTCTTTCTTTTTTTGGTACTTTTTCAATTTTGTTTATAGTTTAACGTTATCTTATTTCATCTCAAGTTAATTATAAATATTTATGCCCCCAATATTTTTCTAAAATATAGCATTTAAATAAAGAATTTTACATTTTGAAAAATGTAAAAGTGGCAAAGGCCAATTAAAAATATTTAAAATCTTTTTGAAGTTTTTCAAATTTTTTGATTAACGAAGCTTAGATGAGCAGAAATCCAGTATCTCCCCTGAGAGTCAAGTATTATTAAGAATTATATGAATAACCGAACTGAAACCTAATAATTTCCCATTTAGAACAAATTTTAAGGGTAGATAGGTGAAATTACAGAGAAAGAGCAACGACTCCAACCGAGCAAAATCCTGTATGCGAACTTTACCTAGACAAGGGTTTCTCAACCTGGGCCTTATGGCCCACTTGAGGGGCACGAAAAAAATCTAGGGGGCCACAGAAAAACATGCGAAAAAAGGGGGAGCCATTAATCTTGAGAAGGGGCTAAAAGTGATTTTTTTTTTTTTTCAAATTAGTAAAATCCTTCAGGTATAAAGATAAAATATTCCATATTTTTAAAAAGTGTGTTACAGTCGTATAAATGACAAGAAAATATGTATTCTAATTTAGAAAAAAAATCCTCAACCCATAGCTTAGTACTTGATTTAGTTAAATATACTGCTACATTATTTTCTTTTTGCTCAAAGAACAATTTTTTTAAACACATTTTGAAAGAAGAATTTCAGGAAATGCATTTTCAAGAAAGGACTCATAAATAATCCTCTAAGAATCGATAAACAATTATTACAACAAAAAAAGCTTATTACAAGATTCGTGTTTTCATGAGGAAAATACAAAATGCGTGCTTTAAGTAGAAGTGTTTCTTTCAGAGACATATTACAATATGATTATATTACTGCACTAGTTTCTAAGAAGTTTTCTTTTTAATTTATTTTAAACTTTGTTCAAACAAACTTTGTTTGAAAACTGCATGGTGGTTCCTTTAGCTGTATTTTATAGAAAAGATAAAAATAAATAACAATATTAAAAAAAAGTTTAATATCCCGTAATAAAATAAATATATAAAACAAAAAATTTGAAAATCCAATTATGAGAAGATGAGGGAGGTTTTGGCCTCAAGAGTTTTTTTTTTTTCCTTATGTTGCTTCTTCTAAAAGTAACACAGAAGTTTTTATCTTGTATTATGCATACACATACATGAGGGATCCACGAAGGAATTTAGTGCTGGACAACTCGAAAAAGGTTGAGAACCCCTGATCTAGACACATATATATTTACGTAATAGACTTCTATAAATATCTCTCTCACTTTCATTTTGATATTTTATTTGACATGTGTTACTCAGTAAACATGCTTATCCTATTTATTCCCATAGAAAGGGGTAAAATATTGGAAGGAATTTCATATTTCCTTCCTCGACGACATTCCTTCCTTGTTCCTATTCCAAAAATTGATGTTTTCCTAAGCAAAGTGTTTGTTTTGATTTCCCATTGGTTTTTTTGTAGGGGAAAACGGATAAATGGAAAGTTTTTCCCCTTTATTTTATCATTTTCTTAGGGGTTACTTTACTTTACTTAATTTTATTGTGTTCTTTAAGGGGTTCAAAGGAGGTCTACTAGGTTGGTAAGTGGTGTTTTAGACTTAGATTATGAGGTTCGGCTTAAAAGGCTCAAATATCCGCACCAGTGTACTGGATCCCACTCAGAAGGAAACACCACTATACCTTTAAAAATTTCACTTTTTTGCGTTACTATGTTTTAAGTGGTCATCTTAAATATCGAATTCTTTGAAAGTGCAAAATCTAAAAGAGGTGCATCGGTCTGAGTATTTTTGGAAGAAGAAAATATGCATCTTAGTTTTGATTTTATTTACACTTTATTGTTTAAAAGAATTTTTCAGCGGCTATCGAGGGTCGCTTCATTTGCCTATTACAAAGCACACACAGCCCTCGTCATAAGCAATCCTTATATGAGGCAGTGAGAAGCAAAGGGATGTAAGTGACCAAAGAACGATTTCGAGTAAAACGCGTTCAAAGTTTAGATCTTTTGAGACCTTTAATGTTTTTTTGTTTTTTTTTTTCTAAATCACGTTGTTGTTTCGGAGCACCTGTTATAGCCATCACTAACATCTCTTACCACAATATCGAATGGTGCTTTCCAGCTTTCCTCATCATTTGCACTAGTTATCTCCAAATTTTCAATTTTGCCACTTGCACTCATTTACTTCTGAGTGCTTCATACACATGTATACCTGTAAAGATTGTCTAGTAAGACCAGAGATCACTGGTTTTAGATATTAATTTTTCATCGTCATTTGTCGCCTTGTCGACAACAAGTATTTTGTTCTCCCTATCATAAGGTTTTGCATATTTATTTGAACAATATTCAACATTGAAACCATTAATTATAATTTAAAGTACTTATGAAATGAAATTATGTTTTTAAGCGTTTCTTATTCTTTTATAATGGCTGCCCCGAGGCCGAGATCCTGGGTTGAGAAACGAGGCGATAAATAAATAGATAAATACACATATGTACACATAAGTACAAATACACATATACAAGTCTTCATCGTAAAATGTGTCTCAAACGAGCAGATTTGTGCATTCAAGCTCATGATGAGCATTTACGCTGGGCCTCTTTATGATGGTCATTATCTAGCAGAAAAAGAACTGTGCTATATACATATTAGGGATGTAAAGAATATTCGGCCACTATTCGGTATTCGGCCCTTTGGCCGAATATTCGGTCTGGCCGAATAGTTCTGCTGCAGTGGAAATGGGAAAAAAAAATAAAGCAATTTTAAACATTTAAAATTGTATTATAACTATTGCAAAATAATACATTTGTATATAATTTTAACAAATAAAAATAATTTAGAAAAAAAAAATACTTTTTTTTAACATTCTTTTAGGCTTGACTGAGCAAAAACAGATTTTAAAGTTGTAATATTGTAATTTCACTTGCTCCCAAACTCTGGCAATAGTTAATTATGATGAAGAATATAAGAAATTTATTTAGTTATTATTAACAAAGTGGAAGTCTGACTTTGTTTGGGTAGACTGATTTATTGTGAATATTGGGTAAAAGAGAAATGTGAAAACACTAGAATATATCATGAATATTTAGATAACATAAGTTACTAGGGCTTTTGAAAATAAAAATATATTCCAGTTAAGTGTATTAAATTTCAATAGTTCTTTTAAAAATAGGTACGTAAAAAACCCCATGAAATGAAAATATTAACTTTCATAACTTTTGAAACATCTTCATAAAACATTTTTGAGCAAGGTAAAAGTTCAATAAGCAATAGCAGTTCTTTCATTTGAATTAAATAATTAGTAAAATAATGGTTACTACCAAAAAACCTGTCATTTCTATTTCACTTGTGAGTGAAATTCTTAGTTTTATTACATTCAAAACCAATAGAGAAAATAGATTAATTTTAAATAGTTTTAAAATCTTAACAAACAGAATTAAATCATACATCATAGATTGTGCGCAATTGGTGTGAATAATTTTAAATTTGACAAATACTTTCTATTACAACGATTTTCTAGAAATTTTAATATTCGGCCACCGAATATTCGGTATTCGGCCTAAGACATTCGGCCCACGCCGAATATTCGGCCTAGAAGAAATGACCGAATATTCGGCTTCGGCCTGGAGGAAATGGCCGAACGTTTGGTATTCGGATATTCGGCCAAATTACTTTACGTTACATCCCTAATACATATGCAGCTATAGTACACTGTAAAAATTTTGCGTTTCGTTGCCACTATTTTTTGGTGTTACTGAACACGATTTTTGGTGTTCAGTTGGTGTAAAGTTGAAATTATTCATTTTTGATATAATTTTTTTTAATCATTATTAGTTATCCATGTAAACAAATATAGACCTTGTACTGTTTCTTAGCAAATGAAATTTGTTAACGCAGTTTACGTAGCGTAACGAACTTTTGATACGTAGATGAGTTAACAAACATCACATATTTTAAAAAAAACATTCTGCTGTCTGTATTCAGACAGGCATTTAAAATTTTTTAAATACATGAAGAAAGGAATAATTTTTAACTTTACACCAACGGAACACCAAAAATGCACCCAACTAAGCGCAAAATTTTTACAGTGTAGTTATTTATTTATAATAGTATGTAGATACAACACCCTAACATTTTCCCTTTTTTCGCTCCCTCCAAAATTACGCACATCTTTCACTATCCACAGAGCTGAAAAGCACCCGTTTCTGTAAATGGAGGATTCATCTTCGTAACGGTTTTCAGTACGCAGTTTATTATCTTTTTGAACTATCCGCTCCCTCTCAAAACGCCTCAGGCTTCAAATTCTGGGGTTAAGACATTGAACAGCGACACTCAGCACTTCTTCCAAAAAATGACAAAAAAAAAAAAGAAAGATGAAGAAAAACTGTCTCCCAGAGTGAAGAAGGAGAGACGTTCTAATTTTGGTTCTGTTTCTCAACAGAAGTTTCTCAATGAAAATTCTCTACGATCCGTGGACCTCCTCCTTCGGCGAAATTTTCTTTTTCGCATCAGCAGCTCTTGAGAGGAGGTGACAATCTTCTCTCCCATGTTTCACTTTTTTCCACGGTGGCGCGTTCCCAGCTGAAAGATTTTTTTTTTCTAAAGACTCAATCGGTATTTCAAGTTGTGAAATGAGAATTATAACTATTAAAACACATGATTTAGAGAAAATTGAACTGCACACTGTCATTTCAACACTCTGGAAAAAATGCTGCCATTCACAACATACAAGTTGCATTTTTTAAATGAGTGCCCAACAACCCATACTCTAAAGAAGCAGTCAAAACTGATGCATCTCCAAAATAATTTTAATAAAAACAAAATTCTATAAGGGAGAAAAAACAGAATTAAAAGTTAACAATTATAAATTATTAAGAATTTCAAATTACTTCATGCCATATTTTTGCTTTTATTTGTTCCTCTAAAATTTTGGAAAAGTCTAAACCAATGTTTCGAGGAAAACAACGCTCCAAGTAAGTGCATAAATAAAGTCGATTCGATGCATATTTTTTCAAAATATAATTGCGCTGTTACAGGACAAATATCTCGCTTGTAAATGCTTAAGCATCGTTACAGCACTTCAGAAAGTTTAAAATCAATAATGTATTTACGATACAAATTTTTAATAGAGTATATTTTAATACAGAAAGCCTTTTCATTACTGAGTCCAGACAAATAAAAAAAAAGAAAGGAAGAATAATAATAAAGTACACTATCAAGAACTTTTGAGGCGGTTAAATCAGTTTAGCGTCCTAGGGCCGTGGTAGCCTAGTGGTTAGGATGTCGAGCTCCAGATCGGATGATCTCGGGTTCGATACCCGAGCCGCTGAAGACCCCCCATGTACACTTGGGGATACGTGCATGTAAAATCTGTGGACCCTGAAGTCCCGAGGCAGTTCCGAAGGTACCGGAGGGGGGAGAATTTTCCCTTCCCTTCACTCTTAGGTCAAAAAAAGAAGGTGGCGTGGTTGTGGTGGCGTCACCTAGTGTCATCCGACTACAGTGTGTTAGGGTTAACGCTGATCACCTATCAGGTGACCCTTCGCAAATGGCCAGCAATTCCCGTGGCTTTGAAAAGGGCGAATGCCGACAAGGCAAGTGCATCCACGTTGGAAAAAAAAAGGTTAGCGTTAAACTATTTACACTTGGGCAGTAATTTGAAACTACTCTTTATCGAATCTGCGTAGTATGCGCGGGGGGAGAAGCATCCCACAAGAATCAGATCAATTATCTATATAAATCAAAAGTTTTTGTGCGTGTGCGTGCGTGTGTGTGTGTGTGTATCGTTCGTCTCCTGCCGAGATGGAACGGTCTAGAACAGGGGTCGGCAACCTGCGGCTCGCGAGCCACATGCGGCTCTTTGGATGTGAAGCTGCTGCTCTTTAGTTCCATGCGCAAATATTATTAATTTTTTCAAAAAAAGACATTTAAAAATCGTTCTGAATTCGTTTCTACTTGAATGACCATACAAAACCATCGCTCCCATTGAATTTTTTTGCTCAATTGTTTGTTATTGAAGTACAAGTTAGTTTTGTAAGTAAATGTTTAATTGTTTTGATTTTTTATTTAAATAATAAGCAATTATCTAATTGATGAGTGCCGGATCTAGGGTGGGGCAAGCTGGGGCCCATGCCCTGCGCGGCACTTCTGAAGGCGTCAAATTCAACTGTGATGCACAAAAGGAAAAAAAAGGAAGAAGAAAAGAAAGAAAAGAAGAAAAGAAAAAAATGTTTAATTAAGCAAATTTAACTTTTGGAACAAAGTTAAAATCCTAGTTCGGAGCTCCGATTTGATCATTGACAGCTATTTCGCTACCGATTAAAACCGATTAATAGAATTATTTATTTGTATAAACTGTTGGCAACTCTAAAATTGAATTAGGGGGCGGCAAATTTCGCAATGTCAAAATTTAAGAAATTAAATTTCAAGAAGTCAAGATTTTTCCCCCTGTGAAATACGTATAAATCATGCTGTGCTCAAACAATACAATAGTTTTTCGTTTACAAATTTCAAAGCATTCTTTTATTAACCTTCTAATGCCCAAGTTTTTTTATCGTCGTCCGCCTTGAGGCGGAGTTGGGAGTTAGAGGGTTAAGAGGTGGGAGCTTGTAACTGACGTTTGAGAAGGCAGACACGTGACTCTTCGATATGGGCGTTAGTAAGCAGAAGGGGAGTGGGTCCTGCCCCCTGGATTTAAAAAAAAAATGCCAATTTTGTTCTGTATTTTTATGAGTAAAAGCGTTTAAATTTTAAAAAAAAAAATTTTTTTCTTTTTTCCCTAATAATTCTGCAGTCCCAAATGCATCTCTTCAGGCCTCAAAATGCACCAATTTGCATATAATTTTCAAAATTTTCTCGGGGGAGAAACCCCCGGACCCCCTATCAACTGTCAGAATTTCATATTTACAGTAATATAACAGCATATAGCTTTACCCCCCTAATGTTGAGCTAAAAGGGAGATGTCGTGAGAACATTAACAAAAGTCTATCAGTGGTCAAAAAATGAAAAATCCTCAAAAAAAAAATGCCCAATGCATAAAAATTATATGAAATATCAACAATGATTGTATGGAAGAGGGGGCGGCATTTTTAGGTTTTGCCATGTCTCGGAAAATTCCAAGATCCGGTACTTATTGATGCCACATATACATTATCTAATTTGTTGTAAAAAACACTACTTATATATGAATAAATAGATATTTTTTCTTATGAATAAATAAATTAGTTTTTTGCATTAAAAAACTTTATTTATGAAAGTACTAATTATTGCTGGCAAGAAAAAATTTTGTGGCTCTTTAAAAACTTTGAAATTTTGTAAATTGTAATTTTTGACTCTTCCGACTCAAAAGGTTGCCGTCCCCTGGTCTAGAAGTACGAAATTTTGGTTACAGGTACCTTGGGTCAGGTAATCGTGCACCTCGAAGAGCTTTTCCAAAAATTCGAATTTGTTCTTCTTTTATTCCAATTTAAGCAAAACGGTTAATTTTAGGAATATCTCATCGAAGAAACGTCACACCTTTTCGATTTTTGCAGCACATTGATGCCCGTAAAAAACTGCACAAGATGATCTCTTTTTGAAGTTCGTAGAACAAATAGAACACGCGCAATATTCATTTAAAGTAGTTTTCGAACTTTAAAGCGAGGCTTACCTCTGAATTTATCTGCTCAATTTGCGTGTTTCCGCCAAAATAAATGGTACTTTTGTCGCCAACTAGATGATTTCTGTTAACGTATTGAACAAATGCTATTTTATCTTTATTCACACCGTTTTATAAGCAAAAAAAATTCTAAAAATTTCTTTCATTTTTATACAAATTTTGTGGAACTGCAGACGATTTTTAATCACTTTACCCTTGAGGTTGATTTTCCTTCCTTTTTTGGTAATTTAATAGTATAGTAGCAGCTCAACAATTTCGTGAAACATTCCTTATGGTAGGGTGTCCGCTTTATCAACGAAACAAATTCTAAAAATTTATTTCATTTTTATGCATACTTTGTGGATTATTCACTGCAGAAGATTTTCAATTACTTTATCTTGAGGTTGATTTCCTTCTCCCCCCCCCCCTTTTTTTTGGAAATTTAATATTTATTCCTTCGCTAAAAATTAGGTTGGAAGGTTTTTGATATGGCTTATTTTTGATAACTGTTCTCAATATATTATTTTGCGCTTCGTACCTTTTCCAAACCACGCCAATAATCCTTATCAGTAATAGTTATCATTTAATTCAATACGTGATTTACGTTATAGGCATTACGTACGACGCATTTGCGTTATGCTTCCATTACTATAGTGCAATTTGGTGATCTTCTGCTTCATGTTAACTTTTTTACGTAGCGGTTTTGATTGATTCCATATTTTACTCAAAGGATTTATTTTCTAACATTCATTTAGTTTTTGTACTGACTGTTTGGCGACATTTGGACTGAATTTAGTTATTTCTTTCTATCAACTTAAATTTCACTCGTCAGAATTGGTTAAGACTGGATATTTTCTAACTTAAATGTGCATTTGCCTTTGGAAAAAAATGCTTTTCTTTCTTCCGTTTTTATCCCAATTTAATAAAAGTGCTATTTAATTGAGTTTTCAGGAAATGTTTTGAAGATTTTGCAAGCGGGATTTTTAGGAACGGGTGTCCTTAGTTTGATGGAGAATTTGGGATGGACTGTTGGTAATTTTAGGAACAGCTGCTCTTAAAAGTCAGTATTCTGATGGGTATTTTTAGGCACTGACGTCTTTATACTAATGGAGATGTTTTGTGACTAATGTCCTTATTCTATTAGGGATGTTTAGGAAAAATTGTCTTTATTCAAATGGGGGACTTTACGGAATTTTTTCTTTACTTAGCAGAAATATTCAGGGACCGTTGTCCTTCATGTGATGATCATTTTTAAAGAGAATTCTTCTCTTATTCTGATGAGAATTTTTAAATGCATTGCGGTCGTTATTGTAATTGCAATTTTTACTGACTCTTGATATCATTTTGGTACAATTATCAACAAATATGTGCCTTTTAGTTACTGTTGCCCTTACTCTAATAGCAATTGCTATGATATGTTGTTGGCATTTGAATGTGGATTTTTATGGACTGTTATTTTTGGTCAAAAAGGAATTTTTCGAGGCTTTGTTTTTAGTGCAATCATGATTTTTAATGAGTTTTACTGTTTAAAGGGGATTTTTAAGGATTGTTGCCCATGTTCTACTTGGATTTTTTAAGAAAATGTTTCCTTATGTATTTACAACAGAATTTTGAGCATGCATCACTTGACCTGCGAATGATGCAATATTATCCCGCGCATAGGCGTAACTAGGGTTGGGGTAAGGGGGGGTCACACTAAAAATGTACAGACTAAACACCAATAAGCAGTGCAAAAGAGTTCAAAATTTACTAGTCATAAAGACTTGTCATTACAGATATACTCCGTGTTTATTTCAGGCATCTCTAGGGGGGGGGGTACCCCCTCGGAGCAAGTCAACTCCCCCCCCCCCCCCGGGCGAAAAAAATCGGATCACAGTTTTTAAAAAAAGAAAGAAAAGAGAAATTACGCTTTTAAGACACTTTACTTTCAGAAACACTTTCGGGGAAAGGACATCGAATACTATCACGAGCGACACCAAAAGTAACCTAAAAGGTATTAAGACATTATTTTGAAAAAAATTGCCGGGGACAGAGTAACCAAACTCCTTTCTGTTTCCTCTAATATCACCAAAGAATCCCGAAATTGCATTGACAAGAAAGATTTCAAAAAGTTTCCAGGGGAGAGCCCTTGAATCCTCGCCTATGGTTTTGGACCTACCTCCTGTCCGGATACCTTGCTGAATACGCTGCCCTTCCTTAACATGTCCCCCTTCCCCTGGAGCCAAGGCATAGAAAATTCAATATTTAGCGCTAAGCAATCTTCTAAGTCCAGGTATTCATAATATTAAAACTGGGAAATTGTGGAATTTTAGAGAAAAGAATTCCAAATTTCCCTACGAAAATGCACATCCCCACAATAAATTTCTAAAATTTTTGTTAAATCTATAGCAAAACATACCTCAGAAGTGGAAGCGTCTGAATCAAATTTTCTTTTCTTTTTGGATGACGAACGTATCCATCGCTGGAGTGCAAACATTATTATATATCGAAAATAATTAAAAATTTAGCTAAAATATAAATAATACTTTGATTGTAAATTAAAATGCAGCATTAAATCGTAGCAGTGAGCTTGGAAACGTTGAACGGATGATTTCCAGAGTCGTAATGCAATTAGAGATGGACCGTAAGAAAAAAAAACATTTAAAATATAAGAGATGAGAGAACATCTGTAAATGAGAATGCAATGCAAATACAGTTCATCAGTTTTCCAATCAGCCCATCTACAAAAACGATTTTACCAAAATGGGTGTTTGGACAGGAATAAATAAAAACTGCTGTTTTCTTAAGTTTCCTTGATAAGCATCCCTTCCTGGCTTGAGGGTTTAACCCATTAGGACAATTGTTGGTTAGGGGTCCTTCATTTTCAGACCCCAGCGCCTACAGCACCATTTTATCAGAAAACAAAGCTCCATCACAGGAGAATATTTTCCTGGAAACTTGTGCGATTGTGTTCCCAAATTGCTGCCTTTGGGTAAAAAAGCCATCAAGAAGGAAAGAAAACCCTCTGGAGTGATTGAAAGGATATCTGTTGTCTGTGTGTGTGATATGGTGATTGAAGCCACCTTTCGCTGTAAAATTCCTAAAGGTGATAAGGGGGTTGATTATAACCAGATGAAAAGTCCGCTCTAATATGAGCTGCGTACTTTGGTCATGATCACAACACTTCAGAAAGAGGAAATAAAATCATATGCATATGTGTTTATTTTTCTTAGGGAAAAAATAGATATATGCTTTGCAAGGAGTAGCCAGAATTTTTTTTGTATGCCTAATAAATGTGCCTAAATAACTAAATACCGAATGGGGGATGAACCCCCAAACCCCTGGTTACGCCTATGCGAGCAAAATACCATTTTACAAAAATTTTAACAGGACTTTCGTAAAAAAAAGTTTTTATGCATTTTCATTATTAGTATGTACACATTAAAATCTTAATACAGTAAAACCTTTTCAAGAAGTTTTTAATTTCAATACCAGTTTCCTTCCCATGTCCCTAATGTTAAAATAACCCTTTTAAAAAGTTTTGATTTTATTTTTTTCCCGCTGAATGACTTTTCATATCAAAAACAATACCAATTTAGAAAGTTTCCGTTTGCTAACTCAAGATCGGAAGGAAAATATTAAAACTTACCTAATTACAGTGCAATAGCGCAAAGAGGAATAAAAGACAATATATACACATAAATATAAAAATTTCATTAGAAATATATAATATATATATATATTAAGTACTTTCATATTGTACGTTAATTGGGATTTTGTAGGAATATTGATAATATAAGTCAGCAGAAGTCACTTAAAATTATGTTTATAATCCTTTAATATTACTGTTATTAAACTGAAAAGGTAAGTTAGGGAAGGAAAATGCTACGCATTTTGATACTAAATGAGTGATGCATGAATCTGAATTTTTGAACTGCAGAAACTGAAGCACATGACTCTCACAGTACATTGGTAAAAAAGAAAAGAAAGACATTGCACATCTGTAACTATTTTGTGATTTTCTTTCAAGGCTATAGATACAAAAGACTATCTCGTTGCGTCTTAACCCCCCCCCCCCCCTCCCCAACAAGCTCACATCCCTCGGTTTTCTCGGAAGCTTAGTTGGCGAAAGCAATAGCAACCCCTCCACCATTTCCGTTGGCTACAACAAGTGCAGACGATTGACACCCCTAAATGACGATTGACAGATGCATCCCCCCTTATCACGTGACTCTCCGTTTTAGTTTCAGTTTCTCAACGAATATGAACTAGCGGTGTACCGTGCTCCGGGCCCCGAGGGTCTTGTCCTTCAACGTCCATCTCCACGATTTTGCCCGAGGAAAGGGATGAGGGGAATTCCACATCTTGTCGCCTATGTTGTTCACACGAAGTAAAAAAAAAAAGGTTTTTCCAAGCCCACAACCCGATTGACTTGACATGATTTCCACCAAGTTGAGGGGAAAAAATGAATAAATAACTAAATACCCAATGGGGGGGGGTTGAACCCCCAAAACCCCCCCCTGGTTACGCCCTTGATCCCGCGCAACGCCGGGCATGTCAGCTAGTTTTACAATAAGAATGAAAAATGATGACCATTGTGTTCAAAAATAAAGGCTAAAATCGACGCTTCTAAACTGCAAATTTACTGTTTTGCTGACTGATCTTTAACGGTGGGACCTGAAAACCTTTTCTGCTTTGAAAAGAGATTATCTGTCGCCCTAAAATATGTGCATGCAATAAATTTGAAAATTTTTGGGATTTAATAACGTGATTTTATCGTTTATTTTACAATACCTTTTATTTTATCATATTTCTCTATTTTCTTGCATTGAACGAAGAGTTTCAAAGATATCTAAGATATTGGCATGAAATTTTCGTTGAAAACTCATACTTTATTCGGTTGGATTCTCTAAATTATACTGCCAACTTTTATTGAAGTTGTTTGATCTGAAAAAAAAAAGTTAAAATTGTCAGTAAAATCTCAAAAAGTATTAAAACTTTAAAATAAAAAAAAAAAAATCCAAAGCGCTAAACAAATTATTTCCACACGAGTTCAAAATGAGCATAATTTCTCTATTGTTTGCTTTAAAAAGGCCGAATCGCGCGTTGAATTTTACTTGAACAAGTTGGGCGAATAGCGAGGCGGACGATTGGCGGAGTTCCACTGTAATTGCTTTGAATTTCAAGGTTTAAAATCCCTTTGTGCCGCTCACGACTGTAAACCAACTACACACTTGGAATCGGAACAAAAAAACAGAAAAAGAAAAAAGTGTCTCTAGCTACACTGCTGAAATTACGGTTAAATGACCGGTAGCAGTCCGTCCATCTAATTCACCGTTAAATTTACGGTTTGGAACATTTTTCTATCTTTACGGGACCTAACCATTTCCAATCAGCTTGGTTAAAAAGGCGTAAAAACAAAAGTTTACGGGTTTATAATAGGGATGTAACGAATATTCGGCCACTATTCGGTATTCGGCCTATTCGGCCCTTTGGCCGAATATTCGGCTGGCCGAATAATTATTTCATCACCAAGCCGAATATTCAGCTTGGCCGAATACTGAGTAAGGTCAATATTCGGCCTGGCCGAATATTGATGGACTATTCGGCCGAATAGTTCTGCTGCACTAGAAATGTAAAAAAATAAAGAAATTAGTCGATTTTAAACATTCAAAATTGTATTATAATTATTGCAAAATAATACATTAGTTTATAATTTTAAAAAATATAAATAATTTAGAAAAAAAACTACTTTTTTTAAACCTAGTTTTAGGCTTGACTGAGCAAAAGCTGATTTTAAAGCTGTAATATTGTATTTTATATTTAGCTTTTGCTCCCAAAGCTGGCAAGAGTTAATTATGATATATGAAAAATTAATTTTATTATTATTAACAAAGTGGAAGTCAGACTTTGTTTGGGTAGACTGATTTATTGTGAATATTGGGTAAGAGAGAAATGTGAAAAACCAAGAATATATCATGCATATTTAGATAGCATAAGTTATTGGGGTTTTTGAAAATAAAAATATATCCCAGTTAAGTGTATTAAATTTTAATAGATTGTTTGAAGATAGGTATGTAAAAAGTCCCATAAAATAAAAATATTAACTTTTATAACTTCTAAAATATCTTCATAAAACAGCTTTTTAGCAAGGTAAAAGTTCACTAGGCAATAGTATCTCCTTCATTTGAATTAAATAATTAGAAAAATAATGCTAATGCTTACTACCATAAAACCTGTCTTTTTATTGCACCTGTGGGTGAAATTCTTAGTTTTATTACATTCAAGACAATAGAGAAAATAGATTAATTTTAAATAGTTTTAAATTCTTAACAAGCAGAATTAAATCATTTATGATAAATTGCGTGTAATTGGTGTTTGACTTTGTCAATAATTTTAAATTTGTCAAATACTTTCTATTACAACGATTTTCTTGAAATTTTAACATTCGGCCGCCGAATATTCGGTATTCGGCCTAAGACATTGGCCGAATATTCGGCTTCGGCCTATTCGGACTAGAAAAAATGGCCGAATATTCGGCTTCGGCCTGGGAGAAGTGGCCGAATACTCGGTATTCGGCTATTCGGCCAAATCACTATTCGTTACATCCCTAATTTATAACCATTTAAAAATGGTTTCAAAACAAAATTTTTACAGTTTTTGAACCATTTCGAGGCGTAGAAAACGTAAACGAAGCTTGCGGGAACCGAACCCGGTTTGTATGGTATACCAACCTTGCGCTCTAACCATTCGGCCATCACCACACAAAGCGGTCGTTTATTTATCAATAAATCTTCCTTTTCAGCAGGAAAACTGCATTAAAGTTGAGATTTCAGTTTTTGATTGGATCTAAAGCCATCTTAGGTTTAAATTTACTGCATATTGAAGAAAATCATTTTATCTTCTGCAAAAGTTAAAATACAAACAAGCTTCAGCAGCTTAAATATTGGGTTCGCTCATTCGCAAACAGTTCGGGAATCCGATGTCTCAAATTTTTGATTTACGTGTGTAACTACTGCTTAAGTCACTTTTTTTTTTCCTTCTTTTTTTATATACACATGCAGATTTGAACTGATAAAACTTTATTCCTATTTTAACAACAACGTACGACCGCTAAGGTTTCGCAACCAAGATGGACGCCCGATTCTTATTAAGCGCTTGAAAATTACGGTTAGTTGAACCTTCTTCAGGATACACAGAGAATAAACGATTTTTTTCGCAATCAGCGGTTTGAGTACCATCTTTTTAATGGTTATTCAACTGTTGTAGTTAAATATGGTGAAATAACAATCAAATAAATGGTTATTTTGCTATTTTCTTACAGAAGTTTTTAACAGTGTTGGTTTAATAAAGTTACAAATTTATTCCCCATTCAGCATTAAAGCGCAACTATAATGAGAATCAGCTCATTATAGACTGTGCTTAAATTTCAGAGATATTCCTGTACGATCGTAATTTTTCGTTCCAGTTATTGAAGATCTCCAATTGATCGGAAAAGTTAATGCAGCAAGAAAAAGAGCGAGGACTACTGTTTCGGTGTTTCTTCGGAAGAAACACCTAGTTAAGCGGTCAAATATTTTGTTGAAAAAAGCAAAGAACACCACGAGTCTCCAAGCTATAATTGCTTTCTCTTTACAATAAAACAACGGGTTGCCGCCGACCTTGTAAAGGGAGTTCAACAGGCAGTTTATCGTGGAGATGAACAAGTTCATGCCTCCACTCATGATGCATCGTTCATGTCAAAAAGCGAGTTGGAGTCACATTTTTCAAAGAGTTTAAGCTTTTTCTAATTGGGAGATTGAGTTTTCTTTTGGCGAATTTCTATTTTGGAAGGAAAACACGATGCGATTTTAAATGACGCCGATCTATAACCGTCTTGTCGTAAGACATGCTTATTTAAAATATTTTGCGATCTGGTGGTCTGGGTTCTTTCCCAGTCACTCTGTCTATTTTATTCTTTTTCTATTAATTTTTCTGTACGTACTTGTCTACAATTTTTTAAAAAATTATTTCTAAAGTTTCAATGATATAAATTATTTTATTTTCTTTCTTTTATAACCTTAGGAGGAGAGTATACATATAAATCAATAACTTTTCAACTTCGTTGGCATGAAGAAGTAAGAGATTTATTTTAGATTATTCATGAAAATATGCACTTCTATATACAAGGATATATATTCTTCGTTTACGAAAGGGAGGTGCCAAGTAACAAAAGCTGAGCAGAAATTTCTTTTGCTCAACTAGGAATCTTGTAAATACAACAACTGTTCTGAAAGGTTTTAAAAATAATTAAATGAAAAACCATTTTATGTGCATGCGCTATGTCAAAAGATCTTACTATTGAAATTTACCCAAAGTAAACCCATCTAGGAATCTCAGTGGCTGAGAGGCCAAGCGCCTTGCTCTGGCACCAGCTTGTGCTCAGTTATTAGAAGGCTGATGGGTCCGATTCCCGTTTCTTAACGCTGGGTGCTGCATCATTGTGATTTTCTTCTCTGTGTCACAAAACTGCATCTTATGATTAGGGATGTAACGAATAGTGATTTGGCCGAATAGCCGAATACCGAATATTCGGCCATTTCTTCCAGGCCGAAGGCGAATATTCGGCGATTTCTTCTAGTCTGAATCGACCGAAGCCGAATATTCGACCAATGTCTTAGGCCGAATACCGAATATTAAAATTTCTAGAGAATCGTTGTAATAGAAAGTATTTGTCAAATTTAAAATTATTCACAAATTACACACAATCTATGATGTATGAATTAATTATGCTTGTTAAGAATTTAAAACTATTTAAAATTAATCTATTTTCTCTATTGTTTTGATTGTGATAAAATTAAGAATTTCAACAACAAGCGGAATAGAAATGACAGGTTTTATGGTAGTAAGCATTAGCATTATTTTACTAATTATTCAATTCAAATGAAAGAACTACTATTGCTTAGTAAACTTTTACCTTGCTCAAAACTGTTTTATGACGATATTTTAAAAGTTATAAAAGTTAATATTTTCACTTTATGGGGTATTTACATACTTATTTTTAAAAGATCTATTAAAATTAAATACACTTCACGGGAATGTATTTTTATTTTCAAAAACCCCAATAACTTATGCTATCTAAATATTCCTGATATATTCTAGGCTTTTCACATTTCTCTCTTACCCAATATTCACAATAAATCAGTCTACATAAACAAAGTCTGACTTCCACTTTATTAGTAATAAAAAAATAAATGTATCATATTCTTCATCAGAATTAACTATTGCCAGCTTTTGAGAGCAAATACAAAATAAAATACAAAATTACAACTTTAAAATCTGTTTTTGCTCAGTCAAGCCTAAAATAAGGTCTAAAAGGAATAGTTTTTTCTAAATTATTTTTATTTATTAAAACTATATATGCTAAATGTATTCTTTTGCAAAGATTACAATACAATTGTAAATGTTTAAAATCTACCAATTTCTTTATTTTTTTTACATTTCTACTGCAGCAGATTTATTCGGCCGAATAGTTCATCAATATTCGGCCAGGCCGAATTTTATCTTCCCCAGTATTCGGCCGGGCTGGGCCGAATAGGCCGAATACCAAATAGTGGCCGAATATTCGTTACATCCCTACTTATGATACAGAGTATACTCGACAATGCCAGCCTGTATCTTGTAATATAGAGCTGCATTGTCGTATACAGTAAAACCTGTAAAGTTGACCACCTGTCTAAGTTGATCACTTTTTTGTCAGGAACGGAATTAGCCCTTCACCCTCAAAAGTTGACCACTAAAGTGCTGCACCACAAGTGATCAACTTACACAGGTTTCACTGTACTATTAGATACGTGGGACGACAGTTTAGGCATGGGTACTTGAGATGATAGCAAACAAACTCGAAATTGTATGTGACCTGAACTGGTCTGTGTAGCAATAGGAAATCCATCTGTTAGATAAGAATTTGTATAGTACTAGTTTCTCCGTAAACGCTTTTCATTTTATTTTTATTTGTTTATTTTTTTAATTTATATTCATTCATTCATTTATTTATTTTTAGTTATTTATTTATTTTTATTTATGTATTTATTTATTTTTATTTATTTACTTACTTATTTATTTATTTATTTTGATTTATTTATTTATTTATTTGTTTATTTATTTTTAGGTTTGAGCGAAAAAGTACTTTCATCAAAAATGAAACAAGAAACTGAGACTCCAAGGCCCCTGAAGTCTTTCGCACAAAAGAATTCCACTCGAATATAACTATATAACTATTTTCTCAATAATTATGTTGAGGGGTGGCGGGAAGACTGATATACACACTTTTCGCGTTTCATTTCAATGTTTATTGAATTATTTTTTTTTTACTTTTCTTGTTTTTTCTTTGATTTCGGTGCTCTTTTCTATGAGACATTAAGTCTTCTTTCATGCTTTTATTTATTTACTAATAAAGGCAAATGGAATACGAATTGCAAAAAAAGGTAACAAAGCTATTGTTAAGATTTTCATCTGCGCACCTTGACAAATGTAAACAGAACTGAAATCTTCTATGAAAACCTGTTCGCAGAAGATTTTTAGTTTTGTAATCACAATGGAAAGTGTACCTCACGTATAAAAGGAAACAAAAAAGGCACAGTGTGTATCTAGAATTCTTCGCCCATAAAAAGCGGAAAAAGAGTTAGAATTCAATTTTCTTGGGGTGAATTTGTAAAGGAAATGCCAGAAGCAATGATGTGTTTGTTATTTATTTACCTGCTGTTTTTAATTCACTTCTTAAAATAAATATTTATAAAACAGTTTTCTTTCACTTTGTTCGTGTTTTACACCAATTATCATACATATGTACCAATTAAGTGCTATGGGCTGTATATTGTTGGGTGGCGATGGCTAAATGACCAATGCTAAATAACATAGGGTCGAGATTTATTTATTTAGTTTTTGTTGAAAAAACACACAAGCAGAAAAATGAAACCCGCTTGTTTTGACTGTTGAAGTGTTGTATTTTTAAATACATTTTTATCGTGTTAAAATTTTCTGAGTTTTTAGAGTTGAGTTGTAGGAATTTTTAAAATTATTTAATTGGAATTGTATTAAAAATTTAAAAACTGAATTTCTCCGCATTAAATTGGTTTTAGTGTACCATCACAAATAACGAAATTTGAGTTTGCATTTGCAAAATGAATTGTTCATAAGTAACATTTAACTTGGTATCTTTAAGTTAATATAAGTTTTGAAAAAATAATAAATTGGATAAATATAGATGATAAATAATAACAGGGTTGCCAGCTCTCCCGATTTTCAGCCGATCTCCGTCATTTCAGTTTCTCAGAGGTGAAATAGTAGGTACTATATCTCCATCTCTATGTTCAGTTTACTTGTCCCGATTTTTTTCAAATCATTCTTAATAATTTTGAAATATAATTTTTCTGTCTTTCCGCTATTGATCACGCGTTAATCAAAATTCGTTCTCACGAGATTTTCTTTCAATTTGCTCCCTGAAATCTGCAGCAATTTTTTTAAAAAATGTAATGTTTTAATTGAATTTTCTTGGTCTCTTCAAGACATAAAGAAAAAAATAGTTTGGAAGCATACCAGCATCGGACACATATTTAGCCAAAAATCTGTGTGCCGTGCGAGATGTTTCAATCCTTTTGCATCCTGCAAATATTTGAATTATTTTCAAAGTTAGAATTTATTTTAACATATACATAAATCGGCTTATTTTAATAATTATTTTATTTATTTAATTCTTTCTAACTTTATTTTAGATGTTACGAAATTATTAGTACAGCTACTTATTTTTGAGAACATACAAAATTTTTGACAAATAAATTCTAATTTGCTTAATCTTTCATTTATTTTGAAAATGAAATGTTTTATGAAGTTAAAAGATCAAACCGGGATAAATCTACATTACTATTGAAATATTAGAAAATAACCATTACAGAAATTAAAAGAAACTGATGTACAAACTGAAATTCTTCAAGAACCTTTCACCTCGAAAATTTCTAGAAAAAGACAATTATTGATAGCAAAAAGAAATGAAATCTTAACATATGAATAACATGAAAAAGACTCCTACTGCTCATATAAATGTGCATTAAATGCAGTTCATCATTTAACTGCATTAAATGATGAAATGCTTAATTTCAGTTTCTGTGTGATTTCAAAACCAGCAGCATCCATTCTTAAGGTAGGAAAAAAATTGAAAAATGGTACGCTTGGTGGGGGGGGGGGGGGGGAGCTGATTTTTAACTAAAAAGCTCCTGATTTTTTCACTTTGTGAGGTTGCCAACTCTGGACGATAAATAATATGATTTATATTAAAACTACTCGGAGCGAGGAGCGGAACTGGAGCTGAGTTGGGGCAAGTATTTAGAAGTCGGAGCGGAGCAAAATCAAAAATGTTGTTGATCTAATTCCCTGGTTTTGACAGTATAGTTTGCTCTGGAAAAAATCGCTCAAGAAACACTTGTCAGGCATTTTAGTGATGACATTGACGAAAGGCCGATTTTTGTTTTTTTGTAGGGCAGATTTTTTGCAACGAATTTCTCTACATCCAATTCTGAAATGCGAAGTTTAGTTAAAGTTTACATGCCTTGGGATGTAAACGTTATGTGACTCATGTCTTGTATGTCAAAAAATGAAAATGCTGCAGGTTAAGTGGCAAAAATATTAGAATTTTAACAGCAACAATCGGAGAAATCAAATAGGTATGTACATAGGTTTATTGAAACTCAGCCACAATGCGTACATTTAATTTTTGATTAATTAATTGAGTCAGTTAGATGCAAAGGGTTGTGACGTTTTGAATGACAAAAGAAAAATGTGGAGGAAAACAAATGCTAAATTTGAAATATAATGGGAGCCTTAATGTAATTTTTTTTTCTAAATTAAGCTGGATAACAGCACCTTGCCACAAAACACATGGGTGATTTTCATGACCATTGGTGGTTTCTAATTGTTTCCAAGCTTGCAAGTGAATTGTCTCCAAGCTTTCATTGAGAAGTAAAGGGGTTTTTTCCTTAACACGTTGACTGCCGACACGCTGACTGCCAGCGTTATTTGTAGTTTATGGATCTGCAGACGATAGTTTAATTTAATTACAACATTTTGTACAAAACATTCTATTAAGTAAAAAATTACTAACTTTCTGTAAATGTATTGAAAAATGAAAAAAAGTCAGCAACAACGAGACAACGCGTAATTTGGTCTCTCAACAAGTTCACCTACTACGAGTTATCTCGCAGATTGGCAGTCAATGTGTTAAACACCTTTACTTCTCAATGCCTTAATGGTAGAATGGAACTAATTAATGTTGGTAATCAATGTACGACATAAAATTTGAGAAAAATTCTGGTACTTGTTTCTTTAAGAATTAAATTTTTGAAAATAGCTAAACTTTTGAATGTGTTATCGCTGAAGATTTTTTTTAAATTTCATGCCAAATTTAGGTTTAGTATCGAAAGATCAGAAGTCAACAACACAAAACCTTTCACATCAGAGGGTTTAATAAGAGACAGTTTAATGAAAAAAAATCCCCAAAGACTGATCTCATTTCGTAGCAGACATCGAATAGGAAGCAATTGAAAAAGTGCCCTGTTGTGTCTGGAAAGAAACAGACGGTCGCAAATGGCAATTACCAAAGCAGAATACCAAATTGCTTCTAAGGACTTAGTTACCCAGATACGGATAAACTCAAAGTTAGGAAAATAAAAATAATGGCAAACTAAACAACAGCCATAACAAAACCGGTCTTGGAGAACAGAAACTAATATTTATTTTCTCCTCTATGACGCGCGAGGTGAAAGAGCGAGATCCAGAGATTTCCAAGAAAACCGCTGCGAAGAGCGAGGCCGTGGGTGTTGTTTACGGGAGGCCCGATTAGGGGGCGGCGCGATGAGAGTTGTTCGTTTCGTTTTTCGGTTCGTGCGAGCGATTTTTTAGATCGCAGAAAAAACTTTGAAGATGAGAATTCAGCGAAATCGTTTTCTATGTGCACTAACAGTTCTTTAAGTTTATCCATAAGTTACAAAACAATTTATAGTGTAAGCTAGCTTTCGTACAAGTCTTTTTGTAGTATATGAGCATAAATCGATGGCCAATTCGCTCGTGAGGTGAAACAAAAATCAAAGCTGCCATTCTCGAACAGACATTTCATTTATTTAATGATACGGCTGACATTGAGATTTTCAGCTTGCTGCGTTTGAAATGTTGCTGGGCGATTCCTTTGTTACGTGTGTTACATTTACACAGCATTTTTCAACTTTAACGATCTTTCTAACAAACTTTTTGGGTATTTTCTAGGTTTTTTAATTTTGGCTAATAAAAGTACATGTGTTCTAAGTATGCAAAAAAAATTTTTGAAGACATATATGGTTTTGCTGTCTGTTGAAAAAAAATCTGAAATTTCGTTACGTGTGTTAACTTTAACGTAACACACGTAACAAAATTTCAGAATTTTTTTTTAAACAAACAGCAAAACCATATATATCTTTTTTTTTTTTTTTTTTTTGCATACTTAGAACACATGTACTTTATTAGCTAAAATTAAAAAACCTAAAAAACACCCAACAAGTTTGTTACAAAGCTCGTTAAAGTTGAAAAATGCTGTGTAAATGTAACGCACGTAACAAAAGAATCGGCTTGCGGAGTTCCATTTTAACGTTATCTGTTTGAAATATGTCCTACATGTATAATTACTTTCAGCGAGAAGAAAACAATATGGTCTTCATAAAAATATTCGGTACTTTGAGTAAATGAAAACGATTCCGTTTCTAACCAACAAGTGCAATAGTTTAGGATCTCCATCGACATTACCCACCTCTTTTGACTTTGATATGTAAACAGAAAAATCACCTCTTATCTTCCAAATTTGCCATTCTAACTTCGCTGTTTAATATGTCTATATATATATAATAATGAGCAAATAAAATTTAAAAAGAAAACTGTTGAACCAATTTTCTAACCCATTGTAAAGACATAAAAGGTATGAATTAGTCTTCCTTGTATCATGTGTCCTAATTATACGAGAAAAAAACTAACGAATTGCTACAAAAGGTTTTCAAGACTTAATAAAGTTGTAATCTGGGATCTGGAGCAGACACTTTTTGAGTTGTTCCGCTCCGACTTCTAAATACTTGCTTCGGCTCCGTGCTCCGAATAATTTTAATATATATATTAATCTCTTTTATTTTAGTTAACTAAATTTTTTATGCAATAAAAAATTTAAAAAGTAAAAAAAAAAATGGAGCAGTGCAGCAAATCAACTTTTTTTCTCCGGCTTCGCTCCAATTTCGAATAAAATCTCGCTGTTCCGCACTCTTGCTTCACGCTCCGCTTCAAATTACTGGTTGTAATAGAACACTATAATACTTTTCCCTTTTCTTTTTTTTCTTTTTTTTTGTATGCTGTTTAACTTAAAGAACATTATTCTTAATGAATCGGCGGATGCCATTACCACTTGAGAATTTCGACGCTAAGATTCCCCCTCGATGCGGCACTGAAATCTAAATGATGCGAATCTGCACTAGGAATTTAATTTAGCCGAAAGTATCCAACCCAACCGGATACTCAAGGGATCTTTAACGTGCCACATAATCGAAAGACATGGGCACTGACGATTTTCTGCATCTTGAAAATTCATCGATTTGGGCCAGGTTTGATCCTGCGAACTTGGGCGTACGAGATCAGTCCCTTGTTTTACAATGCTTAGAAAGTCAAAAAACAAAACGGCTGAAAAATATAATTTAAGAAATAGAATAATTATAAATCGTCATTTTTGTAACATTTCCTGCTAGATGTCATTTGGAAAGCCCTTGAAAGTGAACGCGCCTAGTAAAGAGATGGCCTCTCCAAAAAGATCTACTTACGCTCTCAGAAACGCATGCTCAAATCTCACGAAACTTTCGTCGTATTTGACGAAATGGCTTCGTGAAAAATGCTCCGAGTAAACCTTTCGTCAAATTGGCGTATGTGTGTAGCAACTTTTTAAAATCACGTGATCGCGCGAGGAAAGAATCGTTGTAAATGACGAAACTTTCTTGACGATTGAAGAAGCGTCGAAACTGAGGATTCTATTCTTGAGAGGGTATAAAAGTGAAATTTTGCAGGATGGAAAATAAGCTCCAAATTTTCTTTCCTTTCATTTTGTTTTTCTTCAAATTTTGAAGGTAATTTTCAGTTCAGTAGTGACATTTTACTCTTCCCAACATTTTTAGTACCGCTTCGGTAACACTTTATCCGAAGTTTCACTTTGTTTTAGAAATTTCAAACATAAATATTGCACTAATTAATTTCGTTTATAATAAACCCTAGGAAGGTTGGTCTACGAAACACAGAAAGTATTAGCAAGGGGTTCTACGGGATAAATCGTTTGGGAACCTATGGGCTAAATGAAATTCAGCTCTCATTAGAGCCCAAAACCACCGCTTCGTTTTACACTCCACTCTTCCAAATTAAAAACAGTACATTTTCTTCAATGCCTGTTTCAAAACAATACAAAGTAATATTTAGAAAAAAAATTTAATTCAATGTATTTTCAATTTCTATTCGGGATTTAATGACGGGAAGTGGAAAATTTCTCGGTTGACGCAATAAAGAGTATAATTTATGGGTTATTGTGCACGGTACAAAGTTCATTTAACGGCAAAACGTAATCTCACAACCCTAATCTTTTTCGGGGCCTCACCTTAAAACTAAAAAACATCCTTAATGTAAAACTCGCTGTTTTGTAAACGTTCCTTCATGCATTTTTATGTTCCAATGCGGTTTTAACGATTCCCCGAAGCATCCAAAAGTCCTGTTTAGGTCTGCGACTTGGGGATAATAAAATCCTAAACATTCTGTACAAAAAACATTCTAAAGTAAAACATACGATAAATTTCAGGAAGAATGAATCACCCGCATAGAACTCTGAAGTCTTTTTCCAAACGCTTGAATGGAACTGTCGCACCTGTCTTTATTGCGCCTAAAAACATTCTATTATAAGTTGGTTCGAATGGATCCTTCGGTATGTCATTTTTATTGGAAGTAATTAGTAGCTACTTGGGAGGAGAATAAGGCAATAATTCTTTAAAGAACTATGAGTATGATTTTGGTTTGACATTCTGAAACACAATTCTGAGGCCGTGGTACTCCACTGGAAATTTTTTGAGTAAAATACCCAAACAAGAGTGTGGAAGAAAATTAAAGAAAAGAAAGAAAAGTGATAATTTAAATGACATTATTGCTCAATGCGTAACAATTAGTTTGTTCAGTTTAAAGATAAAAGTTCACGAAGATAAAATTAATATCCTAATCTTTTGTTCCGTGTTAAAATATTCATGTATCATTCGCTGAAAATTGCAAGTGAATACTGACGGTTCGTGGTCTTCAAAAATTATTAAATTTCAACCACAATGCAACGTTGCATTTTTTAGCACAAAAAATCACTTCATTTGAATTTATTTATGTATTAGACCTACTGCATTATCCCCCCCCCCCCCAAATGAATTGCCTTTTGACAATTATAAGTGCTTGGACCCCTGGTTAACGAATTTTCTAGCTTTGAATTGACAAAAATATTTTTTTAGATACGTCTTTGAAGTTACTATACTTGCAATTTGAATGTCGAATGTCATAATTTTTCGAGTTATAACGTTGTTTCAGCAAATGAGCGATATAAACAGCTTATACGGAAACTGGTAAAAGGAAAATTAATTTCGTGGAATAAACAACGGGGGAAGTAAACAGTACCAGTGAAGACTTGCGAACATACAGAGAATATGAAAAGTAAAAATCACCATTAAAAGCACAAAATAGCAGTACAAATTGCTAATTTGTGTTTGCAACTTTTATTTCCCTTTAGCGCTTTTAATGGTCATTTCTACTTTTTAGCCTATTCTCCCGTAAAAGTAAAGATACAAAAAATAATAATAAAATAAAGTTCGAAAGAAAGCTTAATGCATCGTAAAAATATAGTTAAAAATAAAGAAAAAACCAAAAACAAGCGAAGTAATTGCATAAATATTGAAAAGAAATTTTGAAAGTAGTGTTTTGAGATGAGGGAAATGTGTGTCTGTTGGTCTGTCTGTCTGTCCCCCACCCCCTTAATAACTTTTTAGGGAATTGTCCGATTCGAACGATTTGTTTTGCATTCGAAAGATTTCGGCAAGGACATCTAATTTCCATATTTTATTTGAACAATTTTTCCTTCAATTTTGAACAATTCATAAAATTGTAACATTTGCGCCTATGGGGAAATGGGAAGCAAATTATATATCCTGGACATAGGATCCAAGTTCAGAAAACAAACCTATTTGAAGGATCTCTCGATGTGAAATATTTTTTTATTTGAGCAATTTTCGCACAATTTTCAACAGTTCAAAACGAAAAAAAATTTTAACATTATCTCCTGCGGGGAAATTTCAATCCTATATAAAGCCTGATCTAAATGACTTATTTCCTTGAAACAAACTTTATCGAAGGGATCTTATGGCATAGAACATGTACAGATAAGAAGTTCAACGTAAACTAAACAAGCCTATTTTCCTAAGGATGTTTAAGGATATTTCTGAGTGAATGAATGAATGAGTGAAAGTATGAATGAATAAGTACAGGAGTGAATAAGTGAATGAATAAGTACATGAGTGAATAAGTGAATGAATAAGTACATGAGTCAATAAGTGAATGAATAAGTACATGAGTGAATGAATGAATGAATAAGTACATGAGTCGTAAATAAATGAATGAATAACTACATGAGTCGTGAATAAATGAATGAATAAGTACATGAGTCGTGAATAAATGAATGAATAACTACATGAGTCGTGAATAAATGAATGAATAAGTACATGAGTCGTGAATAAACGAATGAATGAAAAAATGAATGAATGCATGAATGAGTGAATCAATATGTATTAACCGTTGAAAAATTTGCATTGGAAGTAATTGCTAAAATGAGAAAGAGAGAGATATAGATAAATTATAAATTTGAAGCTGGTGTATACGGGAAAATAGGCTCTTATAAATAATTCAACACGGAACGTCTTGCCCATATTTTGCATAATGGTAAACTTGTTACTTCTTACACAGCGAATGGGCGTCTAATACTTGAGTTTCTTGAAATGTAAGAACAAACAGTTTTCTTAAAACAATTGCTATTACTCTGTTGGGTAAAAAGATTCAAAACAGCATTAATGGGTCTTCAATGGCACCTGACATACAGTTGGAAAGCATTCTATTGGGTCTTTTCCGACTGGAATTTATAGGTATTTGTATTGAGCGTAAAGCTATTTTCCATTAAGGAACATTACATAAACTAAAAAAGTACAGGTACAATGCGGAATTACATCAATTTAGCGTTAATCTGGCGTATATCCTGTTAATATGTATTATTCCGTTCCAATGATCCTTGGCTAATGCATGTAGATACTATTTAACATGAGGCAGCAAGAGCTGTTCTTGTAAACAGGATGCTGGATTATTCGGGACTGTACTGTTAGCCAATAAGGCGCCAGGATGATGAGAGTCATCCTTATTTAGATGAATAATGACAGAACAATAATGAATAATGACCCTGGCTTAACCCAGGGTCCTGCCCTAATTGGGATATTATCCCAATATTTTGTGAGAATTTCTCAGAATGGCATGGCTACACTAATGCTAAGTTAACAAACATGAAGCTAATCAACAAAGAAGCATTCAAAAAAAAATTAGCAAAACCTTTAAAAATTAGAAACAAGTGTTTCTTTTTTTTTTCAATATAGCAGCAATGATTGAAAACATAGAATTTTCAAAATTTTCTAGTAAAAATATTTAAATTTTCTTGCGTAAAATTAAATTTAATACCGTACAATATAGTTTGTTTAAATGTTGCTTGTCTTATCAGGGAAACCAGTAGGTGTGCTGCAGTGTTCGAGCAACCCCTACCCCCTCCCCCAGCCCTTCAATGTTTTGTATGGATAGAGTAGATACCTCCGCATTTCTCTCATATCTTCACGATCATTTCTCATTTAAAAAAAAAAACTAGTGCATAAGTGGTAAATTTTGAAAATTAGTTCTCTTTCCGATACCTCGACCCTTTCATTAGCACTCCCTCCCTACTGATTTTCAAAACCCAATGCCAATGTGTTTTACAATAAATAAAATGTTAAAAAAGGGTGAACAATGAAAATGAAAATTATGAACTGATAGATTTTTCTCCATTTAACAACTCAATTTCTATGAATAAAATCAATGATTTTCTTTGTATAGCAGACGAGCTTCTATGTATGGTCTAGATCAAATTGTCTTAAAAAGTACCAGACTTATTAATCACAAGCTCTATACTTTCCAGGGAACTAGAGCAACAACATTTTTGAGTTGCTCCGCGTCGACTTATAAATATTTGCTCCAACTCTACTCCAGCGTCGCTCCGTACTGCGAATAGTTTTAATAGGAATCATACTTACCTTCCTTATGCATTTAATTTTAAAATTTTATTTATGTAGGTGATAGCAATTAAAAGTTATTTATAGACAATACATTTTTCAGATGAAAAATCATCTTTCGTTGTTTGTTGTTATTCACTCAAAATCGGGTTTTATCGCGGAAATATGTCGTTTTTAACATTTTTAACGAAATTCTAATTTATCGGACAGTGGAGCACGATAAATTTTTGTGCTCCAGCTCCGATTTCACTTTCCACAAGAAGTTTTCCAGTTTACGTCATGTACGCGCCAACCCAATGCCACCTAAATAGGGTATTTAGGTGGCATTGGCCAACCGCGGTGTTCACATGCCCGACATCATATTCAAACATTAATGCGAAAAAATTATCCTTCAAATAAAACAAATTACATGACTATTAAAGACTTTTTTTGTGTTTTATTTCCTTTTCAAGTTCTCCTCCTCTAAAGAAAGACCCTCGGGACCGTTCATAAATGATGTCACGTTTTTTTCCCATATATTTGACCCCCTCCCCCTCTCACTCCTTTGTCACAAAATGTCACACTTCAACATACCCCCTTCCCCTTTGTTACGCGTCACGCTATGTTGTATAAGCATGATGTCACACTTTTTTTTACCCCCTCCCCTCCCCTTGTCACACTTTGTTACAATTTCACGAAACCCCCCCCCCCCTCCCCTTGTCACACTTTGTTACAATTTCACGAAACCCCCCCCCCCTCCCCCCCGCGAAGCGTGACATCATTTATGAATGATCCCCTATATATATCCTAATAGACAGAGTTACGAGAGTCGCGCAGTAAATTTAACACGTATGAGAGGACGATAAAGAAATCAGATGTCTGAAAGAATAACTTATGTCAAAAAAGATAAAAACATGACATGAAATCTTTCAAATAAAATCTCTGAATTGGCTTGAAGGATCTTTCTGCTGTAAGTTTGTGAAAGAAAGAGAGTTTTGTTTTCCCTGTTAACCTGCTCATTTCAAAAAAACACATACATCTGAGGAAAGGAATCATTTCAGGTGAAACCTCTGAAACCGAAAGTAAAATCCCATGAGAAAGTCCCCTTGCGACGAAAACCGAACAATCCGTCCGCCCTCATGGTTAATTTGAGAATTTTCACGTCCGGGATCAGAGAGAGAAGTCTTTCTCGTCAAGGCCTGAAATATGCGGGGAAAACGTCAGAGGCGTGGCATTTCCTTTCGAGAAGCCACAGAACTTTACAAGGACGACAGCGCATTTCTCTCTTTCATTATCTTTCCTCCGAGATAGCTCGCCGCATGCAGGATATCCGCCAATTTGCTCTTTTTGATGTGAAACAGAAACTAGCGTTTGTTGCGAAATGCACTGGACGCTGTTGCCAGATTCGATTAATTGATAGTTGCTTTGGTCATCCAGAAGAATCTGTACCCAGGTTTTTTTTCTCCTAGGGAGTAATGGATGCACTTCTATCCATGGTCATGACAGGTATTTGAAGGCACAGGGCACGATGTTTAGCGTAAAAACTACAAGTTTGAACAGGATCGTCATTTCAAAATTTTCCAAAGGGGCAAAGAGTATAAACTCAAAGTATATTGCATTAAAAAACAACAAAATACATGTACATACACATAAGTACATTATAGTTCCCAAGCTTAACCCCTTAAATGACGGGCGTAATTCATGCGTAAATAGTCCGAATTCCGTCCTATATGTACACTAAAAAAATCTGCTGAAAATAACGGAAAAAGTACGGCAGCACAGTTGCCGGAAATATTCTGTTTCTGATAATATTTTGCCGAGATTTGACAGAAGTTCCATTTCTTTTTTCTCCGTTAATCCAAATCAGGTTGTGAAAATACAGCAACCATAAAACGGAAAAGTTCCGTTCTCGTATGTTCAGGACGTGATATTTCCGTTTTTGGAAGGAAAAATCATGTATTGAAGCACTACGGAAATTTTCCGTTAAAATCAGTTAAAAAACACTCTGAAAATTCAGGGTTTTTTTAACAGTGTAAACATTTTCTGGGACAATAAAAATAAGTAGAGAAGCTAAGCTCCCGTGAGCTTCCATGCAAATCAAGCCCTGCCAAAGACTGATGTGAATATTATAATGATTAAGTAAGTAAAAAATAATAACCCACAGAAAAGTTCTCATGCCAAAATGAAATGCCCTAACTACAAAGGAAAAACCAAGAAGTAATAAAACAAAACCTTAAACACCAAGGAGAAACTAATGCTAAAGTGAAAGATCAAAATGACAAAGAAAAATTGTTTCTGAATATGAAGAAAAGAAAATCAAAATGACCAAGACCAGAAAATTAATAATTAAGAGAAAATCTATTGATGAGAGAAAACCGCTAACAATTAGGTAAAAGCAAAATGCTAATAATAATACGTAAATATCCTAGTGACAGAAAGGAAGTGTTAACGATTAAGGAGAAAATCCTAATGATTTAAAAGAATTTGCTTAGAATAAAGAGAAAAAGCCGTGATGACTACAAAAAATCCGACTGAATAAACTATGTCAACACTAAATAAAAACTTTAATGGTCGCATGAAATAATTTCACTGACTAAAGAAAAGGGCTGCGAATAAGTAGGAATTGATTAAGAAAACTAAGTCATTTTTTCCGTGATTATTCATTTCCTTATAATTAAGGAAAAGTTCTACGGAATACGTGAAAATTCCTAATACCTAAAAAGGGTCACTGGATATTAATACATAGTAATAGTGAATTTTTTTAACACTTGATTATAATTTAACATACTTTGCGAAAAGAATATTTTATAACTGGTCTCACATTTTTTTCGGCAAGTTGCGGCACCACTGATGTCCCCAAGTTGAGAACCTCAAAAAATTGCAAAATTTTGATCTATCGTTACATCTATGCTAGAAGAAAATATCTTTATTTCTTCTGAAGTTATGGGTCTTCAACTGTTTTAAAGAGTTTGAATTCTTCACTAATAGTACGTTTTAATCAGGGCAGTGGAGTCGCTTAAAACGTGTCAATTCCGACTCCGGGTTTTATTTTTTAATTTTTTCTGACTAATAAGAAGATGGCATTCTAATTACAGATGTAAAATACCATTTATAATTTAGGGGCATTTATAATTTAGGGAAAATACCCACCAACCATATACAACTTTATTATCAAACAAGAAATTCCGTCTAGAACTGTACGAGCCTACTTTCCCGTACATATGAACATCAAATTTATAATCTAGCTGTCTCTTCTCATTTAACTTTTATTCATTTATTTATTTATTAATTCATTTATTCACTTTTTTCATTCATTTATTCATTCCTTCACACATTCATTCAGTGAGTCAGTCAGATATATTCCTCTAAAATCCAGATCAAAACGGTTCACGAGAAAATAGACTCGTTTAGTTCTGGGTGAACTTCGTATCTGTACATGTTCTACGTCATAAGAACCTTCCGAAAAAGTTTGTTCCAAGCAGATCCGTCTGTTAGATCAGGATTTATATAGGACTGAAATTTCCCCGTAAGCGCTAATGTTAAATTTTTTTGAACTGTTCAAAATTGAACGAAAAATTATTCAAATCAAAAAATAAAATATAGAAAGGAGATGTCCTCACCAACACCTTTGGAATGCAAAAAAAAAATCTTTTGAATCGCACAATTCCTACAGTCCCGACAGACACGCATTTTCCCCAATATAAAAACCCTACTTTCATTTTTTTTTTTTTTTTTTTTTTTTTTGCAACTTTTATTGAATTACTACACTTATTTTTGACTTTTCTTTATTTTTAACGATATTTTTACGATACATTAAACCTTCTTATTTTTACTCTTACGGGAAAGTAGGCTAAGAACGGATACAAGCGCATTACAGATTTAAAAGAGATTTTAGATTGTCGATAAAGAGAATTATTAGGAGATTATTTTGAATTTACAGCGTCAACGTTTGAGCGATATTTTAAAAGAATTGTAGCTATTTAGGGGAGAAGGGAGCTAGTGTGGATAGCGTGAATAATTTCGTTATTTTTCAAACTAAGGTTTTCAATAAATTTTTTTCACTTTTTCAATACTGGAATAATGTGAAGTTTTATGAAATTTCATTAAATAGTTATTTCGAAATTAATAAAATAAGGTTTTTATGGGGTAAAATAAGGATGTAACTTGGCAGAATAGCCGAATACCGAATATTCGGCCATTTATTCCAGGCCGAAGCGGAATATGCGGCCATTTCTTCTAAGCCGAAGCCGAATACCGAATATTCGGCGGCCGAATATTAAAATTTAATTTAAAAGTATTCCCAAAGTCAAACCGCAATTCCACACATTAATCTATGAGGTATGAATTAATTTTTGTTTGTTAAGAGTCTAAAACAATCTAAAATTAAGGTATTTTCTGTATTGTTTTGAATATAAAAAAAACTGAGAATTTCACCCACAAGTGGAATAGAAATGTCAGGTTTTAATGTAAGCATTAACATTATTTTACTAATGATTTTATTCAAATTAAAGAAGTACTATTGTTTAGTGAACTTTTACCTTGTTCAAAATAGTTGTATGAAGATATTTTAAAAGTTATAAAAGGGTTTTAGTTTATAGATTTTTTTTAAATATCTATTTTTAGAAAATCTATTAAAAGTTAATGCATTTAACTGGAATATACAGTCAAACCTCATTAATTCAAACTCGCTTAAAATGACTTACTGCTAAGACGGACTACCTCTGCTATCCCCATCCTTTAATTCGAACTATCGGATAAGTCGAACTCTTATTTGTGGTCCCTACTGTTCGAACTTCAATTCAATACGAAACAAACAAAAGTCATTTTTCACTTTTACCAAACGGCGAAAAAAAAAAAAAAAAAAAATCAGACTGCCTAAACAATTAAGATGCCATTGAAGACTTCTGGAGCAATTGTTCAGAAAAGAGTAGGAAACAATGTGTTATAAGCGAGTGTTTTAAAAAACAATACGGTATATATATCTACGATAATTTTGAAAGATTTTCTGTTGATATGTATTTTAGTTAATAAACGCTTAAAGTTATTGAATTTTTACTTTTAAAACTTCTTATTTGAGAACCAGAAATTGTTTTTTTTTTTCCTATGACAAATTTGAAATCTATAGCATTGATTTACATATGCATAAGGGGCTTAAATCGTGCATGGTGTGCTGGAAAAGAACATGAAATTCTCTTTTGCTTTCTAAAAAAAAAGTATTTCATTGTTTTTCGGATAAGACAATTTACGTTTTAGACGAATTTATTAGTAAAAGTCCCTTTAGGTTCGTTTTAACGAGATTCAACTGTAGTTTTATTTTCAAAAACCCTAATAACTTATGCTAACGGTGCTACTGTAATTTTCCTTTTATTGTTACTGTAATTTACAAAATTTATACATATTTTTTTCTAGTTTGATTTATAGGTGGAAATTTTTAAATGTTTATAGATCTTATTAGAGTATCTTAGAAGTACTAAATGAGGGCAACATATGCCGTTGTTATTGATGTTTATGCAGATAAGAAGAAGTATAATGATTCACGAGTGCAGAGCTGTCACTGTCTAAAATATTATTTTAAAATATGTTGCATCAAATTTTGCGCAAGAGAAATTAATCATTGGAATCCTAACAATTTAAAACGATATTTCTGACATGATTAACATATCATAGATGACTTTCTAATGAATAAGAGAAAAAAAACATGTTCTATATGTATTTTATATTATTTAAATACATACGTAAGTGTATTTAGTGAGAATATTTCTAGGCCCTACACTCTACAAAATCCATGTGATCAGGGGGTCGCACCAGAGAAAATTTTGGACCGTTTTCAACCCCACCGTTTTTTTTTTTTTTTGGACCCTTCACAAAATTCCAAATAATCAAAACGGACCTTTCACAAAATTCCAATTAAAACGGTCCCTTCTCAAAATTCCAATCAACCAAAACGGACTCCTCACAAAATTCCAATCAATCAAAACGGACCCTTCACAAAATTCCGAGCTAGCAAATCGTACTGTTTACAGAAATATTTATTAAATAAGCGGCAAAACAATAACAAAACGTTTTTATCATTGTATGTTTAAATTTTGAATTCTCACAAAAATATTTGATTTTTCACAAAACTGTTTCTAAAATTCCTCCAAAACGGAGCCTGTTAAAAATGCTGGATAGATCCCCTGATAATAGAGGCGGAAATATTTTGTGACCCTCATGGCGCCGCTCACACTTATGCCGGACCTGCTACAATCTAATAAAAAATGTTAATTTTTTTATTTTACAGAAAAAATGGCTTGAAAATTATGGTGTGTTATAGTTTATTAAATACGGTCTATAAACAACATATACAACTTTATGAGGAAATGCATACAAAAATTCAGAAAATAATAATAATTATTATTGATAATTATTAAAACTGGAATCAGTTGAGAAGAACGTAAATGATTAATTACTAAAATTGTAATTATACAGAAACATTGATGGAGATGGAAGGATCTATTTCATCTAATTTTGTAAAAAGTGCTTTTTTTTTGTAATGCTCCGTGAAGTGTCAATATATGTTCATCCTCATCATTACTTCTACGAAACCTAGAAAACTATTCAGTGCAAAACTCTAAAATACATTAAAATGAATTTAATTAAAAAATCGTCACTAAACATTGAATCGCATGCACACGTCAGTGGTTGCTTTCAGTAATCAAGAATTTTTTTTAAATTGAAATCAGAGAATTAGTATCCCCCCCCCCCCCGCCTCGTCCCAAAGACACACAATTTTTATGAGCTATCCCCCCCCCCCCCCCATAAAATAGCCTGTGCGGTTTGAATTTTCAATATCAATTTCTTTGAAAATACTAACTCACATTCATATTCTCCTTTAAACTCCTTTTCTTTACGTTAATTAAATAAGTTTCTAATTAATCGCTGATCACTATCGAGCTTTTATTTTCGATTTTGGTAATTTATTTTCAAGTTACCCAATAGATGGCGCTGCATTGCTTCACTTGCATTTTGCAAACATTTTTAGCGGTCAATTCAGATTCTAAAAATAGAAAAAAAAATTTGTATTTACATTTCCTTCCGAATTTCAGAATTCCGAAGTAATTTCAGTTTTGCAAGAACATTAAACATAAGGTTGCCTTAAAAATCGTAAAAACTATACAGTTGTGCAGTTTATTTATTTACTTTTCCAATCATTTTTTTTCCTGTCACATGCAGCATATTTCTTGTTTTATCGGAAAAATTAAAAAATTTTTGTTGAAACATTTCTTTATTTAAAGATGATCTCGCGCAATTGCAAAGAAGTACGCACTTGTTATCTAAAATTGACTTATGTATTCTGAGCCAAAAAGCATTTACTATAAAATTATGAAGTTTTGTAAGCATAATAGTATTAGATTGTAATTGGAGAATATTTAGGTCTTCTCTTCAGACATCAAATACAAATTGACATTAAGAAGAAATTCTGTTAAAAAAGCAAAGCCCCCCCCCCCCCCCCAAAAAAAAAAAATCATTCCAATAAAAATATCAACGGATATTTTATTGGAATAAAATCTAAAATAAACAAAGTTTAAAAAATTTCCCTCAGGAAATAAAATGAAAGTATTTCTTGACCAACTGCATATCAATTACCATGTATCGGATTACATACCAAATTCAGTAAAATTTAGGAAAGGTGACAGCAATTTTTCTTTTTTTTATTTATTGATGGCCTTTTGCTGATTATCTAATAGTTGAACATTTATTATGTGGTAAAATTAAAAATAATTAAGTTATTACTAAGCTATTTTACTAAATTATTTCATACACAGTCCAATATTTTATTAAGTACTGTAGCTTTTAATGTATAAAACTTTCAAAATTTTAATGCCATCTTACAATTATTTACTTTTTAGTCATTTCCAATGTGATGTCGCTATTATCCGATTACAAATTTTCCTTCCAAATTATGCACTTTAGAAATTAGAATATGTTTTGCTTTTATGCCAACAAATCACTACCCTTAGCAATAATTTTTAAATTTATGAAATAAACTTTTAATTAGTTTCCATTTGTCTAAATGTTTAAGTACAGTTTTTGTTCTTTGAATGACAAGATATAATGCAGAAGAATATATTTTCTATTGTTATTACTAAATACTACTAAGTATTTTTTGAAGTGTAGTCAAATATTTTTTCAGAAATTGTAATTTTTACTTCAAATTCCATACTTTAGTTTTTGAACACAAAAAATACTTCAAAGTCATCAAACTTGCACATAATAAGAAATCAAATAAATTCTGGGAAAAATGTATTTTAATAATCAACAATATGTACACTTCAAAGAAACACACAAAATGAATTCTATAAAACAAATTTACTATCACCGTACTTATTATACATTGGCATTTGTTGCATTTCAGATAACAACACACAAAATTAGCCTTGGAACAAAGTACAAGATTACTATCATTTCCATGCAAAGAAATTGCATTTTCTTAAATACAAAAATTTCTTTTACACCTGGCTAATATTTTAAAAACACACATACCTTTCATTCAAATGGTATTTAATTTAGGTGGAATAAATACTATTTAGTTTTGATATTGATTCCAGCTAAAAATTAACCAAATGCTCAGATTATAATAACTTCTAAAACATTCCCCATCAGTCTGGTATAACAATAATATGATAATCAACACAATCTCTGAAATTACTGGCTCAAAAAGTATTTTTATACGTGGCACACAGTCCCAATGGCTAAATACAAAGTGTTAAGTATAAACCAAATATTATGTACATTTACACACACAAATGGCACATATTTAAGCATGAAACAAACATGTAAGCCTAATTACAAGTTAGCCATGCAAAAAACACAGTTGGTTAAATTGAATGCTGTACAACATATAATTAGTGATGTTAATATTTTGTGCTAATGCACATATGGTTATATTTTATAATGCCTTTAATCCCCGAAGTGCAGACAATTAATAATAAAATCTGGTTAGGTTTTAATGGACCCTGACTGATGAGGGTTATATAATCTGAGCAAAACAGACAAACAACCACAGATTAATTTGAGGTAAAATCGACTAAGCGTGCTGAAAGCACTTTGTTTCTTTAGTATATAAAAACTCTCAGATGGCCCCTAAAAATGTGTGCAGTATCACATAATAATGATACTTTAGGCAGAGTGGAAAAATATATTTTTGGCTTGAATATTTTATGTTTCAATGGAAGTATAAAAAAGCTTTACATTATGAGGTATATAAACTATACAGAACTAACTACAGTTATTCATTTACCAGCTCAAATACACTAAAGTGAGTTTTTTTATTAGTTCTTTATTCTTCTAAGATTTGTTCAAAATAAATGAACAGAACAAGCACATGTTAACACTTTACTTATTGGTTAAAATAGCTAGCAAATGCAACAGTTATTTGAAAAATATCTGGAATTTAATGCTTTTAAAGTTGAACTATTATAGAAAATTGCATTAAGAATGTTGTCAGTAATTTCAATATTATTACACATAAATCAAAGAGTAACAATTTTTGAATCGAGATAGTTGATATGGTTTCTGGAATTAATTTTTTGTTAAAAGACTTTATTCATAAACTTCTGTTTCCGGAAGGAAGAAAATAACTTATTATAAATATCTAATTAAACTTTTCAACTTCATCTATACAATATATACATCTGATTTCGTCAGAAAATTAAATCTACAGAATGTAAGTAGCAACAAGGTATCTAAGAAAAGTTGAATAAATTTGCTCAATAATAAGAAACAAAACAATAATCATATAACATGAATTGATCTCACTTTTCACAAAACAAAACATCACTAATGTAACTAATAAAAAAAGCTCAAGACTGCAACACAAAACAATAAAAATACACAGAACGTTGCAGAGCATAAAAAATAACAACGAAGTGAGAAAGCTATTTCAGACTCACGACTATGGTAGGAACTGAAAATACATGACTATAAGTGTAAACATCTATAATACAAAAACAAAATGAGTACTTTAGTTGATTCCTGCAGTTTCGATTTATGCGATAAATTATAATCGTAAATCGAAAAGGAGAATTCGGCTTTCACAATGCAGTTTTGAATCATGGTTCAAGTGGAAGATTATTAAAAACTAGCAAACATAAAAAGTTTTAAAAAAAAGTGTTAGCTTGACACAAATATTTTACATACATGGCAATCTAGTGAATATTTACACATATTACACTTGTACTTGATTAAATACTTCCGAATAACATAAGGTAAAAAAGATACACCTACCCCGTAAAGTTAATCGAGTACAATTACCTCCATTCATATTACTCTAGAGCGGCGCATCGAATATTATCCTTTTCAGCACCAAATTAATATACGGCATAAATAATTAAATACATTTCCAATCGTAAAAGGAAATTATACAAAATAAATTCCAGGGATACGTGGAGCCGTTGTATTGTACGATAGTGAGGCGATACACACGACACTAATTAGTTCAATCTTAGCTCGTTGGTATATAACTTCCGAGCGATTCTTTTTTTTTACAGATCTTTCGATTACTGTTCTTACAGTTCACAAATCCAAGGAAAATGCACAATCGATAGGATGAAACAACACACACACATATCCATAACGTCAATCCACAGTGCACGAAATTTGAGTACGAGACCGTATAATTGAAGAATGACATCGAAACACTAATTGTTACTTGGAAATACGAGTGTCAAAGCAGCAGAACCGAAAGTTAGAAACGATTTTTACAGCAGGTCTAGGCCTTCAAAATCCGGAAAAGCCGATTCCTCCGGAAAATCGAAATGGGGGTTATCCAGCGAGAACGTGGTATCCAATGGATCACAGTAAGGAAAAGCTAGACTGTTAATGTCCACGAAATCATTCGCAAGAGCAGAATCCAAATCGAACATGCCGTTCCACTGGTCTTCCTCGCTGAAAGTATCGATATTGGTGGAAACATTACTCGCGCTGCTGCTGCTGGAAGATGACGAGGAAGAGGAGGAGGACGAAGATGAGGACGTGACATAATCATCTGTCGGCTCGATTTTCACTGAAACTGGAGTAAAAATTGAAAGAGTAGAGGGCTCGCTGGAAATGGACGGCTCTTTCTTCACAATGCCGGTAATTGGGACCTTGCTGTATAGACTTCGGTGGTCATCGTAGAAGCTTTGCGGCGTCACTTCATCAGAACCCGGGGAATTCGGAACTTTGACGGCCGGTGGGCTAAGTTGAGATTGTTTGGAGCTCTTCAATTTTTTGTCAATGATTTTCAACTTCAGGCGATTCGGATAGATATTCGACGAACTCCTGTTGATCTGAACGCAAGTCTTGCTCATTTTGGACGCTCTGGATGGATCGATCTTAATTCTTCCGCTATGCGAGTGGGAAGACGAAATACTCGGAGAGGACCTCGTTCTTTCGACTTTGAATTGAGGCTTAGATTTTTTCCTAGGACGGTACTTGTAGTCCGGGTACTGTTGCATGTGCATCAGCCTGAGTCGCTCGGCTTCGTCGATGAAGGGTTGTCGTTCTTCGTCTGACAGCTCTTTCCATTCTTTACCCAATCTTTTGCTGATTTCGGCATTGTGCAAATCGGGCTCCCTCTGGCAAATCTTTCGACGTTCGATCTGGCTCCACACCATGAAGGCATTCATGGGCCTCTTCACGTGCGAAGTCTGTTTTTTACACTGGGTGGCATCCGTGTAAGGGGTCGGCGAATCGGCGTTCACCCTCTGAGATCCAAACAGCACGGATTTAGAAGCTCTGGAATTGACATGTGATCTATTGTGCTGGATGGCAACCGGCTGCGAAAATCCTTCCATGTTCTGAGGAACCATCTTTTTCCGGGAGATCAACGCCGTTCCGCTAGTTTCACTTTTCCGCGAAGCGCCAGTGCTCCGCCACGACAAGTCAGTATTCCAAAGCGATTGACTTGTTCGAAGAGCGCTCCCAAGAAGCAACGAGTACACGCCGGTTTCAAACATCCAAATGCTCCCTCGCCGCACACGGAGGGCGCTTTCTACCAGGAGAGAGGCGTGACGTCACGTTGAAGAATTGTCCAATGGGAGCGCAGTGCGCTGTGGTCAAGGTGAACGCCCCCGAATCGCTTCAAGGCTGAAGCAGCGATCGTTCGCACTGCTTCGCGGATTGCTGATTACCGAGGATCTTGCGGGAGCTCTGGCGAAAAACGTTGTTAGTCCCTTTTTCGTAGACTTGTCTCATGCGAAAACTTTCGGTATCGCCCGTTTAACTGTTTAGTTTTGTCTCTTGCGTTTTGTTATTGTTGCAGGCTACTAAGACAAATGAATGCACTTGCGAACTTTTTTATGTCGCGAAAATAGTTCAGTTGAAATGCAGACTCGACTGTCCATAGAAATTAATGGATTTCTTTAATACCTGTAATAATGAATTTTATTTTTAAAACGTTTTATTAGTGCGGGGATAAAGTCAAGAGTTAACATTGTTTTTGGGTGTTTTAGCACCAACGTTGCGACGAGATTTTATATATATTTTTGTATGATGTATACTGAGAATTTAAATTTAAACATTTCCTTACTCTTTAATTTCATTTTTTTTTTCACTTTGGCATTAAAATGTTTCCTCGAGATCATATTCGTTATCATTTCCTTCTCCGTAATATTTTTGTTTTTCAAAACAAATTTTTAAATTAGAGAGAGTTCAACTTTTTTGGCTTTTAATTGATGCGAGCAATAATACCTACATGAATATTTCAACTACAACGTTATACGCAACGCAGGAATTAACTTGCATCCACGTATTTCGGGGTTACAATGAACTCGTTTGTCAATGCCAAAAATACAACAGCTTCAGCTACGTAAGTTATCCAGAGGAAGTGACAATTTTCTTTCCAGTCAAAATAAAAAACCTATTCACTGCAAACAGCAGTAGATGGCCTTCCCCATACTAAGTAATATTATGTGATTTTCAATTTTAGGTTTTTAAATAATTTTTAAGCTAAAGGCGTATTGTAGCTTTAATTTTAAAAAGTCAAGTATCCAAAACCGCTCCCGAACCCCCCTTCCCCTCCCCAGTCAGCTGTTGGAACATTTGCAGATTTTCTAGAGGAGGGTGAGATTGGCGAGCATGCCTTGTTGTCAAGGTTTATGATAGAAATTTCCTCCCCCACCCCCTCGAAAAAAAAGTCGCTTTTTAATGGAAAACAAGAAGTTCCGTCTAGAACTATACGAGCCTACTTTCCCGTATACACCGAATTCAAATTTATAATCTAGCTATCTCTCTCTCTCTCTGTCTTTCTCGTGTAGCTTTAGTTCTTAATTGCTTCAAATATACCTTTTACAACGGTTAATACATATTCATTCAATCATTATTTATTAAATCATTCATGTATTTATTCACTCATTTATTCATTCATTCTTTTGCTTATTCATTTAATCATTCATTAATTAAAAAATATTCTTGAAAATCCGGATCAAAAAATTTCATAAGAAAATAGGCTCGTTAGTTCTGGATGAACTTTCTATTTGTACATGTTCTACGTCATAAGAGCTTTCCGATAAAGTTTGTTCCAAGCAAATCGGTCCGTTAGATCAGAAATTATATAGGATTGAAATTTCCCCGTAGGCGGTATGTTAAATTTTTTTGAACTGTTCAAAAATGAACAAAAATTGTTCAAATCAATATTTCACGCCAAGAACTTCTTCCAGTGAGCTTGTTCATGGGAACTTATATCTTGTACCCAGATTTTACATAATTTGCTTCATTTTCACCTATAGGCGCTAATGTTAAAATTTTTTGAACTGTTCAAAATTGAACAAAAAGTTGTTCAAATCAAGTTGCAAAAAGAATTTTTCCAATCGGACAATTCGTTCAAAAGTTATTAGGGGGGGACAGACAGACCGACGGACACACTTTTTCCCCATCTCAAAACCCTACTTTCAAATTTTTTATTTTTCAATCTTTATTTAATTACTTCACTTTTTTTTTACTTTTCTTTATTTTTAACAATATTTTTACGATACATTAAGCCTTCTTTCATGCTTTATTATTATTTTTTTTTACTTTTACGGGAAAGTAGGCTAAAAAGGGTTCAAATATTTAAATCAAGCTTTGAACATACTTCAGAATTAAAATAGAAAGTTTTACGGTCCAGGACCATTTTCCCCAAAAATCATTAAGTTATTAAATTTTAAAAGTTTAGTGGGTTTGATAAACAATCGCTTGCAACTTGTGCTTTCCGTATCAATCTTTTTTACCTAATTATTTACCTTGAAATAAAAATATAGTCTGAGTTGAAGTATCATAACTTTTTTTTTTTTTTTAAGAGATGGTTATTTTAAAAACCAAACCGAAAATCAATTTCAAAAAGAAACATTGAGATTAGTGAAAAGAGAAATGTCCCATTGGTGCTTTCCCCACACCCACAAATCTTGCAAAGTTGATGTCCATATGCATTTTTTTTTTTTCAGAATGTTCATTAGTGCTTATTCATTAATTAGGGTTATTATGAACTATCTTCATCAAGACATTAGACATAACATGTATGGGCACAATGTGTAGAAACAAAAGTAATTGGTTCTCGATAGGTCAATTAAAGCCGATTCACATGCTTCCTGCTTCCATGAACAGACAATTTTTTTACTTTTAACGCCAACAACTACCTTCATTTTTTGTTTATTTCATTATGTTACATAATTATTTTTATTGTTTTTTATTTACATTTCATTTAACATTTTTATTTCTTTCCCCGGTAAACCTTGCAACTTTTGCAGTTGGCTTAACGACGTTCGATCACTTTGCATTAAATTGAAGAATTTTAATGCTGATTCTTTTAAATTTAAATCGCAGTTCAGAACAAAAAGGAGCAAAACCAATGAATTTCATAAATCGAACTCCACTGCATCAATGTTACATTTTGTATCGTACGTACGCTAAAATCAGAATTAAAATGTTGTATTGCACCTTAGTGCCAATCAGTCAATTTATTCATTTTATTTTGATTGCAGAACATCGATAGACTTTCGTTGAAAGCCGAAATGGCCGAGAATTAAAAGAGAATAAAACCAGTTTATTAATGACCCTGATAAAGGAAATATCTGGACAGCTGGCAAACGCCAGATCCGCAATTTTTCAAACTATTTCTCTTTTTTTACGTTTTTTTTTTATTTATTTAATAGCTTTCTTTTCTCCGAGTTCCGTGACTCTGTAAATACACGTACGTTAGGGCGCTGTTAGGGACAGCTGTTTCGAAGAGCAGCTGTCCGTTCCAAAGCACATAGAAATACTGGTTTCGTCGAAAAGAGAGGCAACCGAAATCGACTTTTTATGGTTCTAGTCTAGTGGATAGTGTTAATCGCACCCCCTCCCCCGTCCCCCCATTTAGCAAGAATAGACGCAACCCAGTTCTATATATGTAACACCGAAGGATTCAACCAGTGGGTGGGTTTTCGAAGCGTAGTGGAACCCAAAGAATCGTCTATAGAACCTGCGCATCACAGAAACGAAAGGACGAAAAAAAAAAAAAAAATGTTACATGGAGTTGTGAGCAGTGGCGTACTCAGAATTTTTTCAAGGGGGGGGGGTCATAATTTTCTGAAATTACGCTAAGAAATTCGAGTATATAACAAAGCACTATTATTTAGGGCTCAAGGGGGGTAAACCCCTAACCCCCTCCTTGCGTACGCCACTGGTTGTGAGGAAGACAAAACTCATGAAATTCCTTGAATGGAAAAATTATACATACTAAAATTCTGTTTTAACAGACATTTTAAGCAACGCAGACTTTTGCCTTGTAGCACAAAGATATGCATTTTATTTCATTGTTGACTTACTTATTTAGCACGCTTCATTTTTTTATGGGGCCCTTTACAGTAGCGTTCTTAGCACGAGTGTCACCCCCTCCCCCCCTAAAAAATTGTATTAAACTAACAAGTAATTAATACGATACTATTTTTAATAGCGAGGGGGACTTTTGTTTATTTGTTTAGTATATTAAAAGTTTAATTATAATATCTACTTATAATACTTTGAAATGGAACCAGTGTAAATCAAGAATGCATTTTTTGTAAAATTTGCCTGGTTACATGATAGTTAATTCCTCACCCCCTCCCCAACATTTCGCACCTTTTTTATTTTAAAAAAAGTCAGAGGGTTTTTTATAAGCCCCCTCCCCCCTCCCAGCTCCTGATAAATTTAGAGGTTTTATTTTTTTCTGCAAATGGCTTTCACATCGTCGATTTCTAATTCGTCTACGCCATGCTTGTCTAAAGGGCGGCCCAAAATCCTTTCAAATGCAGCCCAAGCCCAAATTATGAAAATATTTAAATTTACGTATTTATAAAAAAAATTAATGTTTTCAATATTTTTCATATATAATAGATTCGTCGACATTTATTATAAAACAAAAATTTAATTAAAAACATCTTAGTATGCTTAAATTTAGGAATGTTTCTTTCCTGGAGTTTTATAAAGATTACCTACCCCGTTATCAATATCCTAATTTTCACAATCATGCTTTACTAATGTCTTGAGCTTTTGGCAGTACCTATATTTGTGAACAATTATTTTCAAGAATGAAGCATATAAAAGCAAAAATAAGAGATCACTGACAGACATCTTGAAAATGCATTATGAATTGCAACCTCGTCTATTGAACCCAATATCTATTTGCTTGTTCAACAAAAGCAAATTAATCCATCTCATTAATTTGAAATTTTTCCATTTTTATGAAATCCAAACTAAATGAGACGAAACTTTTACAAATTTAAAATAAATAAGTACTTATACATATCTAACTCAAATTGAAAAAAAAACATAATAAAAAAAGAGTTTAATTTATTTTATTAAAACTACATATAGTTAATTTTTGTTTCAATTTGTTGAAAAAATATTGCATGTGCGGCCCAGCAATTTTTTTGTTTTGCAATGTAGAACTCCAACGGTCATAGTTTAGACGCCCATGGTCTACGCCTACTTTTAGTCGCTCTCTTTTTTTTTTTTTTTTTTGGGTAACATTTTAAAATTGTTATCAAAAAGCTAGGATGCGGTGATTTGAGAATGTTTCTTGAAGTAACAACACACACATACAAGACGCCTCACACTCAGAATTATAAACATCCGAAAATGGCTCTAGAAGCAGTTATAAACCTCAACTTCAGTCTGACTCTAGCGAAAAAAATGTACGTATTTTCTTCTGAACGGATAATAAATAAGGAGAAAAAAAGCTAAGGATTTTTATGCTGAAGTACGATTTACACGTACTAAAAATCAAATGCATTTAAAATAGTGGGAGGGGGGAGGGATGCATAAATGACGCTCTTATATATTTTCCACCCGCCTCCCCACCCCATACTGTTGATCTTTGTGTGGCTTCCAAAGACTTTATGGACCCTTCCCCTTCCAAAAAAAAAGAAGAAAATTTTGACTGCGATAGTGATTCCAAGTAATTTTCTGCAGCCAACGTTGAGGAATAATTTCCAGACGTGTTGGAACCAACAACTCTGGTTATTGTATACGCTTTTTTAAATTGATTCTTCAGGGACATTTCTAGTTTTAGAGTAAACAACATTGATGAATTGCTTCCAGACTGGATGGAGCATGCATGAATACAAGCTTTCAAAAAGCAACTTTACGCTCCAATTAAAAAGCAATACCAAACACGCCGCCTTTCAGCAAGTATCAATCTACCAGGTGTGCACCTCACAAACGACATCTTCTATTCCTCTAGGGATGAACCCTAGCTCTTTCCCCAAGTGTGTTTGTTTACCACCATATCGATAAAACAGCTCAATTCCGAAAATCCTTTTGTTACTGGGGTAAAGGTAATGCCAGGACTTGAGTACTGAGAATGAAGTATTCACTTGAAAAAGTACCAAACTCCAAAAACTTGCAAATTAAGCCCTATTATATTCGGATTAGTTCGTCAAGAATAGATAAGAAACATTCCATCCACTTTTCTCCACCAGACTCCTACCTGATAGCTGAGGCCTGAGGTCTTAGAATTGCTTGCGCACTGGGCGAGGTAGTGCATATATCCCCAAGTGTACATGGACATTCCATTCACTGGAAAATTCCACGTGATTGATTGGTTACAGATGTCCTTAGCATTAGGGGGTGCGCCATTGCCCAGTGGGCACCCCTGTCAAATACAAGTCATTACAATAAAATCTCGTTACAGCTAATATTGATACAACGAAACTTCCGTTACAAAAAACAAATTTTTAGTCCTGTTTTAAACCGTAATAGGATAACGTATATTCTGTTACAACGAGGGATTTTCCCGGTCTCTTGGAGTTTACTTTAACGGAATTTCGTTTATAAGACGATCGTTTATGCGACGTTTACATTATTACGATGTTTTAGTGTGATCCCAATTCTTGGATTTAACCAGAAGGGTAAAATCGACTCTACTACGTTATCGTTTATACGACGTTTTACGATAGTCCATTCAGCTTAAATGGTACTCCACTGTACATAGTTATTCATTTCGAATTGTATGTTATTTTTAATAAGTGCTCAAGGGATCGTTCATAAATGATGTCACGCTTCGGGGGGAGGGGGTTCGTGAAATTGTGACAAAGTGTGACAAGGGGAGGGGAAGGGGTAACAAGAAGTGTGACATTATGCAACATAGTGTGACGCGTGACAAAGGGGGAAGGGGGGGTCCGCTGAAGTGTGACATGTAGTGACAAAGGGGAGGATGGGGGTCAAATATATGGAAAAAAGCGTGACGTCATTTATGAACGGCCCTCAAGGGGAAATATTTCCTTGAAAGGAAGTTTAATGCCACACATATGTAAATGGAAGGTAAATCATATTACCGTAAATTTCGATTTTATTTTTTGTGTCAAAACTACGCGTATACCAACGATTTGGTTATGTACTGCAGTGTATACGGTGGGTCGGTACCACAAAAAATATTTATATATGGTATTGACACGCAAAGAAAAGAAGAAAATTTGTTTTAAATAGATTTGAGTTTCAATTCAATAGATTTTAATTTTGGCTCTTTCATAAATGCCCATCTCCTAGAGCAGCGTTTCCCATCCGTTGGTTCGCGGGTGTAGAGAAGGGGTTCGCGAAAATAATATTACAATGGCGGACTCTGTAATTGCTAACGTGAAAGAAAAAATTTATATACAGTGAAACCTGTGTAAGTTGACCACCGCGGTGCAGCACTTTAGTGATCAACTTAGACAGGTGGTCAGCATAGACAGGTGGTCAACTTTACAGGTTTTACTGTACGTATTATTAGGACGGAGTTTAAAAATGATTTTTTTTTAATGAATTGTTTTCCCGATAATGCATAAAAGTTGTGGGATGGCATAGGAAGCTTAAGTACTAAATTTGATTCTCAAAGTGGTATTGAAAGAAATTAGTCAATTTATTTTAAAGTTTGAACGTATATTTTCTCTTGCCATTTTCCACTTCTTACTATGAAAATTTACTAAAATGTAAAATGTTGGATTAATTTCGGCTAATTTCTCATATGCAGACCCGAATGTGGTACCGCAAGATATTTATTCATTTAAATTTTGTACTGACATTTATCACACTTTGCTCCAATTTTTGTTGCGAATTTCGTATATTTTAACCTTAAGGGGGAACCGAACGATATATATATATTTCAATTACTAATGTTTACTAATCTATTAATAATTCAAAACGATGATGAAATGATGAAAAAGTAATTTTAGTTTTTTTTAAACTTGTTTTTCAATTATTTTTTCATTTCTCAATATGAACTATCAAGCAACATGAAAATAAATGTACTAGAAAATTTTATAGCTTTGTTATCAGTTATTAACGACTATAGAAGAAGGTTCGCCATTTTCTAGCGGATCTTAGAACGGTTTCGCAAGGTGAAAAAAGTTGGGAACCACTGTCCTAGAGTAATATCTTTCAGCGAAAAGAACTGTGAAATTCTTGTTTGTTTATCTTGTAAACGTCATTTTCGGTATCCAGAACAACCCTTTTGATCACATACATGCCGAGATGCGATAACTGCTATTCAAAGTCCTTCGGTTTGTGTTACATTTTTACAATCTTGAAAGCCCCGAGTGATTAAAATAGAAAAAAAGGCGCACTTGGACACTATCGCAGTCTTACATAATATTTGTTGGTTTTTTAACAGACGATTCAGATAATATGTTGAACCCAATGAAGCGAAATTTCTATGTGATAACAGAAACTCTCGATATTTGTTTGTCTTTGATATAACTAAACGTCTGATTATATTTATAGTTAATTCTTAGGAATAGTTAACTATTAAATCTCATGGGAGTACATTATACAATAAACCAGGGGTAGCGCCAGAGGAAATTCAGGTCCGTTTTCGGACCCTTCACGAAATTCTGAGCTACCAAAGCATACTTTTTGCAGTTATTTTTTAAATTGGCAGCAAAAAAATAGCAAAATTCTTTTATCACTATATGTCTAAATTTTGATATTTTACAAACATGTTTTAAAATTCAGGAAAAGCGGGTCCTCATAGAAACCCCTTAAACGTCTATCATATTCAAAAAAAAAAAAAAAAAAATCGAACTACAGTGAAACCTGTGTAAGTTGACCACTTGCGGTGCAGCCCTTTAGTGGTCAACTTATGAAGGGAGGGTTTTTTTTTTGTCATTTCTTACACAATGCATTTATACACCTGTAACTAATTAAAGTATAGCTTCATGTAGCAACGTTACTTTAAAATCGTAATTAGCTATCATTTTTCACAATTATCGAAATTATGATTAGAGACTGAATGACTTACAGTTAATCTTATACAAGTTTGAAAGTAAAGATATATATCTTATTGATCATGGAATTTACTTGTATGATAGTAAAGATTTCCTGAAAATACATAATTTTTCAAAATGGCTACATCAGATAGATGAAAAAAGAAAAAACTTATTTAAAGAATAAAAGAATAGTAGTTTTCCCATATGGTTAACTTACAAAGAAGTTTAGGAAAACTTTACATTGATGTTTCATCCATCCAGACACACAATAAAATTAGACCAGACACTGGTCTAACATTATAGCATAAAAAATATGCTGGACAATTTGTTTTGCCTTTTTATCTTTGCAAAAGTAGATAAACAAATAAATATCGAAGAATTGGGCGGTCAACTTACAAAGGATTTTTTTATAATACTCCCACCCAAATTTGGCTTACACAAGTGGTCAATATCTATATTGACCACTTATGTACGCCAATCCACAGGTGGTCAAGTTACAAAGGTTTCCCTTCATTATAAAATATAGGACTGATTCCATTCATGACAAAAGCAAATTTTTTAAACTGAAAACTATATCTTCCGCTATGCAAATTAACTACTTCTTACCGCCGACGTCTTTATGCAAACGAATTGTGTCATATTACGATATAAAATCCTGAGCTAAACAACATTATTGTTGGTGCATCCTTCGCATTGCTGCTGCCAGACAAAAAGCTCAGAAAATTCATCAATTTGTCCCAAAATACTTTCTCAAAGATAGTAGAAAAGATTTATTATTTTTATGCCATACGATATTATTCAAGGTCACATTCTGATTGGTAGGGAAGGTATACAAATACGAGCTATTTTTAAAGAGCAAGTTGCTGGATTCAAGCAACGCATCGGCAATGCAAAATAATAATAATAATGATAAAAGTTTGTTTTGAATATAAACTTGGCAGAAAATTTTCTGCATAATGATAGATGCTTTTGAAGTATTCCAGTGAAGTATGGACTAATGATTAAACAGTTCGACTTTAGTGGGTGAAATATTTTAGGTTTCTGAGTTTTCCCTGTGTATTTATATAATCCTTGGTTTACTTGTTTCTTTTCTTTAGGAATTGCTGATTTGAAATTAAAGAAAATCAGATAATTTTAACTATTATATCAACAGGGGAAAATGTAATCCCGAGAAAGCATTGTAAAAGGATGAAATTTGTTGGGAATGTTCCCAATAGCAATAGCGTAATAGTAAGAAATAACGTATGAAATTTTTTTTAAAAAAAATTGATACCCAAAACTCTTAACAATGCGAACCTGCATGTGTCGGGTAATCACCGAATGTGGATTATTTTGAGAAGTCTACTAACTTAAAACTCTCAAAAACCAACTTAGCTTCTTAAAAATTGTCCTGCGTCTTTTGAAATCATAACTCAATATCAGTTTCAAACGAAACCAAATTTACATGACCCAAAACGAGGCAGAGTTTGCTTATGACGTCACAATTGAGTTTCTGCGTTACTGTTGTTCTGATTTTTATCTTATTTTAATTTGTAATGCAAATATTTCTAAACCACTATTTTTTAATTTAATTTTTAAAAACCTTGTCTTCCGACGAACTGTACAAAAATAAGATTGATGCCTTGTAACTGCAGAGTTTTGATATCGATTAAGTGGAAAACAAATGCAGATCTGGATGCAAAAGTCAGGGTACCCCCTCCCCCAAGAACAATGGCGCACACCCTCTAAAAACTACGAACTCTACCATCCAAAAAAAAAAAAAGTGACGATCTCCCCAACAGGCGGCCATGCCATAGTAATTTGCTGAAAATTTTCTTTCAAAGGTTTGATCCCGGATAGAAGATGGACATTTGAAATTTAAAGTTTTGGGGGAAATAATTTTCTTTTTTTAAAATTGGTTCACTTCTAAGCTATTTTCATTTCTTTCTCTCTTTTTTCCATCAAAAGTTAGAGATGCAAATAGTACGCCCCCCCCCCCCCCATTCATTTTTATATAAATTCTAGAATTAAAATTTCCGCAGGCCAACTAGATTAATGCCTCTTTAACATTAGAATTTGATTTCAACAAATGTACAGATGTTTTGGATACAGAACACAGTAAAAGAAATCGATAAATGTAATTCCTGAAAAAAAAAAAATGTACACGAGTACTCTTAAGACAATAAAATCCTTTTATTTCCAAGAAGTTAAAAGAAAGAAAGATCGGAAAGATCATTTCACGAACATTTTAATTCAACGCAATGAAGCACTCGTTTTAGAAATGTTAATCGAAAGCAAATCAATCTTATATAATTAAAATATATTTACGCAATGCTCGACAGTCTACTTGTGCGACACGTGCTATGTTGCAGTATCAGAAGGCAAAGGGAGTCGTAGTGGTAGTGACGTCATCAACGGAATTGGGGGGGACTAAGGCCTTGCTCTGGGGGAACTGAAGGCCTTTTTAACTAGGGGCTCTTAGGGGACACAAGCTGTGTTTAGGGAGTGGGGCTAATCCGGCTATTTTAAATATTAATTACAAAATAAGTAAGTCTATTGAACTGAAATTGGTGTCTATCGTCATAAAGTAGCCATATTTTTTTTTACATGTAAATAATGCATGCAGGTTCCTCATTGCTCGTAATTTTAATAATAATTTTCTTTTTAAGGAAATTAATTGCTTAACCAAATGTCATAAATGAATAATAATGAAAAAAAAAATAAACAACAAAAATCAAGGTTTTAAAAATTAATAAATAATGGAAGCACCATTTCATTTGAAGGGTCCACTGGAAAAACGACCTAAGTCACGTACGACTTATTGAAATTTGTTTTATGTTTTATTCAATTATTTTACAACATAAATGTTAATTTTAACTATACGAGCCTACTTTTCCGCAACACCCAAATTCAAATTTATAATACATATATTTATAATATATAATTTATATTCATTTATAATACATAATTTATAATAAAACATAAGGCAAAGTTCAAAAAGTAGTATGTGACTCAGGTCGTTTTTCCGGTGGACCCTTCATTTCTCAACTTCATTTTCACAATTAAAACTAGGTTGTATTTTTTTATTTTTTGGGGCATGAAAATGTTTTGATTGCAAAAGTAATGTGGAATTATTTGCTATTTTGGATTGGAATGGTACAAAAATTTCTACAGCAAGAGTTGTATCAAAATTTGGACTAGAGCGGGAGAGGGGGGGGGGGGGGCGTTAGTTCATGGATTCATTGAAACAAAAATTTTCTCATCGCGAAAAAAAAAAAAAAATCTGATAAATTAACTTGATTCTTCTATTGCTATTAATGAATAAATTTTCTTAACAATGCTGTGAAATACCGTAGACAAAGTATAACAAGCCAAAGTAGATTAGATAGGGGTAAAATTCTTATTTTTTAGATGTTTCGCATCAGATATAAATATCATTATCAAATAAGAATTTTAAAAAAAATCATTAAAAAATCTTTGATCTTTTGCAAAATTTTATATTAAAAATTATTATAAAATTGTAATAAATTGTGTATCACAAAAATGCTTAATATTGTGCTCTTTCTTTTTTCAGGAAAAGTGTACAAAAAAACGAAAAGAAAAAAAAAACGTCAGCATCACAGACAATCATTAGCAGCTGAAAATTGCATTGATATAAAATTCGGGATAAATTAAAAAGTTTTTCATAACCGAATATTTATTATTTCCCACGCAGATTAAAACAAAATTTCGTTGCATTCAGTTTGTTTAATTACATATTATAAACGTTTTCTTCTCTGCAAACTAACGAATTATTAGAAATTGAAACATTTGTAACAAAACTGCATTATAAAGTTCGAAAAGCTTGGGAACTGAAGAACCACTTATCTCGAGAGCAATAAAGTGTTTGGAATACCCATTTCAAAATATTGGAAACATCCATATCTCTTAAGAATAAGCATCTAAACATGTGACCGATAATGCTTATCGCCTCGAAAGGTGGAAAAAGAACTTCAATTTTAATTTTGAGCACGAATATTCCGTAATCTCTCTGTATAGCAGAAACATATTTTCACCTTTTTAAAAACTTACCTTCAAAAGGAACTGATAAAAGCTGTTGACATGTTTTTTTTTCTTTTTCTTTTCTTCTTTTCACAATTGCCTCATCGTCTGTATTCTATCTGCGCCATTTCATGGAGGCTACAGCTGGAATTAATATATCATAGGCAAATATTGCATGCCAAATGTTTACAAAGCATGATCTTGAATGTTTGTTCTTTTTTCCACTTAAGAGAAAAATCGAGGAAACGTTAAAGTTTCTTTCAAAAAATGAAGGATTTGATCCTTTTTTGGTAAAATCACGGTAGTTTTAGAAGTGAGCAACACTTCAAATGGTTTATTCAAGGTAGTATTGATAATGTTTGTTTTGTGAAAGCAAATATTAAGCAAAAAGATCGTTTGCATTTTAAAGAGAATGATTCGTGCACATCTTTTGTAACTGCGCATAACACAAATGATTTTTATAAAGAAATAGCTTTTGGTAAATATTTTTTTTTATTATTCAACTATTTGCTCAGTTGAAATAGTCACATTGGTTTGATTCCCGGAAACCTGAACTGTAATGGAAAAAATATCATTTATCAATTTTTGTTTATGTATTGTAAAGAGATGATTCAATTTCATTTATTCTGTTTTATTAAACAAAAAAAAAAAAAAAGGAGCACACACTTTTTTGAGTTGTTCGATTGCTTCGCTGCGACTATTAAGCATTTGCTCCGACTCCGCTCCGAGCTCCGAATGTTTCTAATGGGAATAATATAATGTATAGTTTTTATTTATTTAGTTTATCAATAAGTACAATAGAGTCCATTCCGGTTAATCGGACCACATCGGGGCGCAATCATTTTGGCCCTATTAACCGGCTAGTCCGATTATGCGAATATGGAACAACACGTTGTGTATATATACGTTATATGTGAAGTTTTAAAAAGCACACTACAGCTATTAAAACTTCCATTAAAATAAAAAATTACTTATTTTACAATCAAAGAATTGTATTAAACTTATTATTAAATTTACTTTTATTGTACTGCTGACTGCTCTCAGCCGCGTAAATTCGATAATTCATTTAATTTTCACCTTTGCCTTGATAGTATCACCATCTAGTGGAAATTTTGTCAAACATGTCCCCTGCAAATACCGTTGGATTTTATTGAAAGTTACAGGAGAATTGTAATTAATATGTTTAATAAATCAAGTTTTGTGTTCGTTCTTCGTTGACCCGCTTTAGATCCGTTTAACGCTACGTGGGCAACTTTTAGGGCTCTTGTTTTATCTATATTTACTTTCATTTCTCTGGTCCGATTAGACGGTTTTTTGGTCTCAATAAGCGAATGATTTTAGGCTTATGTAATATGAAATGTTTTTGGCTCTTTATAGTTTGGTCCGAATAAGCGGCTGGCCCGAATATTCGGTGGTCCAATTAAGTGGATTTCACTGTATAAGATAAAAAAAGAAAAGTTGCTTATAGACAATTTATCAACATTTTCTAATTCATATACACTGTGCTGAAAAGAAAAAATATCAGTGCGCAGAAAACATTGAGCCAGAGCTGCAAAAAAAGACATGCTGATATGATTTGATGATCATACTTATGCAGCTTTAAAGCAAAAAAAGCAGCAAGTAGCATTTAAAGGAGCCGACTCGAAATCACGATAAATCAAAATTGAGGCGGTGATAAGCAAAGGGAGGTAAGTGACAAAAGTATCATTTTGAGTAAAACTCGTTCGAAGTTTAATTCCTATATTAAATTCTAGAGATTCTTCATATAAATAATACTTTTATTTTTGAGCCCTATATCTATGTGTTAGTTTAAGTATAAAGTTTAAAGTGTTTCTGATAATTAGATTTGGCGTAGGATTTTTTTTTAAAAATAGCTTATTTTTACTTACACTCCTTTGCTTCCAACTAGTTTACTTACACCACAGAGTAATCATAAACCAGAGACACATCTTAAATGTTAATTCCTTGTATTCAAAAACTGCGTTCAGCGATCCCACGGAGAAAAACAGGAACTTCTTTTGACGGTTTTCTGTTATTTTAATTGTTGTCACTCCCCATTCTTGGCTATTACGGTTATTGACGTCACCCCTGTAACCATTACTCATTTCTTTTATTTGAATAATTGTCAGTAATTTTTATTAAACTGGACAGTTTTGGAAAACTGCTTCTATTACTTTGAAATTTTGCTTCGTATAAATAAAATGCCATTTCTACTAACGACTTTAATTTTCTAACCGACATTTTTTTAAACATTGATTTCACAGTACTCTTCCCTTTTCTACCTCCCCCTTTTATAGAATTAAACTGCAAGTAAGATGTATTTCACACTGATGTTTCGTATCACATTCATAATTAAAATAACACTTTAAAAACATATTAATCTATTTCAGAATTCTAAATATTTGTTTGCCCTTTTCTCGTTTTTACTTCGCCTAGTATTATATTTGTTGACTCGGTTTCTTTTAATTTCGTTGATACATTCTTTTATTCTATACTTCTAAAACCTATAGCTTTGCATGAATCTCAGAATAGTTTTTAAGATTACCATTTTGTTTTATTCAACGTACTTACTGTTCTTTTTGAATTAAAAATGACGTTAAATATCATACAAAAAGATCTAACAAATCGGGTACTTTTCCGATTTGTTATTTTATTTTTAGCCAAATCAATCTACTATATCATTTTTAGGTTGCTGTTGGCGATGTTTAAATATTTTTCGCAAAAACAAACTCCACAAACTAAACCAATTGATTTAGCAAAAAAAAAAACTATCGATAGCCCCCTGAATCGGAAAAACCAAAAATTGGAGCGTAATTTTTATCATAAAACAATAAACATAAAAAATCTTTATTTAAACTATCTATGTAGTAAGACAAGGTGCACAATTATAAAAATCAATAAAATATATCCTGTTAAATCAAGTCCGATATAAAAAAGATAAATAAATTGAGCATTAATTTTCAACAGACAAAAATGAAAATGTAGAACATGTTCTAAATAAGCTCAGTTAAATATATTTGGTATCAAGAAATTCTTAGATATTATTTTAAAAAGTAATCCTTTCTAAATACCGTAAATAAACTTTAGCGATGAAAAATATTCCAGCAAATGACGAACAAAAATAATGAAAATGCAAAAATAATTCTATCTGAAAGAACTACGCAAAGCTGCAAATGAACGAACCGATTCTGAAGAAATATGCAATTTCCTTTCAAAGCAAAGATAATATCGACGTAGAGGAAACATGAGTTAAACTTAAATGCGAACTCTTGTAATTTAGTTCATGTTTTTCCCCGTGGTGCGCTAGTGAAATCGACACTACAAAACAGCTTGAGAGTTGACCCTCTGGTTTATGATTACTCTGTGACCCTTTGCCACTAAATGAAAAACGTGTCTTGTTCATTTTGATAATTTGCACAGTTATACAGATAGTTAGTTAGTGATATAAACTTTATTAAAAACTGCATAATATAAATTTCAAATAATTAAATTTTTAACAAACTAAAACCCATTGCCATTTGACAAATTGCCGAAAACAAAACAAGACAAAAATAAAATCTGCAGACGATTTAACCCTTGTTTTTAGCCTACTTTCCCGTAAAAGTAAAAAAAAATAATAATAAAGCATGAAAGAAGGCTTAATGTATCCTGAAAATATCGTTAGAAATCAAGAAAAGTCAAAAATAAGTTAAGTAATTAAATAAAGATTGAAAAATAAAAAATTTGAAAGTAGGGTTTTGAGATGGGGAAAAAGTGTGTCGGTCGGTCTGTCGGTCTGTCTGTCTGTCGGTCGGTCTGTCTGTCTGTCGGTCTGTCCCCCCCCCCCCCTAATAACTTTTGAACGAATTGTCCGATTGGATTTGAACGATTTTTTGTTCAATTTTGAACAGTTCAAAAAATTTTAAAATTAGCGCCTATGGGTGAAAATGAAGCAAATTATGTAATCTCTGGGTACAAGATATAAGTTCCCATGAACAAACTCACTGGAAGAAGTTCTTGGCGTGAAATATTGATTTGAACAATATTTGTTCATTTTTGAACAGTTCAAAAAAAAAAAAAAAAATTAACATACCGCATACGGGGAAATTTCAATCCTATATAATTTCTGATCTAACGGACCGATTTGCTTAGAACAAACTTTATCGGAAAGCTCTTATGACGTAGAACATGTACAAATAGAAAGTTCATCCAGAACTAACGAGCCTATTTTCTTATGAAATTTTTTGATCGGGATTTTCAAGAATATTTTTTAATTAATGAATGATTAAATGAATAAGCAAAAGAATGAATGAATAAATGAGTGAATAAATACATGAATGACTTAATAAATGTATGATTGAATGAATATGTATTAACCCTTGAAAAAGGTATATTTGAAGCAATTAAGAACTAAAGCTAAACGAGAAAGACAGAGAGAGAGAGATAGCTAGATTATAAATTTGAATTCGGTGTATACGGGAAAGTAGGCTCGTATAGTTCTAGACGGAACTTCTTGTTATTATTATTATTCAGAATTCTTTTGCCACCAAACGGAATGCAGCTTTTATTTAGTAATTTTTTTAAACCACGCTTTTTTGAAGTATCTGTCAAAGCTACCACTAAAATCTCTTTCCCACAAAACAAAAGGGTGTTTAATTTATCATTTGCACTAGCTATCTCAAAATTTTAATTTTGGTCACTTACACCCCTTTGCTTGCCCTCTAAGTCCCTGAATTGCTGTACTATTTCTCATACGGGGATTGTAATTGAAGATACCTTTAAGAAAGGAAGTCATGGCAACCTTGCACGAATTAGAATCTAGTCACCCGTGAGAAATGGGCTAACATAAATACTAAGAAGTAAATAATTAGTATGATCTCATCAAAACTATCAATTATTCTTTTAATGAGAAACAGGGTACAGGAGCGGATCAACAAGATTTGGCTTGAAACCGGCATGGAATCAGAATAAAGCAAGTTTTTGTGATCCACTGCTACGATTTTTCCCCCTTACTTCTTTAATTTTTTATCAAATAATAAAAAATGGGAAAATAATATAATCTATTAAAATTATTAAAGTCACGGAGCAAGTATTTAGAAGGCGGAGTAGAGCATCCCAAGAAAGTGGCTGATCCAAATCCCTGATGAAAAAAGCAAATTAAAAGAAAAAAAAAGAGAGAGAGAGAAAAAAAAGAAAAAGAAGAGGAAGAAGAACCTCAAAGTGGTAAATGAAATTCCAAAAAAAAAAAAGTCGAAGCTGTGGAATACACTGATCTGGAGATCAGTTCAGTGGAAAAAAAAAAAAGCTCGTTATTACTCGACTGGCCCCGTGCTCCTGCTGGACTCTCCGCTCCAGATCCTTGATGATTTAAATTCTCCATATTAAGATATATATATATATATATATATACTATTTTTAATATGTGTGTATGTGTCCCTTTTCTGAATTTGCGAACATAATCAATGATTTATTTAAAAAATAATAAAAATACAATATTACGAGCACAAATTTCGAATATAATTTTTTATAAAATTTAATAACAAAATAAGAGAAATATTTCACAGGTGACAGTTATTTACCAGTTTCTATCCGATAACAACATAAGCATTATAATGGGAAACAACTACCACACCTGCTAATCTGAAATAATAATGACGAAAATAAAAAATAAGAAAGGAATCGGAAATGAGACAAGTGCACTGTCCGCAGAGAAACGAAATAAAAGTCCCGGTCATTGGATTTTATGTAAATATAATCGCCTGAAAAGTCGATAATCTGATCTTAAACTACGCAATGAAAAAAGTGTTTAAATCAAAAGTTAACACGAATGCACCCTTCAAGATGTTCGTTTGTCCGACGCAGACGATAACGATCGGACACGCGAAGGGATGGAATGACCCGAAATCTTCGTGAGAAATGACCCCTCCCTTTACCCCTACCCCTATTGTTTTAGGTCGTGTCGATAACCGAGAGGAAATATTTAACGCTGACTTTTATGAAAAACAATTGTACTCATGCAGAAAAACACATCGTTGATTCCGCTCCCTACCTCTGCATTAAAAAGTTCTTTTTGGTGTTTCTTGTAGCAAAAAAGATACAGTGGACTCGTTAAGACGGCAACAGTTTGAGATGGATTTCTTGTTATGACGTGCAATTAATGGCACACCCATGATAGAGGCTACACATCCCTTCGCAGAGAGGAATAATTAAAACATCTGACGAAAATGATAACTTCTTATATAAAGTCCATTTATATCTTATCAATGAAAAAATAATACACAAAAACATTTTTTCTGCTGATTTTTATGTTTACTTTATTTGGTAGTTGGCCCTTTTGCTTTATTCGACCACCTGTTTGAAGGATAATAAATGATTATAAATGTCAATTTCATTATTCATTTCCGTTTGTTATTTTTATTAATTATTTATTGTGTTTTCAACGTCTATTTCTAAAATAAACTTGTTTGTATGTTCAGTATTAACGTACACAAATTTTTAGCCAATCTTTTTTTTTTCTTGGAATTACTGAGTTATGTATCTAAAAATTAATTGCAATTTAAACTAACGAGAATAAAGAGTTTTAAAAAATAAACCTTCATTCCTACATTTGTCGTATTCAGGGGCGTATATGCGTATATAGAAATTTATTTCGGGAGGAGCCTAAGCATAATATTAAGAAAATTTTCTGAAGTTAAGCTTCAAAATGTTAAAGTCTTCATTCAAAATAGTGCAAAAAAGTTTTCAATTTATTTCGGGAACGGCTAACCTGCCCCCCCCCCCCCCACTTCTTAAATAGCATATAATGCAGGGGTGTCCACCCCTTTTTAAAATACGATAGTGCAGCGCCCCCAACCCCACAAAAAAAAAAGAAAAAAATCCGTCGGAAAGTCGGCTAAACTCCTGAAAACAACGCCTCCTAAAAATTGCTATGGCGCAGTCTGCACCTTCCCCGAGGAAGAATGAAAAAAAAATCGGTTTTTAAAACACTATTTACCACTTGAAAGTAAAAGGTGAAATGAAAAACTTATAGAAGGAAAAGTATTTAGTACTTAAAAAAAGTGAGGGCGCAATTGTCATACTAGTTTATGCCTTGGCCTATTCTGTCCTTAATGGAAAAGCAATGAATTTCTTTTCTAAAGAATGGGAGAAAAGAATATATCCAACATCCCCTCCACCCCCCTTTTACAATCGCAATTCTTTTGCTTCTCGTTTCCTAGCATTTCCCTGCTTTGACTGTCTCTCCATGGGGTCTCGCTGGACAAGTTTAGGAGGTTACTGGAAGGTCAAAGGAACACACACTGACCCAGTTGGAAGATCTGCGGCGCGGCCATGTTAAATTGAACGAAAGCGAAACCATGAAGAATATATTCTCCGTTCTTTCACTTTCATGCTATTACAATTTTAGTTAAACCCAATTTGTATTTGATTATGATAAATAATAGGCTCCTTTGCTTTTCAGAAATTCATAGTACAATTGAGGCAATTAGGAATGTAAATGTAATGTGTTTTGGGTGTAAATGACAAAATTGAAAATTTGGAGATAAATACTGCAAATAATAGGGAAAGCACTATTTTATAATCTGGCAAGAGATGTTAGGGGTAGCCCTAACAGGCAGTGGCGTAGCTAGCAAGGGTGACACCCGGGGCGGTTATTGATGGTGTCACCGCATGGAAAAGATTAAACAAAAAATATATTTAAGCGCGAATTATGCATTTTGATGCATACATAAAAAAAATCATCACAGCTTGGAAGCAGAAAGGGGGGGGGGGATGCCATTCTTATTATCAGCGTCATAATATTTAAGGTATTGTTGACGGCAATGGTGTCTTTAGCAACTACAAAACACGTTGAATATATTTTTGAAAGGAAACACTTTTCCGAATTGAAAATAGAAAGAAAGTGATAGAAAAAATTATCCAATTTGAGGCATTTGCTTTCTTTCTGGGTGTCACCCCTGAACGGGTGGCACCCGGGGCGGGCCGCCCCCACCTAGCTACGCCACTGTTAACAGGTGCTGCCACCAACACGATTTAGAAGGACCTTTTGTCCCCCCTGCCTAGAAAACTGGACCTTATGTCCTCCCTGCACAGAAAAGTGGACGTTATGTCCGCCGGACCTTCTGTCCTTTGGACCTTTTGGACGTGGACCTTATGTCCGTGGACGTTTGGTTATGGACCTTATGTCCGGATACCGTTTTTCTCAGAATCGTTTTTTTTTTTTTGGTCATTTTTGGCCCTTTGCTTCTCACTGCCTTAATTTTAGATATTTGCGTGGCCACAAGACAACTATAAACTTTTCGTTGACGTTAAAGGGAATCAAGTTTATTTGACCGATTAATAATAAAGTACTTAGACCGATTTGGCATTCGATTTTTTTTTATATTTCATTCGAATTTAACAAGATTTATGGTAATAAGCAAAAAACTTGATTTTACATATATTTTTTTTGTCGTACCTATTAATACTGAGACACAAAATCCTCAATAATGTAGGGTGTGCGGCCTTTTTTCCCAATTGTCCGGCAAACTGGATGGTCTATCCGGCTATTAGGTTTGGCGACCTGGAAACCCTAGCCCCAGGCTAGGCGTACCATCCTTTGGGAAACACACCACACTTTGGTAGTCCCGATATTTCAAACTAATTGTTTGGTTTAGCGGGAATTCGGAATAGCGGGTTTCATGAATAATATAATCGTATTGACTTGTTAATAAAATGAAGTTCAGAGACATATGGTGCTCTGCGTCAGAAAAAGGGACCGACTTTACTTTTTGACATGTGTGTAAATTAGTTTTTTTTTTTTTGTTTGTTTGTTTTTAGCAGCGATTAAAAATGATTCTACAGAACTGTGTAAATTTAGCCTGCCCGATATGTACTATAAATGTCCAGCTTTCATTTCAATTTGGGTTCACAGCTCCAGGAATTTTCATCAATATGTGTAACAGCGAATGTACGCTTTTCCACAAACGTCTCTTAAATTTAACCTGTTTTTAAGTTGAAAATATTGACATATTTTTAAAACTCTGTTCAGATTAGGCGGATTTTCGGAATAGCGTGACCTTTCTGTATTACTTTGACTTTTACCCGCTCTGGTCATTACCAAAATTTCTCTCGCGTGGCGAATCCCAAACGAACTTGCCAAATTACCCTACAAGAGATCTCGAATTTGGTTTACCAAATTCGAAACTACTTATTTAGAAATCTCTCCATTCCAAATTAATCTCCACGAGCTGAGCTCTACCTTATCGTCCTATAAAATAGGGAGAAGTGGGCCGAGTGTTTACTGTTCACAGAAATCCTAATGGGCTTGACGACTTCCTACTTCATTCGAAGCAATTTCCCAAACATTAATAACCCGAAACTGCTTAGTAAATTAATAGAAATTCTATCCCCGGAAGTACATTTCCTTGCAAACAATGCCTCTGCGGCAGTTAAAGCTCATATACATGATTTGAAGCAACATTGAACTGCACGGATTGTTTTGATTTACGGATCAAGTGGCTCGCTTTTACTTTATTATGAAAATGCATAGTCTCATTAATTCAACTGGAATTAAACTAATTTGAATTGATACTCAACTTATTAAATTCAACTTATAAATTATTAACTCTCGTGAAGTTGAAAAATTTCATAAAAAGTTGCTTTTGTGCAGGGTCGTTGTTGTACTTTGATGAGAAAGGAGAAGCTTTATAGGTTTAACTTAGCATAGCAAGTGTTGTGGAATTTGTCACAACGAATTTCTGAGGACTTAAATTTAGAATATACGTTGAAAAAAAGAGTTTATATTTGAAGCTCCCAAAACTGAAATATAAAATTTTCAGTTTGAATTTTACTTCTGTCGAATTGAATTGTGAGGATTACTTTACATCTTGCGAACAAAGTTTTAGGTAGGAGAAAACATTAATAATAAGGGATCATTCATAAATGATGTCACGCTGCGACGGGGGGGGGGGGGGGGGGTTCGTGAAATTGTGACAAACTGTGACAAGGGGAGGGGAGGGGGTAACAAGAATTGTGACATCATGCTTATTCAACATAGCAGGACGTGTGACAAAAGGAGGAAGGGGTATGTTGAAGTGGGACATTTTGTGACAAAGGGGGAAGGGGGTCAAATATATGGGAAAAAATCGTGTCTCATTTATGAAAGGTCCATAAATGAAATAACATGAATTAAAACAATTTCGTCTTTATTTCTATTAACAGCTCGTCTTATTTTAATCAATATTAAAATAAAATATAAATTAAATTCTGAAGAAAATAAAATAAATTTAAAACAGATATGCTTTAAATTGATCCTTTCCTGCCTTTTAAAAAGGAAAGGGAGTTCCTAGTAACTCAGAAACAAGCGTATGCAATATTTTTGAAAATATATGATTTAAGCAAAAAGGATTTTTTCCACACATATTTTTACTGCAGTGGACCTGTTTTTCCTTGTGACAAAAAGAAAATTTGATTTATGATTATTTGAGCTTATTTTAAGGGTTAAAGTTTATATCAAGAAATTATAAAATGTTCGTAATGGTCCAAAAGTGCGAAATTTTGCTTAAAAATTGGCGGTAACTAACAAAAAAAATTATATCTAAATAATTTACCGCCAGATTCTTAAATGTGAAGGCAGAAATTTGTTTATGATGTTCCATCTCTTCATTATATACTTCATTAAAAACAATTAATAATTCTAACGCAAGGAGTATTTTGAAACTTCATTAAAAATTTATTGTTATCATTTTTTTAAAGTTTAAAATAAAATTTCGAATTGTTTTTTAAAATTTGGTACATTCATTGAGTGATTTTTAACTGCAAAAAATTTCAAACTATTGCGTGAAAAAAAAAAAACATTTTAAAGGTCCACCGTCGCCTTAATAGCAAAATGTTTTTTCTTTTCTTTCTTGCTTTCTTTCCACATTTTATGAGTTTTGTAGACTTCAAAACTTAAATTTTTAATAAGGGGAAAGAAAGATTCTGGGGTGAAGGTGAAGAAAACTTTCGCTTACCTGTACAATTTTTGCTTATCTGTACAATTTTTGTGCAATGTGCCTTATGCATTCTTTGCGTCATACTTTTCTCCATCGGACACCCTTGCACTTTTTAGCCGAAGCCTTAGGTAGGGAGCCGATAGCATTGCGTCATACTGCTGAAAGCTTTGCAAAATTCATATTGTCAAACTATGGTAAGCAATTTGTTTTTTAAATCTACTATACTTTTTAGACAACGTGGGACCAGCCTGAGGTTAGCAGTTCAAAAATTTTGTAATTTTGCTTTGTTTGTCCCACATTCATTCACTTGTCCAATTTGGCCGATGATTTTTAAGTGAGTGCCTGCCTGTTCCCAAAGCTGTTTTTTTAAAACTGAACACGTATTATGTTCTAAACGTGCTAATTCATTTAGTTTCCAAAATTAAATTTTTGCTGAGAGGAAATTTAAAGCTTGAGTTTCTTTTTCGGATATCCTGCAGGATATCTGGTTTCACATGCCGGAGAGCGATATTTAGTGCAGAGGCCGGACTGGATACCGAATATTTAAAAAAATCAGCCGGGTAGACCGCATAACAGATGTAATTTCCGGGTATCCGATTTATCACTAGTAGAAAGTAATAGCCCACACCTCCACCACCTGTTTTAGAAATTACTAGTTTACACAAACTTTTTGGCCACTTTTCTGCGAAAAAAAGAAATTCTTAAGAGCAAAACCAGGAAATCCTCTATCCTATGTGAAGTGATGTATCTTGTTAAGTTCCTGTTCTCTTTTTCTTTTTTTTTATATCTTAGTATTGTTTGTTTACCTTAGGAACAGACACTTGGCAACAGCGCCGGTCACAGTTAAGTGAGGAGGTTGCACAATGGGGTCCGACTGGTTCCGCTTTCTGATTCATCTGACTCAGCAGCCCCACCTGACCCCGACCTTCCGAGTAATTTTTGATTTAAGATACGGAAGAGAGCGGGACAAACACGAAGCGATTTGTTTCCGAAAAAAAAAAAGCACGCGTTTTATGGCGAAATCTGGTTCTCCGTATCGATATCGTGATTGTCATAAAATCGTCCGTTGGATGTGACACTGCTGTTGCATAATGATCCTGGTTAGAGGTGTACATATCGGTCATCGTTCAGGCACCATCGATTTTCAAGGATGGAATGCGGGGTCGAAGCTGTGTTCCAGAAATTAATTCACTTCAGATCAAACTTTTGAATTGAAATTTTATATGTAGGGGACCGTTCATAAATGATGTCACACTTTTTCTCAATATATTTAATAGTTGATACCCTCCCCCCTTTGTCACAAAAGTCACACTTCATCATACCCCCTACCCCCTTTGTCACATGTCAGGCTATATTACATAAGCATATTTGCTGTTCGGAAACCAATCATTGCATTATAGATCACGTTTCTAATTTTATTTTTGAATTTTTAATGACATTTTTGAGCATAATAAATAATAATGATGTCATGTGTGGTTTAATTTGTATAAAATGAGGTTAAGGTTTACAGCACAAAATATAATTAGTATATAGCAGGAAAGGGGCCGTGGGTAGCCTAGTGGTTAGCACGTCGGACTTCCACCTGGAAGGTCGCGCGTTCGATACCCACTGAAGACCACCATGTATACTTGGGGATATGTGCATGTAAAATCCGTAGACCCCACTACCTCTCCCCGTGCGTAAGCAATCCTAAGGCCTCGGCTAACAGGCTGGGGTCTGGTGGAGAAAAGTATATAGCAGGAAAATATATTAAATGTTCAAATTCTGAAAAAATGACCCACGCATTTTTATATTAAATGCCTAAAGAAAATTTCCTTTTAAACTTTTATCAAAAAGTAAATTTAAACCTTAATCAGCATCGGTGTTTACGATAAAAAATGATCAATGAAACTTTAAAATCAAATTACAAAACTCAAAAAAAAAAAAAAAAAAACTTTAAAAATAAATTGAACTTGCTGATTTTAAATGTTTTTATAGAAACCAAAATGTGTAATGTCACTTATTTTTGCCTCCTCCTCACCCCTTGTCACAAAATCGCACAATTTTTCGAACCCCTCTCCCCCCTCCAAGCGTGACATCACTTATGAATGACCATTACTCCTGACACCAGCAGTCTCGGTGGTCGGAACTCCCTGGTTTGAAATTTCATTTCGGACATCGTTTTGGGTAAAACGAGGAGACGAAGCCATCAGGGGGGGGGGGGGGGTTATCTAGGCCGGATGAACATTTAAATAGATGGCCATTTAAACTTTTCAAACAGACAGTATAACATGTTCATTTGTCCGAAAACGTCACTTTACATGTGGAAGGATCGTATGACGTAGAACATATACAAATACGAAGTTCAACCAGAATTAAACACGAGCCTATTTTCCCCGATATTTTTTGATCTGGATTTCTGGATTTATAAAAAAGAATGAATGAATAAATGAGTGACTCGTCTTGTTTTTAGTTCAAATTTGGTTTTTCTTTTCTCTTCCCTATGCCAGATTTAATATAACTTTCCAAATTTGAAGAAGGGGAAAATCCGTTGCCTGGTTCAGAATCGTCGTTTAACCAAGAATTGTTTCTTCACAGTCGTTGTATCAAGTGTCAAGTAACATAATGATATACGGGAATCAATCGGTTCTTTTTCAAAGGTTGTTATAACGCACGACTGTATTTAGTGTAGTGGAAAGATACAATTTATTGCTGGGAGAGAAAAAATATCTGATCAGATTTTCTTTTTTCCTATTTATGGTAACTTTATTTATGATCAAAGACAAATAAGGTCACTCACTGGCGCCAGTAAAGTTGTTGGTAGTGTAGCTCAGCTTCAATGTATATTTCCCCATTCTAAGACTTTGAGGGGACAGGTTTTTCTAATAAGTTATCAATGCATAAGTTACCAATGTAAAGAAACGCATAAACATGGGGAAATAAAACAACTGTTGCGACTCCCAGGGATCATTCATAAATGACGTCATGCGTCGAGGGGGAGGGGGGGGGAGGTTCATGAAATTGTGACGAGGGGAGGGGGTAACCAGGGTTGCCAGATGTGGCTAAAATTAGCCATTATGGCTAGTTTAAGATGCTACTGGCTAAAAGTATTTTCAATTACTAGCCATAACAATTCTGGTTAGTATTGGCTAATTTTAAATTTAGTTTCCCATATTAAATTCTATTACTTGTTTTTTCTTTATTTTAACCAAGATTTGCTTGCTTCGAGATTTACATGCTGGTCATATATACATTTGCAGGCCGCACCGATGAGGGTGAACGAGCCGGACCGGTTCTCCCTTTCAGAAGGCACCGGATAATCCGGTTTATGTTTTGAAATTATATGTAAAATGGAAAACTTGTAAGTGTTAGAAAGCTGTGGAATGTTTTAAAATATGCATATAATTCGTAGGTTTTAAACACGCGAGCCGGATATCCGGTACAAATCCATCCGACGAGACACCGGATATCCGATAATTGGCATTATAACAACAACCAGAGCAATAACAAGAACAACAACCGAGTTTACAGAAAATGGCTAATTTTGGCTAATTTGCTTCTGGCAATTGGCTTAAGGCTCTGTAGTGGCTCTAAATTGACTAAAAGTCGCCCGAAAAATCTGGCAACCCTGGGGGTAACAAGAAGTGTGAGATCAATGTTCGTGCAAAATGTAGCGTGGAAGTGACAAAGGGGTGTGGGGGGTCAAATATATGGGAAAAAGCGTGACGTAATTTATGGACGGTTCCTATATTATATACAAAAAATGTCTTAAAATGGCTTTTCATTGAAAACATAAAAATTAATTTCACTTCAGAATACGTCTTTTACAGGTAAAAAATGGAACTGAAATAAATTGCATTCTAAGTACACCATTAAAATGTTTATTAATTATACTTGAATTTAGGATTTATAATTATTCCACAAACAAGTTTACTGAATATTTATGTCTGTGTAACATAAGGTAATTATTTCTTAATCTTCTAAACCGCAGGTTCGCATCCTGTGGTAGCATCCCAGCTGGGTTTGCCAAAGAATTTCGCAATTTTGATGCTTCTTTAACTTATTATAATTATTTTTCAATTGTCAAATATTTTTACACACATTAACAGAAAATAGATAAGACAATACAGACAAAGAAAAACCTTGCCAAATGATTCGGGGTTGAAAAATGATTTTAATAAGATGATACAAAGTCCTTAGAATATTTTTGGCTACGAGTCGCAAAAGAATTTCTAACTATTTCTGAAACGGCCATAAACTTTCTTTTTTACCCTTTTCTACGAAATATTTGTGTGAGATGATGCCAAACAAAATTTTCGTCCCTAACCACCATAAAATGAAAGTGTCGACACAAATCTAAAGAAAATTGAAGAAGTGCTTCTCTTTCGCTTCCTTCGGCGGTTGTTGACTATTTTTATAATATTGATATCAGCTAGATTTGATAATATAATTAAAATTAACAAACACATCCTTTCCCTTGATATTTAATCCTTGCCTATGCACTGTTCAAAGAAAGTGGAATTTCTCAATAGTGACCTTCAAAGTAATTACACAATGATTTGAATTTACCCAACTACTCTATTTTTAGTTATCGTGTTATACTTCAAGATTTTAAAAATTTTAAAACATTCGCATCGTTCTATGTCCTATAATTAAACATTAAAGTTAATGATCGAAAACGTCACTGGTATGTGACACCCCTTTGGGGGTTGTTGGGGTGAAACCAAAAATCAGAAATAGTTTTTTCAAATAGATATACTTGAATTATACAATTTTACTGATGTTATATCAACATGTCATAACTGAAAATGAATGTAGTGTTGAAAGTTATACCAAATAGATAAAATGGAAACCTTTAAAGATTTTTTTTTCACTACTAAAAATAATACAAACTACAAAACTATAAGATTGTGCAACATAAATTTTTATTTCTCTCTCTTTTTTTCGAGGGGCGGTGAGGTGACGCCACCAAAACAATATCTTTCTTTTTACTTCCCAGTTACATTAGAAATAATAATGATAAACTTTCTTACTATCTTTCTGTGAAAATTAAAACAATACTTTTTTCCTCCGAAAGAAAGTACAGGTGTTTCGCAGAAAAGCACTGAAGGGGGAAGAAAGTGTTGTCCTGTTTGGAAGTGAGCACACTCTATATGTGAATTCGATTTGCATTTTATGAAGCACGTGCGGTGGAGGTTTTCACTCCAAACGTGATCTTATCGTCGGCCCCCAGTCACGAAACGTGTTCCTAACCCTTCCTTTGCGTGTGTGGCGGGAGGAAATATCGAGCGATAAGCAAGACCAAATCGATGATTAACGTTTATTTATAAGCGATGGAGTTCAAGAAAGAAAAAAAAAAGGATTATAGCTGACTCATCTCTGCTTTTAAACGTAAACTATATAGTCGCCTGTGAGTGTGGGTGATTATTTGTTTCTCAAAAATGTCTATTCTATAAATTTTCCAATATTTTCACTAATAAACGCACAAAAACATAACGGAGGGGGAGAATGGGAGTTTGTAAAGAACTTACATCCCTCCCTGAAGAATTAAAATCACTGTTCATCTACGAAAGCAGGGTTGCCAGATATTCCAGACGATTTTTTGCTAGTTGTGATAAACAATTTAGCCAAAATTAGTCATTTACTTTAAACTCGGTTGTTGTTGTTATTATTATTGCTCTTGTTGTAGTTATAATGCCTATTAGAATACACCCAAGCTCAACATCGGATATTTATTTTGTCGGATATCGGATATCTGGTGTCTCTATTCTGACGAATTCGTACCAGATATCCGGCTCTGATGTTTGAAACCTGTAAGTTCTATTCATATTTTTGAACATTCCACAGCTTCCAAACACGTACAAGTGAAAATTTAAAATTAGCCAATAGTAGCCAGAATTGGTTACGGCTAATAATTGAAAATACTTTTAGCCAGCAGCATCTTAAACGAGCCATAATGGCTAATTTTAGTCACATCTGGAAAGCCTGTACGAAAGCCCCACGATGATGATATATTCTATTTCCAATTGAATCTTCGACACAAAAGATAAAAGAAAAAAACTAACGCACAGAGTTTATTATTCTTCATAAAAACTAAACATTTTCCAATCTTTATTCACCCTCTCACCCCTACTTCGATGAAATAGAAGCAGACCCGACGTATGCGCAAATTGGAGGGAAGTCTCGGCTAAGAAAATCAGTAGATACATATGATGTGTTGTGTATGTATGTAAAATAAGCCTTTTCCTTTCCGACCCTTATCCTCCATACTAATACTCAATGGAGGCAATTCACCGCTAGAGGGACTAATGAGCGATCATCGTTGTCACGTGATATCCGCTCTTTGTTTACTAAGATTTTCAATTGAGTTCTACGTGAAGTTCACTAGGCAAAATTAGTTATCTTAAAATTAATTAGACTATTTTCACAGCTTTTTCTGATTATAGCCCAGTATTTACATTTAATTTAATCATTATAAAAGAAATTTATTAATTATTACAATAGTTATAGTGTTGTATTTAGTGTTATTTTATGTAATGTAGAAGAACTTTATTTAGGCCTAATTTTTAATTAGATTTGTCGAACTCGAAGTAAAGCGATGCTACGGCTTCCTTTGTTTACATTGCTTTCATCGGTGCCACGTGACCAATGACGTTGCTTGAATTGTTTCCATTGTATAAATCACAAACCACAGCATAGATCCACTGAGTGATGCGAACACATGCGACTGATTTGTGAAAACCCCTTGCTATATCCGTCACTTTTCCGAGGATCATTGAAAAGCCACTCACTGAATTATTATCGATATGTTTGTGAACTTTCGCGATATTGAAATGAATTTTTTAATGAGCTGCCTTGTTTATTTGGGTTTGAAGCTATAAAAACAAAAAATCGCTATCTTTCGTGCCTTTGGGGAAAAATAATAATTCATTATTTATCTAATATTCAGTTTTTCTCAACTTTTCTGTAAGGCTGGTGAAATTTCGCGCAAAATTCTGCGCATTGTAGGACAAAAACTTGCAGGAGAAATTGCGTGTTAATTTCACGAAAATGTGTAGAGGTTGTACATAGCAAGTAAACGCATTTGTGAAATGATTTCTAGCATTTTACGACGAAATTACAGAGAAATTTGAAAAAATATCTATAATTGAAAGTGTTCGGGGACTTTGTGTATTTTCACATGTTTTTGCACGAAAAGTTTTTCATTCTGTATGGAAAGCATTTCTAATTTAAATCTTTATCAAATACAGTCCTGATTCCAAGTAGGAGAACCGTGCAAAAAAAAAAAAAAAAGTTTCCACACTTAAATAAAAAAATAAATCTTTATTATCATTATAAAAATAAGTGTATAAGACGGCCTTTGGCCTATAGAAATATACTAAAAGGAGGAAGGGGTGCGAAACGCTAACCACAGCCGTACCGTATATAGCATCTGGGCCTTCACGGATTACCCCCCAGTATGAGGGGGCACGACTGCGGCGCTGTCCTCCTTGTCTTCCCACAAACTCTCTGACAAACTGACAACCAGCACCAGCCATAGGGGCTGGGCTGGCAGAGCTTTGCCGACCTGCTTTACCGACCCGGGGCCATAGTCATGCTACAAAGCAAGCCTTACGTCACCCGGATCATGAGGTTGTTAATAACCACACCCCGGAAGTTAATGACCTAAAAAAACCCTGAAAATGCTCTAAAAACACACAAAAAATGCCATTAAAGTTGAAAAAATGTATGTATAAAGTATGTATAAAGTTGAAAAAATGTGCAATACACCAATAACTGGTAAACATGTGTTTTGACAACTTTACTGTCTTAAATGATAGAATCTTAACTGCCCTGAGGGGTCATTCATAAATGATGTCACGCTTCGAGGGGGGAGGGGGGTTCATAAAAGTGTGAGTTTGTGACAAGGGGAGGGGAGGGGGTAACAAAAAGTGTGCCATCGTACATTTTGATTTCTATAAAAACATTTAAAATCAGCAAATTAAACCTATTTTATGCTAATATAATATAGAGTGACGTGTGACAAAGGGAGGGGAGAGGGTATGTTGAAGTGTGACACTTTGTGACAAAGGGGGGGAGGGGGGTCAAATATATTGAAAAAATGTGTGACATCATTTATGAACGGTCCCTGAGTAATTAAACGTTTTTTTTACATTATCAAAGATTGCATACGAAAGTAAGGTTTTTGTATCTTGAAATATTTTTTTTCAATTCAGACCTCTGTGATTCAGACATGGCATAAAGTTGAAATAAATAGGTTCACTCTCAGATCAATATTCGTCAAGTTCATACATTGTATCTTCTTCAATTATAACACCAGCAACTTTTTTCCACGTCAAAAATACATTGTTTACTTCAATTTGTCTCCATTCAGTTTGGTGCAATAAATTTACAGTTCTACTCTTGACCAACCCTTTTAAGTGTTTCGTGAAATTTAATGAATGAATCAAGCTAAGTTTTGATCAGAAAATTAAAAAAAAGAAAAAGAAGAAAGAGCTAAAACATAGAGAAATGCTCTAAAAATTGAGAAAAACACTTGAAAATGCTGTAAAAATCTTTAAAAACTGTTCCGAAATAGGGAAAACGTTGAAAAGTGCAGAAGAAAATGTATTATTATCAACTTCCGGGGCCTCTTAATAACCAATTATTGAATTCATATAATTCAGCACATTTTTCTTTTTTATTTGTTATAGCAAACGCTATTAAAGCAAATAGAACAAATTGTACGCATTTAGCTCTTAGAATCGTAACAACTCCGAAGCCGCAGTCGCATATTTTTGAAAACAATAAGATTTACGTACCTTGCGTGCTATGTTTGCGCAATGCATTCTTAGGATAAAATACTCACAACGCATTGCTTGTAAATACTATTTTCCCACGAAAGTTTAAATCTAACATAAATCATTCAGCAGTGGCAGGTTTTCAACGAGGCATTATCTTTTAAAAGTTTGTTTTAGCGCTGTTGAAATGGTGTTCAATCGATACTGATAAAGGAATATCAAATTACGCATTTTCAGTGTTTAAGAAAAATTCGCTTCTTATATGGACGGAGTATTTTTTCCTCCGCAGTCAATCATCCATTGCAATTTTTCCAACTGAATTTTATATTTCTCATTTTACGCTACAAAATTTACCAGTTGACATTATTTGTTAAGCTTCCTTTTTAAATGTCAACTACAAACTACCCTTTCTATAAAGGGTAGGACTTTTCGAGAGCATTTAAATTTGGTTTGACTCAACAAGAATTAGAAGTTATTAAAAACTTCCGGCTGTAATTCAATGTTAAAAAAATGCTTTTACAAGATGTAGGCAATAAGTAAACGTTTGAAAAATTACCGTATAGTATTTACTTAATGATTAAAATTTCTAAGTACCTGAACCAACACTGTTGAATATTTTTATTTTGAACTAATAAAAGACTCTGATAGTTAGAAGTGTCACAAATTTTATTTTGAAAGCAACCCCTACACTGTAAATATTTGGGTTTCGTTGCCATCATTTTCGGTGTTCAGTTGGTGTAAAGTTGAAAATTATTCATTTTGCGATGCAATTTAATTTCTTTTAAGTGTCTGCCTAAAACAATACAGACAGCAGAATGAATTTTTAGCATATGATGTTAACTCATCTACGTATCGAAAATTCATTACGATTGCTCATTTATCCTATTTTCATAGAAATGAGCAATCGTAATGAAATTTCGTTACATAACGGAGTTACCAAATTTCATGTGGTAAGGAACCGTCTTAATAAACCCTAAATTATACCGTCTATATTTTTTCAGACAGACACATAGAAAAATTAAAATTTTTCAAAAATGAATAATTTTCAACTTTACACCAACTAAACGCCAAAAATCGTGTTAAATAACATCAAAAATTGTGGCTAAATGCAAAAATGCAAAATTTTTACTGTGGAAGGGGGCCTCCAATGATCATTTAATGGAGGACGCTTACTGCATGGTGTTGCCAAAACCTTCTTTTTTTTTTTTTTTTTTTTTTTCAGGTTAAATACAACTGAAGATACAAGCATCAGAATTGTTGAGAAAATTGTAGAAAAATAATACTTATCTACTTTTATGAAACTAAAAATGTTGTAAAAAAAGAAAAGTGAAAAAAAGGGGAAAAAAAGCAACTAAAACAAAATTAGCATTTTCAGTGATAGTTCGCGAGTCTTTGAAATCGTCATCATCGTCAGTTGAAAAGTAAATGTTTCTTTCTCCTTACAAAACTCAATAAATCAATCCTTCGGATTATATGCAATTAAAATTTTATGTAGCACTGACACAATAGATTGACCCAATTCTATGTAATTTCAAAATAATAATGATTAATTCCATGTTAACTTTACAAATTATTTTAAAGGAAAAGTAGTTATTCTAAGCTATATTTTGTTGGTTTTAGAAAAATAAAATAAAATTTACTTCAATTAGAAGAAAATAAATATCAGCCTGGTGAGAGAAAAGTTTAAAGGAAAGTTAAATATACAGAAAAAAGTTGATATCAAAGTAGCAAAACCAAGTTTAATTATATTTTGATTGCTCAGAATATACACAAACAAGAACTCATTTAATATAATCATATGTTAAGGACTTTTTTTTTAAATTTTATTTCTACTTTATTCGAGTAACATGATTATTTAGAATTCACTAAATTTTGTTCCCTTGATTCCCCCCCCCCCTTTTTTTCGCACAGATGTTTGTGTGCGTGTAAGACAGTTGCAAAACCTCTGTTCACATTGGGGAGGGGAAACACGAGTAAAATTTTTGTGGTGGACAAATTTACATTTAATCAATCATAAAGTTCTAGCATATGCTTGTAAATTAGTATGATGCTAATGAGGAGGTAAAAAGTTAAAATTAGAAACAGTCATAGTGGCCACGCTTAGCAAAAACCCACAACTTAAGAATCCTCCTTCTTCTAAGAGAATCTCCAAAAAAAAAGACACCAAGACTCCCGATTTTTATGGATCACCTGGAGGATCAAGCACGTGCAATTTCTGTCTGTAAATAAAACCCGTCCGACAGCAAAACATATGCAAAGAGGGGAGGGGGGGGGGGGAGGAGATATTAAAGAGAAGAATACGGTCTTGGATGTCACCGGTAGCCAAGAATGAGTACGTGATCTATTAGGGGAAGTAAAGAAAAAGGCTCCAACCCAAAACAAAAAGCGAGAGGCAGGGGGAACTCTTTAACGGCGGCGGAAGAATCTGTGACATTGAATGGTGTAACCTTGGCCTTGAGAAAAGTCGTTTACCCTCCAACGGTGATGTATACCTGCGAACAGGTAACTGCATCACGTGGTTTTGCTTTTCTCCCCCTTCTCTCATTCGTCTCCGGAGCATGGTTTTTTAGGAAGCAATTCGTGGTTTGGAAACGGGAGAGAAATAATAAAAAAACGGATTTCATTTTTAATGTTTCCGAAAGGTTAGGCGGCATTGGACTAGTTTGCACGTACGATTCCCGGAATAGAATGTTATGCGCAGTGGAGAGATTCTTTCACTACTCTTGCATAAGAAACTGCGCAAGAGATTTTTCTCTCGCACGTTTTAATACGGTAGTTGTTTGAAAATTAAAGTTTACATAACTCTCAAATATGTGCCAAGTAACTAGAACTTCTGAATGGTTTTATTTATACAGATTTTATCGTTTTCACTGCTGTAATGTTGATTTAGATTTTGAAAATTCTAAAACGCTATTTATCTCTACCGCTAAAAAATATCTTGTCGCACAACAAATTGAAAGAGTTTGTAGTTCGGTGCCCTAATTTTTAGTTTAGCCAGTATTTCATTTTTAACGATATAATTCGGTAGTTGCTAATAGGGGTAATTATAATTTTAACAGTATGGGGTCATTCATAAATGATGTCACGCTTCGAGGGGGGAGGGGGTTCGTGAAATTGTGACAAAGTGTGACAAGAGGAGGGGAGGGGGTAACAAGAAGTGTGACATCAAGCTTGCATAACATAGCGTGACATGTGACAAAGGGGGGAAGGGGGTCCGTTGAATTGTGACATTTTGTGACAAAGGGGGGGGGGAGGGGGTCAAATATATCGGAAACGAGCGTGACATCATTTATGAACGGTCTCTATATGTGATTCCGAACACTACCCGCATTTTTTCCCCGAAAAGAAAATTGTGAAGGTTTTAATCGAGGGTTTAATATTGTGCCACTAGTATAATACTTTCCCAGGTATATATCGGGTAGGTCCTCCAATCTACCTGTTTTAGCAAGTTGCTTGCTACGTTATTGTGGGCAGTTTGTTTTTTTTTTTTGGCTTCACTTTGCAAATGTTTTATGTATCAATAACCAATACGACAGAAATTGTATCTAAAGAGCAGCAATCTTAATTTCTCTAAAACTGAACCCTCAATGATAAAGGTGTGGGTCATACACGTGGGTAGGTAAGTATTCGGGATTGTACAACATATTAAATTTTACAAAAGAACAAATGTAGAGCATAATTTCAACTGGGCCCATCACCAGCGCGACCACATTCATAACACATTTATTAATAGTAAGATAAATTGAAGTAAAACAGTTTTACTTATGTTTAAATTTAAAAAAAATAATAAATTAGATAAAAGAGAGAGAGAGAGATTTCGCGACATTTGAAAGACGACAAAGAAAGGAGAAAGCAATGGGAAAAGTAACTAAATATAAAAATTCTCTACGTCGCTTTACTCTGCAACAGGAAGTGATTACGAAATATCACATTCGAAAGATTGTGAACCTTTTTTTTTTTCGTTTTGTAAACATGTGATGAAAAAAAAAAAAGAGCGACAGGGGAAAATGGTTAAGAAGCGTCATTTTATCTTTCTGGCATGAGAATGAATGCACGTAGAATAAATTCTGCTAGTTATGCTTTATTAATTCGCGAGTTTTAAAATTTCAAAACAGTGAATATTTAAACACCGCAATGCCGCAAACAAGATTGATTTGACGATTTTCACCCGACTGATAGATTAAAGACGTTTACAACAGCAAGTTAAGTTTCCAACAGCAGCCAGGAAGTCAACCAACGAACAGTAGTTTACGCAGAATGGGAAAAGTAAGATGATAATTCGTGATTCAATGGATTGAAAAGGGCTGACTGTATTTTTTATTGCCTATTTTGATATATTATTATAATGTGTGTTTAACTGGAAAGAGCAAATAGTCAATAAAAGATCACAATTTGGTCGCATCACTTTTTAAAGCTTAAAATTATGAGAAAAAAACCCTTAAATGTCTGCCATTTTGTCAGAGAAAACAAAATTAAGAGAATGAAAACATTACCATATCCAAATGCATTCTGTGAAAAGAATTCAACAGCAAAATGAGTTTTCTTTTATGCAAGGCACATGACAATGCCCTTGTTCTTAGAATGCATGCGCAAGTAGGATTCTTAGAACACGATGCGCTGGGAAAAGCTATTATAAGCAGTTTGGAACATTTTTATCTGCGACATTTTCTTCTGATATCTTCCGAGGTAAAGCTTACGCAAGCCATTTCTCATAAATGTGAACAAGTTACCGCGGTAAATGGAACTAAAAACGCAGCAAATTATGTCGTTTGCTGCGGTTATTGTAATTCGGAAAGTTACCGACATGGAATAAAATTAGTCGGATTTTAGTGCGCATTGAGATGCGCAACTTGAAGAAACAGGAATACAATGTTTAAAACTATATTCCTGTTTCGTTTAAATAGACATTACTGTGTGCTTTCGATTAAACAATACTTGATTTTACGAATTCCTCAAGTTAACGATCTTATGTATTCGCCCAGCTGGATTTGTAGACAAATGGAATACAACTTTCTTCGATCATCGAATAGTCTTTCGTTGTGTTTCATTTTTATGTTGAATATTACTATCACCGTAACAGAGCTGTGGAGTCGGAGTCGGGCTGATTTGTAGTAGTGGAGTTGGAGTCGGAATCACTTTAAAATGTGCCGAATATTCGCTACGTCCCTAATGTATATTTGAAAAGGAGTCGGAGTTTTCAAATTCCAGGAGTCGGAGACGGTCCTTCTCCCAACCGAGTTCGCAGCCCTACACCGTAACCATTATTATTAAACAATATATATTTCATGATAAATTCTAAAAACGAAAGTAGGCCTGATTTTTAAATGAAACGTTATGTTTCAGTCTAAATTGTAATAGTTTTTCAAGTTTAAGATTATTATTAGTTCTAACTATCCGCCTTCAGCGACCAGCTGGTTCTCTGGTTCCGCCATTATCTGTATGCAACTAATAATGCTTATTCCATAAATTTAAAACAATCCAATTTATCACATCAATTCTCCATAACAAAACAATTAAAATTTTTTGAAATTTTAAGTTGCTAGGTGAATGCATTTAAAGAAAAACTGATTGTACACTAAAGAATGTATCGTTTAAATTTGTAATTTTTAATGTAGGACAAATTCATTCACTTCCCATATTGCACAACACTAAACTTTCAACTGGTGAAGAAAGGCTCATATTTTTGTAGAGTTTTAATTATTCGAAGTAGCTGGAACCGAATGCTTTCGTAAAATCTCGTTTTTCGGTAGAAGAGAATGCTTAAATTTGTAGTTTATGCACAATTAATTACACCTGTTGGGAAGAGGGAGGGGGGAAGCGCTTCATGAAGCAAAACCAAAATAGAAATAGGAATATATTAGTATTCTAGTATACTAGTGTTTAACATAGTTCCTTGAATTTATATTTTAAAGCTTGTAAGTAGCAATTTCAAATAAAAAAGGAATTTCGATGAGTGCCGAGTTTTAGGTAAAAGAGCTTCATATAATCGGTGTTTTACTGGATTTTTAAGAATATTATCTTCTTTATTAATTTCCCTTGTGTTGTGTAACGCCCAAAATCAGCCCTAATTTAGGTATAAGAATTGGCAACCCTTTGGCTAGGCTTTTTCGCAGCCTGTTTTGCTGAAACTAACTTTGCAATTAATTATCTTTTAACTTGAGTGGCAACACTTTGGTAACTCATTTCTTCTCCTTCTGCCTTGATTAAATTAATTTTGTAGTTAAATATCTAGAGTGGCAACAGTTCTTCTTCTTTTTGTTTAGGATTTTCGTAGCACCGATATATAACACTATCATTATACCTCCATAAGAAACTCCTTGCAATTTTATTTATTTTTTTTGTTTTTGTTTTTGTATTGACACTAAATTTACGAAACACTTGCCTTTTTTTTTTTGTATTATAGCCAAATCTGTTCACACCAAATTTACGAAACATTTGCAATTTTTTTGGCGCCAAGGCAACATGACAAGTCCTAAAGTCATTGTGTCTGAATAAGATGCATAGATGCAATCTTCTATGTGTATTCGACTATATTTAAGGAATATTATTATTAAGGCATATTTAAGGCTCCCATTAAGGCTTCGCATAAAAGGAGGTAATAAACGAGTACTTATTCTGTTAAGTATGAGTACTTATTCGAAAATTTTGTCCTTAAAAAAATCGATTTTGTAGCTGATTTAGAAAATGTTCAGGAGGTTTGAGAAATGGATAGTTTTTACTGCGAACGGGGGTTTGCGAGAAATAGCGAGAAGGAGGTTTATTTAATTTTCTCCAATGACGAAATCATTCCGCACAGGGATCTGGAGCAGCCATTTTATTGAGTTGCTCCGCTCCGTGCCCTGAATAATTTTAATAGATTATATTATTTATCTCTCATTTTAGTTAATTTTGCTGACTCGTTGCTCTGAATAATTTTAATAGATTATATTATTTATCTCTCATTTTAGTTAATTTTGTTCCGCTCCGTCTCTGAATAATTTTAATAGATTATATTATTTATCGTTCATTTCAGTTAATTTTGCTCCGCTTCGAGCTCCGAATAATTTTAATAGATTATCTGATTTCTCTTTTTTTAGTTAATTTTTTTATATAAATTTAAAGAAGTAAGAAAAAGGGAGCAGTGGAGCACAACAAATTTTTTTGCTCCGACTGTGGTGCAGTTCGAGCAAAATCAATATTTGCTCCGTTGCTCCTGCTCCACACTCCGCTCCAGATCCCTGATCCCGCGCATCACTTTCAAAACTGAGAACGTTTTAACAGATTCTTATAAAAATATGTCTTTTTCCCTGCATATGCTCTACTTTTGTGGATGGATACGAAAAATGCTTTCACTTATCAGCAAAGTTTTAATGAATCCTTTGAGACGCAACGCTATCAATTAATTAAAATCAATATTTGCTCCGTTGCTCCTGCTCCACACTCCGCTCCAGATCCCTGATCCCGCGCATCACTTTCAAAACTGAGAACGTTGTAACAGATTCGCATAAAAATATGTGTTTTTCCCTGCATATGCTCTACTTTTGTGAATGGATACGAAAAATGCTTTCACTTATCAGCAAAGTTTTAATGAATCCTTTGAGACGCAACGCTATCAATTAATTAAAATCAATATTTGCTCCGTTGCTCCTGCTCCACACTCCGCTCCAGATCCCTGATCCCGCGCATCACTTTCAAAACTGAGAACGTTGTAACAGATTCTTATAAAAATATGTCTTTTTCCCTGCATATGCTCTACTTTTGTGAATGGATACGAAAAATGCTTTCACTTATCAGCAAAGTTTTAATGAATCCTTTGAGACGCAACGCTATCAATTAATTATTCCGCTTTAAGCTAAACATTACTTTCAAAAATGTCAGGGAATATCTCCTTTTTATCGGGACTAATTTTACGAAACGAGGATAGTTATTTTAAAATAGCGTAAGGTCACATTGACCTAAGTTGTATTGATTTCATGAAAGAAGGTTACTGTTCTTTGATTTAGGACATCCTCCATTTTTTTTTAAGGTTTCGTGGATTTTTATCTTTCCTTTCATCTGTTGATTTGGTGGGAATATTTATGCCTGGATTGAATTCCAAAATGGAGAGGGATACTGAACCTGCGATCTAGTATAACAATACTAAACCAGAGGACCACGGCCGCATGTGGCTCGCAGAACTTTTTTCAGTTGACGTCAGAAGCTTGACAATTTGCGAGATAAGCTTGTGCAGCTACTCTCTAAGAAAAGCACTTGTTTCCTTTTCGAAAAAGAAAAAAAACCCCGCACATTAATTGGTGTGTTGCGGCCCGCGTAAGATAATCATTATGTGTATGTGGCCGGACCCGTAAAGAAGATCGAGTACCACTGATTTAGTAGATTGGAAGATCTACTAAATCCTCCATCTATTTTTCAGAGAGGGGCTTCTGAAAATCGTTGGGTTATCGAGGAAATGATGATGCTTTAATGCAGATCACTGAATTATAGCACTCATATATAGCTTTTTTCAAATGGACGAAGTGTTACATTATTATTAACGATGTAAAATGGTCACCATTACTTAATGGTGAACATTTTACAGCCACTCTGGAACCATTACTTAATGGTGAACAACATTAATTTTTATTGTCTAAGCTTTCTTTAGCGGTACACATTAAATACATATACTTAACGATAAAAGTCAAAAAACTTTTTAAAAAATCGATTCAAATGAGTTATTTAAGTAATCGAAACAAGTAATCAATAGAAGTCGCGCGTACAAAAGAATTTACTATTTATATTTCGTTCAGGACAAATTCGATTTCCTTGAACGTTTGGAAAAAAAAAAGATCATGAGATCTAATGTTATCAGATCGTTAGATGAAATATTTACATAAATAGAGCAAACTTCAAATTTATGGGAAAACAATAGTAATTGGGAAATCTTATTCTATTGGAGTCCTGTTGTAAGCCTAAACCAATTGTAAATATTTGCATTTACTGTTTTTTTTTCTTTCATTTCTTTTTAAGAAAGGGTTTTTGGAAAGTCTCGAAAAAAGAGTATTTCTTGAACAAAAATAAGAACGTTATTTAATATTAGATGGCTTATTTTTTTCAAAAACGATAATTAGTGTCAAGTTTTATACTATAAACTTGTAGTGTTTTTCTTATTCCACTTCCTAATATGTTTGTATTCATTTTGCTCATGCGATTTTCTTTTTCATCCTTTTTTTAATCAAAAAAATTTTCCGCTAACGAAAAGAGAGGAATTTTCTGGCAACGTTTTACAAATATTTAAAAAAGAATTAAAAATAAAAAATTAAAAAATACCCTATTAAAAGGAGGTTACTTTTGCTATAGATTAATTTTCTTAAATGTAACGCTAAACTAAGAAAGAAATGCATATAAGCGAAAGACAATTGTATTTATTTCATGGCATAAGTTTTTTTTCCTTTCCATTCCTTGAGTGTGTAATTTAATTGTTCAATTAAATGATCAGTTATTAACACGTTCCTTTATTTCATTGACTGTTTCAAGAGAGGAAACTGCAATGAGTTCAAAAGAGAAAATAAAGAATATTCCTTTTAGGTTTTTTAACTGTTAATATTTATAAATCACCACATTTTGCAAATTGCAGGTACAATGAATTGTATAAGTTTTTCCCTCCGATAATTCGATCCTGGTAAATCCCCATGAGTAGGAAAATGACAGGGGCACCATTAAAACCATTGAATCACGGTTACGGGCAGAAGATGCAACTGTGTCACGCAGAATCAACCCTTCGGTCGACAAACGGTTGCCGCCACATTGATCGGAAAAATTTAATGTCTCTGTCAAACCCAAAATCCGCCTCAAAACCGCGCGCGCGAAAAACGGAGAAAACGAACACATGAGAAGTGGATCCGATGACTCGCTCTCGCTTCGGGGAACGAATCCGCGTGATTCACGCTTAATGACCGACTCAAATGTATGGACAGAGAAGCACATGTAGCACAGAGCGTGCAATGGCTCATCTTTAAAAAAGTGGAGGTTATAGTGTCTATTTCTGGGAGTTTCGAATGGTGAATAAAACAGCTGCGTAGACGATTTTTTCTTCTTTCGTTACCTGTCATAGCAAAGTACAACGTAGCAACTGCGTGATGCAATCTTGCTTGTCGCAGGGAACATACACGATTACGCTGACGCACGGGCTCTGCAAACCTTCGGACGATTTGCCGCACGTTTCGTGTTTAGGAAAAATTAGTCCTTCACTAGCAGCGGTGTCGCCCGGTTTTCCCTGGTATGGGAGGGGATAAGATCACTGCTGAAAATAATGAATCAGAAGCAATTTCCACCCCCACAGGAGCTAACCTTGGGAGGAGGCATAGATTGGGGGGCATTTTCAATCCAAAGCTTAAAGTGTAAGGATATTTTTAAAAAGGGTTAATTGTAAACAAAAAAAACCTAGACTGTTTCCCCTTTCTTCCCCCAGATCCGCCACTGACCTCCTGAAATTAGCAAATAGATCCAGGGCGCACTTCTCTAATGGGTCTATCTTTTTTCTTTGTGAATGACTCTTTTTTTTTCTTGTTTTGTCTGTTTGTTAAATGACCGACTCTAATATGTGGACAGAGAAGCACATGTAATACAGAGCGTGCAATGGCTCGTCTTTAAAAAAGGGGAGGTTATACTGACAGCAATACTTTGCTAGGTATGCATAGTTCATGCCCCCCCCCCCAAAGCCCCTGAATCAATCCCCCTATCCAAAATCTCAATGGCGCAGTCTGCGCCATAACCCTCCCTGGTAGGAACCGCTGCATAGTTTATGGATATCTATTGATTTTTTTAAGCATGTAAGCGTAGCAGGGCCAGCTATTCCAATATGCACTCAAGGCTACCTAGGCATCACGGAAAATTGTAAGACTCATGAAAAACTTTGGAAGATACAATATAGTACATGTTCAATCCCCAGGCACTCTATACTATGTATCTCATACCAAACATTCTCTATTTGTAGAGAAAGAGTTTCGTTTTAGGCATTCTGTTGAATTCCAAATTCCATACTTGGCCGGCGACATGATTGCTATGGAAAAATTATATTAAAAAAAAAAAAAAAACACATTTATTCATATTGAAATGAAGAAAATAAATGTTCTTTTTCACGACATTTAACGTTCAAAATAACAATTTACCAAAATTAATGTGACTTAATTTCAATTTTGAAACGATCACTCTCGTGCTGAACCAGTGGTTAACAAACTGTGGGTCGCGACCCCAGCAGGGGTCGGTAGGCAATTTTTACGGGATGCCCATATAATTTCTAATTTTAAATAAAAAAACGGCACAACATAGACAAAATGACTTTTTCTTACACTAAATATCGTTTTGAATTATTTTGTGCTAAACTTTATGGCATAAATTTCTAAGAAACTGTCTAGTGACGTGACAATTTTCATTATATCCAACAAGAATAAAATCCGTCAAAACTATTTAAAATAAACGTAAAGTATTCAAATAATGAAGAGAGTGAGTACACGAAAAGAAGAAAAATATTCAAATGGTGTACGCAAAATATTCAAATGATCTATAGAATTTGAACAAATTCAAATAATTTACAGAAATATTCAAATAAAAGCCATGTATCTTTTATTATATGGCAACAACCAAATTTTGTTTGAATCCTTATTTCTTGAGAACAGTTACGCGTAACGAGAAAAACGTTTAGTTGAGCCATCCTTGTGCAAGGGTTACCGACAAAAACTAATCAGCACTACTTTCCATTATGGTCCATGTGTGCACCAAATTTAGTTACATTTCAAGCATTATATTTTCAGTTAGAGCGGACGCAGAATAGTGTTAAAGTAAAAATGTCAAACCCCACTGTAAATTTGTTTATTTTCCACTCCTTGCACATTATAAAATAAGCACATTTACAGTGGGGTTGGATTCTGCAACTAGCTCGGCATCTAACGCGTTTTTGTGTCAACATAGCTGCGTGAAAGTGTGTTTGTACATATATAGGGTAGCGGGTTGCTTAGTTACTAAAATTAAGGTCACGACGTGAAGAGGGTAAAGAAACCTAAATATTCTAAATAAACAAGCAAATAATAGTAACAAAAACTATCATTTTTCGGATGAAATTCTGAGCTGGAAAATTAAATTATCATTTGTGCCTTAAATAAATGTTTTATTGAATACGTTTTCTTAAACATTTTAAGAAATAATACATTTTCAAGATCAACTGGATATAGGACCAGGAAATCTTTGCTTGATCTTATGTGACTTCGCTCGCAACCCAAGGTAATCCTAAAAGACTCCTATTCAAAGGTACGAAGTTGGGGGAAAAACGTATATTGGCACCTTTTTTAATAACTTTGTTTGGTCTTTGCAAATAAAGTGTGATGAAGAAACATGATGAAGGTTATTATTCAAAAGGGATTTCTGTTAACAAAGATTAATTTTATCTTATTAGGAGAGATATATTGAGAGAGAAATAAAGCATATAAGAAACTAGAGAACAGCGGTGATGGTTAGGAGCAAATCTTTTATATACATTATCTTTACAGCGAGAAAAAATGCCAATATTCGACGGTTTTTTTTAATAATCAAAACTAGATTGCACAGATTTATTTCTCTAAACGCATAATGATGCAGTGACATTCAAATTGTTGCAGTCATACAAATGAAAATTCAACGGGACATTTTCATATACCTCGCCATAAGATGTTATTAACCCGACACCGTCTGGCTTTTGTCTCGCCGCCAACATAGGAGAAAAACATCGCCAAGATGCTGTACGAAGTATTTACCTTGAAGAGAAGTCTAGACTGTCTTCAGCCCGTAGAAACGGATCAATGTTTAACTTGGGGAAAAGCGCGTTCTGAATAATATAATTGAAATTTCAACATTTTAATGGAATCAATTTTTTGCGGGCGGTTTGTCAAAGAGTGGAGCTGCTCAGGTGGCGCTCGGTGCTTCAAGAATCTTTCCATTCTTTCCCTTTTCGAACAAGATGCGATCGAATTCCGACATTCAGAAGATAATGTAGCATGTTTAATCTTTTAGAACCAGGGGAGTTCCAGGCTGCGCCATTCAAATTTTTTGGGGTTGTTTTCAGGGGGTTTTAGCTGTTTTTTTTGTGGGTGGGGACGTTTTATAGTTTTTTTTTTTTTTGGGCGGGGGGAGGCGGGGGAGTTTTTGATTTTAGGAGGGAGTGCATGAACTTATACTTTTTGTGGAAAAAGAATTTGATTATTTTTTCCTTTGATAAAATTATTTTGAAATACTGCCACAAAAAAGCATGTCGAGTGAATTTGAAGACGCATTTTTCGCTCGCTGCCATATAATTTTCGCGGACCGTTTCCCAATATTTTAATGACAATTCAAATGTAACCTGTAGGAAGAATCATTGATTCGTTCCATTAAAGATAATATTGATAAATTCTTACTATATCTATATGCCTCTCCGTGTTTATGTATGCACATAGGAATTTTTCGTACTCATTTGAATTTTTCCCTCGGTCACATTAATTTTTATTCAGACCTTAGATTTTTTTTATTTTGGCATATTTTTTTTTTCCTCTTAAGCAGGGGCTATTTTACTGAGGATGTTTTCCTCTGCTATTAGATTTTTTTCTTTCTCTTTTCACTCAAGCCCCAGGATTTTTTCCCTTTATTATTTTTATCCTCTTAGTCATTAAAATTTTCTCCTCATAAGAATTTTTTTATCTTATTTCTTAGTACACCTCTTATTCCCTTAGTTGCTAGAGGTTTTTTTTATTCAGCCCCTAGTATTTTTTGTCCTTTACGATTTTTTCCTTTGTCACTAGATGTTTTTACCAGGCTCGTCATTTCAAAATTTTCCAGGGGGGAGGACAAGGGGTACCCAATGCTAACTGCGGCCATACTGACTATACCTTTTCGGTTTCTCAGACTACCACCAGTACGACGGGGTGCGGCAGCAGCGCTGTTCTTCTCGAACTTCCCACAAACTCTCTAGACACTTGACAACCAGCACCCGCCATAAAGGGCTGGAAGGGGCAAATAATGCAAACTGCAGCCATACTGTCTATAGCATCGAGGCCTTCACAGACTACCCCCCAGTAGAAGGGGGTGCGACTGCAGCGCTATCCTCCTCGAACTTCCCACAAACTCTCTGACAAACTGACAGCCAGCACCAGCCATAAGGGGCTGGGCTGGCAGAGCTTTGCCGACCTGCTTTACCGACCCGGGGCCATAGTCATGCTACAAAGCAAGCCTTACGTCACCCGGATCGGATATTCAATGCATATTATAGGTAAAAGACAAAAAAACGCATAATATGCATTTCTAAAAATCAGGAGGTGTCAATTGACTCCCACCCCTCACTTGAATCCTACGTTGGCCCGTAGGTTGGTCAGAACTGACTCACTTGAGTCCTAGGTTATTTTTCTCCTAGGGGAGGATGGGGTAAAATGGGTCTCTTTATAAAAAACCCAAAATAATAGAACTAGAAACTGAATTTTTAAACCAATATTTTTAATGCTATATTTCAATGAGTTGGCAACATTTTTCATTTTCAAAAAATTTTTGTTTCTTAAATATGGCACCACAAGAAAATTTTTTTGTAAACTTTGAATGGATAGTGTGCTAAACACATGGTGTACCAACTTCTGAAAAGCTCTATATTTTATCAAATATCAGTCCAAGGATTTCCATACGTAGAAACTTTGGAGAACAATTCCAGCTAAGCATGTAAAAAAAAAAAAAAAAAAAAAACTAAATATTGTCTTTTTACATCAGTTTCTTTTTGGATGGGATAAAATGGGTCATGGTTAGGCTTAAATAGCTCTACTATATTCTTTTTTTATAAAATTTACTCTGTTGTACCTCACTGCACCAAGTTCCTAAATTTAAACAATAAATGTTGTTTATTTTATTGAAATTAAATTTTAAAAAAAATTTATGTTTTCCCTTAAAAGATCATGTTGATGTGGTAGAGAGAAAGTGGTGTTGTTGAAGTGTTATGTGAACCAACATGTAACAATCGAGAACAATATTATTATTTTAACATTTCAATGCAATCATAATACAAATTCTTGCTAAATATGTTACTTACACATTTTTTTTTCAATTATGAAGTAATAAATGACTGTTTTCAGCATTATTTTGCATTATGACCCATTTTACCAGACGAACCACGATGGAGTAAAATTCGTCACAACTCAGTTAAACTATTTCACAATTAAAAAATAAATATTAAAATTACATAAAATTGATCTAACGGAGTTCAATGTTCAGATGCAACTGAAAAGAAATGGGAAATGTTTCTGGTTTTGTTGCTATGAAACTTGAAATATGAAAATAGCTAAAAAGTGACCCATTTTCCCCCAGATGCTATTTAAGAAAGGGCATTGCGTGTATATTTTTATGCACATTACAGATCAGAACCTTTAATCCAGTGTCCAGAAAACCGGAAAAGATTGCTCTACATACCCGTCAGTTCTAAAACTGCATTTCTCGCCGTTTCTGAGAAAAAAGTGTATTGTATCGTGTAAAAAAATACATATATTTCACTACGTCAAAGCTTTACAGTTTGCAATTTTTAGACGTATATTTTTTTTTTTTTTTTCAACCTTCCTACATTTTATACGCATTTCTTTACTGTCTTTTTCTTTATTTGAAATTGAAACACATTAATATTCATCATTTAAATTTTTATTTGTTAAACTATTGATAAATAACTTTTTTTTAGAGATCTGGAAACCTGAAAAATTCAGAGATCCGAACTGGGATTGGACCGAGCATTCCATATAATTTGTTCTTCACTGTACCATATCTATTCGCTTTGAGTTCCAAAATCTGAAAACCCTTTTGCGCATTCCACGAATTCAAAGTAAAAATTAAGATGTGATTGTCAATTCTAGGGGAAACATTCAATTTTATTCATTACATCTCATGTTCCTCATTTGGAAACAGACGCCAATGCCACATTTTGGGCAAGGATATTTCTCCCTTGAGGTAAAGAATTTGCATTTACTGTAAAAAATTTTATTCCTAAAAAAGTCAGAAATAGTCCGAAACTTTTAACATCAAAATTTATTTACCTACATAAAAATATCCCACTATTGTTTGGCATATATATCAAACGGGTTGCGTAGATGGCCCCTTTTGCACAGAAGTGATGTTACGTAATGTTTTATCAGCTGCCAAACGCGTTGTGGAAAATATCTGGAAAATGAAGGTTGTATATGAATTGCTGAAACAGAGTTATTAAATTGCGCACCACGAGGATGTTTTTATTTTTATGGCATATGTACGCAATTACTTATGAAATTAAGTTAGGCCGAAAATATAATAATATCATATTAACAACACCGTGTTTCGTACTAACTTAAGATGTGTTTTAAATGCGTCAGGAAGATGCAATGTCAAAATGCGTATGAAATGGAAAAGTACACTCCATAATTCACTTAAAATTTATTTCCTTACGCAAGTCAAATATTGTGCAATTCAATTTATCCCTTTAGTTAAGAAATAAAATCGATAGTGAAACTCATTTCGCTAAATGTTTAACTGAAATTTTCAAATACGGATCGGGATAGAAGTTTGTTCTGCTTCTGTTAAAAAAGGGAGGGGAGACGTGGGGAGTAAACAATAAAGTAAAAAAAATACTGTCACCAAAGTAGAACGAGAAACATATCATCTATTTGCTCTCATTCCCATTCCTAAGTTAAAAAGTTATTACCAATTTTTTAAAAGATTTTTGATAAATATATTGTATTCCTTAAATAAACCAGCACAAAAAAACATAATAAGGCTTTGATTGTATTAGAAAGCAGACTCGTAATAATTTTACTAATTCTGAAAGGTAAATTATGCCTTTTCCCTTCTTAGCTGGGAAATTACCTTTCAAATACTCAGTAATAAAAGCCTCTACACCCCACCCCCTTTCCCCCACTCTAAAAAATGTAATGGCTCCCACTGTGTCATGACCCGCTCGTGGCAACCCTGGCTAATAAAACCTTTAATGGTTATTTTTGGCAAAAAATGATCGTTTGGGCACCACGACCTAAAAGTTATTTTAAAGAGAGCTTTTCTGTCGAAGAAGTCATCCAAACAAGATGGGGCTCTGCATTTTTGCCTTAAGGAGTCATTCATAAATGACGTCAGGCTTCGAGGGGGTTCAAGAAAGTGTGACAAGTTTGTGACAAAGGGAGGGGAGGGGGTAACAAGAAGTGTCCCATCGTACATTTTAATGTCGATAAAAACATTTAAAATCAGCAAATTAACTTATTTTATGCTAATGTAATAGCGTGACATGTGACAAAGGGGGTACGGGTATGTTGAAGTGTGACACTTAGTGACAAAGGGGGGGAGGGGAGTCAAATATATTGAAAAAAAGTGCGGTCCCTAAGCGTTCATAATGATAGCTAAGGAAATCCTGGAAAATTCGGGTGGTGGATGGAAGATTTCCATGACATGGATGTGTAAGCACAAAAAGATATTTTACTTACTTATTTATTTATTTAATTATTATTTTTGTAAAAAGGAAGTAAAAATTTTTAACTTCTTTAAAAAAATATATGCAACAGAAATATCGCAACCAAATTTTCCAAAGGAAATCAAGTGTTGTTAATTAGTCAGTCGGCGCCTCTGATTTCAACGACTCAGCTACTATAGTATAAAACAGTTGTTATTTTTGATTTCCCGAATACGCCATCACTTTACCAGCCTTGAGAATTTTGCTAAACCGAATCGGATGCTGTGAAAATAAACGCGATTCTCCGGTTTCCGCGTTTCATTCAAATAAGCTTTAACCCTGGATAGTTTTCATCCACAAGAGCTAAATCTGGATGCAATTCAATTGATGCGTTGACTGATGAGTAAAACAGCATGAAATGCCCTTTTTCCTTCCTTTGCAATTTTGCATGCTTCCACTTGCACTTTTCACGCAGTAGGAAACGCTTGACGTCAAACGCTTATTTATTTCGTGAAGTTCATATTCGTTTCACGAATTTCCACGACGGAAAATCGTGTCCATTGGCAAAGGTGAAGCTGATTAAAATGCTAGAATTAATGCTGAATCAAGCTGTTACCTGCGCAGTTCTTCATTATAATAAAGGAAATACGGTGTAAAATGTTTATCACTATCAAGAATCACTGAATGTGTTAAAAATTATTTTTAAAGCTTGTTGATCCAAGCTCAAGCTCGTAAGCATCTTCTCCAGGAGACAAAGCCAAATCAGATTAAACTTAGAACACTATTATTTTCAATTCAAAGAATTAAAAAGAAATTTAACTATCAAATTTTCTATAATATTCCTCTGGATTAATAAATATGGAAATAATAAGAACATAATAACAATAATAATAGGAAAAAATTAGTTAATTTCTGACAATATTCCTCTGCGTTTTAGTTGCAGTTTTATGCTTCTTTCACCCCTGAGTTTAGCATATAGAGTCGTCGTTTTGGTAAAGTTACTAAGGCCAGTTTTGACATACTGTCAATTTAAGCTTTTCACCACTATGAAAAATAGTAAAAATGGACTAAATCTTGCAGTAGGTTAAATTTCAAATTGTGTAATTAATTGGTTTACATCCTGAGTTGCGGAATCGATTAGGAAAAAACAGACTCCGACTCGTGGAATTTGAAAACTCCAACTCCGCTCATAGAATTATAAAACTCCGACTCCTTTACAAATATATATTAGGAGTACAACGAATATTCGGCCACTAATCGATATTTGGTAGTCGACACATTTTTAAGCGACTCCTCAGCCTTGTTAGATCATGAAATAAGTAACTATAGAATCTAATGTACTGCATTCTTTCATTCAGAAATCTTGTTAAAAATCCAGATCAAACATTTCGCGAGAAAATAGGCTCGTTCAGTTCTGGTCGTTCAGTAAAGTTTGCTCCATGCGAATCCGTCGATTAGATCAGGGTTTATATATGATCCGATTTTTCCCCGTTGGTGCTAATGTTAACTTTTTTGAACAAAATTGAAAAAAAAAAAAAAAAAAATGTTCAAATGGAAAAAAAATGCAAAAATATTCCATGCTCCATTCCAATATAAGCTTGTCTGAAGAAATTTGGATCTTATGAACAGGGTTTATATACTTAGCTTCAAATTTCCCCATAGGCTTTAGCGCCTATAGGGAAATATGAATCAAAGCACGTAAACCCTGTTCATGAGATCCAAGCTTTTCCATGTAAGTTAAGATTTTTTGAACAGTCCAAAACTAGACGAAAAGTTGTTCAAATAAAAAAAAAAAAAAAAAAAAAAAAAAATGGAAATCTGATTTCCTCGCCGAAAACTTTCGAATGCAAAAAACCTTTCCCATTGGACAGTTTTCTTAAAAGTTATTAGGGGGTGGGTGGACAGACAGACACACATTTCCGTCATATGAACACCCAACTTTCAAATTTTTTATTTTTTATATTCTTTGCAATTATTTTTGATTTTTTTACCGATATTTTTATGATACATTAAGTTTTCTTTCATAGTATCTTTTCTTTTATGGGAAAGTAGGCTAAAAGTGCGTTTCGAAACAGTTTATTTGAAATACAGATATTTCCACGCTGTGGGGCCATTAGAATGTTCTGCTGGTAGGGGTTTTTCGCTTTTACATGTGTAAATATTACGATAGTAGTGTTCGGCAACTACTAGTAAAACAGTAGTTAACTACCAACTACTAACTAGTCTAAGCAAAACTAGTTGCAACTAGCATATAACTACTTTTTTTTGGAGACTAGTTGTAACTACTTTTCATCTTTCTTTGTTTGTTTAGTTTGTTGCAAAATAAAAGGGTTTACCCTTAATATCAATTTAAAATTCTCCCTCTGCCCAACCCCCATTCATTAACAAAATATCTTTGTAAAGCGCATGCTTTATATTACATTCTTTCAAATTGTGTTGAATGCTTGTGTTGTATGGTATCCCAAACACATGCATGGTATTAGAGTAGAGGTAAAGCTTCCCCATAATGAAGATTTGGTCTTTAAATGAAACTTCATCGTGCATGTGCTGGTGCAGGCGCCATATATTGACTATATTAGAAAGTTTTTCCTAATTTGCGTAAAGACTGCAAACAATATTTGGATTTTTTTAATGAGTACTTTTACATTATATAACATAATGTAAAAAAATACATTTGTGTGAGTAATATTCATAAGCTCAAAATTTAAATAATTTAATGCTTAAAAAATAATTTTTTTTTCAAAAAATAGATTAAAAAAAATTTTTTTTTTGAAATTAGTTTTAACTAGTAGTTGGGAAAAAAGTAGTTTAACTAATGGTTAACTAGTTCAAATCAAAAGTAGTTAGAACTAGTAGTTAACTGCTAGTTAATTAGTAGTTAGAACTAGTAGTTAACTGCTAGTTAATTAGTAGTTGCCAGTAGTAGTTGACTACTTCTAGTTAATTACTGACGAACACTATACGATAGTAAGATTAGCAACATGGTTTAAAAAGACGTTTTCAGGGAGGAGTTTTGAACCCCCAAAATCCTTCTCGGATTGCGCCGGTGCCTATATAAAACAGAAAATGGAAAACTGTCTTCCACATGCCAACATCCACCTAACTTTATCCTAAATAAAACGCTACACCACAAATCGAAGACCTGCTCAACAAAAGAGGCAACGTGAACATTGTGCAGAATTAATAGTCGTGTGGAAGATAAGAGGTGTGATTTGCATTGACCTTCATGTATATAGTGGGTATATCTGTTGCAGCGAACAAAAAACAGAATGATCACCGTGGTACCTCATGCAGAATAATTGTTTTATAATCTGCATTAGGAGGAGGCTGAGCATGTTCTAATAGCATCTGCCAGGGAGAGAAAAGATTTTTCGAGTGATAATCCCAAAAAGAGGCTTTACATCTATTCTCAGAATTAAATTAACATTTTTCCACAATACTCTTAAGGATTTTTCATGTTGATGTGATTTTTTATTACCGTAATGCAACGTAAGGGCTTATTTGTAATTCATCACACCTCAAAACTTATCTGATTTATGTAATTTTTATATAAAGTAGATTAAAAATAGCTAGTCACTTAAAGAATCGCGAAGCTTTACACTAAAGTTTCCCACAGAACTAAATCTTTGGATTGCGGCAGTAAATCAGATTTATACCAAAAAATTTAACAATTGCCAATCATTTTCAACATTTTTAAATTAGACCTTGCATCACAAACGTCGATTTTATGCAAAGTTAAGCTTGATGTAATTGGCTAAAAATTTCGAAACTTCAGCTAAAAAAAATACTTTGAGAAGTTGAAGCCGAAAACATTCTTGATATTGCAAAAAAGAAAATTCATCTCACTGACGTTTGATTCTTATATTTTATGCATAAAAAAGCTCTATTTATTAAAAACAATCATTATATTCCCGTTCAGTAAAAATTAATTCCTTTTTTCTCCGTAAAATAACAAATTCATAAAATATACTACTTTGGATGTTACAAACAATCAAATTATTTTACGTTGACATTGATAGTTTTGAAACTTTCACAGTCGGTCTAGCTACATTGCGTAGAAGCTTATGTTTGAATGCATTTCTAAATGCATTAAGTAGAGTGATTTAGAAGAGAGAATTGCGTTAGGAAATAATTCGTTACATCTGACCAGATTGGTCTGTAATTGATTGCGTTGCCGCCATGCTTTAACGAGAAAATAATTACAATAATAAATTTAATATAAAGTGATGTATTTTCTTACTCAACACAAACTTTCAAATTATTTAGTTATTTACATTATATTTCATTTTATAGAGAGGGGAGGGGGTATTTTTTTGTAAGAATATGAGCAAAAAATAAAAAATCCCATTTACTCTTTGAAAAAACGTATGATAATTCGAATAGAATTGGCAGTTTAACAAAACCTTTTCCCAGTCGCACATGTTTTTTTTTTTTTTTGATATAAAATCATTTAAACAAATCTTCTTAATTTAAGTTTTAATTTTATTTGTTACGCATCTGAATGCTTAACTTTTATGCGGAAAATTTTTAATACGTGTACAGCCCTGCTATTTTTCACTGCACCTTTCATGATTTCACTTCAGTTTATCATGGCTGCCTAAGAGTCTATTTTTCTTTTCTGAAGTAACATAAATTTTTCATATTTTATTATGAAACGAACAAAAATTCTTTTCATCGCATAACTTTCTGTGCTAGTCTGCTAGTAGCACAGAAAAGTGCTTCTAACTACGATGCTAGATAGGAATAACTGGTGATCTGCAAAAAAGTAAAAAAACTAGATGCAGCAAAAAAATTTCACTGTTAACTAAGTGTTTTTAAATATATTCGCAAATTTCAGACATGGTAACTGATCTGGATTGTTAGGAATTTCGCTGAATATTCACCAAAGGATATTACTTCATCCAATCTTGTATTTGATTCGGAATATATGTTCTTTTCTCTCTCACCCTGTTATCGAATATGCTCTATTAAAGTTTGCACAGTATGTTGAAGTTGATGAAATAATAGATTTGACAAAATAAAAAGAAAAAAAAGATAAGGAAGAAAAACAAGCTTTTCTTTTTTTTGAAGGCGCCAATGGTGTAGTAAAATATAAATGCAGATGTTTAAGCACACAAAATTTATTTAGTTATTTTTATGATCAGTGCCTGAAACAAAAAAAAGTGTGATAGACATTACAACACATATGAAGGGTTCAGAATGCGTGACCAAAAGTGAACCAAGTGCACTTTTTTCGAGTTGGCAGAGGAATAGCATGCACTAACTATGTCAAATTTCAGTGCAATAATGAACCAAGTCTCTCTTTAAAATTTTAAAATTTAATAATAATTTTTTTAAAAATAAGAGGTAATTTTGTAATAAAGCTTTAACTTTAAACCACTGTAGCACAAAGAAACTTTTTATGGACTTGGTTCACTTGTATTCTGAGCCCTCCATATATGAAATTAATCACAGCTTGTCGTAATATTTTTATGTTATTATTTTATTGTTTTAATTTAAGCAAGGGGGGGGGGATGTTCCTTTTAATTTTTCGTTTATTCTGTTACAACTCAGTATCGTCTGTATATGAAAAGAGCATTTACATTAAAAAAGATTGGAAGAGTTCCTTCGTGCTACGATACGTTGGACAAAAAATCATCGATCAAATACGTATGAATTATATTTATGATGTACATTTACAAACCGATCAAAAAGCAGTCTCCACCAAACCAAAACTAACCAAAGACATTTGGTACATTTTCATCAAATATGTACCAAAATAGTAAATTGATAAAACGCATTTAACCCTTTAACTACGGGTAACGTCAATAGAGGATATGGCGAAACTTTCCTGTGGTATGGGTAACGTCAATAATCGATTTGATGAGTTTTTGCTGAAAAGGTAGGATTTAGAATAAAACGTTGAACAAATGGAAATGCATTCGTTCTTTACATTATAAGTAATAATTTATTCAATTGAAAATGGCAAAATTAGAGGTGCAGAAGGGGTTTATTGAACACTCCGTTTTGATACAGTGTGCCGCCGATTTGAAAGCAAAAAAAGCTACATCTCATAGGAATTTTGATCTTGAACAAAAAATTTCCAATCAACATCTTAAAAAATCGCCATAGGTCGAAAATGGGGCGTCTTCGACCATGGCTGCCTGCGATCATATAGCGGCTGTCCAGACGCGGCGCCAGAACAAAGGAATAAGCGTTCAAACGATAGTTATTTTTTTCCTCACTGGTGCGCTGCAAGCATGTACTAGTTTTGTATGGAAATACATTACGAAATCATTGTTTTTGCCAGGTTTGCAGCATGCATCATGAAGATTTCTTTTTGGTAAATTTTTAGTTCATGCATTACTGATCGGAAATATGTCTCTCGATGTTTCATTGTGTCTAACCTATATATATTTATTTTAAAGCAATTGTTCCTCGTAAATGAAATAAAACGACAGAAAGCAGTAGAGTGTTTTTTCTAAGCATTAAATTAGTGAATGCATACATTTTATAATTTTAGGGATTTATTAAATTCACGTTTGGTTTATATGCATATATTTTATTTGTTTTTTCACTCCATGTCACCTATTCAATTATTCTGCAAATAGAAATCATGAGTTTGATGCTTTAGATGATATTTTTAACGAGTGAGGGCTGACATTTGCATTTTCCCCTTATGTCTCGAACTTTACTGGTTTTATTTATTTATGCATTGGTTTTACTTATTTGTACTTCAGGTTATTAATAAGAAAACAAACGTCATTATAGCCCAAATATCAGAAAACCTATTTCGGAACAAGAGGAATCCTTTTATCAATGAACAGAGTTGTACGCATCTGGATGCAAGTAATTTGAGTGATTTACACTCGGATTACTTGCATTTTTTAGGTCAAATCTTTACGCATTGATAAAGGGGTTCCTTTTAATTCCAAAACATATTTATGGAGTAATTTTTGCAACTTGTGCAATAAGAACGTTGGTCCGCTCATTAATTTTTTACCACTCAAAAGTAAACTTTGAACTTCTTAGTATGTGTAGATTAAGCTTTTAAATATTTTTTTTGTTCTGAGACGTTTAAATTTCTTATGCTTGTATAGAATGATAAAGTTAAAAGTGGAATGAGAGAGAGAGAAACTATATTATAAATCTAGTAATGTACCTATTTAAAATAAAACTCGAGCCACATGAACAAGGGTTACAATTGAAATACCTAAAAGGAAGGCAGACTTCCCTCTAAGATTTGTTGTTGATTCTCCACGCGTTCATGAGTACACCCATTTTGTACACCATAGGGTCTTAAAACATAGAAAAGTAAATAAACTATCTAAGGCACCGTTCATAAATGATGTCAAGCTCTTTTCCGATATATTTGACCCCCTCCCCCCTTTGTCACAAAATGTCACAATTCAACGGACCCCCTTCCCCCTTTGTCACATGTCACGCTATGTTGTATAAGCCTGATGTCACACTTCTTGTTACCCCCTCCCATCCCCTTATCACACTTTGTCACAATTTCACGAACCTCCCCTCCCCCCTCGAAGCATGACATCATTTATGAATGACCCTTAAAGCGTATTTCTGATTTCTAATTTAAAAGTGAGGAAAAATTAATTTAAGAAAGGATTTAAGGAAAATCAGGTTACAGAAAATCAGAGAATCGGAAAGCTTTTGGTAGATTGCATCGAAGAAATGCCGGTTGCAAAGTCTTGGTATTAAAAATTGAGAATATTCACTGTAGTCCAGAAAGAAAGAAAAAAGAGGTGAGAGGGCTTACAGATAAGAGCATAAGTTATTGTAATGAAATACTGGTGGGGGAAGGGGCTTTTGAAAAGTGGAGGGACGATGGTGTAAAATAAAAAAGTTTTCGGACGGTCCTGCATCCCCCCACTGAGAATACTCATTGCTTTTTGTTGTCAAGGAGTATGTCATCTAAATAAAAATGTTTAGAAAAATTGCTCTTATCCAGGGGTGTCCACGAGGAAAGTTCATGGCGTAGACTGCGCCATTAAATTTTTTGATGAAATTTTTAACACCCCCTTTACAGGGGGGCACGCTTTCATCGAGTTTTGGCCCTTTTGGGTGGTTGTCTTTTTTGGGGGACTTCGTACCTATTAGTATGCACCATCTTGCTTAGGGGTTTGGCACCCATCTATTGTCAGTTACCAGTTTTAAAAATAATCTTAATAACTCTGAACTGCATATAATGAAGCGTTTTAAGTAATTGTTTTTAATTTCTCATTTATTGTACTTAATTGTAATATTTGAAAATATTTCCCCTTGATTGTTTATTTTATTGAAAGGTTTTCTTTTACAAAGGCCTAATCTTTGACCTTTCTTACTTAATATTTTAGGATTTTATTCTAAATATTTAACTAGTGTAATTGCTTTAGATGAGACCAGCAAAAAAAAAAAAAAAGTCGCTACTCTTATATGATAATCCATCTGTTGAAGTTAACTGAAGTCAGCTATACTATACAATGCAATATTAGTTATTAGTATTATGCTATTAGTCAGTGAATAACAATAAAAAAATGTTGCATTAATCATTTACTTAATTACATAATTGTTCAACTAATCTTTATTTGTTAAGTCACTTCACAACCTAACTGTTCCACTTTCCTGTAATAATTAAATTTACAATAAATAAAATTGAAATAATTCAATTATCACATATATTTAAAATAACTTCATTAATCATAATCTATGTCATTTTTCTTTTAACGTTTTAACTGCTGTTATTTAATAGTATTTACACGAATGTATTGAAAATTGCTTAATAATAAAGTAACTAATAACTAGGGCTCGACCGATGGCATTTTTTGGCCGATGGGCCGATGCCGATTGTTGGCCGATTGTTCCGAGATCGGCCGATGGCCGATGGTAAAAATTCGCTTTAAACCATTAAAACGTGTAGAATGCTTGTCAAAAATATCATTTAATCATTTATTTATTTTTATGTTGATACAAACATAAATGCATTATTCAAGCACCATAAAAGACTGTTTGGGGGAAGTTTACATAATAATTAAAACTAAAAGAATCACTCGCGATTCTAGTTAAGTAATTAAACTATTTGGCGGTCAAAAAAATAGCTATAAGAGAGGATTTTTAGTTCTTTTTTCTCATCTTTGCAAAAAAAACTCAACACTATTGGATCCGATCAGGTCTCCTTCCCTTTCCTTTAACATTTTCTCTTTATAACATCTGCAAATGCAGATGTTATAAAGAGAAAGTGCAGCTGCCTTTATTTTCTTACTTTTTTTCATGGGGAGGACTGCAGATGTTATAATACAGACTAACAAATAATGTAGGTTTGCATCTATAATAAAATTGTCAACCCCTCCCCCCCCCGGATTTTTTTCCTCCATAATTTTTTGAACGTTTTTAAAAGAAAAGCGGGAGCGATTCTATGTTTACATTCCATTATAAGAGTTATTTTAACTAAAAATAGCTTCTTTTATAAAATAAAAATAAAGTATTAACCCTACACTGTGCAATTTTTCATTCTCTGTAAAACATTTTGTGTGTGTGTGTGTGTTTGTGCTAGTTATAAGTGGAAAAAATACTAAAAAAAATTCCTATTTAATTCGGAAAAGTAAAATTCGAGAAAATTTGACATGTTGTCTAAAAACAACACTGCGCATTTAGGGGTACATGGGGGGGCGCATTTAGGGGTACAACAATAATAATTTTTTATATAATCATTTTAATAAATGAAACAAAATCAATGAGAAATTGGTATGCATTATGATCATAAAATAGCACTAAAAGCATTATAATCATAAAATAGCCCTAAAATAGTAAAATTGATTAAAATAATTTATTTAATTTTTTATTATAAATTTATAACAATTTTTACTTTAATTACCAATAAAGTTTAATAATTTCACTAAAAGATTTTAAACAAGAAACCTAAGATCTGTAGGGGATCTATGCGATAATGTTCGTTTCCTGTTTGGCTGAGCGTGAATTGGTTTTAAACACAGTTCTTAAATAATAATTTAAACAACCACTTTACGCTAATTTGTTATATGTTTATAACAATAATCTTCTAAAAGATACTAAATAAAGTGAAATAGAACAACCAGTGACACCTGTTCCTCTTTCTACTGCGAATAATGTTAGGAGCATAAAAATACCCCCGAAAGCGCGTGTTGTTTTAAAACAACAAGTAAAAAAGGCGCCCTAATATATATTTTTCCCACAATTTTTCGGACAACTTATACTATTTATTTTGTTTTAAAACTATGTAAGCAATTGAGGACTATGTTTTAAAATAAACTTATTGGTTTAAAATTTGTAGAAAAAAAATTAACAAGTTAGTTTTTTAGAAAATTAACATGTCTTATGATTTTATGCAAAAAGTTGAGCCTTGAGCTCAGATCTAGGGGAAACTATATTAACCAATATGATCTTACATACAAAATCAAATGAAAAGATTCGCCACATGTTAAAAATTATACAAAGCAAGAGCCTAGTGAACGAAAATAGAGGTGTTGTTTAAAAACAACTCGGCGCAGTGTAAGGTTAAAAAGTTTCGCTCGCAGTTAACGACCCCAACCCCCCTGTTCATGACCAAAAAATACTGAATATTGCTTTAAGAACATAGACGTGAGATTTTTTGTCATTATTAATGAATGATAAGGGGGGGGGGGGGAGTCTTAAGAACCATCTTATTAGCTTTTTTTCTTGTGAATTGAAAATTACACTGAAATACTTGACAGATTCTTTCCATTTTTATGAGCACAATGTTAGGTCACCGAAATAAACCGAAATTTTGTAACGCAAAAAATATTTTGAGCACCAGCTGTTGAGAAATAATCTTTTAAAAAACATGTGAGCGATTATAAAAATTAAATGTATTTTGAAAAAATATATATATACGTATATACATTTTCAATTTTTGAAAATAAAGAAATTGTAGCATTTTTATTAAGATATTATTCCACCCTGTAGCGCGAACTCGTTTTTTAAGATTTAATTTTTTGAAAATTGAAAGTCGAACTTTAGGTCGAACAAGTTTACACGGGGAAATTCTAAAATGACTATCGTATTTAAAAACTTAAGATGTATTTTGGAAAAAAAAAATGCACTGATCAATCTTTGAAAATAAAATTTTTTTAGCGTTTTTATTAAGATGCTATTAAATCTTGACGCGTGAACTCGCATTTTGAGAATTCTTGAAAATTGCAAGTTGAACTTGGACACATAAAATTCCAATCAATTAACATTTATACTGGAAAACTGTTTCTTATTTTTGATCAATCTGTTCTATGTTGTAAACTAAAAATAAAATACGAGAATAACCGCACACTAAAAGCAGATGCAACGAGATTGCTGCACAATTAGCAGAAAAACTGACATGTGGCATCGAAGCAAGAAAAAACCTCTAAGAGAAAAAAGTTTACGCAGGTAAAAAGTAAAATTATTATGGTATCTTGATTCAGTTGACTTTGCATTGTTTACAATTTCGGAATAATAAGAAACATGACAAACTAAAAGCAGATGGTATAAGATTATTGCACCAGGACATCTAATCTAATACACTATTCATTATTAAACAAAAGTCATTATTAAACACTAAGTCATTATTAAACAAAAAACGGACAAAAATGATTCAACTAACCTAAGTGCGAAAAACAAATAGCACTCATAAGTCATAATTGCCTCTATTACTTTTACTTTTACTTGTTCTATTTCGCGAGCATTCTGTTCAAAGAGAAATAATTTTAATAATGAAGCTTTTCGGGCAGTGATCGCTTAAGCTATTTTTCCGAATTTTTTATCAAATATTTTGTAGAATGACATTATTTTTGCGCTTTTTTTAAACTGATGTGCTGCCTGTTACTGCATGGAAATCGAAATCTAGCTATGGAGGAGAAAGAAAGTTAAACACAGAATGTTTTCTGAAAAGTTGTCCCTGCGAAAAACCATCGGCCTTGCATCGGCTTTTAGATGTTTTTCACGGCCGATGGGCCGATGTTTTTGTGAAGTTAACATCGGCTGCCGATGCCGATGGCCGATGGCAACTTTGTTGAACAATCGGCGCCGATGCATCGGCGAGGCCGATGCATCGGTCGAGCCTTACTAATAACCATTTAAAGACTATTCAATACGGCTTTCAAAAACCTGCTAGCCAATTTATTTGTGCTACACAATGTGAAGGGATAAATGTATTTCATAAAATTATGCGCAATTATTGTAGTTCAAAATAAAAATAAATCTGAAAGTATAATATGATCAGCAAATTGCGAAGAAAATTTTCTCTGTGTTCATTATATATAAAAGTATACGTATGTATGAAAAGTTGTATCTTACCGAGCAGCTTCAAAGTCTGCATGTGTTACTACCAAAAAACGATCTTTTTATTTTTTTTCTCTGTATTAAAAACGTTTTAATGGCAAATACATAACCCTGCAACGTCTTTTGATAGTTACTTTTGCCCTCAACACTTAAATGTTTATCTTTCTTGAAATTCAAGCCTTTAACGCGATGATATTGCAATGGTTAGACCTTTAAATCCTCGCTTTTAAGTACATGCTAACAGCGCCGATTGACTGAAGTGGCAGAAAATGTAAGTTCTGCTTGCACGCACTTTTTCGCCCGTTTGGACCTTAGAGGAGAAATTGCCTATACCTCCTCTAAGGTTTGGACAGCCGCTATATGATCGCAGGCAGCCATGCTTCGACTAATGTTGATTGGAACTCTCCAGTTTTGCCTTTTTCATATAAGAAACTCATGACATATACATAAGAAATAGAAATATCGCCATTTATGCAATTTTTGGCGTTCAGACAAACAGATTTGTGAATATATTCCGGTAGTTAAAGGGTCAAAAACCGTGTTCAGGATTTTCGTTCTAGAATGGTCTCCGCGAGTTCGAATAAAATCAAGTTTTTCGTCAAAACAACTTAATCATTTAACATAAATTATCTTCCACTGTTATTACAGGGGAGAAAATGCTTACTTGCATTCTTCTGTTCTTTATCCATTATCTGGCCACGTGTGGAGAAAACTCAACGGAACAAACAGCAAATTTCCTCATTTCTGTCTAAATTATCTAAACAATTTATTTCCTAGTGTCAATTTTGCACAGCATTCTTTAATCAACTATTTTTTAATCTATTCGGCAATCTTTTATTTGTTCAATTTTTTTTCATCACATTCATTTTTACATATCCAGTAAATGGGTTTTGTAGGTCTTTCTTTCTATTCATTAGAATATTGTTGGCTGAGAATGCAACTACGAATGCTCATTCTGAAACGCTATTTTCCAGATATGAGACATAGCAAAGTGAAAGATTGCAGCATGTTTGTTTTGTTTCAAAGACATAACAATGAATGTTTACTGCGTTTCCTTACGTAGATAAAGCTGTACGATAGTTAGCAGCTGTGCATAACGATAGCATGATTAAAAAACACATACAGCTCAGTTTTGTTAAAAACTAGACAACCAGCGCATGTAATTTCTCTTGTGATGTGCTTTTTATAACAAAATATATTTCTGCCTTCATTACAGCTTTTTATTTTTGGTACACCAAAAAACGCCAAGAGAAATTTCACCAAATGCTAAAAATTTATTCAAATTCATAAACATACTATACATAAATACAGTGAAACCTGTGTAAGTTGACCACTTGCGATGCAGCACTTTAGTGGTCAACTTATAAAGGGTGGAGAATTTTTTTCTTTATGCCATTTCTTACACTATGCATTTATTCATTTATAACTAACTAAAATATAGCTTCATGTAATGACGTTACTTTAAAATAATAATTAGCTTTTTTCCCACAATTATCTAAAATATCATTAAAGAAATTTAACCCGAATGACTTACAATGTATCCTATACAACTTCAAAAGTAAAGTAGTACTTAGTTACAATTAAGATAAAGATCATATTAATTATGTCAGTTACTTATATGATGCTAAATATTTCCTTAAAAAATATATATTTCAAAATGGCTATATCAGATCAAAGAAAAAAAGAAAATTATTTAAAGAATTTCCCTCCAGGCAAATACTGGTCTAACATTAGAACATAAAAAATATCCTGCAGAAACTATTTTAGTTTTTTTTTAATATTTCCAAAAATAGATAAACAAATAAATATGCAATAATTAGGCGGTCAACTTACAAAGGGTTTTTTATTATACTCCCACCCAAATTTGGCATACATAAGTGGTCAACATAGACAGGTGGTCGACTTAGATGGTCATGATGGTCAAGTTACAAAGGTTTCTCCACATTATATAATATAGGACTCATTCCGTTCCTGAGAAAAGTGGTCACCTTAGACAGGTGGTCAGCTTACAAAGGTGATCAACTTTACAGATTTTACTGTACATATAGAAAAAGCGCCAAGAGAAATTGCCAAATCGGCGACATTTTCCTTTGCGCTCTTCGGTTGCTGTTATAATAGACAAGTACCTTTTTCAGGCTCATTCCCGTAAAAGTAAAAAATAATAATAACAAAGCATGAAATAAGACTTAATGTATCGCAAAAATACCATTAAAAATTTAGAAAAGTCAAAAAAAAAAAAAAGTGAAGTAATTAACCAAAAATTGAAAAATATAAAATTTGAAAGTAGGGTTTTGAGATGGGCAAAATGTGTCTGTCGGTTTGTCGCTCTTTTTGTGTCTGTCCCCCCTAATAACTTTCGAACGAATTGTCCGATTCGAAAAATTCTTTATTCGAAAGATCTTTGCGAGGACATGACATCTCATTTCCATATTTCCATATTACCTTTCGATTTTAACATTTTTTTTGTTAAATTTTGAACAATTCAAAAAATTTTAACATTAGTGCCTACGGGCAAAAATGAAGCAAATTATGAAAACTCTGGGCACAAGATTCAGTTCCTATGAGCAAGATCATTGGAAGAAGCTCTCGGCGTGAAATATTGATTTGAACAATTTTTGTTCATTTTTGAACAGTTCAAAGAAAAATTAACATTAGCGCCTACGGAGAAATTTCAATCCCATATAAATCCTGGTCTCACCAACGGATTTGCTTGCAAGGAACTTTATAGGAAAAATGTCACGCTGTAGAACATGTAGATACGAAGTTCAACGAGAACGGAACGAGCCTATTTTCCTACGAAATTGTTTGATCGGGATTTTTAAGGATATTTCTCAATGAATAACTAAATAAAGGGATGAGTGAAAGAATGAATGGATGAATAAATAAAAGAGTGAAAGAATGAATGAATGAATAAAAGAGTGAATAAATACATGAATGAGTAAATGAATAAATACATGACAGAGTAAATGAATGAATGAATAAATGAATGACTGAATAAATGAATGAATGAATGAATGAGTGAATTAATATCTATTATCCGTTGAAAAAGGCATATCTGAAGTAATTAAGACCTAAAGCTAAATGAGAAAGAGAGAGAAAGAGATAGCTAGATTATAAATTTAAATTTGGTGTACACGGGAAAATAGGCTCGTATAGTTCTAGACGAAACTTCTTGTTTTTTTTTTTTTTTTTAAAGCATTATAGGACAAAATGTTTGGCAGTTTCTCATTTTTAAATCAAAAAACAGCACATAAAGTTAGATAAACTTAAAAAATATTATCTTTGTTCCGCTTATTCAGTATTCAGTTGAAGAAATACAACATCGTAAGTCACAAATTTGCGATGTGTATTGCACAAACGGGCGAGTTTCGCAATTATTAAGAACCCCTTTTCCAGTACAAGGGAACGTTAAAATGTGACAAATCAATAGTCAAAGTAAAAGAAAGATTTCCAATTTTTTAAATATAAGTTGAAGAAACACAATCTAAGAGACAGTTAAAAAATAACAACATATAAAAGAGTTAAGGGGAGAAAAGGATGAATATTTTTGGGAAAAGGTGTGAAGTTAAGTGCAAATTTGTCCTTTCCCATGATGCATATTGTCGACTGTAAAGGTAAGTAGACCGTATTTAAAGTCACTTTCTTATTTTTCCGTTTTCTAAAATTTAAAAATTATTTTAAAAATTATGCTGTGAAATTTGTATGAACTGCAAAGTATTAATCATATAAAATTTTATTTGACTTTTAAACCAACGCGAAAATTAGGTGTGTACTTTGAAATTAAAGTTTTTAAAAATGTTAGCTTTATTCGTGTTTTTCTTTACCTGTTATCTATTGTTATACTATAACACATTATTTGATTCCTATACATTTCAGAAATAACTCGAAATACAAGCCCTTTGAAACTTTAAATTTTGTTTTATTGTTATTATATTATTAATTTAATTTTGTTAAGTTAATATGTTTTATGATTTCAATTTTCAGCTGAAGGCCCAAGACGGGCTGAAAATAATCCCTTCTTTCAACATAGCATACCGCAAACGGCGCTGCAGAATATATTTCACTATTTCGTGTAATATTGGTTCATTGGTTTCTTCGAATTCACTTTCATTATAGAATGCAAAATGTGGTTGTTGAGAGTAAAGTGATTATAATGGGCAATTTGATTTCATAAGAAATAATTAATTCTAGTTAAATACTTTTATGACACACGCTGCAGGTATTTTTTCAGCTAATTATAACTATAAATTAACAATCATCCGATTAATTAAAAACTTTTAATCAGTTGAATAACAACGATGCTTAGACTTTTACATTTGTTTGCCGGAATGCCAGAAGAAGAAACGATCACAAAACTCGTTTAGTAGGAAAAGTAATTTACCGCAATGTGTTCGGTTACATGAATTGACATCCACATATACATAGTACAAGAAAGAAATGTAAAATTAATTTTTTAAAAAGTGTCCTTGATATTTTCAACATTTAGCGCTATTTTGACGGTGAAGAGACGCGTTTCCAACGCTACTAATGGTATTGCTCACAACATACAACAGATTGCAGCTGTGTTAGTAACTTCAATATATTCTTTCATGCCTGAGAAAATCAGGGAAATCCGTGGAAAATTTGGAACTCACGACAGATGCTCTTTCGCAACATTGAATCCCGAACAAATCCTCGCTAATCACGCTGCCCATCATAACACAATCTTCTGAGCCGTCTCCCATCATTTATTTTTTAATGGAGGAATTATGACTCCGACATTTCTTCATCCTTAACGATCCTGAAGCTTATCCACCCACAAGGTTATTCGCACCACTGTGGCTGCCCTCCACCATTTCTTTCTCTCTATATGGCCGAATGCGTTGCCATTGCTTCGCGTTGCCATTGCTTATTTGAACTCTTAATTTGGAATCGAAACAGAAAAAACAATCGTAGTTATTAACATCATTGTGTTATAGTTCGATCACGAAGTTCTGACACTGGGCGCTTCTGCGCATGGCAGAAAAGGAAGAATCCATTCTAGTTTTAGAGAAGTTCGTTTTGCAGGTGCGTTTATCAGCATGCGAATCAGAATGTTTGCTCCTCTGCCTGTTGAAAGCAACCAAATTTATAAACAGGTATGTAGTATCAGTTTGGAAGAAATCAAGTAGCTAAACGAACTAAAGCGAGAACACAATGCAGCACATTCTTTATACCAACCGTTTCTCCCTTGAACATGAATCGATTCTTCTTGGCACTCTGCCAGTTAGTGGTTGGTCTTTTTTTTTTTTTTTTTTTGCCGGTCGAACAGTTCATAAACCAGAATTGCCAGATGTGGCTAAAATTAGCCATTACGGCTAGTTTAAGATGATGCTGGATTAAAGTATTTTTCATTACTAGCCACAGACAATTCTGGCTAATATTGGCTAATTTTAAATTTGGTTTTCCATATTAAAATTTATTATTTGTTTTTTCTTTCTTTCAACCAAGAAGATTTGCTTGCTTTGAGATTTATATACAATTACTACTATGTTCTGCTCAGGTGGCAGTTGTATCATTTGTTCTGTTGATCATTTGAATGATATTATAACAGAGAATGGTAAAGGTAGTAAGTATATTAGACGATATGAAACTGCATAGAACAAATGCACTAAAATAATAAAAAAAATGTAGTGAATGCTGTTCTTTCACGTAATACATATACAGGGTTGCACCGATGGGGGTAGACCAGCGGGACTGGTTGATCTAATCACTAAACGGATCACCATCGGATCTCAAAGATCCGGTGAGTAAAATTTGACTTCCGAAATTTAATTAAGTAGCATGTTTTGAAAATTACGTGAGTGAAAAACTTGTACATATTTGGAAGCTGAAGAATGTTCAAAAATAAGAACATAATTTATGGGTTTTAGACATCAGAGCTGGATATCTGGTACAAATCCGTCAGACAAGAAACACCGGATATCCGACAAAATAAATATTCGATGTTGAGTTTGGGTATCCAATTGGCATTATAGCAACAACTAGGGCAATAACAATGACAACAAAAGCAATAACAACAACAACAACTAAGTTTAAAGAAAATGGCTAATTTTGGCTAATTTTTTTCTCGCAACTGGCTAAAAGTCGTCTGGAAAATCTGGCAACCCTGTCATAAACATTGAACTAAAGGGAAGGTGTAGTTCAATGGTCATAAACTGGAGCGCGATCTGAGAGGTCCGTTTTGTCTTCTACAACCCGACTATCAGCCTTATAGAAGAAACTCCTCTCTCAGTAAAGAATCCTCAGTACAGTGGTCATTTTGGTTTCATTTTAAGTACAAAAGTACTTTTGCATGCATAAATTAAAGTACTACGAAGAACTCAAGGTTTTCCATAAAAATTTTACATTGAATTCATTCACGGAGCAAATATCAAGCTTTGAATGAATTTGGTAGAACAATAAATATATCTTCGATTAAATCATGAATTAAAGGTCTTATTAAATCATCTAAAAGTCTTACTTGACGAGAAATTGTAGCTCGCTGTCTTGCGTTGAAAGATTTAAGCAACCGCATGCAGCACAAGATTTCCCCATAACTTGGTAACCGTGACCACAGGGGTCGGCAAACTGTGGTTCGCGATCCGCACGTGCTTCTTTCACTACTGAAGTGCGGCTCTACAGAATTATAAAAAGGAAATTTGAAATAAATTTCTTATTTGTATGAAACAATAATGGATTCAGATTTTCTTAAAGTAAGAAAATTATTGCAAACAGTTATCAAGAATTTACAAAATGCACCCGAAATTATTTTACTACCAAATCTAACCGGTGAGAACTTTGACTCGAACTTAAGAAACAACAAATTGCGCATGACACCTGATATTATAAAATTTCCTAAAAGAAAATGAAGACACTCTTTTCATTAATCAAAATGGTTTTTATTGCTTGCGTGTGAAGTAGTTATGAACGCATGCTTTACATAAACGTATACTTAATGGTGTATTAAATATTCAATACATCATATAAAAAATATTATTTAAACCATAAATATGATTTACTAAATTTTCTTGACACATTTAGTGGTGAAATTGGTTTTTTAAACTCCTTTTTTTGCTGTCTAATCAGATATTCTTATCGGTTATTACAGGCGAGAGCAAGGCCGGCTCTAGCACGAATGGCGCCCTGAGGCAAAAAAAACTTTTTCCGCCCCTACTATATATTATGAAAGAATAGAAATTAAAAATGATCGGGCTGTCTGGACGAGACCAATTTTAGAAAACACTTATAAAGCGCGCCCTCCGGATACATTGAAACCCCCTGCTGCTGTGGAGACGAAAAGGATAATGTGCAAAACAAGAAATAACCCAGTAAGGAATCTAATTTTTCGACAAAGGAAAGAAAGGAACGGAAACGTTTCAAGATGTTCCTGATGTGTTTCTGTGTTTGATTTTATCAAATTAAGCGTGTAATATATATTAATGCAAAAATGAACTTAGATGAAGTTTTGATGTATCACTTGTAAAACTAAATAGATTAAAAATATTATTTATTTTTTTGTGATTTTGTGGTGTGTGTTTTAAGAACGACGCGCCCTGAGGCGGGCGCCTCACCGCCTCAGCCTAGCGCCGGCCCTGGGCGAGAGTACAGTCAGAGGCGGATTAAGAGGTTAGGTGGCCCTGGCAGTAAAATAAACGTAGGGCCCCCTCATCTCATTGTCCTGAATACTAACTTTTGAAGTTATTGTTAAGAATACTAAAATTTAATTTGTTTAAAAAAAGTAAAAATGTTCATATTTAATACGTTTCGAAAACTTCCAGGAATTTCAAGATTAAAATCATTGGATTGCATAAGGGCATTTTCGAAAAAAGGGAAAATTGTTATAAAATTTGCATGGAAAGCAATCTGTCGCGAGGCCTTCTTATAGAACTCTCTTCAATGAAATAATGGGGGGGGGGGAGAAATTTAAATATGGAAGACGCCCCTTATGAGTCCCTAGAGCCCGCCAACCGTTTGATCCGCCCCTAAGAATTTTTTGTATAATGCTACAAATTACTATACTGCATTCAGGCGGGCGCAAATTCTGCACGATGCGCTTGTGCGAATTCTTTCAGAACGTCTCTTTTAGGGTTGAAGAAAACCCGGGTTTTTCCAAAAAAATCAACCTTAATGGGTTTACTGGGGTTTTTCGTATTTTAATGGGGATTTTTACTGTGATTTTCTTAAGGGCGTCTTTTTGTTCCTTTTTAAGGATTGAACAATCCCCTTTTTTTCCCAAAGATCCAAACCTAATGGTTTTTCGAGCTTTATTGTGATTCTTTTAAGAGCGCGTTTGATTGGGCGGCTCGGCGCTTCTTGACATGGCACCGACGTGCTCGGCACGACCTTGCACATACGGACGATACGGACGGTGCGGGGCCGACTGCATTTGAGTATCTGAGTAAGAGAAAAAAAACTTTCACCAGTCAATCCGACTACGAAAAGGTTTCACTAAGACACGTCACTAGGGCCATCAAAAAAGGACGAGTGGGAAATTTGCCCGTACCCGCACTCCGCAGGGGTGGTGTAACCTTCTCTGCTCAAGAACAGTGGTGGAATTTTACACACGTCTGGAAGATTCTCCTTTTCATTAATTTCATGGTTATACTCATCAAACAAGCTGCAAGAATCCGTGTTTATATACGGTGGATTTATCTGATGATAGCAGCAAAAACTCATAATACGGGCTTCCATCTGGTGTTGAAAAATGAGTCACAGTCGCCCGCAGTCATCAAACGAGCGGATAACTCGCGTCAAATATTTATTGAAAGGATGTTTATGTTTCAAGATGCCACAAGAAAGCTCGTAACGGATGTTTCTGTTTCGCATCTTTTGCATCTCCGGGGAGTCTGTGACAGTCGCTCTTTGAACTGCATCACCAGATGGGAGAAAACGGGATAACAGATGTGAATGGTTGGGAAATGAAATTAATCAGATGTAAATAGGGAATGTTATCAGTTTTGAAAAAATCCTTTAAAAACATTTACGTGAACATATCGTGTAATAGCTAAAGCAGTTTAATCTAAAAAAAAAAAAGTTTCTGAATAACAATTTTAACTTAAATAGGTTAATAAACAGGTCCGTCATTTCGAATTTTTCAGGGGTGGGGGAGGCAAAGGGTATATTCTCGTTATATATTACATTGAAAAACAGCAAGATGCATGTATATTCATAAAAATACATTATATTCTCAAAGCCAAAAATTGGTGGGGGTCAATTGCCCCTAGTGAACCCCCTAAATGACGGGCCTGATAATATAACTCTTCTTCTTCGTGTTTTGCTATTATGTATCAAAATATGAAATTTGTGGTAACCAAAAGCATATATTTGCTTTTCCATATTTGGAAAATTAACTTTATTTCGTTTTTTGATTTAAATGAAAGGGAAAATGGGATACGTCACGTTTCTTGGACAAATAGTTGAGGAAAGAGGTGACGAAAGAAATTTATTAGTTTATAACAGCTTAACATGAATATATTTTCCAAAAAGTAATTTGAATTTAAGGAAAGGTTAGAGGAGTGGCGCAGTTAAAATTTTTTATGGAAATTTTTTTTCATATCAAAATTTCTTATATGGAATAAACTAAAAATCGTATGCAAAGGGAATTTTAAAATATGAAAATATCTTTTATATCAAAATCCAACTGCATCAACCCCACTTCCCTATCCACACTGCGGAAGATTCCGAACATTATCTACTAACATATCAAAACGGGAGTGTCCCCTCCAAACTCAGATATGAATGTTTATTTTATTATCAGACGAAAGTGCTCGATTTCTTGTCGCAGTCGATAAATATTTTGTAGCGATAACTTGTTTGGCGACATTCAAACTGCAAGCAACTCTTATTACGAATGGAAAGTTTTGCTTCATTGAAGATGCAATAGTGACGACCATGAACTACTATTTTTATGCTGCTTCGGATTCCCGTCACGCGTCTCTAATTCATCAATTAGAAAATTCGATTTGAGATGGAATGGCAATGATGGAAGCCATCGCGACGTAACATTTCATCCAGACCTTGAATTTAGAATATCTTTCTCACCATCGATGCAAAAGGATGTCTATTTTTAAATTCGACTTCCATTTAAAATAATCTGAGTGAGTTCTGTTCGCGATCTCAAGCAAACCGGATTACCATTTAGTATAGCAATATCAAACGACGACTTCTGATCGCAATTTCTTACGAGATTTATCTATTGTGATGGCGTTTTACAGCCATCACAATAGATTACATTAATAAGAGACATTACATTAATAAGAGAACAGGTTAATACAATGTATTTGCAATTGCACGTTTTCCAAAAGCTAATTGTATCTATTTAAAAACAGCATTTTTTAAAGTTGTCACAGGAGACCAAATGTGAGATATGAATTTAAACAGTCAAATTGCTTTCAAAGTTTCAATATACTGAATTAAGGAATTCAAAAATACGGGGTTAATTTCCCAGTTTTGGTTGCAAATTGAGTAAGTCAGTGATAAGCAAATTGATGAGAACAGAGATCCATGCGGCAGTATGTTTAAACTGAAACGGAATAAAAGTTATGTTCTTGCTTTCATACGCGTCACGTGATTTCACGCGCAAATGTTTTGGAGGTTCTTTTGATCTTAGAACATGGATGGCGCAAATTTTTCGAAAAATGTCGTACAAGTTAAATTACGGCTTACTGTTTTCAGGTGTCCAGTGCAACACTTTGCCCTTTGTTATTTTTCTTTTCAAAAATAATTCATTTTTGCGAAATAGCCGCGCGCTAGTCTAGGAACTTTTCTTTTTCTTTCTTTCCTTCTTTATTATTATTATTATGGTTATTATTATTTTTTGAAACGAGGCACCTATAAGCAAAGGGATGTAAGTGAAAAAATTGAAAATTTGGAGATAACTGGTGCAAGTGATAGAGAAAGCACCATTCTATATTGTGGCTAGAGCGTCGACGGGGTGGCGTAGTGGTAAGACGCAGGTCTCGTATGCCCAAGATCGCATATTCAAACCTGGCCCAAGTCGGTGGATTTTCAAGATGCAGAAAATCGTCTGCGTCCATGTCGTATGATTATGCGGCATGTTAAAGATCCCTCGAGTATTCGTTTGGTTGGGATACTCTCGGCTAAATTAAATTCCTAGTGCAGATTGCATCAAGCAGAGAGCTCAGGTGCCCCATCTAGGGGGAACTAAGCGTCAAAAAAATTGCGGCAATGGTACCACACCCATTGTGGTGCCGCTGAAAGAGTTGGTACCAATCTCTGGGGACGCACTAGGTCTGCAATGGTGATGATCAATACTGCAGCCCCATTAGAAAGAAAAAAAAAACAATATTGTGGCTGGGGATGTTAGTGATAGGTCCAACAGGTGCTGAGCCCCAACGTGATTTAGAAAAAAATTAACCATTAAAGGTCCCGTAAGTTCCAAACTTTGAAAGCGTTCTTCTCGGAATCGGTTTTTGGTCACTTACATCCCTTTGCTTCTCACTGCCTCAAATGTTGTTTTCAACGAATGTGAGTTCATAAAAGTAATTTAATTTGAACCTGTGGGCGTGACACGTGACACACACTGTCACGCGTGTCATAGGCTCGCCATCTCTGTCTTAGAACGAATGGAGGTAGATGGACCGAAAACATTCCACAGACTGAAATTAAACTGAATCTGTAATTAAATCGAATTACTTATTTACTGTTAATTTACAGCACAGTAAATTTTAAGAGGGTATACTGATGTTATTCCCCCCCCCCCCCAAAACTATCCTTCTTTTGAGGAAAAAAAATCGAGTTTGTTAAGGCATATAAATAGATTGTTCTCTACCAGAATACAGGACAATTCTTAATATTGGAGGAAAATTACGATTTCGTTGTTGGGAAATTTTTTTTATCATTTATCACACAATTATTAAGTTTAATATTAGACCTTCCACAGCGATGCGTGTCCTGAGATTGCCATTGGCTAACGTTTCTCCAGGAAAAATCGTCCTTGATTACCTCGCCCTCCCACGTACACTTAGTTTCGCTTCCTCGAGTCCGAGAGGTATCGAAGCACGAACTGGGGCACACAGGCCCCCAGAAAGGGCCCCACTGCGCGTTTCTACATCGCTGTCTAATATTTCGTGCAACGCCCAAAAGCCCTTTTAATTCCGAAACGTTCCGGTAAAGTGTCATTATGCTCCGATACGCGAACTGATGATGAAATCAAACTCATTGTGGAACGCATTTCAAAGCACAACAACCAAAACATAAAAGAAAGCTGCGTATTGTTCTTCAAACTTTTTTCTTACAGATAAAACACGTTTCATAACACATTTAGCCTTTTCAAACGTTTTGTTTGATGTTTTCTTAACTTACATAGAGCAGCAACTTTCAATGGGTTTTCTAGTTTTTTTTACGAATCGCTGAACAAAATGATCACCCAATAGTCTCAACTTAATATTGACATTTATTTCGAATTAAGACCACATTACATTACTCTTGCAAAATCTTACACTCACTCTATGAATTAATTTCAAATGATTTCACATTTTCTTTCTTTATTTTTTCTTTTTGTCACGTTAAGATAAAAGAAAACATTTCTTTTTACTGAGATAATATCCACCCCCCCCCCCCCCGGGGAGCAATCTAAATATACAGGGTGTTCATTAATTACTGCCGGGGTTTCCGTACCTCATAACTTTCGTATAAAAAATATTACGCAAAAACCGAATATGTATTCGTAAATTACAACTCAAAGAATTTTACGTGGCAACAATGCGATCTTAGCGCATTTGCAGTCTGGGTAATTATGGCGTCATAAGTAAAAATGGCATCCATGAAACGTTGGACTTCTAACACTGCTGGACTTCTTTCTATGGGGGTTTGTCAAAAACATTGTGTACAAAAAACCCCTGTGCCCTCCCTTGATGAACAGATGAACTGAAGCGCAGAATTGTTACGGCGATCCAAAATGTTACCCCATAAATGCTGGAGAACACTTGGAGTGAAATCGAATTTCGTCTCTATGTGTTACGAGCCACGAAGGGCAGCCATGTGCAAATTCATTAAATCTTTTTAATATCATTAACAAAATTCTTTGAGTTGTAATTTACGAATACGTAATCAGTTTTTGCGTAATAGTTTTTATTCGAAAGTTATGAGGTACGGAAACCCCGACAATAATGAATGAACACCTGTATATCGATCATGGATTGCTCGTATTATTTTATGAATTGTATTTCTGTCTAATTAACAACCTTTGCCCCCCCCCCCCCTATACTGTAAAGTTTGTTTTCGTAGTTCGCATGGGCATTAGTTAAAATCTGTTACTCTTCACCAAAAAGAATAAGTAGGTGTTTAAGTTTTCAAATGGCCTTAAACTGTACTTAATCCAAATCAAAGTTCACCTAAAATTAGTTTTCAGGTATTGTTTCGAACATTTACGTTAGGATTATCCCTTCTTTTTAGGCAGTTGCACCCATTTTATATTTGTCTGAAGAAGAAATGTGCTAAGGTGTATTTCTCTCATTAAACGATTTCGGTAAACTCTTGAAGGAATTTTAAAATGTTAACAAAGATTTTATCTTTCCCACGTGGAGTATAAGTTGACGAAGTAATAAAAGTTTTAAACCGCTCTATACCGGTAGTTCATAACGACAGTATTAATAATAATAGTAAAAAAAAACTAGCGATGCACCGATAAACAGATTGGCCAATTATAGAGAGTCAATTAATTAGAAAAAGATAATCGGCCGATAAATCAACAACCGACTATAACGACAAGTATTTATTTATATACTGCAATTTCTCCATCACCAGTCTTTCTGTTTACAATGTTTAACTTTTCAGAATTTTTTAATTTGTTTATTTCTATGGGTGATAGTTTATATTTTTCCTTTTCAATATTTAGTTATATTTTTGAAAATATTCTTTTCAAACATAAATTAAATTCATTAAAATCAAAGATTAATTATGATGGGAATCAAGGAAAGAAACATTTTCATGCATGAGTTAATTAACGTTGAAATGTTCAAACATATCAGCATCATCTGTAGAAAATGAAAAATTTAACACAGGAGGAAATATATGATGAATTTGCTAGTGATAAGTTTTGTTCCGATAATGCCAAAATGCTAATGTGTTTGCGTTACAATTGTAAAAGTACCGGGATTTCATTACTCTTAATAGTGTGATGCCCTATTAGCTTGGGCCTTTGAACATTATTACATTCGCAGAATTTTACACAGTATTTGTACCTTTCATATTTCGTTGCAGAGAAAAATTCATAGTATTACTAAATAATAAATTCTTTCAGTGCAATTTCTTGTAATATTAAAATTAATTTTAATTCGAAAATATTTTTTAAAATTAATTGCTAAGAATCGGTCGATGAAGAACAATCGGGAATATGGCCGATAATCCATTAACGCATAAAAATTCTCACGTACCCAGGCCCGTCATTTGGGCGATAGGGGGGGGGGGGTCAATTGACCTACCCCCTGACTATTAGAAATACATTGAATTTATACATGTTTTTATGTATACTTCGTTTTGTTTCCTGTAACATGCATTGTAAATATATATACCTTACCCCCTTTCGAATTTATTAAAAACAAATTTAAAAAAAAACGCTCAAGACGTAAGACACTAGAAGAAAAAAAAAGCTGAAACAGCCTTTTGTGCAAGGAAATTAATTTTTGAAGAGGAAAGGTAACAAAATTGGTCTAAACTTCCGAATGTTGCCACGCAAAAAGTTCTAAACTCCCATTGTCCCATTCTCCAACAAAATGCAATGCAAAACGTAAAAGATCCGAAACTGTTCGGTGGGTCGATGAAGGTCAAGGGCAGGCGCTCCTCCCCGTTTCCCCACTGCCAGCGTTCGAAAGGGATCAGCGCGGCTCCCCTGAAACACACGAATGGATTCAACCCCTGGAAAACTTTTAAAAGCAGTTGCAAAACAAGTTTTGGGGAGTGTCACGTTTTAGCAAGTAAACACAAGATAATGCTGACAAGTATCCCTAAGGAGATTTCTTGAAAACATTTCAGATAGCTGACATTTTCAATAGAATGTTTTTGAAGTGGTTGTGAGTTAAAATGCGCTTAACTACATAACTGAAAAGGGGAAGAGCAACTAGCAACCGGGCAAAAAAGGAAAATGTAAAACCTTGCAAATTTTTTTTCCATAAATAACGACACATTCTTTAAGAGATTCCATGAGGCCTCGAATACTTCAATACCTAATTTTTTTCACTCGATACAAAACTATTTTTTTTTCGAGTGATAATTTTCGATGTTAAATCTTCCATTTTCTACAGATGATGCTGATATGTTTGAATATTTCAACGTTAATTAACTCATGCTAGTGGTGTAGTACTGGAAAAAAAGGTGGGGGGACGCTTACATATAGAAACATCAAAATTGGGGGTACGCTTTTGCTAAAATTCAAAACCAGTGGAGGGACGCTTGTGTTTCCCCCTCGACTACATCACTATGTTTCTTTCCTCGATTCCCATCATAATAAATCTTTAATTTTTGATTGGAAATGTTTAGTTCTCAATAAGGTATTCATCTAATGGCATTTTTAAATTTAATAGCATAAAATGCTTTCAGCAAAATATTCCTGACGATTTCTCGAGTTTCTTAATCGGCGGGTACAATATTAACTTCAGGTTTAAGCCAATTTTGATGCGGTTATATTCAAAATTGTATTTGTTGATATAATTTTAAATTGTACTATGTTTCAGTAGCTGATTACTTTTCAATGGATTAAACAACCAAACTCAAACATGTAATAGGTAATTATGCTATAAACTATACAAAAGATTGTTTATTCTAACTGTATTTTATTCAATCGCTGTCCAAAGAAAAGAACTATTTTGCTACTGTGTGGAGTCAATAAATCATCCACGTAACTTGTTTTCACTCAAGATTTTGCTTTCACTCCAAGAATTTTTACAAGCATTCATCGTGAGGGAATTTGTTTCTAATTAGGCAGTTACGAACAAACGTGTTATTCGGTTTTCTTCAAATATCAATCTTCGTATCTGGGATCACCGAACGAATATGTTTTTCCCTAAAACACGCACTTAAAAATCCGGATTGGGCTATGTGCAGGAGGGAGGGGGACATATCCAGATTTTTAAGTGCGTGTTTTACGAAAATTAGCGTACAGGTGACAGCTATTTTGGGCGGCGCGGCCAAGTTTCGGAATTGAATGTCGGACAGAAGGACATTTTGGTTTTGAACCTTCTATGCGGATCTCCAGATCCAGAAGAAGGGGACTTGATGTGCTGCCTGTATAAGAAACGGGGCCTTCTCTGGGTGGATCTTATGTCCGCCGGACCTCTTGACATGGCCCTTATGGCTACTGGACCTTCTGTCCATCGGATCTTTCTGTCCGTTGGATGGACCTCTTCGACGTGGATCTTTTTGGTTTTGTATTTTTATTCGGCTCCCCTGACGTAAAAACATCCCCTCGAAGCGTTTTCTCTGACACTGGCTGCAATTTTTAAAAAAAAAAAAAAAAAAAAGTTCTATTTCTTTAAATTTTGGTATTTGTATGATGCAGAAATGTCATGAGATAACGGGAATAAGCATTAATAGTTAAAGAAAAAAAAGAAAGAAACACAGTAAATAATAATGAGAATAAAACAAACAAGCTCACCGTCGGAGGAGGATACTAATTAGTATTAAAAAAGGGGGAAATCTGAATAAAAAGTTTGGTAGCAATCCAATTGCGAGTATACCCGATAACGAATATTGTTATAAAACAAGTCAATAAAATGAATTATTAAGTAAAAATGTTGCAGTGAAACATTTTTTAGGTCCTATCATAAGAAGAATTATGAATGAGAGTTCGCTCCAAAATAAAAATTACGTATTCTTAATTTTAAAAAAGGCAAGAAAAAAAACTTAACTTTTACTCGTAAAGAATCTCGAAGTATTCCATTCAAAATGGAATATCGTATTAAATTGGCCAAATTAAAAAAATAAGAAGAAAGCTGATGATTTTAAATACATTCAAGAATGTCCCCCACCCCCTCCCCGTCGTACAGTTTATAATTTTGTTGTTAACATTTGTTTATTTAGAAAATTCATTACTTTACTTTTTAAAATGTATTTATTTTTTGACACAGTCATATTTTGTAGAGAAGACCCTTTTTATTACACTTTTTTCTTTGAGCAGCCACAAGATACAACAGTGTCTTTTATCACACAATACATTTTTTGGCACACTCAAGAAATCACCCTTATCTCCCCAAAGCAATTCAAACACTTTAATTTTTCCCAGATGTTTCTTTATCATCTATTTTGCGACGGCCTGTGTGATCAGCACCGACAATTACATTGCTTCAAGCCACTGGGCAATAAAACAGTCTACCCTACCCATAAATAATGAGCTTCATGGAGGTCCAGTCAAAGATTCAGGAAGAATAATTGTGTGTGGGGAAACGTTTTTACAACTTATCCATAATATCATACCAGATTTTCTTGGAAGTTCGGAAAATATGCCATCAAAGAGGTAGGAAGACCACAATTATTACCACAACAAAAGAATCGGTAAAAAGATAAACCCAATGAAAGAAAACTTAAGTGTGTTCTTTATGTGATTAGTTCAAATTTGAAAACTTTAGATGAGTTTTAAAAAATGAAATAAAATTTGAGCTTCTATACAATTTACCCCTCGCACCCCTAAGAAAAACTACAAAGAAAATAATTTGACTTTCTTTTGTTAACAATAAAGAGAGAGCTTCAAAATTTTATTTCAGCACAGTGAAACCTGTGTAAGTTGACTACTTGCGGTGGTCAACTTAGACAGGTGGTCACCTTATAGAGGGTGAGGGGATATAATTCCCCAGACAGCATAACTTCGTCCTTCGGACGTCCAAATGATGTCATTTCAGGACTTTTTCGAAAAAAACAGGACGCTCGAGGGACGTGTTTTTTTGATCCTGCGACGTACTGAGTACGTCCCAGGGAAGAACTAATGTCGGCGGATTGTCTGTCCTCAATTGGTCCTAAGGACGTCCGATCGTTCATGTTTAGGCTATATTTTGGACTAGCTCTCAATACGGTCCCCAGGACGTTAAGAGGACAACATATCGAAACGTCCTAGACATTCCAGGGAGGTCCCTAGGATATCCAAAGGATGTCATTTCAGGACTTCTTCGTAAAAACAGGACATCCGAGGGACGTGTCTTCTTCGTAAAAACAGGACATCCGAGGGACGTGTCTTCTTCGTAAAAACAGGACGTCCGAGGGACGTGTCTTTTTTATCCTGCGAAGTGCAAAGTACATCCCAGGGAAGAACTAATGTCCGCGGATTGTCTGTCCTCAATTGGTCCTAAGGACGTCTGATCGTTCATGTTTAGGCTATATTTTGGACAAGCCCTCAATACGGTCCCCAGGACGTTAAGACAACATATCAAAACGTCCTAAAGACATTCCAGTGAGGTCCCTAGAATATCCAATGATGTCATTTCAGGACATCTTCGTAAAAACAGGTCGTCCGAGGGACGTGTTTTTTTTATCCTGCGAAGTACAAAGTATATCCCAGGGTAGAACTAATGTCTGCGAATTGTCTGTTCTCAATTGGTCCTAAGGACGTCCGATCGTTCATATTTAGGCTTTATTTTGGACAATCGCGCTGTACGGTTCCCAAGACGCGGTTAAAAAGACAATACTTCTAAACGGCCTAATGACATTCCAGGGAGATCCCTAGGACATATGTGACTGTTCCGGCCCTCTTTTGGACATACAGATCATTGCTCCCCAGGACATTAAAACGACAACATATTAAAATGCCCACAGGACGCTTCCCTCGTTAGAATGATATCCCAAGGATGTCAATGAATTATGTGTTTATCCTCCCATGTCCTTGAGACTATTTTAGAATATTCCCATGACTTCTTTTAGGTATTATTCGGTGTTTGTACCCACAAGATGCAATTTTAATTCATCAATTCAACAGTAATTTGACATTTTTTTTACATGTATATAATTCCTCTGATTAAATGTTCTAAAACAGTTATCTTGTAAATGTAAATTTGTAGCTTGCAGCAGGAAATACTAAGGTTTTAACCAAATACTACTTTGAAAAAGAAGTATCCACAAAACAGCTACAGGACTGAATAAAACCAGTTGTGAATATTTTTTTTAATGTTAACACTTTGAGCTATATAATCATATACTGAAACTTGCAATTTATCATTTGTTCATTATGGAAATGATAATAAGAGTACTTTAATGAAAATAGTATAATCGTGTTGAAACAATTTTTGCATACAATTAAATAGGGACTACTACATATATCAGCAATTTAAATATATAATTTGTCTTTAAAATCTTTATTTGAAATTTCCCTTAAGCAACCCATATTAATATTTTTAACTTCTGCTCGTTTGAAATACAAGTTATACCAATATTTCAAGTAAATAATTTAATGCACGAGGAAAATATTTTCAGCGAGCTTGTGATAACTTTTGTTTCTAATTTCATGTTACCTTGGAATTTAATAACAACTGATATGACAATCACTGCTTAGAGTAAATAATTATTCATACTTTTTTTTAAAACATGTTGTACTATTGGATTCATATTCATTCTCATTTTGAATACGTCACAATACACAAAGTTTAAAATTTCAATGAAGTGCATATATGTATATATATTATTTTGAAAATGCCTCGAGAAATTTTACTAGAAAACAACTCTTAAAATATAAATATAATTATATATATTCTATATAAAATACGATTATGATTTTTTTTATTAAATTATAGTATTATAATTAAAATCAGAAATGATATAATAATTAGTTGATAAAGAGTTCTCAGTTTCAGAATCAGAAAAATCATAATAGAATAAAAATTGAAAAAATAAAATAAACACACGGTTCAGAAGCTGAAACCTTTTTTTATTATTGAAACATATTAGTACATAGTTATAAAAATCATGGAGATGGGAAAGTTTTTCATCACTTTCGCTTTCTCCTTCTCTGGACAGGAAAAAATTATGAAAGCAAATAATTATTCACATGTTTTGAAGTAAAAACAGCATGAAAAGTGCAAAGAGGAAAATAAATAATGATTTAACTCTTTGAAACTTCCCTTCACCTAGCTTTGTTTCCTAACAAAAATTACCCCCTCCCCCCCTCCAAGTATTTTTCGGTTTTATGAGAATTACTTTTTGTTTTGCAATAGTTTATTTTAATATGTTGTTTGTCAAAACCTTAACACCATTACATGATTTAAAGTACAAGTAATATATTTCTATGACTACTAAAAATGATATCCATGACAATGATAAATAAAGTGGTTTGCTTTTATGTATATTATTTTTAATTAAATTTTTATTACTAATAAGCATCCTAATGATGAGAATACATTTTCTTAAAATTCATAAAATATTGTTCATAGAAATCCTAGAATTCAACTATTTAAATACAACAAATGACAAACAACTTTTAAAAATATAAATAAAGAAAATAAATGCCAGTACGGACAAACTGATATAAGAATAATTATTAAATACAGTAATTTAGGGAAATTTTGAAAATTGGGGGGTAACATTGAACCACGTCATATTTTTTAGTATATTTGACTGAACTTAAAAATTAGGAGTAGAAAATTGAGTTAAAACCTATTTGGCTGAATGTAGCACTGGACCTTCTATTTTATTTAGTCAACTATACTAAAAGAAATAACGTTTTTCAAAGTTACCCTGAATGACTGTACTACACATACGTAGTATAGTGTTTAAGATTGCCTGATAGTTTTTCCTGATCGTTAGGCAAATAGCAAAATTGTGATTACAGCACTCTACAAACAGGTAATGAATGATACATAAGAAATTTATATGAAGTTCAAAATAATAACACAGACATTTAATGTAGAAAAATTATAGTCCAAAAGCAGCCAACTTAATAAAAGTAAATAAACAGAAATAAAAAAGAACAGTTTAAAATGTTTTTTTTTAAGATAGAAAGAAATTTCTACTCAAATTGACCATTAAAGGGTTTTTCATTTTTGCAATCAGATGGTGTAGACTTGGGGAAAACATGAATATCACTGGGTCTACATTCTATCATATTAAATCTACTTAACAACTGAATTACATAAGATTCTTGATCCATTATCAAACGTGAATGTCAATCTAATATACTTAAGAATTCAGAAACACTTTATGATTTTGACATGTGAATCTCTTTAGATAGTAAAGAAATAACTACTTTAGTTTCATTGACATTTGAGCCTGCTACTAACATATCATCTACATAAAGAGCAATTCTAATTTTATGATTATCACTGTTACGAAAAAAAGTACAAGGTTCATTATCAAGAGATTGAAAATTTAATTGTGAAACAAATTCAAGAAACCTCTGAAACCATTGACGAGGTGACGGTTTAAACCCATGTAAACTATTTTAAGTTAACATTTTCGTCCACTGTTATCATCATACCTTGGGTCTGAGCAATAAGAACAACTTCATTTAACTTATCATTTAGGAAAGCTGTTTTTACATCTAAAACAAACGCATGCAAATCTTTATTTAAAATCATCACAAGCACTAAACGTAAAGCTGGCATACTTGTCACACGGGAAAATGTTTCACTGTAATCCACTCCTTCTTTTTTCATAAACAAGACATGTGTATGTAATGACCGTTCAAATCACGTTCACCAAAACAAAAACGTTTTCTTCCTTTTTCAACAAACACTTTATCACCTTTAATTTCAAGAGTCGCTGATTTCAAAGTACACTTAATAGTCCCTGAAGTTGGTACTATAGACTTGAAGTATCCTCAATAAATTCATTCTTTATAACATATCCAGCAATGAAAGATACTGCGAAGAAGCACACTATTCTTCATTTGAACGTTTAACAGTTTTAGTCACTTTTAAAATGTCCCACTTTGCCACAATTATGACAGGTAATTTTCTTTCTGCAATATTTTGTTGAATGCCCCTTCTGCTTGCAATTTTTTAAAAAAAATTCTTTCGAGTTGACACGAAAGCAGTGTTATCATGTGTGGGCTTGAAAGACACTTTTTCTTTCTTTGAATAATGTAGAAGTATTTTCTCATCTAGCAGTCTTTTCGTAACGAAATCCAAAGTTAAATTTGCGTTTGGTTAATTTTTCAAAGTAGTTTTAACATTTTCAAGTTCTTGAGACAGTGACATCAAAATATAGACATTCGTATCGGTATCACTAACATCAGCACCTTAAAGTTTGAGATCAGAAATTAGTCTTATTTATCTCATCAATATGAGTTCTCATACATATCTCACGATTTTTCTTAAGAGTCGCCAGTCTCTTCCGAATCAAAAGTTGATTCACTGCACGCTTTGTGTCATATGTTCTTTCTCATTTCTTCCAAATTTTACATGCACTGGTTTCCTCTTGAAGTGATATATACAACGCTCTGCTGATAAATAGATAAAACAATACTACGAGGCATGATCGAAATAATATATTGAGCTACACATTTAACAGATACAGTACAACAGACTTCACAAAGAACATGACAAGTGTAAACTTTGGTGGATTAACCGTCTGCCTTCCCTGTCAAAAATGGTCAACTTACAAAGGAGGTCAACTTTACAGGTTTTACTGTATTTTATTTCATATATAAATACCTTTTGGCCTCATAACATGCCACAGCTTTCTTCCAAAAATGTTAAAAGTCTCCCAAAATAGCAATTGGTGTTAACGTTCGTCAACACCATTGCGTTTAGCCTAGAAAACGGGATCTTAGTACGTCCTCCCTTCACAGAAAATTGGACGTTATGTCGGTGACGTTTTAGTTATGGACCTTATGTCCGCATCCCGGTGTTGACTCATGAAACTGAATAATAAAACAAAACTAAATATTTTTCAAATGAAATTGGATTGACGTGGGTACCTCTCCAGTATATATATTTCTAGTTGCGTTAAAAAAATTTATTTATTGTAAAATCGTGTTACAAAACATAATTTAAACAAATTTATTCCACAATATTTGTGTGGGATTATTTTCAAGTTAATATGACAACGTTGTACAATCTTTCGCAAAATGTTTCGTTTCAATAATATTCGCCATCCGCCTCAAACAGTCATTTTTAGAAAATTTAGCGGAACAAGTGGCCTATTGGCAGTTAATATGTCTAACAATATAACAACATTTATTTTATTATTATTTTCATAAGGGTTCCGGACGGACAGAATGCAGCTTGCTTGGAAACATTGCAACAGGTGCCAGTAGTGCAACTGAGAATTTTGAATAGATATGCACTTTTAAAAAATAATAAATTTCCTCATGCTATCACCAGAATCTATACCACTGAACTGTTGCTTTAAAAAGAGTTGGGGAACAAACGGACACGTTTCCAAAGGAAACGGCAATTTTTTTAATGTTAGCATTTTGTTAAGCAACATGCTCTGCTAGCGAACCAATCACGAAATGTCGTGTGGTAGTAAATAGCAAAGAGTAGCGGTACTTCGTACGGACTGGGGGGGGGGGGGGGGGGCAACATTTTCACGGCATGATCAATATTTTTGGACTTTCGGGGATTTTTTTACACATTTAATTTTGTAATATGTGATAAATAGCATTAAAGCCCTTAAAATAAACAGGTTCATCTAAATTGCCATGTTATCAAGATTAAGCATTCGAAAATTACTCCTAACACTTTTTTAACTGTGAAAATTTTCTTTTTCTAACTTGCTATATGGGATCATTTATAAATGATGTCACGCTTCGAGGGGGGAGGGCGGGTTCGTGAAATTGTGACAAAGTGTGACAAGGGGAAGGACATCAGGCTTATACAACATAGCGTGACACGTGACAAACGGGGGGAGGGGGTCAAATATACCGGAAAAAGCGTGATATCATTTATAAACGGTTCCTATGTTGTTTTTACAAATATTTTCGTTTAAAATTCGAAAATTTGGTGTTAAAAAGAGGAATTATTAAAGTAGGAATAAACAGGCTAAACGCAATTACCATCCGTTTTTTCTACAAAAAAAAAAAAAAAAAACATTTAGCGTTACGCGTAGTTAAAATTTGGGTCTTTTTTGATAGATTTCATTCGTTCGCCTTTTAACAGCGATATGTGTGTTATCATCTTTTGTTGAAAAACCTCGAATTTCGACGCATTTTATAGAGCATTTTATTATAGATTTTTCACTGTGCATTCCTGTTAGACTGCTCTGTCAACTGCAGGGGAAAGAAGTGCAAAGTGGGCAATTAGCATTTTTTCTGTGATTCAAACTCAAAATTTAGAAAAATTTGAGCATTGGACGCCACGGAAAAGGGTCACCCTCATATTTCTTTTTGTCGGGTAGCAGAAGCCGTTTTTGTTTCTACTATCAATTTTACTCTTTTGAATTTGTGCTACAAATAGCCACCCAATAATCAATACAATTTCATCAATTTAGAGCTAATTCATTCTTAATTGCAGAAATGCAATGCTTTCTTTGACATATTGGAACATGACAACCTGTAACCCTATTCATCTTTCTAAAAAATAAAAATATAAAAAGGAAGGAACGGACTATGTCTGCTGGAACATAGACCGCAAATTTTGGGACGTAAACAATGTTAAAGCAACTATATAGATACATATTATATAGTTGGTAATTGCGCCCTCCCAGGTATTTTGATGTTCTTTACCTACACTATCCATTGCCCCCCCCCCCCCCCCGGAAAATTTTGAAATGACGGTTCTGCTTAGGAACCATGCCTTATCTTTATTATTTACCTTAACTAAGTCCCCCTTCCCCTCCTCAATGCATAACTAAGCAATGCAACTAACAGAGTCTTTACATCATGCTGCCGAATAATAACCCAAACTAGCTGCCAAAGGTTGCTGTTTTTAGAAAGCTTCACATTTGATTTCTACTAATTCCAAAACCGTATGAAAATAAAAAAATACATAACATATTATTTTTTTTTTTCATTTATTTAAGAGATTGAAATTTTCTTCGCAAATGCCACCAAGGTTGGCATTTAACGTACATTTCCGGGAGTGTGCCCCTTTTTAAGCATAATTATTTTGAAGTGACAATGAATTCACAATTTCAAGTTAACTGCAAAAGCTAAATATATGTATATATATATGTGTGTGTTTAAAATAACTTACCTGTGTCTGTCCACTCAATGCAACGAGCCAACTTCATGAAAACGCAAATTCAAGAAGGTCAAATGTAGAATTAATGTATCATGATATCGCCCGGAAAAATAAGATAAAAACACTCGAGGTAATATTAGTCTGGTTTTAATTCAAGATTGTTTTTGTTAACGAAATTTATTCCTTACACCACACCTGTCTGAAAGAGAAAACATCAGTAAGTTCCTAAACTGATTTCAATGTTATTTCACGAACAACTTTTAAGCTTAGGAGGTTGAATGATAATTTATTTCTTAGAGTGTGGCCCAAAATAAAAATGGCATTAATTCGAAAAAAATGCGCCAAAGGCGTCAACTTTAAACTTTTGTGCTTTTAATGTAAATTGTTTTTATTGTTTTTTTTTATTATTATTCTTGTTTTCAACTTGAAATATGTTTTATCTTCGAAAACTTTTAAGCCCTCACAGTTATGATCAGAAGGAAATTTTCTTAAGTCAGTGGGAGAGGGGGGGGGGGGGGTCTGTATAAAAAAATGCTTTTTTTTAACCAAAACTACTTTTTTCAAAGAAATTACTTTTGGAATTTTTTTTTCAAAATATTTTGCATTTTTTTATAGCTTATTCAAAATATTTCTATGATATAATATTTAAGTCCAAACAGTTTAGGTAAATAAATTATGATAGTTTATGATTTCAACTAGTACGCCCGGCAGTCATACGAAATGACCGCTGTTCTAGATATTATAGATTGTAATTAAAATGATTTGTGCAAAGGTGTCTGCTAATTCAAACTGAATTACCCAGATCAGGTGGCGAGGACGACCCTTTTCGCTTACAGCCCCACACTACTATACATTTATTTACTATATAATCAAATTGTTTGTGAAAAATATATATTTATCATCGAAAGAACTTATTGAAAATTTTATTATGCTTTTCAAAACAACAGTTTTAACGAAACTGAAAAAAGAGCGCTGCCACTCTAATAAGAAAAATATGAAAAGGGCAGACGATAAATAAATAAATTAAAAAGAAAAAAAGGATTAAATTAAATTCGCGTATACATTAATTTTTAACGGAGATTGCAGCGAAGCCTCACTCAATATGCTAGATAAATGTTATGATTATTATTATTATATTTGTTATACAATAACAATGGCAACTGCATTGATTTGTTTGTTCACACGGCAACTGTAATTATATATTTGGAAATGAGGGCAACAATGCAAAAATAAAATAAAACGGGTCAAAAAAAAGCATTGAAATTTTCAAAAAATTAATTAGAAAAAACTAATTGAGTCACAACTTTCATTTTTGCGGCGATGCGTTTCTCGGGTCGTAAGAATTAACCGTGCCGAATGTGGTCCCGATCGGTAAAACGGCCTAGGATCCTATAGCGGACAGACAGACAGACAGAATAAGCCGCTTATATATAAGATAATAATGTGATCATTTTAACTTTAGAATCACGTTCTTGAAAACTCTTCTTCTCCGAAAAATTCAATCTTTTATGGAACTGTGCGGCAAAAAGATGTTGAAGTTCAAATGCTAATAAAATCTACTTACTGTAGAAACTGATTTGAAACATTACTTCCTGACACATCTCAACTTATCAATTGAAATTTGAACATTTTCTCCATTTCCACTTCAACCCTTTGCCATTTGAATTGTCATTCATTGGAATACGTAATTCGGCGTTCTCTCGAAGGTGTCAAGAGGTTTGAATCAACAGTGGCAGGAAGAACGTTCCAAACAGAATATTGCAACGACATTTCGCGAAAAAATTTGTGATAAGATAATGGAACTGAATTGAAAAGCCATCCATGGAAAAAGACATTTTATCCATTCATGTCCCAGATGTAACGATTATATTTCATTAAAAAATCAATCATTAAAAGTGGTAATACACGCATACAAGTGTGATTTCTTAAGTAAAAAAATTTTTTTGTTCATTCCCTTTCCAAGCAATAGGATTTTTTAAAATGAAATATAGTTGTCACGTGTGGGGCACAAATCCACAAATCGTCTGTTTTCCGTGGAATGGCCTAATAATGCAGCATTGTCAGAAATAAACAGATGTAATTTGATGTATTGAAACATACTAATTTAGAACTCAAAGAGCAAAAGTCGATTCGTTTCAGTTTGAGTGCCATATAATGGGTATTTTTAATTTTGACTCGCCCAGCTACCGGCAGTCTGTAACCAAAAATGACTGACTAAAATCAGTTCTTTGCGGTGTAACATCGTTAGAAAGTTCTGTAGGAATACCGAAGGTTATTTCATAAATTATTAAATTTTAAGAATGTCAGGACAAATTTCAAAAAAAAAAAAAAAAAAAAAATGCTTCATACTGCACACTATGAGGCTGTGAAGTAATTTTTGTACAAATTTTCATACTCGTACGTTGCGTAGATTCTGCTGTACAGCGGATAGCCATAGTGGTATTGCAAACAGAAAGCTACAACTATTTTACAGGATTTCGAGTCTAGAAACAAGAATCCTGAAACTTTGTCCGTTACGGGTTAGATTCAGACTTCATAATCATCAAATCGTGGCTTCAATCTGTTCAGTAAATGATGGCTTTTGGCCTCACGTTTGCTACACAAACAAGATAAAAACATTTGATGAACACTTAAAACCACTTTATTACAGTTCGAAAGAACCTTTCATCAGCAACGTCTGTTGATGCAGACCGCCCGCGCAGAAAGTATTTTACCTAAAATACCAATGTCCACGGAACGCAAGAGCAACAACCGTATCTCAGAGAGTGCTTGTCACGTCGAGGATACACACAGATAACACGCACCTGAAGGGGCCCCGAGACTCCCTCACGTGAACACTTAACCTGCCTTATTTATCTGTGACAAATTGGCAACATAACTCTTGTGGGTTCCCTTGTTGAACTTGCGGAACAAAGAGCAGACGATTATTTCAAAATTTTCTCCCTGGCGAAAATAATATTCCCTTGATTGGTGCTTGGTATCTTTACTATGTATCGTTCTTAAGGTGAAATCGTTTATGAAGCAAATAAATAAACGGAGTAATTGCAAAAGCAATTTTCCTATAAATTTTATTTGAAACAATAGATGCATACGGATGGTAAACAACGTAACACAGATGAATAATGCTGTATAATATTTCCAGTATCATTTAAAGTATCAATAGAAAACTTGAAAGAAAATTGCTTAAACTAAAGCAGAGCATCTCTCATTTTTCAATCGCTTAGTGCATTTGAGATGGGAATCTCGAAAAGAGGTATAATTTTGATTACGCAAAGGCACGTTATTTCTATTTCCCGAGAATGCGGTATGAATTTTCATTATTCAACACTTTTATGCTCGCGTTCGCCCTTTAGTGAACGTTAAAACTATAAGGCATAAGTATAAAAGTAGGAATGTTATTTTAATTTTGAGGTATGTTTGGTTGAAGACCTCTACTTTATAAAAACTGTATTTAATAATTCATCACAGGATTACAGCATAGGTTATTCTCCGAAAATCTGAAAACTCTAAAAGTCGTAAGCCTATCTTATAAGTAAAGGCGCAAATATAAAGGAATCTGGGAAACACATCAAAAATGAGAATTGAGTGGAAACACAACCGGAAACGTCACTGAAAGTCAACATAGATTTATCAGTACGCTAAGAAAAAGGGCTTTGATACGCGTCTCCTAGCAGAAATGTACAGCATGTGTTATTGCATTATACATTGTCAGGCTCGTCATTTGATCGATCGGGGAGGGGGGGGGGGTGTCAATTGAACCCCCTGACTTTTAGAAATACATTGAAATCATGCATGTTTTTACGTATTTTGTTGTTTTCTACCTGTAATATGCATTGAAAATACACCCTTTGCCCTCCCCTAGAAAATTGAAATAACGGGCCTATACATTGTACTCCTGAAGTACTCCTATGTACGAATTATATACAATAAATGTTTTTACATTATTTACCGTATTGTGTCTTCTCGGATTTTGTACCCCTGTGCTCCATTTTTAAATGACGTTTTCTTCCGTTCACTATTTCCTTCGCAATTGATTCGCAAATCCTTTGGTGTGCTCTACCACCCCATAAAATGTGCCACTCCATTCATAAGACACCCAATATAACTGATCATCAATAGAACTTACAAAAAATGACCACCGTTTGTATAATCCCGACGGATACCGTAATTAAAGTTAAGCGATAAAAATCACGTGTTATAGGAAAATATTGCACTCTTCAAGAGATTATTGTAACATAAAAAAAATGCGATAGAATCGGGGTGAGGAGGGAGAAGATGTTGTAAAAATCTACCTATGTTTGTGTTTCTTAATGTTGAGGACTCTCCATTGCTTCCTTAGCTTATGCTTATAAACATTTACTTCTGTTTATGTATTTGTTTATTTTTGTTTAACTCACTAGTATGGCTGCAACAGAAACTTTAAGATAAAATATTCCTTAAAACTAAGAATGCAGCCACAACAAAACGAACGTTCTTTCTTCAGTGTTTGTTTTGTCTAAAAACAATGATAAAATAATAATTCCTGTTATCAATTCTTACGTTTCGTTCTTTAAACAATTTTACTCTGAAATTTTTTTAAGAATCAAATTTCCAACTAAAAGGTGGAGCAGGTTCGGCTCAAAGCCCCCTGAATCTGGAGACTTGCTCAGCAATTCGCCAATTCTCATTTGTGTTATAGATAGCGCATAAGGATTTTTCATGACCCCGATGACAAGAACATAATTCTAATTGCGTCACTCTTAAGTGCACTTAGTAAAAATGAATAAAATAAATATATTTTTTAAAAAAAACCCCAAGATCTTGCAATTTTAGATTAAAGAAAATACGTGACACACTGGTCTGACCTATATGATGGGATTTAAGAGACGTCCCGTTGAATTGAATATTCGACAAGCGAACAGTTGTCAGGTTATTCATTACGTCATCGGTATAAACGTCGTATTAGGTGACAGAACTGCCACCAGATCTAACAGTCAAAAAACTTTTATAAAAGGAAGGAAATTCAGGGTCGTCATTGTAATAAGGTCGATGGTAAACCGCGAGGGAATTTTCCTCTATTCTCTTGTGACTGACACATCAGCTATTAAATAACTTTTTTTTACCGAAGGGAAAAAGAATAAAACCGAGATCAGAACGAGGTGCTTTTCAAGCCAGCCGGTATTTGGCAACTTTTATGTAATTCTCTTTCTGGGGATGGGAAGTAATTAAAAAATGTCGGAACGAAAATAAGACGGGCGATCTATTATTTTCCTCCCCCCGCATTTATGAGAAAGTATAATGATCGGGAAAGAATTTGGCCTCGAAATTTTTATGCCTAGGCACGTTTCAGATGTCCCTGGAAAACCTTTAAAGCACCTTTAATGGAACGTTAAGTAAAAGCAAGCAAGTTGCTCGGACAACTTCAGCACTCGTATATCTGTGTGGCTATCATGAGATATGCGTTGTAATCAAGTTTATTTTGCATCGCCACTTACGTAAGATTTGCGTGGACGATGCGCAACGCTGAATATTTAACGCCTTCATTTACATGCTTTTGGTTTCGGATTTGGAGTTATCCGAGGGTTGTTTCTGTTACTCAGTTCCTGCTATTGACATCGCAAAAAAATCGACTGCAACAAAAACACCGAACGTAATGTTCGAACGAAATCGTTCGATCAAGATTAAGATCGAACATATGCTCTTGATCAGTGACGCATAACTGTTTTTGAAAGGGGAGGAAATTGAGAATACACATAGGGAAAAGATATTGGTAAGTGAAGTACTTTTCTCCATCGGACACCCTTGCACCTTTTAGAAACTATACCTGGCAACCTATTCAGATAAAAATTCAGAAGATTTTTCTTTAAAAAATCAGAAGAATTCAGAAAAAGCGGAAAATGGCGAATGTTATTTTTTGACCGGAAAAAAAGAAACCCTCATTTATTTCATTCATAAGATCATTCATAAATGATGTCGCGCTTCGAGGGGAAAGGGGTTCTCTGAAATTGTGACAAAGTGGGGCAAGGGGAGAGTGTCATATATCGATAACATCTTACTTGTCATATATCGATATATCCTATTTGATGTAACCGCAACTGTAGTGGTTGGTGTTGAATAAATGTTGATGTAATGTAACCGGCGTATTCTCTGTCTTAGAATTTACTATAATTAATACTGGTTTAACAGTATAATAAACAAGATATGGGCGCAGCCGGTAGCAGCAGTCGTAATGGATGATGAGGTCAAAGGTTACTAAATTTTATCGCTGAATTGTAAATAACTTTACTTTGGGTTCGCGCCAGATAGAACGTTTTGTTCTCAGTTTCGATTCGCCGTGGAATGATTAAAACCCCCGAATGGTCTTTCTTTCGACGGTAATTTGGCTGCGAACTGGAAAAAATGGAAACAGTCATTTGAAATTTATATGACTGCATCCGGTGCTTCTTCAAAATCGGAAGAAATGAAGATAGCGATATTACTGCACGTTATTGGTGAAGATGCAATCGAGAAGTTTAATACGTTTGATCTCAACGAAGGAGATAGTAAAAAGTATAAGAAAGTTCTTGAAGCATTTGAAAAATATTGTTTACCACAGAGTAATGAAAGTGTCGATCGTCATATTTTCTTTTCGCGAGTGCAGCAACCTGGTGAAATGTTCGATGATTTTTTAACTCAACTGAAAAAGCTAAGTGTTACTTGTGGATTTGGTGAATTGAAAGATAGTTTAATAAAAGATAGAGTAATTAGCGGTATTACTGATAAAGCTTTGAAAGATAGATTATTACGTGAAGGCCAGCTGACTCTGGATAAATGTGTCAAGATGTGTAAAGCATCAGAACTTGCAGAAATTCAACTGAAAACACTAAATGACGAAAATAAAGTAGATCTGGTAAAATTTAAAAAGAATCGAAAATCGTATGAAAAGGAATTTTCATCCAAAAAGAAACTAAGTGAAAATAAAACAAATTCAAAATAAAATGAAAATCCAGGTAAGTCAAATAAAATGTGTAGAAAATGTGGTACATTCCATAAACCTTATAACTGCCCTGCTTTCAATAAAATTTGCCTTTATTGTAAGAAACGAAATCACTTTGCCAAAATGTGTTTTAGAAAAAAGGTTAACTATATACATAATGAGCCAGTTCCTGTCAGTTACATGAAACCAGATTCTGATGAAAAATATATCTTAGGTGAAATTAAGGGGAATTCAAATTCTAATGATTGGATTGAAAAACTTAAAATAAATATTTCAAAATATTTATATGTTAAATTGGATACAGGAGCACAATGTAATGTTTTGCCATATAAAAAATTTAAACAACTAAAATTAAGAGAAGACTGCATAAAGAATAAACAGGCTATCTTAAGTAATTACAATGGTACTAGAATTGATGTTGTTGGTAAATGTATTTTAAAATGCGAAACACAAAAGGGATTAAAGAGTGATATAGAATTCCAAATTGTAAAATGCGAAGATAATGTTCCAGCTGTTTTAGGCTCGAAAACAATATAAGAATTGGGCCTAATTAGAAGAATTGATGCTGTAGAATCAGTAGATAATTATAAATGGGTTAGACAAAATTATAATGATTTGTTTATGGGTGTTGGTCAAATTGCTGATTATATATATGATATTAAACTTATGGAAGGAGCAACTGGGACTATAGAACCATGCAGGAAAGTTCCACTAAGTCTTATGAATTCATTGAAACAAGAATTATTGCGTATGGAACAAGATGGTATTGTTCAGAAGGTTAACCATCCTACAGAATTTGTAAATTCTCTAGTTGTAGTAAGACAACCAGATGGGAGCCTAAGAGTTTGTTTAGATCCCCAGCGTTTAAATGAAAACATATTACGAGAACATTTTCATATTAAAACTTTTGAAGAAATTGCTTCTAAAATGTCAGGTGCTAAAGTTTTTAGCATATTAGATGCAAATAGAGCATTCTGGCAAATAAAATTATCAGATTCAAGTTCAGACCTTACTACTTTTAATACACCATTTGGAAGATATTGTTTCTTAAAAATGCCATATGGTATAAATTCTGCCCCTGAAGTCTTCCATAAATGTTTTACGGAAATTTTTGGTGAAATAGAAGGAGTTGAAATTTACATTGATGATATACTGATTTGGGGTGAAAATAAAGAAACCCATGATAAAAGATTAAAAGAAGTTTTAGACAAAGCTCGACAGAAGAATGTTAAGTTTAATTTTAAGAAATGTAAATTTGGAATTGACGAAGTAAAATACATGGGCCATATATTTTCAAAGGAAGGGCTTAAACCTGATGAATATAAGGTGCAAGCAATTTTTAAAATGAAGACACCGATGAATGTTAAAGAATTAGAAAGTTTTTTAGGAATGATTACATATGTATCTCGATTCATTCCAAATGTTTCAGAAAAGACAGCTGTGTTAAGAGATCTTCTTAGGAAAAATGTAATGTGGCAGTGAAGCCATGAACATGAAAAATCTTTTAATGATCTTAAGAAAATATTAGCTGATAAACCTGTACTGCAATATTTTGATAACAAGAGTCCTATAACATTGTCTGTAGATGCTTCACAATCTGGATTAGGAGCTGTTCTTCTACAAAACAATTTACCAGTTGCATATGGATCTAAATCTTTAACAGAAACTCAGAAAAATTACGCACAGATAGAAAAAGAAACACTTGCGATAGTATTTGGATGTGAAAAATTTAATCATTATGTTTTTGGAAATAATTTTACTGTTGAAAGTGACCACAAACCATTAGAAGCTATTTTTAAAAAACCTTTGAATAAGTGTCCATTACGTCTCCAAAGAATGAGAATTCGCCTTCAGCCATATAATTTTACAATTACATATAAACCAGGAAAAGAACTTGCAATTGCAGATGCATTATCTAGATCATTCTTAGAAGTAAAAGATTATCCATTTGAAGAGGAAATTGAAGCTTATGTATGCATGATAAATGCAGAAGTTATTATGTCACCTGAAAAAGAAAAAATGTTTCTAGATGCAACAAGGGATGATGAAGAACTACAAACTCTTTTAAAACTAATTAAGACTGGGTGGCCTAATAATAAAGAAAAAGTACCAGCAGAAGCAAAGCCATATTTCCATTTTAAAGAAGATCTGACAGAAATGAATGGCTTAGTTTTTAAAAATTCATCTGTTATAGTTCCCAAAAGTTTACCAAGGAAATTGAAGATTTAATTTTAAATTGCTCTACGTGTCTGAAGTATCAAAAACATAATGCCAAAGAACCACTAATGCCAAAAGAAGTACCATATAGATCGTGGGAAACATTAGGTACAGATTTGTTTTATTTAAATGGTAAAAATTATTTAATAGTTATTGATTATTTTAGTAAATTTGTTGAAATTGGGCAGCTGCAAGAAATAACAAGTACCTATACTATTAAATTATTGAAATCTATGTTTGCAAGATATGGGATACCAAAACTTTTATATTCTGACAATGGTCCACAATATGCGAGTAAAGAGTTTAAGAAATTTGCCAAAGAGTGGAACTTTGAACACAAAACATCTAGCCCAGAATTTGCACAGTCTAATGGTATGGTTGAACGTTATATTCAGACAGTAAAGAAAATGTTGTTAAAAACAGAAGCTGATTGTAAAGATCAATATCTAGCTCTACTTGAATACAGGAACACGCCCATCTCAAACAATTTACCATCGCCTGCAGAAATATTATTTGGTAGGAAAATAAATGGACTACTGCCAATCAAGGAATCATTCCACCAAATCAGCAAAAATATCGATATCAGAAATAAGCTCCTGGACAGACAAGAAATACAGAAATATTATTTTGACAATGGATCAAAAGATCTAAAGCCATTAAATGAAGGAGATAATGTTTATATTTTTAAATCTGGATCAGGACCTTGGGAAAGTGGAAAAATTATATCAAATGCTAATAGACCACGTTCAGATTTCAAAATTTTGTAATCTGATGGAAATATAATTGCAAGAAATCGAAGAGCATTCATTATTGAAAGGTCCTACAAACATAAAATTTCAAATAAGAAAACCTTATTTATCATAGAGCGAAGAAAAGCTGAGTGTAAATAAAGAAGTGCCTGGACAGGAAGTTAGGAAAGAGGTAAAACAAGATATAAAGGTGAGTGCTACTCCTGATGCTAATATGTGTCCAGATAGAGTATCAATTAATTCTGATCAAGTACAAAATTCAATGTTTACAAGAACTGGTAGACGTGTGAAAAAACCTACATATCTTAGAGACTGTACCTTCCTAAATGTAATTTGTTTCTTTTTATTTTGTTTAAATATTTACATTTGTACTGTTTCTTTGTAAAAAGGGAGATGTCATATATCGATAACATCTTACTTGTCATATATCGATATATCCTATTTGATGTAACCGCAACTGTAGTGGTTGGTGTTGAATAAATGTTGATGTAATGTAGCCGGCGTATTCTCTGTCTTAGAATTTACAATAATTAATACTGGTTTAACAGTATAATAAACAAGATATAAAACAGAGGGGAGAGGGTAACAAGAAGTGTGATATCAAGCTTGCAACATAACGTGGCATGTGACAAAGGGGGTAGGGGGCCGTTGAAGTGTGACATTTTGTGACAAAGGGGGAGGAGGGTCAAATATATTAGGGGAAAAGCGTGACGTCATTTATGAACGGTCCCATTCACGCGGAGGATGGAGAAATACCTGCAGTTCTAAATAATCTAGTCAGTAAAGTTTAAATAATCCGATCATGAAAATTAAGTCTGAATCTACATCTAGAGAAGTATTTTCTATGTATTCTAAAAGTTTAGTAACTGAAAACCTCTAAACTTTTAAGTAGATAAAAAATACTTTCGCAGATGCAGAAACTCATATATATACGTAAAGGAATAGAAATTATATTAGTGAATTTGCGTATATTCATTGCTAAATAAATAGAAAATAGATGTATGAAAAGAAAAGTAGAAATTCTCGCGAAAAAAAAAAAGCTACTTTAGCATATCGACCCCCTGTAGGGACTTAATAATATACTAATAACGTCATTACTTATCTCAGGAATTAAAGTAAGAAGGAATTAAAGTAAAGTAAGAAAGATTTTTCCTGAGAAATTTAATGTCCATTAATAAATATGTTATACAAGAAAATGAGGTCCTCTATTAACGACTGAATTAGTACATCGATCCAATTAGGAAATTTTTGACATATTTTCATTCCCGAAATATTGCCAGAATTAAATATCCCCTGAAGAAAAAAAAAGAACCAGTATTGTAACAGGTTTTTATATGACTCATAATACAAACTAATTACAAAATATCTATCCATTCTTAGTTGACAATATTGGGAAAGCTGCTACCGGAAGAGTAAAAAACAAAACTCTTTTCTTTCAAAGATATGTATAAGTATTTTCAATTCATTTTATAAATAGGAATTAACATAGAATAACCTATTAAAAGTGCTCTCAATACAAAATCTATTTAATTATGTTTATAAAGCACCGCAAAACATTTCTGAACAAATAAGAAGCCTTGCTTTTATAAAATTATAAATGAAAGTGTTTCCACATAAAACAAGCTTTTTCTTTTCTATAAAGAAATTTAGTAAAACATGATATGTGCGGAAATGATATCTGAGCCATTTTCTTTTTATTCTATTTGTTTTTCTGTGAATGAGAACTAAGTGACCTAATTTATAATTTTACGAATTGGCTGTTTCACAGAAGGCAATAAAAGAGATTGAAAGGAAAATTAGCAAATGGACATTTTTCATAATCACAATAACTTTTTTCTTACTAACTCGGAGCACAGCCACTATTATTAAATTGTATGGCTGTTTATTCAACGTTTCCTTTCATCTATTTATTTTTTAAAGAGGTTTGTATGTTTTATTTTAAACAGTTTTTTCTTATTTATCTTTCTTCGTAATAATTATTTGTCAAAAAAATTACCTTTTTTGAACTCAAGGTTGGGGGAGGGGGGGGGGGGCGTTCCGTAGCTTTTAAAGGGTGCACTATTGCTCTGAGGCACCCCTGTTATTGTGCTACCTTGATTATGTTATATGTGCGTGGAGACTGGTGGTGTCAAGGTCAAGTGTTATTTGCATATTGCATATTTTCAACACTTATATGCAACGGCTCCAAAATGACGTCGTGGGCAAAAGCAAACGATTATCTAGTTCTGTTTTCCCATTGATGCAGCAAAATAATATTTCAACATTTGTTCTTCACAAAGAGTCTTGACCCGGTCACTTATATTCCGAGTTCCAGACAAAGCAAACAATTTTCTGTAATTGAATACCGTCTAAAAACACATGCCGGATTGTAAATTAGCGTAAACAATAAACGTTAGAAATACATTGAAGCAGTCAATAACAATCATCACCAAAACACGAAAACTAAAAAAAACATTTTTCATGATTTCACTCTTCTAATCAAATAACTATTTCAAGCAACTCTTCAAGGGAAAGAGATCGTTAATACATAACGGATCAATGGTATAACATTTTGCTTTATTAGCATATCAACACTAATTACATCATAAAAATATTAAAATTGACGCCCACACTGTCCCACAGTGGACCAGTAGGTAGAAGCTCGGTTCCGCAGAACAGCGAAAGTGAAGCAACATTGACTAAGGTCAGTGTTTGGGAGGATGACAACCTCTCGCGGCTAGTTCCTGTGGGGCCGTGTACGCTAAAGGGAGCTGGTGCACGTTAAATAGGTCGTGGCTCCAATGTCCTCCAAGTGAAACGATACCTCTGGGGGGGGGCCAATCCCAGGTGACGGTCTCTCATCTGGGAGCTGGTTCAAAAATTAAAAGACCTTTCAAAGGGGTGAAAATCGGACTCCTGCCTATAAGGGCCCCGTTAGACTCAGGAGCAGCGTACGAATTCTTCCTCGCCACGCGCGAGGACACGAAAACAACAACAACAAGATGCCCACACTTGGGATAGGTTTTGAACTTAAAGCATGAGCTTTAAATTTGAGCTAAGTGCTATTTTTAAGAAGATTCTTAGTATTTTACCAAACATCATGTTAAAGTTTGAGGAGGAAACGATAGTAGGTTGCATGATTACCAAATAGCTATTCTAATTCAATAAATGAGAAAACAAACAACGCAACTGATTTATACAACTTGTTGTTGAAATACGAAGCTTAGAAAAATAATTTCCACCACTGGAACTATTTTTTCCTTGCATGAATGATGTTTTGATCATTTGAATTTTACTTTACTGTCTTCATTTTTCATTAACGGTAGATGCGTGAATGAAAAACAATTGATTTTTCTTTTTTTTTTTGGTTTGAATGCCCAAACACAATATTCTGGAAATCCGCAAATCCCCTTTGGTGTATTTTTTAATTAGAAAAAGAAATTCCATGGTCAGTGCTTTTCGGTCGTAGTTTTTCCAACTGCTCTGAGGAATCCGAGATAACGAAGCCATCTGTTTCCTCATTTTAATGAAAGATCTGTCTTCCGAGAGCGACCGGATATTAAGCATTTCAAAATGTTCCATGTTTTTTTTTTTTTTTTTTGAAAACAGCTGGTCGAAATGTGCCTTGTAGATGCCACAGCTGATTAATGAAACGATTTACCCGGCTTAATGAACACATTTGAATTTTAGCTGATGAAGGGCCTTGTCGGTTGTAAGTAGATCATTTATCCATTTGAACCGAGTTTATCGGTTTCAGATACTCTTTTTCTAGCTAGAACAAAAACGGGAAACATAAAGCCTTAAGACCTATGGCCTTCTTATTTATTTATTTAAATTTTTTTAGTGGTGTAACCAGTTATTTACAATGTGCATAGATGTTTTATCTATTGCTTATATTTATCGCTTATATTATCTATATCTTATATTTATCTCTTTTATTTATGTATATCCATCAATTTTATCCCATTAAATATGGACAAATACTTCTTGAGAAGAACGATAATCCTTCAATCATTTAATTGGCTAAAATCTCATAATTAAAAAACAAATTATTATCGTTGTTGTCCTTAAGCCAATTTTAGTATCATAGAAAAAAATTGCAGTATTATTTATTTTTTTTAACTCAATATACTAAACGACAAATCATATTAGGACAATATTTTTTCAAGTTCATTCAGACAGTCTTTTTAAAAATATATATTTCATTAAAATATAGCTATATAGTCTCAAACAAACTGTTGTACTATCATCTGGGTACTTTCCAGATTGCATTATTCATGCACCTGGTGTTTTTTATGCAGTTCGTCTCAGCAAAAAGTAACTGAAATGATGTATATCAAAGCTAAAATAAGAGCACTTGTGAATTCTTTCTGTAAGCCGATAAATTTCGGGAAAAAATCATGTGCGTTTGTACAAATTGTACTATGGAGCTTTTGTGCACATGAAGCAACCCAGTAACGAAAATAAATTTCTTTACTTCCCAATACTTTATATTTCCATTATATATTCAATCTCTTTCTACAATAGATGATACCTAGAAAACTTTCTTAGACATAAATATTGATCGATAATGTCTGAAACATGGAATGTTTTTCAGGGGAAAAAGTCTTCCATCTTCCGCGAAATTACGGTTTTGTTATGTATTGCAATTTTCATTCGATCTATCAGGACCGCTTCTCAGAATTTTCCCCTGATAACTGAGAGACGTTCATAACCAGAGATCGATACTTTTACCTTTGCTTTTACGATGCATAATCAATGAGTTTTAAGTTTACGACGGCGAGATATATTCCGCTTGGTACTTGAATCGGTGGATTTTGTTTTATCGCTCTGGATTGATGGAGTTTGACTTGAAACATAAAAATAACTGAAGTTTTTAATAAATAAAACGATTTTATTAGGAATTCATGAAGGGGCAGCTGGTACCCCGTTTAAATGAGCATTTAACTATATGCAATAACTTAAATTCCAGACCATAAAATTAGCATATGTTTGTATATAAATGAGCGTACATATACAAGTGTATAATGATGTGCTTTTACAGTCCCGTTCCGAGAAAAATAAAATTATTTCTTAAAGAGTGAGGGAAGGGCAAACTTGTTTCAAAGATGTTTATTTCTTTATGGGGGACAAAATTATTAACTCCAAACGCTTTATTTTTCATTTATTTGATGTTTGTTGCAATGGGGAGGCAATTTTGAAAATTCTAAAAGCGTACATAAAAATAAGCTCTTAAAAATGTTATTAAAAAAAAAAGATGAAAAGCGGCATAAACGTCAAGATATTTAATGCAAGGATCTGAAGCAAAATTTTTCAAAGCAGTGAAGCAACGGGATTTTGCTTGAGACTGGAGTTGAGTCAGAGTAAGGCTGAACTTGATCGTAACTGTTACAGATCAGCAACAATTAATTGGACCCAGTTCAGCCTTGGCCAGATCAAAAGAAATTTGTTGTGCTGCACTGCACCGTTTTTAGCCTACTTTCCCATAAAAGTAAAAAAAATAATAATAATAAAGTATGATAGAAGTATTAAAAAAAATATTAAAATAATCTAATGCTTAAAAAATAGTCTCAATTCCGAGGTCGCAGCGCTGCAATATTTGCTACATATATTTGCAAACCCTCCTACTTTTCATATGTTTTCTGCCTTTCCACCCATACTGCAGATACTGCAGTTACTTTCGTTTCCAACTGCTTTTGATTAGCAATCCCGCAAGTAACATCATTTTTAAATCTGCCTTAATTTGGCGTCAAAGATCGCTGCCACTCAATTTCTTTGCATTAAAAATTCCTATATTTTGGAAAGCAAATTCCTATATTTCTTATTATTATTTTGGAAAGATGTCGCTGCGAGGCCTGTTCAATTTTAAAATGAGCCTTACATATTAGTCTTACAATTTTCTACAAATATTAGTCTTACCAAATTAGATTTTTTGCCCATTTTTGTTCTTGGTAGATAATTTAAAATTACTTTTTCTTGCACAAACACTGACCCTGAGACACGTTTTTAGATACAGAAATGTCTCTTCTACTATTTTCTCCAAAATCAGTTAAGATACAATTATTTTTTCTGTTCACGATTTAAAAAAATTAAACTTGAGAAAAAGAATTTTTTAAATTAATAATAGTACTCGTATAATAAAATCATTATCATAAAACATTTTAACCTTGAGGGGAAAAAAACTTGTATGTGCATATGCCCCAGTTTCATTCCTTCTGCTTACGCCTGTTTGTAAGTTCATGTCGGTTTGCATTTTTGTGAGTTTTGAATCAATATATATTGCCTTGCGATTAATATCTCTAGATTTGTTTTATCTACAAAATTTCTTCTTTTCTGCTGAGGGTAGAAACCTATTAATTGTGATCGTTTGCATTTCAAAAATAAGGAATGTAGGTTCGATTAATACTGAATCGAACCTACTGAACGTATAAACTTTTTAAACTCTTTCACGATAGGACTGAGGATAGTAGTAACAACTAACAAGACAAACTTGTGAATTTCCTTTTCGAATACTAGTCGTAAGAAATCATAATGATTAGCTTTGTAATGTTAGATTTAATTGTGAGAAAGTATGAAACATCACGAGAATTTTCAATAATGAAAACAATTTTTTTCTGTGTTTAGAGCTTATTGTATTATTTAAACAATCGTTTTCAGTTTCTAATATTGTTTCCTTTTACCGCATTGCGTTCTGAAATCGTGAGAACCTATTTGTAGATGGCGGTGATCACGAACGAGTCACAAGATAGACATTCTTCCTGTTCGAGTATTTTCATTAAATGAGTTTGATTCAGTTTATGAATTTATGCTTTATTTAGAGCTAGCAATGTTTTGAATTGTGTGTAAGTCATTAAAACTTAATCATGAAGTTTTATTTGTGTAAACATTTTTCTTCTCTTCATAGATTCCCTTATACAAGGCCGTATCCAGAGGGATTGCCGACGGGCCCGCCCCGCCCCCCCCCCCTCGAAAAATTTCGCAATGTAGCATATATTCCTCCCTGAAACTTTCCTCAACAGTAACGAAACTTTCCACCCCCACCCCCCCAAAAATAATTTTTGGCTACGGCCTTGCTTATACTGACGTAAAGCACATAAATAAGTTTGCATTTGTGTATCAGGGGTGCACCAATGAATAACGGGACCGGCCTCCCCAAAAAGCATGTGTGTAGCTCTGAGAAAAGTGGCTTTGCACTTACTAAAACGAGCATAAATTATCAACATCAAAAATTGGGGGGAGGCTTGTAGTAAAATAGTAAAAAAGTGGGGACATTATGATCAATTAAGCCTAAAACTATTCAGTACTTCCCGAAGTGTTCCATATGGAACCAAGAATCTGTTCCGTTCTATAATAGATCCATGTCGACGAAAGAAAAATTGGGGGTGTATGGAATGTAACTAGGGGTGTACGAGACTAGATCTCTAAAACGTCGAGCGGGTTATCACTAAATTCTAGTCTTAAAAAACGTAATACAAATTTTGCCAATGCCTAACCTGATATGTAGTTATGTGATGAGCACATGAATTAACTAGTTATATATTTATTAAAAATATTTCATAAGCTTTGCAAGTAGGTTCCTATTCTCCCTGTAACTTTAAAAACCTTGCACTTTTAATATCAGTAGGGAGGAAAAATATCATACGAAGGGTTTGACTTTAATTTTTTATTTCAAAGTTAAATTTTGAAAATGTCACGCAACAGTTCCACATTTTGCTCTCTCCCGACTGTTTTAGAACTGCTTTTATGAATCTTTATTCACCGTTTCACTCTGTTTTGTTACTTTTAAATGCAAACATAACAGTATTTGGCCAATTTTAAATAACCTATTTTTTACCTAATAAGAAATAAACCCCATATATTTACCTAATAAGAAAAGGGGTCTGCGAAAAACAGAAAAAATACCAACTGGTAGGGGCGAAAAAGTTTGCGAACCTCCATCCTAAACTGTCTCACAATCTAAAGTCCTATGGTATCCTCAGAAGCTGTTATTTGAGATAATTATATTAGGATTTGAATTTTTTTGATAGTTAGTTCTTGAATTACGAAAAAAAACTGCATTTTTTTGTATGGTCCACAACACAAGATTGAAATTTTTACTGGCCCATTGACCAGTTGTATCGAGAAACTCTTTTAACTTATACAATACAGACGATAACAAGAAGCATTATGACAACTGTAAACCTTGTTCAGCAGACAAGCAACAAGTTTGCTACTTGTTAACTGAAGCTTTACGGATAAGGGTTAACGTATGATGAGGATTAAGTAATCCCATAATCACCAAAAAGCGAAATAAGCAATATTCTGTTACTCGTTGAGTGAAGCTTTCCTCTTTAATTGAAAAATTTATGTACGTTTAGAAGGTTAAGAGAGTTATCTCTACCGACACGGAGTAAGTAACGACTCTGTTTTTTGTTACCTGCGGCTTTAACACTAACGACTGCTTTTAGAAGGTTACATAATCCTCCTATGCCGCAGATTATTAAATAGTAAAGAGTTAAATCGGCAACCTTCAGTAGAGTTTGTTGGCAAACGCTGTTGCGATGTTGGAGAGACGCCAGCATTGACATCGTTCGCGAAAACCTGCAACTCCATTTGGTTCTTAATCTCATTGGAGGCGACCTTCAAGCTAGAGCCGCATCGGATTTTTATTATACCTTTTATTTCCTGTTCTGCTTTTGTTGTTTTCGTCTTTCTTTTTAAAAAAATCCCGTCGCTGTCAAGGACGGTCAAACACGGCGGCACATCACGCGCTCTGCCCATTTCTGTCAAAAGCGAAGTGTTTGTTCCGTTTTTAAATCGCCGCCTCATACATCGGAGATCCTGCTACCACCTTTTCGGGGTCGGGCAGGCGTTGCTACCATGGCGACGGGCAGCTGTCAAATTATTCTCTCTCGAAAGCTATCTTGCGATAAGATTATTCGATTTTATACCCTGTGCGTCCATTAAATGCACGCGGTTCTTCAATTTACGTTTCACAACGATGCCATATTCTTCAAGTTTTAAAATGATTTGCATCTCCAAAGCGGGATCTGGACCAGAGTTGCCAAATTTAGAAAACGCAAATACGGGACAGCAGGGACTCACCGACAGAGGGGGACGGTTGCCGTCCGGATACTGGATATCCGATTTCGGATAAACCCGACAGATTTTTAAATATCTGGAATCCAATACCCAGCCACGACACGAAAGATGCGGTTTTCCGGAATGTCAATTTTGATTTTTAAAATTTAATTAATTAGCATATTTTGAAAACACATGGAAATGAAAAACTTACAGGTCTGAAACTTCAGAGCCAGATGTCCGTAACGGATTCGCCCCCGTCACACAATGGTCACCGGATAACTGATATCCGGCAAAATCAATAGCTTGGCAAGAGTACGGGACTTTTGCCGTCCCGTATTGAAGTTCACCGGGACGCGGTACAATTACTCAAAATATGGGACTTTCCCGGTAAATCCGGGACGTTTGGCAACGATCTGGAGAGAAGGTCCAAAACCAAAACGTCCACGGACATAATGTTTCAAAGTATTTGCATGTGATAGCGCACTCGGGAGTTTTGCTTTGGGGGAGGGGATCAAGGTCAGGATTAAAGATGAATCGGATATTGTTTGTGGCGTACATCAGATATCTAGTGTTTGACAGATCCGTACTGGATATTCGGCTCCGATGTTTGCAACTTATAAATTCTATTTTTAAACATTCTAAGGCTTCCAAAATCGTTGCTAGTTTTAAATTGACATTTATTTTCAAAACAAGCGAATTAACGAAATTTTAAAAATCTGGTTTTCGTTTGAAAAGAAACTTTTTAGGCTGCGTTTACTCTACGGATTTTCAACAACCGGTCGGATAACGGATATCGGCGGATGTCTTCTGATAGTGAGGGGGAGGGGGATCAGGTGTCGTTCGTCGTCTCCCGTCGTACGAACATGCTCCCATGTACTGGATACAAGTATGTAGGCTGCATCAATTGAATACAGGAGGTTGTAAAGAGGCTGGTGTTTTCCAAATTTCAGAGGGTTTGTGCGATTTCGGAAAATAACGACTCTGCTTAGAAAGTTGTCCCGATAGTAATCAGTGTCTTCTTGAAGAAATGCCCTAAAAAGGCTGTGAACGGGGATCGGCTTTCAAGGCCATCCCCTGTAGATAAGTAGTCGGCGCGTTTTTACGGCCACCTTTCCTTGTAATCCGACGCTCGCTTCAATTCGTGGACTGCTGCTTCTTCCTGCCGCATCCAATTAAGAGGACCCCTTGTCATAAATCTGAAGGGGCCGAAGGCTTCAGCGCAGCGGGGAGCTTCTCCCCGAAGAAAAAATATTCTTGAAGTAAACATGGCGACGGTGTCGCAGGGATGGGTTTCGTTCGTAGAATTGGAATTGTTGATTGATTTCGTGGATTTCGTTTACGTGGAATTAAAACAAACAATAATAATCCCTTGAACTTTTAACTGTTAAGTAAGCAAAGAATTTTATTTTTAAGTCACTGAATTATTTGAAAACGATAAAGTTAGTATCAGGTTTGGAAAGTTTTGCCATAGGCGGAAAAAATCATGGAAAAAAGAAATTGGTAAAAACCGGCCTGGCAAAAATAGGTTTTTGCGGGCCGTGGTAGCTTAGTGGTTAGAAAGTCGGATTTCCAACTGGAGGGTTGGGTGTTCGATACTCAACCCGCTGAAGACCCACCATGTACACTTGGGGGATACGTGCATGTAAAACCCGTGGACCTGAAGTCCCGAGGGTTTGGAGAATATTTTCCTCTCCTTTTCGAAGGTACCGGTGGTTGGAGAATATTTCCCTCCCCGTCAGTCTCAGGTCTAAAAAGAAAGGTGGCGCATTTGTGGCGGCACCATCTGATCTCATCAGAATACATTATCTGCACGTGAGCCAAGTCGTGCTTCTTCCTTTGCGGTACTCAATAAAAGCGGAAGGATCCTGATCTGCCTTAATCCCTGTTCACTTGGATATCCGTTAACAGCAACAAAAACAACAACACATTATTTTGCCACCCAAGTGACAAAAATAGGATGCACTGTGTCCGTATCAGATAAAGGAAATTTTACTTTCAAACCAATGTTATTTATATTTAGTTTGAATACCAAGTTAATTGAGTATAATTTACACATTATAGTATTAGAAATATGCATTTTATTAAAAGGAATCTAATAACAAAATTCAAAATGAAACAATATATAGTAAGTAAATAAATAGAAAATGAATTGAACTGTTCATTTGGATCCAATTAGTTTTCCACTGTCTGCTAAACAATTTCAAAATGGTGTGCAATACTTGGGGTTGGGAAGATGATTGTAGTACTTTTATATGTTATAATGTAGACATTCGACAAATGCTATTGGTGAATTTTAAGATTTGAATAGTAAGGACAGAGAAAAATGAAAGCGATGATAGTAACTATTTGTTCTTTTCTTCGCAAGCAAAAGGAAGAAAATGAGTCATGATGTCTTATAAGACATAACAGAAGTTTTTACATTGTATAATTTTCATTTAATTTTAACTACTTTCTGAATCTGTATCTTAGACTTTCAATAAATAATTGTTTAAATTATAGGGTTTATTAATTATCAAAATAAAGGAATTCAATCCGAAAGATATTTTAATTAGTTAGGTTTTTATTAAACTACAGACTTTACTGCCCATTAGTTAAGTACAGTAAGTATTTTTGCCGTTTTTTTTTTTTTTTTTTTCATTTACGACCTGGTTTTTCCACTATCCTGGAGGAAATAACTTTTTTGCCGGCAAAAAATACCAACCCTCGTCAGTATGAACTTCTGTCCCGCAGTGGACCATCAGTAGAAGCTCGGTTCCCGTAGAACACCGAAAGTGAAGCAACATCGACTTAGGTCACTGTTTGGGAGGGACAACCCCTCGCGGCTGGTTCCTGTATGCCGTGTACGCTAAAGGTAGTTGGTGCACGTTGAATAGGTTGTGGCTCCAAGGTTTTCTAAGTGAAACGATACCTCTGGGGGTGCCAATCCCAGGTGACGGTCTCTCATCTGGGATCTGGTTCAAAATTTGAGGCCGAGTAAGTCTTCAGCCCTTGTGGTTCCTCGCCCTAAAATGGAGCTGTATATCACCCCAAGCCAGAGGATTATTGATCTTCTGGATTTGGTAGTAGGCTTTCCTATGCCACGAGAATTAGTAACAACAACAACGGTATGAACTTCTACATCGGTGGTTCCCAGCCCGCAAATGTCTGCGGCCCACTCAGCCTGAAAGTAAATTACCTCGGACCATATTACATTATTAGATACATCTTATCAGTTGTAACCAAATTCAAAGGTAATTGGGTCCTAGGACCTAAGCTCTTGCCTAAATGCCGTGTATAGTCACGTGAACACTGTACACGGCAGACTGTCTGTATCACGTTCACGGACCTAGCTACAAAAAGTTCACTGTAACTGTATCATTTGCCGACAGGATTAACTAAACAGTTTGCGAAGAACTTCTTCGATACAACTCACACAACCAATTCAGGTATTCATATATTCCTATTGTTTCTTACAGCATAGCATTTGCCACTTACACTGCTTTAAAATATAATTAGTAAATTTATATAAAGTTGTTATTCATTTAATTTTAGTTTAATGGTAACAAAGGTAAGATGGGAATTTTACACAATTGTCGTTTGTATGTTAACACGAATTACGGTTAGGTAAAAAATGTTTCTTTCATTTCACGAATCATTTTAATTTCGTTCGAAGTTGTCAATTAAATATTAATGCTATTTATTTCATGCTAATACATAGTTTTATTGGAAGAATCTTTCGCACAAGAAAACTTAACGATACTGAGAAACCCATAATCCATGTCACTTCAAATTCAAATGAGTCTTATTCACTTTGATCATCGCATGTAATTGAACGATATTTATTGTGTCATTCAATTAAGCCATGTGTGACACAGTTGGAAACAATTCATCAGCAATTTAATAAATCGGTGTTTTCCCTGCTCTGATCCCATTTCTCACAGTGTGTACGAGTCACATTGTCCTTTCTGTAGTTGAAATTCTATTTCAACTGTAAAGCTTGTAAACATTAAACGGTCACATATGAATGGAAAAACGACCTAAGTCACATACTACTTGATGAACTTTGCTTTATGTTTTATTCTTTCATTTTATAACATAAATGTTAATTTTAACGATACGAGCCTACTTTCCCGTAACACCCAAATTCAAATGAATAAAACATAAAGCAAAGTTCACCAAGAAGTATGTGACTTAGGTAGTTTTTCCGGCGGACTCTTCATATGTGTAGAAACTAAATTTGAGGTATCCAGAGGCTGAAATTTTCTCGCATGGAAAAAGTGGCTACTCGTAACCTAGAACCCGTGTCTGCCATACATTTTACCCTTTTGCGCATACGCATACTCTACTCTCTCATATTTATAAGGCTTTTATTGGCAATTTAATTGAAAGGCTAGGCTAACGTTCAAGGTCGTGAGCTGAGGGCTGTGTTTTTTTTTATCACCAAAGCATTTTATTCATATTGCGAGATTTACTTAACGGTTTATACGGCTCTTTTAAATGTTTACCAATGAAATTCTGATCACGCTGGGAAATACATGTCACTGGATCAATTTAGAAATGAACATTAAAACATCTGCTCTTCTTCACTAAGATATGCTCCTCAAAACCTTCCGGTCACTTCTTATCTGCGAGGAGAAATTTATACCATATGTTCATTTTTTCTTACGCAAAATCCCAGACAGAATCCAACGCAACATTGAAAAATATAAAACAGGACCCTTTTTTTAAAAAAGAATATTTGAAAGGGTTGTTTAAAAACGACGTTTCGGATGGAGCCACCTCCGCTGTGCATGGGGGGGGGGTGGGGAGAAAGTATCATCCAAATTCAGTTTCCTGAACCTTCGTTATCGGTTAAAAACCGTTAAAAAATAGCAAGCAAATAAGCAACCGCACAAGCAAAAAACGAGCCAGCTGCTTCGCACGTGCTCCGCACGAGGACACGGTTTCTCGCATGTGACGTCATCTCTCCTCTCTTCACTTCTCTGCTGGGGGCATCGCCGAAGGTCCCATAGGAGCATCCCCGTTTTGCGTTTTTTATGTTTCTGTTTCATTAATGCATGTTTGCTAGCTACTCATTGTAAGGAAAATGAAAGGACGAAACTATATACGTACTATAATATAGGTAAAGTAGTATCTCCACGTTATTATAAAAAAAGTAATTGACTCTTAAACCTTTTATTGAATGCCTTTCAGTCTTTGTATGTATAATGAAAGTAATGACGAACAAATCAACTGTAATAAAAATTTTGGAAAGTTTAGCTGTTTTTGATGTTTTCAATTCTAAATAAATAAATACAAACATTAATTAACTAAATAAATAAGTATGTAAATTAATCATTAAATAAAAAGGAGAAGGGAAAAAATATATTATATATATTCCGTATGTCTCGGAGTGAAATTTCAGATATAAAAGTATTTTCTTTTTGCTACTTTACGTTATATTGCTTTCCAATTAAATAAAAATAAAATGTAACTGAAAGTAAAGGCGTAATCAAATAAATTAAGTGCTAAGATTTTTTTATATTTTAATATTTGCTATAGTCATAGACAGGGACGGATTTAGACAAGCGGGGATCCGCGTACAAAGTAGCAATTGAAGCACTCATCAAACAGAGATATCGACAATATTAATCAAAATTAGTGTTACAGCTACACATTTTTCAAAGGGCGCTAAATCGTCCCTTTTTATTACTTTATTATTTCTTTTATTTTTTAAGGGCCAGTTTGTTCTCCGTCCAGATTCCAGATTGTTACAGAGATTGACAGTTTCAATAAGTTCGCCCTTCCCTATGCCGTATTTATTTATTTATTTATGCGCTGACTGGGCCACGTCCCAGGGCGGCAGCAGCAAAGCTATGAGCGACAAAATAATTTTATTAATCGCATAAAAAAAACGAAAAATTTTGAAAGTTTTTCAACAAACTGAGCCATCTTTTAGTTCTTTTTTTAATTTCGATATTTTAAATATTATTTAAAAGGTTGCCACTGGTAATTGACAAGGCCTCCAATCTTTAAAAAGTAACGGAACCGGAAATCCGGCACGAAAAAATTTAAAATGACTGTGCCAGAATTTGTTCTTGTTCCATCTTCTCCGACTCCACTGTCCACTTATATTATTTCATTACAAAGGCATCCAAGGTATTTAGAATTTGTTATCGTTCCATCTTCTCCGACTCCACTTATATTATTTCATTACAAAGGTATCCAAGGTATGTGGTCCGTACATGTACATCGCCCTGCGATTATTTTTGCGCATGTTTGCTATTAATTGATCAATAAAGAAATATTTCTCTGTGCTGAGTAAAGTAAAACATTATCTTTGCAGTAAGTACTTTGTTATGCACACACAACTAAATTCGTCCGCTTTACTTTCAATAAAACATACATTCATAAGGGATAATATTTCTCCCAAGTAGGAAAGATGGAAACCGAGAAGAGATGCCATGTTGTCAAGAAGAAAACATTAATTTGTCCTTCCTTTTTTTCATTTTCAAAATAAAGCTACTTTTCTATAAAGAGTGAAAAGTTTCCTCTCTCTCTCTTTCTTTTTTTGAGGGGCCCACCTATACTCAAAGGTTTTTATTTTGGCCCTAGTTAGAATGATTGAGTGATTGCAAAATGAAACCAATACCATGTTTCGACTTTGAAAAGCTAGTATAGTTCGTAACTTGTTGCCTGCTTAATGTAAAAATTACGCACGCATATTGTAGATAAAAGAAATGTATAGGAAAAAATGCATTAGTAAAAAAAAAAAAAAAAGAAAAGGAAAGGAAAAAATAGTGATCAAACAAGCAACTTGAACTGAAGAATTTCGTGTCATAAAAAGTTCGACCTGTTCAGATTCTAGTGTACTCTTTAATTTATTAAAGAAGATTGACATAATTGGAAGAGAGTTTCGCAAAATCAAATTCAGGCTATACGCCACTGGCAAGCACCGAGTGCTCTGGCGCCTCTCTCTCTCTTTGGCTGCTGCTAGACTGGCACGTGGCACCTGTCCTGCCTCGTTAGAATGACACATTCCCAAGTGGGCAGTACGTAACATTTAAAAGAGGAAAGGAAAAAAATGAAAAAAAGATTTAGGAAAGGTCATCCCTCACAACATCATCTGCCTTTTCCTTCGGACCATCTGCTTGTTCTACGAAATACCTGCCTGCGCGCTGATTGCGCAAGGACATTGAAGGGGCACAACATACGGGCAGACATTAGGCTGCTGCTTCATTTGATTACCAGCATTTTCCAAACAGCTTGGAATTTTTTGGATCAAAAATCTGCTCAGGGGGGTACGCCCGGAACTTACATATTTCAGGAGGGGAGGGGCCCTTAATTTTTATTGAAAACTTAGTCTCGATACGTATTCAATTTTGTGGCTTCGAAATTTATAACGTTGACTTAAAAATTACACTGCAAAAACATTTTCCATCCCTCTGCTGTATTTTGGAACCCAATACGCGTCGTTGTACAACTTGCAATTCGAATAAATATTAACCATAAAAGATAATCTGTTAGAATTCCTTTTGATTTTTAAAGAAGAGAGATAATGGTTCAGGCACAATTTTGCGTTTTAGTCTGTCTAGTAATCAAAATAAATTATGAATCTAAAAATTATGTTGATGCGTTTAAAATTTGGAGCAAGAGCTTCTTCAAGTGTAACATATTCTACGCAAATCTAACAATTTTCCGGAGCACGAAGAAATTTAACTAAGGGTTAGGAAGTTAGAACTAAATATTCATACTACTTCCAACTTATTAGCTCCTTGAAAAACTGAACGTATAAAATAGAAAGTTTGAAATTTTGTTGCCACAGCGAAATTTAAAGTCGCTTAAGTTGAAAATATGAATTAAGACAAAAATGTGTATCAGTACGTTTGAGTGGATTAATTTTCAAGTGTTCGTGGAATTGTATATGTTATGTCTGGTGTGTCAATGTTCCAGTTAAGATTCTTGTATTAATATCAATAGGGCTCTCATTCCAACAAAGAAGAAGTAAATGGGCGGGGGGGGGGGGGGGTGGAGAGGCTAGACTTTTGAATGAGAGCATTTCCGAAAATTTCCCATTTAGGAAACGAACCTAACGTTTATTTAAAACTCATTTTTCAAATTTATTAGAAACTTTTAGTTTTTTCCATCAAGTAAAATGATTTGAAGTGACTTATGTGTGTATCGGAATTCTCTAATTTTCTGAAATTGCACGACTAAATGGCATTAATAACAATAATAATAAAATTAAAAAAATACATTGCCCTTGTGCATTATTTTAAAATTATTTCTTTCAGTCCAGGACGAAAATCCTCTTATTCTAATGCATTCACACATCACAAAACAACGTTATATGGGAGCACACATTCATTTTGTCTGTCTAAACCAGGGGTCTCCAAACTACGGCCCGAGGGCCACATCCGGCCCGCGGACAGATTTTGTCCGGCCCGCGGAGAGCTAGCATACTTGAAAGAAAACTCCTTCTAGAGAACATATTTATTTTTTATAGCAAATTAAATTAGTTTACTGAAGTAATCTATTTTTATGTTGAATAATTATGTTGTAGGGTAATCAATATGGCCCTAAGGCTGGAAAGTTTGGAGACCCCTGGTCTAAACGAATTAATTGTTATGCAAGATCAGCATTGAATTTGTACTTAGGTTCTTCCATCAATTTAGAATTCGTCTGTGACGTTACTTAGCAAGTAAATGTTTGTATGGAAAACATGGTAAATCCCATTTCACTCTTTTCGGGCGATGAAACTGTACACCAACTGATTTGCATCGAAAAAGAAGGAGCCCAGCGTAATCTTCCCCACTCGTCAAAATTCCTTTTAATTTAAACGAGCACAATGCTACCTCGGCGGGGTTCGAGGAGAAGGTTCTATCGTGGAGAGGGTGCAAGCATTTTCAGAAGCTCGAATTTCAATTTAGAGGAAAGTGCGACTGCGACTCTCCAATCAAAGGAGAGGATGCGGAGATTTTCCCCGTCTGGTCCTGCTGGTATTTATTGATATTTTTTGCTGGCTACAACTCTTGTTTTTCTTATTCTTTTTTTTCTGGTCTTTTCCATGGAATAGAATTACATATAACAATTGTTTAAAAGACTTTTGAACGCATACGAAACTTAGGAGGTTTTTATTATGTATATTAGAATTAGAGAATCATTCATTTATAGAGTTTTGCCCTGATTTAACTTAAAACTGTTTTGCTTTTTATATTTATGATAAAACTGATTTTCCACTCTTCAAAATTTAAGAGTTTTGAAGTTTTTAATTTTCATACACGTACATCATGCAACATGTTTGATGAGAATCCTTTGCAGTGCCTAGCCAGCCATACGTGACTTCTTCAAGCAAAGTGCATGTTGCAACTGACATTTCTACAGCATTAAGTAACACTGCATGTGCTTATAAGCGAATTTTATATGTGTGTATCAAGTTTTTAAATAGTTTTCAATATTAATACTTCCAGTGGAGAAAAAGAATTAACTTTCCACAAGCACTGTTAATCAAATTTAGCTATTAAAGCTAATAGTGTTGACTCTAGTACGATTGGACTTCATTAAGACGGGTAAACTTTTGAAAAGGGCTCTTTTCCAAACGGCACTATCCAGAATCCATTTTTTGGAAAATTTACTTCATCATCGCAAAGGCGAACCCTTCACAAAAAATCACGATAGATAAAATGTATCAATAATGATGATAATAATAATAACAATAATGTTTTTTGGTTACTTACAGAAAGTAGCATTCCAAGTTAAGCGTCACTTAATTAATGTAATTATTTTGTTAAAATTCTGTAAAAATCGTCATTGGCGATAAAATTTTGTTTTTTTATTATTATTTTTTTTTTTTTGCAAAAATAAAACGCACTTGTTATTCTACCTCAAAATATTTGCGTAGCAACAAACTACAGCTTCGCGATAGTTAAGTTTGTTGTAATTCCAGATAAAGAAAAAATTTCAACGATAATTTTTATTCTCAAGGCTAATAATATTTGAGGAAGTTTTAAAAGTTTCTATTCTAAAATTTTTTTAAAGGAGATGAGCCACTAATTACCTTTTTCCGAATGGAAAAAAAAAAAAGTTGACCAAAAAGGAAAACGTTTTGACGACTAACTCGGACTGTAACCTTATCAAAAGCAATGCATGAGCGCCGAAAGATAAATAAATTGGCGATTGTTTGCCTGCGATAAATGTTATCCCATCTTCCGGTGTGCAATCCATTATTATTTGCAAGAACACACCGGAAATTGGAATAGCTCTTGGAAGAAGTTCTTAATCATGAATGCGGGTGAAATTATGTTAAAAAGGAAAAGAAAAAAAATGAAACTCTAAAGGAACTTCTTAATCGAACTTGTGATAATCGAAGAACGTTGTAGGGTTATTGTATTTGTTTCATAGACTGCAAGCACATATCTCTAATGAATAAGCAGAAGGAAATGAGATTTCTTATAAGTTCTTTTTATGTTCTTTCACTGCATTACATTCTGATAGAATACATTTAACAAATGGTCTACTAACGTGAGGTACGCCTTGTATTAATTGGAAACGTATGCTAGGAAAAAAGAAAGAAATGATCAATTTATTCGTGGCAAATTTAAAACAACATAGTTTGAAATTGATCCGGGATTCAACAATAGATATCAGTGTTTTGCATTTCAACTGACGGACTAACAATGAGGTTGATATACATTTTGGGTATGTGTACGTTTCTTTGAGGCAGCGTTTCCTTTTGAACTCTTTTTCTTCATTGCGTAGGGTCGGGGAGGGGGGGGGGGGGAGAGTAAAGTGGTCACAATATAAAAAATTGTGCAAAAACGTTTTGGTTGTTATTTTAGATTACATTATTAAAAAACACATTGCATGAAATTCTGGGAAGAAAAAAAATTCACTAAAACCATTTTATGACGCCTTTTTTCATTGCTGTACCCTAGGGGTGTGTAAATCGGCCGAAGTTGAAAAAAGGCTGTATAAAAGCATTTTAACTAACCATAATGTTTAAAAATATGTAACAAGGGTTCATCTTCTAAAGAAAACTACTTTATTTAATAAAATTGGATTTATTAATATCTTCAATATTCAAAAGTTAGCTCCGATTTTACTTAATGTCTCGTAAGGTATTTCAGTCTCTTCAGCAGCTGCATTCATGGTTTTAAAACAGATATGTACCAAAACCTTCTAGGATACACAATAAATATTCCAAATTTAATTTCCTAAGTATCAGGTAATTATTATAAGTGTGCTTTAATTTATTTAATATAATAATAGATAACCATGAAGTTCGAAATTGTCTTTTATTAAAAAATTTAAAATAGCTGTTAATAAATGGTTAAATTATTTAAATCACGTATGAAGAGAACATTACTATTAATAAGAGAATCCTTTGGTAATAGTAGTTTATTAAAAATTCAAAAAATGGATGAAAATACAAATACATATTTTAACCAAGCTGTTTTTGATTGTCTCCCTTACATCCATTGGTCTTGTTCGAAATACTGCTAGTTCTTTAATTTACTAATACAAAACGCAAATTTTTTGTCTGTGAAGTATAAGTGTGTTTAGAAACGAATTACTCTTCTGGTATAACTTAAAAGTCGCGTTTCCGAAAAATTGTGTATGAAAAAGTGAACGCAAAGTTCAAAACATTGCTCCAATGTAGTTGATTTCTGTTTTTGGGTTTTTATTTTCAAATAATATAGAGATAAAATTAACAGCAGATGTTTTCTAATACTGACAAGAGATTTTCTCTATCACTAAGCACACAAATTTGTTTGGAAAAGGTGCCAGAGTGCCAGATTTGATCAGGGCGAAGTTTACGGAACAAATACAGGATGTTTACAGGGAAGAAATTCCGCTTCTATTCCGAAAAGGTGTTTCCGTAGCATCTTTGCCGACAGATTTCGCTGCTCGATGCTAGTACATTTGTTTCTGTTTCGTAGTATCTTATGTTTTTTTTTTTTGGCAAACCCTAACGTACATGATGCACGTATAATATTAACTGATTAAAAAACCCCACAACAATCTAAAAATTTGTTTGACAGTTTCGTCATAGGGTAACTCGAACTTGTATGATGTTTCTTTTGTAAAGAAAGATTTGGAAACAAAGAACTTAAAAGTTAAATGCCACAAAGGTAAGAATATTATTTCCTCGTGTATCATGAGAAGATAACGTTTCAAATTCATTTTTTCTTGACGCGCAAGAAAGCCTCTTGTGGTGTTGAAAATAAATTACAGGCCACAGGGAGTCCAGCTGTTACAGCTTCCGTGTTTAATTCGTCATTAAAGTTTTTCTATATCCTTGTCTCTCCTCCCCCCTCTCGTTCTTTCTTTTTTAAATCGAAAGATGTGACAGAACATGTTTGATCTTGTTCATTTCTTTCTTTTTTTTTTAATTTATTTATTTTTTTTTAATTTTCAAGTTGAATGTGCATGCGTTTCTTTGTGCTCATATCCCAGCAGTTGAATTAAAGCATGGTTTTGGTTTCAATGTTTTAAATATATACATTCCCCGCCGAGTTCGCAGCTGGTTCATATCACATTTTTTATCATTTCTGGTCCGAATTTTGTTTTTTTGTTTGCGTAAAACATTTTTTTTCGTCACATTTAAACGTGATGTAAGCTTTATTTCAAATGGTTTACATCTTTTTATTTACATTGTGCAATATAAATAGAGGAACGCGCGCTGTGTGTGTGTGTTTGCAATATTTTGATCGGACACCATGGGAAATTTTAAAAATTTTCTGCATGTTCCAACAATAAATGGCTCCAGGACCATAATTTTTATGAATTAAATTAGTTGTTTTTTATGTGTTTGATTTAAAACACTTGAACGAATATTATATTAATCAACTAATTAACAGTAAGCTACTTTTATTTAAACATGCACATACTATAGTATATGGATAATTCTTTTTTGTACGTGTACGAAAATACTTGGCGTAAAAGAGGTTAAATCAATTTCACTTTAAAACATTAGTTACAAATTGCATATCTGAACTAAAATGATCCAAAATTTAAAGCTATTGTAGAGAAAATGATAAAAAAACCCTTTAATATTTTAAGATGTAATATGGGTTGAAGGAAAAGCAAAATGTTATAGTACTTGAGCATCAATGCCTTATATTATATCTATTAGTCATTTTTTATTTTCTTGAATTAACAAGAAATGTTTTTTTGTACACATTCCTTTTATAATAAAATTGGTATTCATGTTCAAAATTTTCTGAGTTTAGTTAATTGGGGACAAACATGCGATTCGTTTGTGGAAAAGTAACGTGATAGAAAAATAAAGGGATTTAATTTTTGGATTCAGCTCTGAAAAAAACATAAAAACCTTAATTCAAAATTGAAACATTTTTCAAAAAAGTATTCTTTGTAAACTTATGTAGTTGATACTAAAAGATAAAGAGAAAGTAAAACCCATCAAACTGTTCAGGATTGCTATTTTAAATAAATTATGATAAGTGTTTATTTTGAGCTCATTTTTACCTTACGGTACTACTTTTGTCAAAATGATTTTCATTGGATTTTCACTAACTCAAATTATTACTTCTTCCCTTCGATTTTAAAATAGCGAACGTATAAAGTTAATATTTTTACGCATCAGTTTCTAACAAGAGCTAATATTTAACCATCAGCAAAGCATGCATTGCGATCTTTTTCAACCGCTTATTAAACCACTATTTTTGAAGCAAAGATAATCATTTGCTTCAAATTCAGTCACAATCATTGCTTCTCTTTAGGCTTTATAAATGTTTTTTTTAATATTAAATTTTATTAAAAAAAACTGTATAAATTTAACAGGCGTCCTCAAAAATCATTAAAATGAAGCTTAAGGTATATCGTAAACCTTGAGTTCTGTAGAAAAATTTTCAATTTAAAATAAAGCCAACTTATTGCTAATCCGGAAGGTTTTTGGGTTAGAAATTTAACGTTAATATCTTTGTACCATGCTCTAAAAAAAATGGATTGAATATACGTCTGAAATTATTTGTTATAATTCACTTTTTTTCTTCGAAACGAATTTAAGACACATTTTTCAAAGCGCCCTTAAATGGAATAGGCAGCCGTTAATATATTAATAGAAGCATTCCAATACACATCAGTACATTTCGCAGATTTCAATATTTTTGGAATAGTATTTTAAAACATATATTTAAAATAATATTTTGAATAGTAGAGGAAGGAGTAACGTAATTAGCGGAAAAATAATTGGTAATAATACTCTTCTTTAGAAATTTGTACATTTGCAAATTTTAACCAATCACGAGTATTCTCTTAACTTGAAAAAGAACTTTGTCGACGGGGAAAAGGTAAAAATAGACTCGGAACAGAAAGATAAAAAGATAGAGTAAAAATTAGGAGGAAAAATGGATTCCATATCATAAAAAAAAGTCACTGAGCTGAAAGAGGAAACGTCTTCTCACGAAAAAGGTATTCGAGTTTGTTCCGAGAACTTATTCTATAAATTGCTGTTTATAGCACGAAAAAACACATAGAATTTTTTGATTTGCAGGGAGGGTTTTGTTCATTAGTACCAGATGTTTACGTTTCATCAGATATTTTAAAAACTAATTCCATTAATTTGGGATGTTTTGAATATTAACAAAGGTGATTATTATTATTATTACTATAATTTAGTTTTTCTCAGTCAATCTTTAGTCGTACATCGAAATGTTTTCATTTTCTTCATCAATGGTTCAAAATGTATTTTGAAAACTTTGGATAGAAACTCATTTAAAATATAAATTGGAATTAAAACGGATGCTTGCATTGGATATGTTTTTATTTGTTCAAGTTTTATTGTTCTGGGATTATTATTCGCATTTTTTGTGTTATGTTAAGAAAATTCCCCGGCGTGTGCAGCGACAATAATAATAGCGAGAAAAGATATAAGCTCCATTCCAAACCACTCGATGGTTCTAACTTTCTAAAACCCCGAGATGAAAATCCGCTCTCAACAAAAAATCCCAAGACTTTGTCGTTATTGACGTTTCATTTTCAAATGCAGAAGAACTATGTCATGCATAAACTACAACATTTGGAAGAATGAAAAGTTTTCTACATCAATTTTGCAACAAATTCATTCACAGATGAAATAGCAAGCAGTTTAACAAAATTGCAACACGTTTAACAAAACAAAAAATACCTTTAATTAAATCGTGTAAAAGTCGTTACTATATACGGCATATAGCACTCCTGTTAGTAATGTTCTTCAGTGATTAAGATTGTTTGTTCTTGCGCAAAGTGAAAATTGCAGACGATAGCTATTTGAAACAAAAAACATTGATATTTTGAAACAAAACCATGATAAATAAAAGTTTTCTTGACAGATTTATTTTATAAATTTTTATTGCATTTTTCGTTCAAGTTACTACAAGCTGTTCCCGCTACTGTGCCCGAAATTTTTATGTGTATGTGTGAGAGCTAACGGCCTGAACAAAATGCTATCAATGTGGGCGAATATTGTAAAAGGCGCCTTTTTTGGCGCTGCATTTCTTGGCGGCAGAAGTCCTAACAAATTTAAACGGCGTTGAGGCGACGATGGCTTAAAAACTAAAACATTATACTACCGCTATATGACTATTTTTTTATATGAGCCATTAAATTTAAGCTTTATTATAGAAAAATGGTGCATTAACGGTGTGACTCTATAGTTATAGATGAAATTGAGAGGAAATCAGTGTAGGGCTGATAGCTTAAGTGGTAGAGCACTAATCGATTTTTACTCAATTAATTCTAATACTCTATTTAACGAACTTTAAAAAAAGTCCTTTTAAACACACGGTTCTGTAAGATACAATTGTTATGCTATCCCATAGGAACCGTGCATTTTCCCGGAATAAAAGGTAACCTATGTCATTCTCTGACCCCTAAACTACCGCAATGAAAAAATCATGTTGATCCTTTGCTCTGAAAAACGAAAACAATTCGATCCCACGAGAGCCGTAAATTTTTCCAGGATGAAAAGTAGCCTATGTGCTATTAATTGGGTAAAAAACAATTATTCGGGACTGGGACTCGAACCCAAATACCCCAGTTACGCTCTACCAGTTAAGTTACCAGGCCGATACCGATTTGTTTTCAATTTCATTTTTAACTATTGAGCCACACCGTCTGTCTTACGATAATGCACCATTTTTAGCCTACTTTCCCGTAAAAGTAAAAAAATAATAATAATAAAGCATAAAAGAAGGCTTAATGTATCGAAAAATATCGTTAAAAATAAAGAAAAGTCAAAAAAAAAGTGAGGGAAAGAATGAATGAATGAATAAATGAAAGAGTGAAAGAATGAATGAATGAATAAGTGAGTGAATAAATACATGAATGAGTAAATGAATGAATAAACACATGAATGAATAAACGAATGAATGAATAAATGAACGGCTGAATAAAGAAAAGAATGAATGAGTGAATGAATATGTATTATCCCTTAATAAAGGTATATTTGAAAAAAATAACTGAAGCTAAAGGAAAAAGAAAGAGAAAGAGATGGCTAGATTATAAATTTGAATTTGGTGCATACGGGAAAGTAGGCTCGTATAGTTCTAGACGGAACTTCTTGTTATATAATGATATCCCACGGGAACCGTACATTTTTCTGGTATAAAAAGTAGCCTCGGTGCTATTCCAGACTATAATCTATCTCTGCGCCAAATTTCCTCCAGATCCGTTCAGCCGTTCTGGGGTGATTGAGTAACAAACATAGATCCAAACTTTCGCATTTATAATAGTAGTAAGATTGTATCGAAACTAAATCGCGAAATTTGCCTCATTTACATACAAAGAATTATTGAAACATGAAATAAAAATATGCTCCTGCTCATTTGTCTGTAATTAAAGCTTGCAGTTTTAATACATTTTTTGCAATATCCTGTTACTATTTATTTTACGTCGGCCATAAATTTCTTCGCATGGACTCTCTTGTAATTGCGTCATGAAAGATTCTTGCACGGTATTTAAAAGGATAAATGTCCTTCATTTGCTTTTCAAGATGCATTAGAATGCATAAGACGACACCCAAGTTTATTCTTAACTATCATTTAGCTCGGGATATAAATGAGTCGACCTTAAGTAGTTCATCGCCATCTTATTTGAGAAGCCGAGATATTTGGAAATTTTAGTCTGTAGTACCACTACTACTAATTAAGAAGTTCGTTTAGAACTGAACGAGCTTGCTTTTTAGTACATTAAACATCGATTTTAGACAGTGGTTTTTATACATCATCGGCTCTACATTATTTCGCATGTTGCTTTTTCATCACTTGAAAACATATTTAATACAGAAAATTTCCAGTTATGAAGATTTCAGTATATTTACTTTACACATAAGTATAGAAAAATGAAGTATAAGAAAGGAAGGGAACACAAAGCAAAGCAGCATGTAATGGTTTGAATTAGAATAAAAATCACTAACAGAGAAAAATAAAAAATGAATAACTTGTTTTTGAATCAAAGTTGATTAACCCTAAAAATAATAATAATATTAATTCAAGGGTAAAAAATGATTTTTATTACAATAATAGCTATGCTAACACAAATATGGTATTTGAATTTGAGTACAAATTGAAAAATTGATGATTTCGTAGGTTAATTCTTTTCTTTTTTCTTTCCCTTTGCGTATAACTTTTTTTTCCTTCTCAGAGTAAAACGAAGAAAAATATCAGAAATTCAGCAACGAATTTTTGGCCCTTTTAATGACTTTTTAACTATTCTATATCTTTGACTATTATTTTCATTCAGGCACGGATACAGAAGAGAGTCGATGGGAGCATTTGCGCCCATCTCGCCTCCCTGATAATATTATTGAAAACTATATGAATAACGAACTAAAACTATGTTCTTTTTCCCCTTTAGAATAATTTTTCTGGCAACACGTAAAATCACAAAAAATTTCCCCCGCCTCAGCAAAATCCGGCATCCGCTCCTGTTTTCGTTTCATTATTCAAATTTTAAAATTTGCTTTTAGTTTCACAAAAAATGTAGCTTTTGATTGCAGTTGTAGTTAGGTACGCATACACCTATTTCTATGGATATAATTTAATACAAAACAAAATTAAAACATTCAACACGATAATTGTTCCAGTTTACATTTATATTCATTTAAAAATGTAAGCTTTAAATAGATATAAACCATATATTTCTGTAAAAAGTAATTGCACGCAATTAGAGCACAAATGAGCATTAAAATGCATATTTGCATGTTTTTGCATCTAGAAGCTCAACTGTTGCATTAAAAAAGGGATTCCAAGCAATCCCGAAACATATGTCTGCATTTTAATGCTCATTTGCGTGCAATTACTTTTTAGTTTACTTGTGCACGAAGTTTCTTTTATTTTTTATATATTTCCGCTTTGGAGAATTTCCGCTTCATACAAAAGGAATATCAATTAAATGCCTATTCTTCTGCCATTCTGAGCGGTTGAGAAAAAAAAATATTGTTATCAAACTTTCTAGTTCTCCATCTGCTAACAGTTGAGATATCGTTTTTCAAACTGAAGATGTTTATTTCCTTTAAAAGTTAAAAAGGTAACAATGACAGGTGTGAAAATAAAGTGAATAAACTGTGTGATAAATTCAAGAACGAAAATAAACCCCACAAAAATGAGTATGAAGTGTTAAATATGATAGTGTGCATTAAAAAAATATTCCTAGTAAAAAGTGGAACTACAAAAAAAGGTGTCATAAGGGCCATCTGTTCGTAGAGGCAGGTGGTGCATAGAGTGGATTCTTATTTTCTCTTTTGTTCGAGAAGGTTAAAACATAATTCGAATTTCGCAACTTTTTTGAAATAGGGAAGTTTGACTTGCTATTACCCAGGCTATTGTAGTGCGTTAACCCGGTGCAGTTGAATGCCTGGCTATCAAGTTCTGTATGGTTGGAGAAAGCGTTAAAGAGTTTTTCGAGCAAACGCAGCTAAAAAGTATTATAAAACTAAAAGGTTGCTTCGACGAAAATGATCAAAATTCATATTTCCCCCCATTCATACAAAATATCTCACGTAATTACTTTTTCGTACGCTTAATTATGTATATAATTTTACAATTTAATTACTAAAATTGTGTCCGGTTATTGCAACGACCGTGCACAATGAAATAAATAAATATAATTCTTACAGAAATTCATTCACGTATAAAAATTTATATCCGAAGAGGTAAAATATGTGAATAAATTAAGTAAAGACAGATTTTATACAATGCAGTGAAAAAGTTCTTAATTTTACGCATAATATAATAAATGTAATCGTTCCATTCCATCAACGGGAGGGGGGGGGGGGGATTGCTATTCGATCAGAGTACTTATACTTGTATGAAGTGATGTTTTCGATCAGAGTACTTATACTTGTATGAAGTGATGTTATTGTAACAATTAATAATCCATTAAAATACTTTTGCTTATTTATCAGATTATTTAATACTTATTACATATTCAGTATATATAGCTAATTTATACGATCTTACTATAATACTTTTTGCTTAATCGGTAACAATATCCTTATTTAAAGCGGTAGTGCTGTTAAAATTACTATTATACAATCGCACCTTCCCAAATTTAAATGTAAGTTATGACAAATATTGTTCGATAAGAAATCCTTTGCTAATTATTACATAATGCACCTATTAATTGGCGATTCTTTTCATTATTATTAAAATTAGTTTTAGTATGTCAATTTCTTAATAATAAGCACCTCCAAGAGCGATGGTGCACTTCAACCCCCCCCCCCCCTTCCAAAAATAGCTTAAAAAGTATTAGAGCATCATTTATCAAAATATGATTTAAATATATATTTATAGACAGAGAAGGAGAGAGAACATATAACAAAATGGAACCAGAAATATACAACAGCACAATTGACTTTGCACCACTCCCCTGTATGAAATTTCCAGCATAAGATGTCATGTAAATACACAAATATGCATGATATTTCTGAAGCTGGAAGAGGAGGCAATTGCGCCCTCCAAACCTCACTAAATAGGGTCTGAATGTCACACATGAAGATAAAAAGTCCTACTTTGCAAAACAAATTCTTAAGTGCAAATTAACGCTAATTACCAAAAGTCTCTAATTGTAGCTTTCCTTGCCTACATTCCGTTCATAATTACAAAGTATTGTAAAGTAAAGGTGGGGAACACATTTTTTTAGGAAAAAAAAATCTAAAAATGGACAGTCGCTTATTTAAATTTTCATTCTTTTTGGAAAAAGCGAAAAAAAAAAAGAAAAAATGGAAAACAAAACCGTAAATAGAAATTTAAAAACTAAAGTAAATAAGAAATAAATAAATTTAGCATAATAATAATAATACATAGTAATAATAACACAAAAGAAATTTAAAAACCAAAGTAAATCAAAATAAATAAAGAAAGAAAGAAATAATAATACATAGTAATAATAAGATAAAATTCATTTTATGTTCATGCATTCATTTTTTAAAAATATATTGCATCGTATTTAAACAAAACGTTATGGTTTATGAGATGAGGATATGCATGCGTGACTATCAGTCCTCCTTACCCCTCAAACTTTTAAGATTGTATTCCAATTTAAACAATTTTCTTTTTTTCGGTGTTGCTTGCACTGTTCATACATAAATTTCAACATACATTTTACTAATTTACTTTTTAAATTGTTCTTTTTCATTCAACAGAAAATTTATAAAAAATTAAATGTCTTTTGATTTTTCAAAATTTTTCGCGTACATTTCTGATGGACTTTTTTTTTTTTTTCATTTTTTAAAAATTTTACATCCAAATGTGTACTATATTGCAATATTTTTCGTGTATCAATACTTTAATCCACAATCTAACATTAGCATAATGTTTAAAATTACTTTACATATATTATGAAAAATAAAAGTCATAAAGTGGCCTCTTTTATAAAAATTGTGCTACTAAATTTAAAGTGTCTATTGGCTACTATCTAAATATCTGAACTTTCAGGTCTGGTTAACCGAATATGATTTTATTTAACAATCAATAAGAAAACTCTGGTTCACAGATTTTGAATAAAATATGAAGATAAAACTTTTTAAAATGTAAAAAAAATAACTTTTAGCTGGTAAGAAATGGTAGTATTAAAATAACTATCATTGTAATTAATCGGTGTGGGCCGATTAATCGGTAATCAGTAATCAGCCAATTTGTTTATCGGTGCATCCCTACAAATTGTCTCAAATACTTTTTAAAGGATTGGTAGTGATCGTAAACAACTTGAAATAAAACGATTTTTAAATGTTTCCCTTTTCTTGAACAATACTTTCTCTAAAGTAACATGCGTCATTAATCGATTTTTTTCTAAAAACAGAAAATGCGATTAGTCACTTTGATCAGTCGATTAATCATCACTGTTCCCCTTTTCCCAACGATTCTCTAAAATGGTACCTCATTCTGCTCCACATATTTATAATTAACTTAATCTTAAATATCAAAGTTTTTTCTTTGCGTCATGAGTACACGATCTTTTGTTATAATGGTAATATACCGTTTTTAGCATACTTTCCCTTAAAAGTAAAAAAATAAATAAAGTGTGAAAGAAGGCTTAATGTATCGTAAAAATATTATTGAAAATAAAGAAAAGTCAAAAATAAGTGAAGTAATTAAAATAAAGATTGAAAAATAAAAAAATTGAAAGTAGGGTTTTCAGATGGGGGGAAATGTGTCTGTCGGTTTGTCTGTCCCCCCTAAACACTTTTGAGGGAATTGTCCCATTCGAACGATTTTTTTTTTTTTTTTGCATTCGAAAGATCTCGGCGAGAACATCTCATTTCCATATTTTACCTTTTGATTTGAACTGTTCAAAAAATTTTAACATTAGCGCCTGTGGGGAAAATGAAGCAAATGATGTAAACTCTGGGCACAAGATCCAAGTTCCTATGAGCAAGCTTATTGGAAGAAGCTCTCGGCGTGAAATATTGGTTTGAACAATTTTCGTTCATTTTGAACAGTTCAAAAAAAAATAATAATAATAATTACGGGGAAAGTTCAATCCCAATAAATCTTGATCAAACCGACGGATTTGCTTGAAACAAACTCTATCGAAAGAAGTTAAGCAGTAGAACATGTATAGATACGAAGTTCAACAAGAGCTAAACGAGCCTATTTTCCTATGAAATGTTTTGATCGAGATTTTCAAGGATATTTCTCAATGAATGAATGAATGAATAAATGATAATTCAGAGTGAATAAATGAATGAATAAATGAGTGAAAAAATGAAAAATATAAGATAAGTGTATAAATACATGAATGAGTAAATCATTTAATGAATGAATGAGTGAATGAATATGTATAAATTGTTGACAACTGTATATTTGAAGCATTTAAGAACTATAGCCAAATGAGAGGGAGAGAGGTAGCTTGATTATAAATTTGAATTTGGGAATATTGTATACGAGAAAGTAGGCTCGTCTAGTTCTAGACGGAACTTTTTGTTTATTCATAAAAACGAGTGAAAGAAGGATTTATTATTTTAATACCCTTTTCCTTCACTAAGTGCTTCATGAATAACATGAAGAATTTTTACTGTGCAAATTTTCAGGAAAAATTGGATTTTCAAATTATAGAGACAAGAGGAAATAGTGTTATATGAGGCAGGGGCGCACTAATGCCGGGATGCAATTTCGGCATTAGTGCTTTTTGTGAAAATTAATTTTCCTTTTCTCACAAAATTTGTAATTTTTTTGCTCTTTTTATACTTTATCATTAAGCTTTCATCGTTTTTAAATTTCTTAATGCAGAGTAATTAGAATAACGTTGCTCTCTTTGACCCTACATGGAACTCGTCCTGAACGACGCATGTCAATCGCTTCTAAAGCTTTTTACGTAGCTGCCCCATTTTTAACAGTTAAATAACCCGCTACACCACACACACACATACCCATAATTTTCGCGCAAATAATAATTGGAAGGGGAAAAAAGCAGATATTCATCAGAAGTGTGAAAGCCTTTCTGAGAGGGTTTTAAAATGATATTGTTTGTTATATCATTATCAATTCTAAACTTTTTTTCTAAAAATGTGACAACTGAATTCCATCACAAAACCAATCAGAAGATGAGTGAATTACTCTCATTAGATTCATGTGTCTGTAAGTACCCCATAAAAAATTTAAAAGATTCTTAAATTGTTTTAACATAAAATTACCGATCGTGTTTCAACTTTAAGATTCGTTAAGATTTTTTCACTATCCATCTGGTGGAGATTCTGTTACGAAAATATTTCCAGAAATTAAAAAAACAAAATAATTATTCCAACCATTTTCTTCAACGTTCTCCAAAAATTTACTTTTAGATTTTTTTATTGTTTGGTTTCGATTACAAGAATTCACTCAATAAATTATAATCCATTATAACACTATAGTCTCCCATTTTAAGAGCATAATTCCCTTCTTAAAATTCTTAACAATGATCTTTTGTCCTGACCCTTTTAGCTTTTGCGATTATGCTCGAATATTTTTTTTAAAGCGGAAATTTTCTTTTATTTACGAAAAAGGAGTCTTTTCTTTTCAATATTTCTCTAAAATCTTTATTGCAGGACTCTACGGTCGGGAATAATATTTCATACGAAAAGCTCTTTTTCTTTATAAAAAGGAAGTCGATGTAAACATGAATAAAGTATCCATTTTCAGTACTTACCATGCTTACATTCGCTTAGTTCCAAAATTATTTCTTAACGTTGTTTCATTGCTGAAGCATTCGTTTTTATTTCTTCTTTAAAACTTTTAAAGATCTTATTTTAAGAAATTTGATAAGGCAAAATTACTCATTGGAAAAGGATAATAATGGATATTCATTACATGTTTCTCATTCTGAAGAATTACTGAAACGTTTTTGCATGATTCTTAATATCTTAATTTACGACATCAAAAACACTCCTGTTACTTTTATTCCAGCACATTAATCACTAATTCCTATGGTAGATGCAGAAACAGCACGGTCTCCCACTGTACAGTTCTACAACCAACCAAAGCGATCTGCCTGGCAGAGTGCCAAGAAGAATCCATTCGTGTTCAAGGGGGGGGGGGGGACTGCTGGTATAAGGGATGGGCCGTGTTTGTTTCGTTCTAGTTCATTCAGCATACTTGATTTCTTCCGAACTGATGCTATATGCCAGTTATAAATTAAGTTTGTTTCAACAAACAGAGAAGCAAACATTCTGATTCGCTTTCTACGCGAACAAACGCACCTGCAAAAGGAACTTCCCTAAAACTCGAATGGATTCGTTCTGTTCTGTCATGCGCAGAAGCGTCCAAATGTCAAAATTCTACAACACCCTCATATGTCAGCATCAGGGCTTTGTTTACTGAAACAGACACTGAGTCCATAATTGGAGGCCCTATCAATTACTTATCCATGCATAAATGTAAAACAACGCTCACAAATTGGTTACCAAGGCAATACATATTATCTTGTGTGATTTTGAAATATGTGTAGCCATAATCATTAATTGTAAAAAATCCGTAAGATGAATCATATATTGTAAAAGCAGTGTAAATTATATAGGCAAACAATAAAACATTTGTCTTTGTGTGAAAAGAAAAAAAAAGAAAAAATCAAATTTATATTAAAGTATAAAATTGCAAATATATTGCATGCACGCGTGCCAGGGCTACTGCAAATAAATTGCGTATACGTGGGTCAGGGCTGCAAGATACAAGACTAGCCCCTTTTCCATGCAGAAAAATTCATTGTTTCGCAATTTTGAACTTTAATAACGTTGGCTTTATACTATACGTGTAGGTAACATTATTATTTTTTCAATCTTATACATTAATTTAGGATCTCCTCCAATCCTGGGGTTGGGCGCGACCCTTTCGAAAGTCAAGCCATGTCTACATTCTGATCGCCTGTTCTTCAAAAATTCCAGAAGCCATTCTACAGCACCCAAACAAGACGTCATAATGAGTTTTAATCCGTTTGTTTACTCCAAGATTACAAACATTCCTCTGTTTTGACGGCATGTTCCTGCTGGTAAACAAACTCCGAAATCCCCACTCCAGACGCAACATTTCCGCTTGCAACGCCATTTTCGGACACACATACAGAAACCTGTTGTTCGAGCATCGACCCCGCAGCTCCGAATCCATACAAGAATCGCCGAATCCCAAAATAAGAGGTTTTTATCCCAATCTATCTCGCATCACAAAGCATGAGTCAGGCAGACGAATTCTGCGGTTTTGCAACACAGAGATAACAGTTTTTTCAAGTGCGTTGCGTGTCGGCATTGTAATGCAATTTTTTTGTCCCGTTTGATGATGAGTATTGTTGAGTTAGTATAGGTGAAACATGAGTCATGGGTCGTAAGGTTGAAGATATATCCTGAGGAGATGGTTTTAATTTGTGTTGAGGATTTTTTTTTTTGGATGAGTTCTAAGCCAAGAGACTTCACAGAAGGAAAAAAAGAGTAAAGATTAGTAATAGGTACTTGAGGGCATTTGTATAAAAAGTTCATGCAGCAGTTTTCCTTCCTTCGTTTTTTTCTTTAATTATAAAACTTGAAATCCGTTTTAGCCTCCCTCCACCTAATAAGCTATAACTACACCAATATAATTGAATCACCTATTCATTCTTTTTATAAAACATTATTTACATAGAAGCATAAGCAAAAATAAGGGGAAAAGGAACAATTACTGCCCACCAAAAGTACTTTTAGAGTAGTTTTGACTTTTTTTTCTCTCCCCCAGATCTTCCTTTATTTTCCTCTTTCACATTTTAGATCCAAGTTCCACCTATTTGCAGAGATTTATAAGGTGGATAAATATTTATATTAGAAGTGAAGTTCCAGTGTAGGCTGCAATGAAGAATAAATGGCACTAGACAATAGAACTCGGAAGAAGAAACATGTGTGTTGTTTAATATATGTTGATCATGTAGTAAACAAGAAAATTCGAAATTCAATCTCAGAATCCCCCTTCTTACATGATTTAAAATGTATGGTTTCTAAAAGTGCGTGCATAAAAGTGATATCTTATAATGAATCATAATCATTTGCAGTTGAAACTGTAGTCAAGTAGTATCACTTTTTTAGTTCTCTGTATTTGCCTATAAAAGAGATAAAGAAAGAAAATGAAACTTGACTGCACAGAACGAAACCGTTTTAACTTCAACAGTTCCAAATGATACACATTTATAATTAAGCCCCCCAAAAATGCCATCGTTTCTCCCCTCACGCTTTTCCATAACTGCGTATAAAATAGCTTTTCGCGTTGGTTAAAATTTTGATTCCAACTCAGTTCTAACTCAGATTTGCAGCGGAAAAAAAAAAAAAAAAAAAGAAGAGAAACAAATTATTTTTTCAAAGAAAAATGTTTTAAAACTAATAACAATTATTTAGAATGCCGTTGAATTAATTCTATCACATTTTAACTCTGCTATTACTACTTATGCACCAAAAACGATTTTCCAAAAAAAAAAAAAAACGTCAAATCTAACCACTAGTTTAGAGTAGAATACATGAATTCACGGTTTTAATTTCGCAGAACTTTCAGAAGGCTACAAGAACAGGGAACCCGTATTTTATTTTCAATTAATGATTATGGCTTCTCAACACGATTCCTGCTGTTGTTTACATTCACGAACAGCGACTGGAACGGTCCTTAACACCAGACTGAACAATAGGAGATGCGAAAAGAAAATATTTACGCACGTAATCTATGTTCCAAAAGGAGGAGAAACTAAAACACAATATCTAGGAGGAGGACAAAAAGTGAGTGCTAAATGAAAAACAACACGTGATTTTTGTTTCGAAGAAAACTTTTTAGTGCTGTTTTCGTTTTTTGTGAAGAAGTGAAATGTGCAATATACAGTGTCATTCCTTTTTCACGTTTTCATTTGTAATGTGCACAATCATAAGAATAGAGAGCAAGCAACTGAAATGTAATTGAAACTAAATATAACCTCTACAACAGCCAGAATTTTCTCCTGGGTGGGTGGGATTGGTTCAAAAAGAGTCGTTAGATGCCGTAAAAGGATCGGCAATATTACCATTCTAGGATTGGCAATATAGTACACATTACCATACTAGGACTGACAATAAAACTTATTTCGCATTCGATATAACGGCTGTGAATGAACACAATTCTTGATATAACGACTACAACACTTAATACAGTTATGACTCTAAGCCAGGCGAATTGTGGTATTCTCATTCTGAAAGAAATTCGGAATTATTGAATGTATTTGGCGCAGAGAAATATAACACATGGCTGCCTTCATTAAAATATTAAAGTCAATAAATAAAACAAGAAGTTCCGTCTAGAACTATACTAGCCTACTTTGCCGTATACACCCAACTTCAAATTTATAATATAGCTATCACTTTCTTTCTCTTTCACATTTAGCTTTAGTTCTTAATTACTTCAAATATACTTTTTTCAACGAATAATACATATTCATTCACTCAGTCATTCATTCTTTCATTTATTCAGTCATTCATTTACTCATTCATGTAGTTATCACTCGTTTATTTATTTTTTCATTCATTCACTCATTTATTCATTCATTCGTTCTTTCACTCATTCATTTATTCATTCATTTATTATTTCACTCTTTCATCGATTTAATCATTCATTCTTTCACTCATTCATTCATTCATTCATTCATTTATTTATTGAGAAATGCCCTTAAAAATCCCAATCAAAAATTTCATAGGAAAACAGGCTTGTTCAGTTTTTGTTGAACTTCGTATCAGTACATGTTCTACAGCGTAATATCTTTCCGATAAAGTTTGTTGCGAGCCATTCCGTCGTTTAGATCAGGATTTATATGGGATTGAAATTTCCCGTAGGCGCTAATGTTAATTTGATACCTTTTCATTATCAAGGCGCAAATCTCGCCGAGCAAAATTTTTGGCGACGGAACACGCAAAAGGATAACAGCGACGATATTCCGTTTGGCGTTAGTTGCATCATTATTGGCGACTTTATCGCCTGCGCCGGAAGAATGGAAAAATGCCGCATTTTTTTTTTTTTTTTGAACTGTTCAAAAATGAACAAAAACTGTTCAAATCAATATTTCACGTCGAGAACTTCTTCCAATAAGCTTGCAATAGGAACTTGGTTCTTGTGCCCAGAGTTTACATAATTTGCTTCAATTTTGTCCATAGGCGCTAATGTTAAAAATTTTTGAACTGTTCAAAATTGAACAAAAAATTTTTCAAATCAAAAAGTAAAATATGGAAATGAGATGTCCTCGCCGAGATCTTTCGAATGCAAAAAGAATTTTTCGAATCGGACAATTCGTTCAAAAGTTATTAGGGGGGGACAGACCGACAGACCGACCGACAGACAAACATTTTCCCCATCTCAAAACCCTACTTCCAAATTTTTAGCCTACTTTCCCGTAAAATTAAAAAAAATAATAATAAAGCATGAAAGAAGGCTTAATGTATCGTGAAAATATCGTTAGAAATCAAGAAAAGTCAAAAATAAGTTAAGTAATTAAATAAAGATTGAAAAATAAAAAATTTGAAAGTAGGGTATTGAGATGGGGAAAAAATGTGTCTGTCGGTCTGTCGGTCTGTCTGTCTGTCTGTCTGTCGGTCTGTCTGTCGGTCTGTCTGTCTGTCGGTCTGTCCCCCCCTAATAACTTTTGAACGAATTGTCCGATTCGAAAAATTCTTTTTGCATTCGAAAGATCTCGGCGAGGACATCTTATTTCCATATTTTACTTTTTGATTTGAACAATTTTTTGTTCAATTTTGAACAGTTCAAAAATTTTTAACATTATCGCCTATGGGTGAAAATGAAGCAAATTATGTAAACTCTAGGTACAAGACCCAAGTTCCCATGAACAAGCTCACTGGAAGAAGTTCTTGGCGTGAAATATTGATTTGAACAATTTTTGTTCATTTTTGAACAGTTCAAAAAAAATTAACATACCGCCTACGGGGAAATTTAAATCCTATATAATTCCTGATCTAACGGACCGATTTGCTTGGAACAAACTTTATCGGAAAGCTCTTATGACGAAGAACATGTACAAATAGAAAGTTCATCCAGAACTAAGGAGCCTATTTTCCTATGAAATTTTTTGTTCGGGATTTTCAAGAATATTTTTTAATTAATGAATGATTAAATGAATAAGAAAAATAATGAGTGAATAAATATATGAATGACTTAATAAATAATGATTGAATGAATATGTATTAACCGTTAAAAAAGGTATATTTGAAGCAATTAAGAACTAAAGCTAAACCAGAAAGACAGCGAGAGATAGCTAGATTATAAATTTGAATTCGGTGTATACGGGAAAGTAGGCTCGTATAGTTCTAGACGGAACTTCTTGTTATTTTTCAATCTTTATTTAATTACTTCACTTTTTTTGTAACTTTTCTTTATTTTTAACGATATTTTTACGATACATTAACCCTTCTTTCATGCTTTATTATTATTATTATTTTTTTACTTTTACGGGAGAGTAGGCTAAAAATGGCAACACCTCTTTTAGAATGGGATATTCCATTTAAGTCGATATAGAGGCTGGCCAGTCTTGGTTTATGTCAAAAAATAATTATTTGTACATTCTAATTTTTTGCAGTACTCTTTATTTCTTGTCTTTTTTTTTTTTTTTTTCCCTTCTTTCTTGCTCTTTTTTTTTTTTTTTTTTTTTGTGCGTGTGTGACTTTTATCAAAACAGAAATTTTAAGTTGCAGATCGCACAACAATGTGTGAAAATATAAAGTCCATTTAATGACAGACAAGTAGACAACTTCTGCTTTATATACCAGCAACAATCCCAACGTCACAAGGACTACTGCTTTTATTCCCCAAACCTACAGCATACACTTTGTTCTTTGCGAATTCCCATAAATGCTAATGGAAGTAAACAAATAAAATTCGATATCAATGAACGTAGTTAAAACGTATTCTTTGCTTCGAGGTTCTCCACCTATGAAGTATTGCATTGTAGTGTCGTAAATTTAAATTAAATCATTTACTGTCTCATCAGCGTTTGCGGTTTCCTTGTTCGCGTCGTGACATCGTGAAACAACTCGGCGGCGCCCGTAACTTCATATAGGTTATTTTTTGAGTGGTAATTATATTGGGCGTCGGGATAAGTCTCTTTGCATTCATACGACAAAGTGTTACCTGTCAAGAATCATTAGCGTAGGTAGTACCAGGGTTAAGTTATTAATGTTTTTGTTTCTCATATCAGGTTTGGTCTGCGTAGGCGTTCAGATTCATGATTCATTTCATTAATAAATTTTAATTGAGTTTATCATTTCAGTTTAAACGCACTTCCGTTATTCAAATTCCTTTAGATTGTATGAACACCAGATTTTTGATACGATGACTTCAAGGGCAATTCTAGGGTCAACACCTCCTAGAAATCTAGAGTTTTTAATGTATATATGTTATGGTTGGGACGGTTTAAGGTTTTACTGGTTAAAATGGATATTATCAAGGCTTTGCGGTAAAAGCCCGAAGAATTCCCAATACTTCCACCTTTAATCGGCTAAAATTAGGTTTAACCCCTTAACTGGTCAATTTTTTACCACAAGTGTTCCTAAAGAAAGCATATTTTTTTATTGCATATAATTAAAGTCCTAACTTTGTATAAAAGGAAAATGAAAGCATTTTTTTTTTATTTCATAATTAACGAATTTATGCACTTTTCTATTTTATAACTTTGAAACACAAATGCCCCTGAATGACTCTCTTTCAATCTATTAATAATACGAGCAAATCAAAACAAGAAAGGTGGAAATATCAATGCCCGTACGCTGTACGGCCAAACAGTTAAGGCCATTTTTTGGGTAGCCCGTACGCCGTACGGGCAAACCAGTTAAGGGGTTAACCAATCCTATAGTTGGTTGAAGCCCGAAGAATTCCCACCATTTCCTGCGTTAGACGATTAAAAATCAAGTTGGCTACGTAGCGAGCCTGTTTCGAAAGTTTTTAAGTTAACGAATTTAGCTAAAAAATGCAAATCGAAAATGTGTTCAAAGCAAGTTTCTACGAACAATTTCTAAACTTTATGCCTGTTAAGAGAGTTATTAATTCTTTTTATATGAATAGTGTACAACGTAGTTAGTTTATTGAAGATGTGAAAGAAGCTGCTAAGAAGTCTATTAAATATCTTCGATCATGCACGTCCCGGCAAATGAAATTAAAATCGAGTAACAAGGGTACTGTGCATGGTCAAACCGATATTAACAAATGAAATAAACAGAGGTTGCCAAGTTGATTTTACTGATATGCAGAGGAATCTTGATAGTAATTATTAATTTATTCTTATGTTCACCAAAATTATCTGACGAAGTTTATGCAAATTAGATCACTGAATGGTAAAACTGCTAAAGAGGGTTTCTAAACTAACCTGCTCTTTGTAAAGCTGAAAATCTTTTATGTAACTCTAAATGCCATTCGAGTTTATCGTGCTATAATTATAGAAATTAAAAATACCTGTGATAAATTTAATTTATTAAATTGTATTTGTATTAATAAACTGATGTCTTTGTTCATGGCTAACTTTTATTTAGGTATTATCTAACAATCTATCGCTTTATATTCCATGAAAATGTTTCATGGAACTCCAAATGCCACTCAAGTTTATCTTGGAATTGTAAGTAACAATTAAAAATGCATCAGATCAATTTAATTTGAATGTTTTCTAATTAATAAATTGATTATGTCATGCGTAATTTACTTTTATGTATGTATTACCTACATATATATGTATTGCTTCTTAAACATTTCACTTAATTTTACTTTTTAAATATATACTTTAACTTCGGCCTTCAACCGACCAGGATTGGTTAGACCCAAATCTAGCCGGTCAAGCGTAGGGAACTCTTATCACTTTAGCCTATGACCTCAGAGCCTTGATAATCCCGACATTACCCGGTTAAACTTAGGATTAGCTTTCTTGCTTTTATCGCAACACACACACACACACACATATATAGCCACAAAAAATAGAAAAACAAAACACCCCCTCAAAAATACACACCAAAAATAAAAAAAAAACTTGTGAGGACAGTTTCGGGGCAGGAATTTTTACCTAGGGGAGAGGGGTTTGATCTGAGAACATGCATATACATTACTCCTTGGATCAGTAGTATCTGCTTAAAAATAAATAAATAAATAAATAATGATAATATAATAATTAAAAAGAGACGGAGATAAAAAACTAAAGGTTCTGGGAGGCGTAAAACACCAACCACCGCGGATGCTCCCATGCGTGAAAATTAACTATATAGCATTAGCTCCAAATGAATCGTCAGTATCAGAGCCGTCATTTGGGAGATCAGAGGGGTCAACCCCCCCCCCCCCTGAAAAAATTTGAAATGACGGCCCTGGTCATTATGAAAAATTCTCGAAAGAAGAAATATAATGAATCTTTTTTGTACATTGAATCAGTTTTGCACATATGTATTAATATAATTATTTTGCATAAAGACGCTCCTCAGTAGTGTGTGGGTCCACATGAAGGGGAGGGGGAGCGAGGCAATCGCCCCTAAACAAATAGAACGGAAAAAATAATGAAAAATAAAAAAATCTACAAAAAACAAGAAAACTGAATCCTTATTTGAAATCTACCTATGAACACAAATTTTATAGTTTCACGACAGGGAGATGAAATTTTTTTAATTAGTATGATTGAAATACCGGTAAGCTAGAAAGCAGAGGTGATTGATTGTTCCTTTCCTTTTGCCATCATATTCTTAGACTTTAAAAATTCTTGCTTTTAGACCCTTGATCTTTGGTTGCCTCGTTTGTATTAATTTTGTTTTTGTTTTCTAATTTCTTTATTTTGATATGTTTCTCATATTAATATGGGTGCTTTCATCGAACTATTAAGAGCAATGTTTCATATGTAAACCAAATTACTGACAATTTGTTGAAAACATTACGTAAGCAATCTAAGTAAAACGTTTATCTTTTTCCATTTTATTTTTAACTTACGTATCTGGCTTAATAACTTATATGGAATGAAACAAAAACACAAACGAAGGTTAAGATATTTTTTTAATAAAGCTAAACCTTTGTCGTTTAAAAGAAAACTTTTTCCCCCGTGAAAGCTAACGCCTTTCGAAAAGAATCATTAAACGAATCATTTTGCGCAACATAATTCCGAACAAACTTCGCTCTTCTAGAAAATCAAGGACACGTTAAAATCCTACTGTGCAAGGAAGCGCTAGAGCGACTAGCAGATTCTTCCCTCTCTCTCCGGTCGCCTAGCAACAAGAGAGCCCGTTGCTGTGGGCTGCAGTCCAAGCTCAAGGTCCACGACCCACTTTTTCGCCGAATCGTTTTCACCGGAATTGTTAATTGTCGAATACAATGCGCGTTTCGGTTGCGTAAGTCGCGCGCGAGCTGTTTTTTTTTTTTTGCTTTCAGACGCAAGTTCGTCTGAAACGAAACTAACGCGCGTTGCAGCTGTTGCTGTTATGATTTCCGAGATCTGGAAAGTGTAGGGTACGATGGAAATTCGTGGTTGCTTTTTGCGGAAAAACGATCGTTTTCAGAGTAAGAAAATGTGATAAAAATTAATTCGAAGCATAGCACGCATTATCACATCATCCAAGAAGGAAAACTACAAATCCTTTACGAATTATAATTCGTTTTGAATTTATAGCAACTTGAAAATGTTGCAAAAACGTTTAATTTCAGGTATGCCAATATAAAAGGTTAGCAACTTTTTTAGTAATTTTCAAAAGCTGCACGCCTGTAAAACTGGGTGTTACTAATTTTACACATAGCTAAAGCAAATTAACATTCAGGAACTTTGAAAGTAATACATTTCTTAGTTTTTCTAGTAAATGAAGATAATTCAAAGCATTTTTATGCGAAGAATTAGACACGAGAAGTTACTGATGGGTTCAAATTTTAAAAGCAAAAAATGGAAAAAGTTCATGAAATCAAGATATGAAACAAAGTTATTTTGTCACATTTAGAAAGATATTAATCAAAGCAAAAGAATCGAATTTATCATTGTAACAATTGATTTAAAAAATCAGCATTACAATGATGTTTCTTCTTCCTTTTCCTTTTTTCTAATTTTATAATAAAAAAAATAATTAAGATTTTTTCAAAAAAATTTTATTGCTATTAGACTTTATGTGAAGAACTAAAATAGAATGCGTATAAAAGATAAACTTATCAAAACACGAAATGATTTTATTGCTTTATTTCCTGACTTTTGCAGAGTAACTAAAAATTGCTGAAAATTCCTGCTCAAAATTTCGATATTCTGTTAACAATGAGGCAGGATAAAATGAATAAATAAATAAATACGTTAAAAAAACTTTGTACCAAATAAAGAAATGAATAAATAAAAGAAGAACGCGAAAAAGAGTTGATAATCGGTAAAATACACCTACACACGACTGATGTTCCTCTGATTTTTCTGGCGTATCGCAGCAGATGTTGAGTTGAGTGTGATGTGGAGGTTTTGTTCCCGTGATGCAAATTCAGTGATTCAGCAGTGTTCCTGAAAGACGTATAATGGCCGAGGGCAAAATTGGATTATTTTATTTTTATGGTCTTAAGCCACAAAACCATACTTTTCCTATTTTTTTCAAGTTCCTGTATCCTGTAGTTTAATTTATTCTCTTCCGATACTTTCATTTAGTTTACTGGAAGCGACTGTTACTTGCAGTGGGGTAAAAACTTTTAAAAAAGCTCTTGATGTTCATTGGGGACTGTTACATTTACTAGGACAAGCCTAGCAGGGCCCTCTGCTTGTTGCTGGTCGTCACATTTGTATTTGTATTTGTATTTAAACGATTGTTCGTACATTTTCATTTAAAAGTCTGTCATCTAAGGTTTTCATTTAAACAACTGTCTGCTTACAATTTCATTTAAACAACTCATTTGTGACAAGTCTATTTGCACCGTTAAACAAAAACCAGACGAAAAAACAGAAAAAAAGAAGGAAAAAAATAAATAAAGAAAGAACTTGGTTTTAAAAGATCAGAGAAACAAAAAACTTTACACTAATCTTGCCTACGAAGACGTTTAATTTGTCAGAAACACTTTCAAGTTCCCCCCCCCCCCCATTAGTTTTGTTCTTAAACGGCATCATAATTATCGACAGTGGACATGAACCTTTTGCTAAGAAAGGATTCATGACCCTGTGACTGTTTAAAAGAATATCATCGAAACTGCATGCGCCCTTTTAGTCTAAGAGTTTGCGTTTTCTTCAGGAGTTCAACCCGCCCCTGATTATAATGCATTTAACTTTAAAAAACATACCTCTTTATTATAATTATTGTTTAAAATTATAAATACCCTTTACAATTTCTTCCAATTTTGAGTATCAACCTCGAGGTTAAATTTTCAATACAAATATTCATGAAGAAAATGTTTGAATTTTAAAATGTAGTTAATATTAGTCATGATTAGTAAAAGATAGCCACACATTACTTCTATACTTAAACAATTGTTAAAAGATACTGGTAATTTGAATCATGGTTATTATAATTCAGAATTAGCAATAATTTGAAAACTTATTGTTATCGTTATCCTGATTTCTTATCATAATGATTGTCACAAATATTAATTATTTCTTTTATTTTTATAATTATAATTACTTGTAATAATATAAAACCTAATTACCTATAATAAATTTGATTTAAAATCATTCTTCTTTTTTCCGGGAACTTGCGCAAATATTCCTTTTTCTTTCTGTGTAATAATGTTAAAGTGCGCAGATGCAATTTTGTTTACTGCTTTGAAGATGATTTATTTTAATAAAAATCCAGAAGCATGCGCGTTAAATTATTTCAAATACGTATTTTATTATAAATATAAACTTACAAAACGAAGTCAATGGACAAAAGTGATCCTAAAGCTACATAATGACATATCTTCATGATTGATATAGCTTCTAATGTTTTTCAGATTTAATTCCAAGACATCTGCCTTGTGGATTTATTAAATATAATTAATACTCTTGAATAATCTAATTAATGATATATATTAAACTTTATTTTCAATGTTGAATAAATGACTTGAAATCTTTATTTTATTTTCTTTTTTAACCACTTGGTGAATAATCTTTTTTTTTTTTTTTTGGTTGAGGTAAACAAACTGCGTTCGATCAAAACGAAAATCATAAATCATAGTAGCAGACGATTTTGTCAAGTCGATTAAATGATTTCAGCACCGCCTATGGAAGAGAAAAAAAACGAACCGTTTCAGTTTCCACGGTGACGTCAGAGCACCTGTCGAAAATATACGTTTTGTGGTTCAGAAGGTGAAGTTCCAATCATCACCCCTGTTTGCAGTTCCGATGAGAATTCTCCTGAATAATGTACAAAAAGGGTGAATAAAGTTTTAAAGAACCGTTTTTCTTCTGTCTTTTTTTAAAAAAACTTCTTTTGTGATTCTCGAAAATGATGAGATTTTTTGTTTGAAATGTGCAAGGGCATTTCTTAAAATAACTCGGGCTTTTTTAAAAAAAGTTAACAGTGCCTGTTTTGGCATTAGTATTTATATATATCGCTTTTATAACAAAATGCAAAATCTGAAAGGACAATCATTTCTTTTTATTCAGATGTAACAACGGTTTTTTTCCCTCCAGGTAATGAAAAAACTACAAGTGTATATTTCACTGATTTTAGTGGATATAATCGGAGCTCTAATAATTACTCATTCTGATGTGTTTGTGTCGATTACTATTACAAATTCACTGAAAAATCAGCAAACCTTCGCTTGGACACTTTGCCCGTTCTTTCCTTACTACGAAGATAATTGCAACTATCCTGTTGTACTGAGAAAAAGTAACAGTTTTCATAACGTGGGAAAAATAAAAGCAAACGATAAATAGTCATTTTTTAAGAATGAAAAATAATCAAAAACAAAACTAGATCCATAGCAACTTCGTGTGTTAATTGAAAAGTAAAGGCGAATCTGAAATCAACAAGGCACATTACCTATCAAGAGAAATGAGGAAAAATCTTCTAAAGTAATCCTTTTCAAAAAATTCAATAACATCTATTCGAAACATTCTCTTACAAAACATAAACATTAAACGTCATGAAAGTGTCATCCAGCCCATCGATTCATAACAAAAAAAAGGGGGGGGGGGCAGAAGTCAAAAACGTTTAACTCCAAAGAAAAGCAATATCTTTCTTGCTGGGGGGAAAAAAACTAAACGTATGAAATATTTTGTAAAAGTGTATGCGAATATGAAAATCGCATTTTCTTGAGTTCAATAAACATGTTTTCTACCTTTTCACTAGATTTGTTATAGTTTCTTTTTTGAAAAAGATGCTACCAATCTTTTTCTTTATTTTTTCTCTTCTTTTCTTTTCTTCTTTCTTTGTTTCATTGGTGCCTAGAATTATTTTACCTAAAAAAGGGCATTTTCTGTAACTGTAACATTAACTGAAAGTACGACAAGAAAAGTGAGAAAGTTAGAAGTCAGTAATCTTTCTTTTATGGTTTTAATATTATTACTTAATTCATGATAATAAATAAGTAAAGAAAGGAAGAGTCAGAAAAATAAGAAAATGAACAGAGAGAAGAAAGGAAATAGGAAAGGTGAGGTGGTGGTGGGGGGGGGGGGGATATCAAAAGTAACAGCAATCGAAATGGCAGTGTAAGTCATGGAACTTCGTTTTTAAGCAATTTGTTTTCTCTGGATGTGTGCCAGAGAGCAAAGAGTTTCAATTTTTGAAACGTTTACACTGAAGGACTGAGGTAAATGCCAGTTCCTTCTACCTATCCTGTTGCTTCGTTACAGGTAAAAGATCCTTTTGCTGCTTTCAACTCGAATGAAATTACTATTTCATTCTATAAGTCACTGCTCAGTTTTTATGGACGTAACACGTAATATAGTTTCATCTGCTAACGGGTTGCCAAGTGTCCCGTATTTTGAAAAATTGTCTCGTGTCCCGGGAACGTCAATACGGGACAGCAAAAGTCCCTTGCCAGGATATTGATTTTACCGGATATAGGAATCTGATGGCCCTTGCATGACGAGTCAATATCGGGCTCTGGTGCTTGAAACATTCAAATTCTACGCTTTTTTTTAAATATCCCGCAGCATCCAAATACGTTTTAAAACACTGCTCTACAGTAAAAAAGTTCAAACTGCTAAAGATAATTTGCGGGCGACGAATCCTCCGCACAAATTAGAGTTACACAGAGTAGTGAAGTAGTAGAATGCGAGAAATAAATAATAATGATAACATGGTATTTTTCGCAAGACATCAGGGAAGTTCTTTAATAGCATTCACACTCGATTTTAAAAAAAAAAATGTAAATTAATAAACACCTATTAAGTTTTGTTTTTTTTTTCTTTTTTACGATGCACTAGATTCAAATGTAACTATTTTTTGTAGCTGTCTTACTTGTTTTCTTTTCAATCAAATTGCTCATAGTTGATGTTGCCTACATTGTATGTAATAGAAAGCAATAATTGTTTAGATAAATTGCGATATGAACAATTAAGAGCACTCATACATTGCGTAATTACAGATTTTAAGCAACCATTTTGAAAAAACTAGACGTAACCCATTAGCCACTTCAAGAAAAGAAGCTTTTAAGGACCCCCTCTCCCCCTTTTCTAATGAGTAGCAATGGGCTTTTTAACTGGATGTGTCAACTGCAATTATCATCACGAGTCACTTCTAAGTTCCAAAGCGGCCTTCAATCGAAGGCCAGAATCCAAAATAAATACGAAACTTCACAGCGGCTTATTCATCTGAGAGAGAACAAAAGCCTCTCTAAAATGTTCGAAACATGAAGATAACGTTTCTTTTGAGAAGATACACAGGGTGAATTCAAGAAAGATTTTTTTAATGCTTTATATATATATATATTTTTTTTTTCGCAAAAGCTTACACATCCTTGTGATTGCTGTGTGAGAAGTGGTCTTTAAAAGCTTAATTGCACTTACGTTTATGGTCATTAGAAAGTTTTTATTTCGCTTAGCTCTTTTAAAAAGTATTTATAGTAATAAATGATGTGGCACTTAAGACTGAAGATGAGCGTCAACGAGTCAGCAAAGATCGATTAAAAGATAATTTTATAATTTTTATTCAAAGGAAAAAGATAAAAGAATGAAAATTTCACATCGGATTTTACGATGAAAAACGATAACAATAGTAAATTAATTAAAGTAATAAGAATAATAAATATTTTGTTGTCTATACTTAAATATATGTACATCGCAGTGGCGTTCCTAGCATTGGTATCATCCGGGGACGTAAATTGTGGTGGCATCCCCCCCCCCCCCCAAATCTTAAGATTCTTCATTTTATTTATTTGGTGTAACTTTCATTAAGCTACATTTATATTCAGTTATGATAGGTTGAAATGGTACCAGGAAAATTGTATAGTTAAAGTATATATATCTTCCGAAAACTCTTTAATTCAGTTTGGGTGTCACCCCCCCCCCCCAAAGGGTGTGACCCGGGGCGGAGCGGCCCGTATTGACGCTACTGATAAATGACACTAAAGTGCATGTCACTGAAATACCAATAAAACGTAAAACAGCAACAGCAACAGAAAAAATCATAACAATTATTTTTATTACTAAATAATATACAGTGGAACCTGCGTAAGTTGACCACTTGCGGTGCAGCACTTTCGTGGTCAACTTAGACAGGTGGTCAACTTACAGAGGGTTAAGATTTTTTGTTTGTCACTCCTTACACTATACCTTTATTCATTTGAAATAAATTAAAATATAACTTCATATATTAACGTTACTTTAAAAAGAGTAATTAGCTACTTTTTTCGCAATTATCTAAAACATCATTAGATGAATTCAATCTGAATGACTTACAATGTAACCTATTCAACTTTAAAATTCAAGCACCTAGTGAAAATACAGATAAATGTCTTATTAGTTATGCAAGTTACTTATTTGATGGTAAAGATTTGCTAATGATACACAATTTTGCAAAATGTCTATATCAGACAGAAGAAAAAAGAAGAAATTTAATTAAAGAATAAAAGATTGCTCATAGTAGTTTTCCCATATGGTTAACTTACAGAGAGCTTTAGGAAAACTTTATTTTGATGTTCATTAATCCAGACAAAAATATGGTCTTACATTATATCATAAAAAATATCCTGTAAAAGTTTTTTTTTTTTTTATCTTTGCAAAAATAGATAAACAAATAAATATAGTAACAATTAAGCGGTCAACTTACAAAGGGTTTTTTATAATACTCCCACCCATATTTTGCCCTTCATAAGTGGTCAATATAGACAGGTGGTCAATTTAGAAAGGTTTCCCTACATTAAATAATATAGGGCTGATTCCGTTCCTCACAAAAGTGGTCAACTTAGACAGGTGGCCACCTTACAAAGGTGGTCAACTTAACAGGTTTTACTGTATAACTATTTTATGAGAATTAAAAAAATCAATAAATATATTTCTTAAAGCTCTGTTTGTGTAGCCAACCGCGAGATTCATATATATATCATATGTAAAAGAACAGAAAATGTTTTTTGTATTAGAATTTGCTTCCTATCTCTTTTTCTAAAAATTTATTTACGCAGTTTTTATAACATTATTGTGTTTTCAAATATTTAACAAATGTTTTCTTCCTCTGCTTCTTATATTTTCTTTTAGAGTGTTTTGAAAATTACATCAAATCATCAAATTCTTTACGAAAAACATCATGAATATTTACATTTGAAATCAAGAATCATTATAAAGTAGTAAAAGAGAGGGGGAGATAGAGAAAAAATCAGCAATTTGCACAAACTCTGACCTATGTGAAATTATTTTGAAAAAAGAAGGTAAAAGGAAGACCAAAGAAAGAGGTTATGATGTAAAGGTGCAGTTCTTCAAAGCTTTTGTTGGTTTCGTTTCTGAGAAGTTTTTAATAGAAATCATTTTTATTATTTAGAGGAAATGAAGTTTAGTTCCTCTAGAAAAAGAGGTCGTAGGGATGCAGTTTTTGAGAGGCTTTCAAGAAAGAAAATTTAATAAGAGAATTTTATTTTTACAAAGCGAGAAACCAAAGTTTTGTTTCTATACATATACGAAAAGAAAAGGGGGAAAAGTGATCATAATAGCGATTCTAGTAGCCACCGCTTTCTCGGACAATTTCTGAGAAGTTCTTAAAAGGAGTAAGTTTAGTAGGGGAAGAGACGAAGTTTGGCTTCTGAAAACCGAAGAAAATGAAAACCATGTTTTCGTAAACATTCCAGACTTAGAAAAGGTTATGCACCCGAAATAAAATAATATTAATAATAGTAAACGCTAAATACTAAATAATAATAATGAGAAAAGAAACGAAAAGGAAGGGGTGTATAGAAATGCGTTTCTTTAAATTTGAGGAAAAAAAAATCTGAACAGTTATGAAAGTGAGTTTTTTAATTATTTAAAAGGAACAAAGTTTTGATTTTAAATAAAGGGAGATAAAAGAGAAGTTTGAAAAATATTTAAAATAATATCTTTTCGCGAACTGTTCAGGTTTATGAGAAAGTGAAGGGGGGGGGGGGATAGAAGAGGAAGAAGGAAGAAAGGTAGGGCATGGAGGAGTACTGTGAGATGATTTAGACTCTAAAAGACTTTTAAGATGAGTGATTTTTATTATTAAGCATCAGCAAGGGCGTATTAACTCGCCCTGCTAAAAACAGTGCACTGAAGAGGGAGGGGGGTCATTTAAACTCACCCTGCTAAAACCAGTGCTTTAAAAGTGGAAAAATGGCATTTGAAATTATAAACAAACTTTCTCTGAATAACAAACAAGTATTTTTTCGTCGTGTTGATATCTTGTCACGCCTCATCCTCAAATAAATAAATAAATAATAACAATAAATTCGCTCTCAGAGAACACTTTCTTATGTCCCTACTAAACTACAATTTTCGGAAAATTCAATTTTCAGCACGTAAAATATTGCAAAAAAAAAAAAAGACACAGAAAATATTGCTCAACTCCCGCTCTCCTCATCACTTAAAAGTTTAATGCGCAAAACACTGTATACAATTTGGTGAAGAGCAGTCGAATAATTCCACTGTTTTTTAATCTTGGGGTTTTTTTTTCTATTTCTTTTTTTTATTTTTTACATTGAGGCTCTATCGAGCAAAACGGAAAAGTAAATTTTTGAATAACCTTTTGTTTTGGTAAAGAAATATTCGAAATTAGTCACAAAATGTGAAAGCGTAATATTAACGAGGAACACTGCGTAGAAATTTTATTTTGAAACTGAACTGCCGAAGTTATGAGCACGACGTTGCCGTACATACACTGTTGATGCTTAGCCTCTGATTAATACGGAAGGATTATAATTGAGACACCTATAACCAAAGGGGTGTAATTGACAAAATTGAAAATTTAGAGATAACTAGGGTTTTGCTAGGGAATGTGCCTATTGTAGCAGGAGCTGTAAGTTGTAGTCCTAAAAGGTGTTGCTCCCCAACATGGTTTAGAAAAAAATAACATATTAAACCACTTATAAGATCCAGGCTTTGAAGACGTTCGTTCAGAATTGTTCTTTGGTCACTACATCCCTTTGCTTCTCAGTGCCTTAATTATTGTTTTGTTTCGAAAATTCTTGACAGTTTTGAAGTTATTCACCGATAGTCATTGGATTTCAGTATGCAATGGATGGGGTCCCTTTTGTCATTTGTAAATGAAATGTCTACGAATTTTTCAATACCACAACAATTTTTATTTTGAGAGGGCAACTTGGAGCCTTTCCAAAAAGGGTATTTGCCTTAAACCACACTGCCAGTGTTTCTTTCAGACCTTTTGCTTCGGGAAGGCAGGTGAAGAATTAGGAGGGGCGATGTATGATCCCAAATCATGCTGTGTTATTTTATATAATAGGTAGTACAGAAATGATGATAATGGATTTTTTAAATGTATATATGAAAGATCCCTGGTAGTATACAGTAGAATCAATTTTCCGCTTTATGTTTAGTGAAGTTGGAGGAGTGAGTTTCTGAAATTTTTGTAATTGAAATCTTATAAGTCATTTTTAGGCTGGTTTGGGAGGAGGGGATCCGGAGCCCCACCTCCGGAATTTTTTTTCAATTTAAGTCCTGAGAATGCAATTTTAGGCTCTTAGGAGAAGTTAGAGAGGGGGGGGGGGGGGTTCTAGGGGTCTTCCGTAAGAAAATTTTCAAACTAGCCTTAAAAATGCAGTTTTACTCTATTTTTGTCAGCGTCACTGGAGACAAGTACGAGGGCTCTCCCCAAGAAACTTTTTGAGTTCTAAGTCCCAGCGATGAAATTTCGGATAGGGGTCATTCATAAATGATATCACGCTTCGAGGGGGGAAGGGGAGTTCATGAAAGTGTGACAGTTTGTGACAAGAGGAGGGGGTAACAAGAAATGTGACATCGTACATTTTGATTTCTATAAAAACGTTTAAAATCAGCAAATTAAACCTACTTTATGCAAATGTAATATAGCGTGACGTGTGACAAAGCGGGGGAGGGGTATCTTAAAGTGTGACACTTTGTGACAAAGGGGGAGGGGGGCCAAATATATTGAAAAAAAGTGCGACATCATTTATGAATGGTCCCATACGTTGTTTGGGGATGTTAGAGGATGCAAAAAATAGTTCAGAGAGTCTCTCCGCCAGCAAATTTTTCGGAACTAAAATGTAATATTTTTGGCTACTTTTGATGACGCTATTGATAGTGTTCGGTGTCGTTCCCCAAGAAATGTTCCTGAAATTGAAGCCTTAAAAGTGCAATTTTTATGGTATGTTAGACGATGTAAGAGAATCAAGAAAGGTCCAGAGGACATAGCACGAAAATTTTCCAAAACTGATGAAGTTCTGAAAATGGAATTTTAGGCCATCTTTGGTCACGTTAAGAAAAAGCGAGGTGAGTTGGGGGCCATGCTTTGAAAAAATTTCCAACCTGAAGCCCAAAAAGTTTAAGGCTAGTTTTTGGTGGCATTAAGGGAAAAGGGAAGGTGTCTAAAGTTCTTCCAGGAAAGTTTTAAATTGAAGTGTTAAAACACAATTTTTGGCATTTTTTTTCACATTAAAGAGATTTATTATTGCAAAAAATGTAGGGCACATGTACAACGTACATATTTATGTGTTTACTTGCTTGCAAAGCGATGATCATTGGCCAGTCAAGCAGAAGATCACCTGAATCTAGATTTAAAAATCTTAAGTTTAAATGTCCATTTTTAAAAAAATGATATTTGTCTAGTGTAGTGTAATGTTTCTAGAAAATTTCCAAAATTATTCTTAATGTTGACCTCAAATAAACAATTTAATTTCAAAGTAACAGTGTCAAACATTTCATTGCCAACCGTCTCTCGTTGCAATTGGATATGTACATATTCAGATAACAGAAGTGTGGATCAAAAGGTTCCTATCATATGTAAAAAAAGGAACCAATACTAAATAATAAAAGGCAGATTCTTTTAGGAAGGATTTATATTCATGAGATTTAATGGAATAAAGGGAGATTGTATTGATTATCCAGTACTCTGAACCAGGGCCACCAATAGCCCAGGCGGGCCCCATGTCAATTTTGTCGCCCCTTCCACCTAACCTACCCTTGCATCTTAACCTTAGAGCATGGATTAGTACTGGAGGGAGCAAGTTCAATGCTTACGTTAAGAAAAGCTGAAGCCAAGATCTTAAATCACGTGACTCTACTTGCGCCAATGCTTTCAAACTTTTTCAAGGAAACCAGTTTTCTTCCAATACTTCACTGGTCAAAAGTCATCACGTGACTTTAGATTCCCGCTTCAAGAGTATAGGACTACCTTCCCTCTACCTTTTATACCTTCTCAATGATCTTAACCATAGAAAAATTTTACCCACTGCACTACTCTGATGCCGAACCGAGCCGCATGAATCAGCCATACCTGACACCCCTCTCAACAGCCATGGTTAGAACCAGGTTTTATCTGAAGGACCGGAGCTTTGGAGTTTCATATTTTGATGGCAGTGAGAGGCCAGTTTTATGACCCAAAACAGGGGCTACTTTATTTCCTCTATATTTTAAAATTTTAATTTTTCTTTCTTCCTTTCTCCCTTTTGTTTTTTCTTCTTTCTTTTTTTTTTTTTTTGAAAATGTGATCTGAATCTTTCCCCCGGGGGGGGGGGGGGGTCAGTTGGCTTGCTCCGAGGGGGCAGTGCCCCCCCCCCCCCGGAGAGATGCCTGAAAGAAACACTGCACACTGCTGCTTTAGCATTTTAAATTCAAACTAAGAAAGTTTCCAAAATAATAGCAACAACAATTCCTTCTTGTGCTGTTCTCATAAAAATTTATTCACCAGAAAAGTAAAATAAAATCAGTACGATAACCTGAACTCAGGTGTCATGCACCTTCTCCAGGAACCAAACTCTTCAAAAAAGGGATATATATGCCTCGCATCTCACGCAGAAACTTCTTAGTTCTGACAGGTCAAAATCGCGGCCCATTGAAAGCTCGCACAAAGCTCCACAAGTGCAGGATTGGCCCCCAGAAAAGAAGAAAAAATGTCCCCCAAATGCACCTGGCTTGCTGGAAAGGTGAACTCGGCTTATACTTGCTTTTGTAGGATGGGAAAGTCCTTATTCTAGTGATGAACGATGAAGAGGGACTGGCTCGCAACACAAAAGGGGACTCTTCTTTTTCTTCGCTACCCGGAGGAAAGGCTACCGCTGGGTGCGTAAATACATCCAGCTACCGACAAGCTAAAATTTTTAAGAGTGAATCTACGGTGTCATTCAGTGTAGCAAGAATCAAGAGAATGTGTCAAAAATCATGCTTCACATTGATTTCTCCGAGAGGATTATTTCGTGTTTTTGTTGGAAATGAGGTACAGTCATTCAGGGTAACCATGGGGGTTAACTTTGAACTTTGTCATATTTTTTAGTATAATTTAAAAATAGAAACGAGAAGGTTCAGTGCTGCACTCAGCTGGCTAGGTTATAAAATCAATTTCCCACTCTTAATTTCACGAAATAAGTTTGCAACAGTTCACACAGATAATTGTGTAATGCAGCAATTCTGAAGTCGCTGCTTGGAAGCTATTTTTCAGTGCTGATTTAAAGTTGTTGAAACTCTTGAAATTGTTAAAGCTTTTGAAGTTGTTCGATGCACTATCATAAATCATAGAAATCTTGAAATGTTGCAATATATGTATACAGTGGAACCCCGCCATTCGTCCGCCTCGCTATTCGTCCAACTTGTTCAAGTAAAATTCAACTCGCCATTCGTACTTGCCCTGCGATTCGGACAGCGCAAAGGGCCAGGGTTGCCAGTTTGTCTTTTCTTTTAAAAAAAATTGAGAGATTACGCTCATTTTGAACTCGTCTGGAAATAATTTGTTTGGTGTTTTGGATTTTTTTTTTAAATTTTACTACCTTTTGTGATTTTACTGACAATTTTAACTTTCTACGGGGGCAGCAAAGGAAGTGGTTGAAGAACTTTCTTCTTCTTCAGAGGAGGAGGAAAGTAGTAAGGAAAGCATTCCCTTTGCAGAAATTAAAGAGCTGTGTTACCCCTACGGGAAAACACAGAGAGTGGTGGGAAAATGGCATCCCGACACTGCTGTGGTCAACAGCATTAACTTGTTCAACGACAATGTTATTGACCATTTTAGAAAAATGCTGAACAATCGTCAAACGCAGACAACATTGGACAGGTTTTTAGAGAAAGAAACCCAAGATTCTTCTATTGCAAAAAGACAAAAAAGAAAGAACAGCAGAAAGGGAGAAAACACCTGAAGGGCTGTTACCTCATGTTTTTATGGAAAGGGACTCCTCTTCCAACCATTTGTCTTCCTCCTCTCCATATTCCACTTATGCATCAGCTCACCTAGTGCACGCAAAGTGCAATTAAATTTTTATTTATGTATAATTTCATGTACAGTATTGTACAGTTGTTTTTCATAGGTTCAAATAAGCAACCATCTGTGGGTCTGGAATGGATTAATCCAATTTACATTGTATCTTATGTGAAAAAAAAAAAATCGCCATTCGAACTGCCGTGCTGGAACGAATTGTGTACGAATAGCGAGGTTCCACTGTATATTTTAATAATAAGAAATTTTATTTTCAGACTTTCATAACAATAATACCAGTGAAACCCCGATTTAACTTCCCCCAATCTACGTTTTTCCCATCAGCAGGTAACAGTTTTTCTGTATACTAATTCATGTTAAGATAACTTGGATTCTAAGTTTGTTATTTACCGAATTTCCCGCATTTTACGTAAGTAAAAAAAATGAAAAATGTTCTAAAACTAGCAATATTTTTCCTTTTATTCTTTTTTTTTAAGATAATCCACTTTGTTGAAAGCTAATCATTGCTTTCTCACAAAATAAATTGCAATCGAGGATCGTTTTTGTTTTCGAGAATTTTCAAAAAAAGTGATTCGAGTTCCAGGGCGTGCGAAAGTTCATTCTAGAATTGAACTGAAAGTTCGTTCTTTTTGCCATTTTAAAAAGCAACAAAAAGCTCCAACTTTTCGAGTCTAAAAAAGATTTCGTTAGCAATCACTATCACGTTCTATGTACTGTATTCGTATTGGACGGAGCACGAATGCACCTTTTTCTATTTGATTTTTGCTTTCTTGTATTTCCCGCATTTTACGTTTTTTTTTTTTTTTTTTTTTTTTTGTTTTTTTTAAATCCAGTCCCTTGGTTCCTTGGGAAACGGTAAATCGAGGTTTTACTGTACTCTTATGAAAATATATTTTTTTAAAATCATTTTTCTGACGTGGTACTAAGTTACCTTAAATGGAAGGATCAGTTTGAAACAGGTAAAATAATTCGTTTTAAATGGTTTTAATAATTTTAATTTCCTAATTTTTGGTGACTATGCAATACTTTAGGAATTCTTCAGTATTATGCCAGTAAATACAATAATGCTATCGAAATATGAGTGGGACAATTAAATATAGAGAAATTGTGGATCAAAGTATAGACACTCAAGTTCATGCAAGACTACTTGGTTCTCAATGGCAAATCGATGCTTGGATATTATAGAGAAGCATCTACTGAACAACGACTATAATTTGCCTTTCTGTATAAATACAGGTTGAAAGCATCGAAATGTTTTCGAATTATTCTCTTATTAGCAATGAATGACGTAAGTCACGTAATTAAAAAAAATGTAGCTTGGCGCTCGCAAGCCCTGGCCAGATCATGCAAAGGACCCCATTCCATTTTTGTCAATAAGTAGACAAAAATAGATTCTGAATTTTTTTCTCCCGGGCTCCTTCTTGGCCCGGGTCCTATTGCTGTGGTGTCCGGCTGTGGTGCCCTGGTCCTATTCCTCTGGCTCGACCCCTAGCCAGGGGTCGAGCCAGAGGAAATTCAAGTTCGTTTTCGGACCCTTCACAAAATTCTAATTAATCAAAACGAATCCTTCACAAAATTCCCATCAATCAAAACGGACCCTTCACAAAATTCTGAGCTACCAAATCATACTCTTTGAAGAATTATTTATTAAATAAGCGGCAAAAAACACCAAGATTTTTTTATCATTGTATATTTAAATTTTGAATTTTCAGAAAAATAATTGATTTTTCACAACAATGTTTTTAAAATTCACAAAAAACGGGCCCTGTTAGAAAAACGCTGGATCGACCTAGGCCACGGTACTGGAAAATCATTTGGTTTTCTCATTTCAGCATCGAAAGCTGGATTTAATTTTGAAGCATTTACTTCACTGCAATTTGCCTCTCTACACGAACATAACTCTATAGCTTTCAGAATGGAAATTGTTATTATTATTATTAATATTATTGAAACTAAGAGTTGTTAAAAACGTTTAATCGTAACTGTGGATAAGGTTAGTTTCTTCGTATACGGAAACGGATGTTTGGATATTTTAAAAATATCTATTACATCGGTTTTTTAAAATATTTATTGCATTGTAATTAGTTAGGGGTTATGAGATGAGGATATGCATGTCTGTCGCTCTCTCCTTCCCATCCCCCAAACCGTTGAAAGAATACTTCAATTCAAACGATTTTTTTGTTTTCACTGTTTATACATAAATGTCAACATTTTACAATTTACTTTTAAAATTGAATATTTTTCATTCAACAAAAAAATTATTACCGTTAAATATCTTTTGTTTGTTTAAAGTTTATGTTGAACATATAAATGTTTTTTTTTTTCATGACAATTGATGTTTGGTGCATTTTTTAAATTTAATTTTTACTCGTGTATCAATGCCTTTCTCCATAGCCTGTCAGCGGTTCTCAATCTTTTTTTTTTCTCGTACCACCATTTTTCTTGCAAACCATTTGCGTACCACTGTGAATATAGCCTTATTATGTACAGCAGAATAATAACAGATTGAACAAAAGTACTAGGGCGACTAGGTAATATAAATTATACACGATTTTTTATAGTTAAGTCAGAGAAAAAGATTATACAATTTTTGATAGTTAAGGCAGAGAAAAGCGTTTATTAAAATAATACTGCATATAAAATAAAATATATGAAATATATAAAACATATTTCATTTTGGGAAAAACTTCTCCGTGTTTCGTTTCCCTGTCATTGCCCGAGCATTATCAGAACAGAAAGCAACGCAATGTTTCCTAGTCCAGTCTATCTCTTCATTTTTTGGCCTGCGTACCACAGTTTGGGAACCGCTGGTCTAAGTTTAGCAGAGTGCTTAAAATTACTTTACATAAAAATCCTGGATTGTAATAATAAAAGCAGTGCTACTAAATTAAAAGTATCTACTGGCCACTCGCTACTATCGACATGTTCTAAAGTAAAAGTATCTAGTAGCCACTGCCTACTATCTAAATATTTGAACTTTCAGGTCTAGGTAAGATAATGTGATTTTATTAACAATCAATAAGAAAATTGGTTCACAGAGTTTGAATAAAATCTGAAAATAGTATTAATTTTGAAAATATGAAAGTGGAGGAAAATAAACCATTAGTCACAGAAATTGACTGTTAGCTAATTCTATAATGTTGAAAATTAAACAGAAAGAATAGTATAGTATTAAAAATAAGTATAATAATAATTAATCGGCTGCCGATTAATCGGTAATCGGACAATTTGCTTATCGGTGCATCCCTACTTAACTGTTAACTACGGAATTTTGACATTTGGACACTTCTGCGCATGGCAAAAAGTGCGAATCCATTCCAGTTTTGGGGAAGTTCGTTTTGACAGGTGCGTTTATTTAGTACGCGAATCAGAATGTCTGCTTTTCCGTTTGTTTAAAGCAACTACATTTATAAACTGGCATATAGCATCAGTTCGGAAGAAATTAAGTATGCTTAACGAACTAGAACGAGAACCAAAACGGCACATTCCTTACACCAGCAGTTCCTCCCTTGAACATGAATGAATTCTTCTTGGCATTCTGCCAGGTCGATCGCTTTGGTTGATGGTAGAACTGTAGTACCATAAAAAATTCTTCTATTCATGTTTCCTTGTACATGTTTTCGAAATAAATATATGAAACGGTCATTTCATAACAATTTTTATGCAACTGCGAACACTTTGAAATTACAGTTCTAATGAATGCGGAGATAGAAGAAGAATCGAGTCATTGAGATCTATTTCGGAAACGCCTCATTAAGCTATGCATGTGTCCTAAAGCTCTAGCGTTTCAGAGAAATCTTTGCGAGATCTTATTAAAAAAGAGGATCAGATGTCATCTTCAAAAAAATAATGATCCTCTTTCGTTTGTCTGTTATTGAAATTCGTCTAAAAGACGAAGAGAAAACGAGTGGGCTGCTTTCTAATCGTACTTCTTAACCAGTGGCGGATCCACAGGAGGGGGGGGGGGAGGGGGATTGGGGCCATTGCCCTCTCCAGCAAATGAAATCCAAGGGAGGAGCAATATGATCTCCCCTAAACAAATAAGAATGAAAAATCAATGAAAAATAAAAAGTGTACAAAAAACAAAGAAAACTGAAACTTTGCTTGAAATGTACTCAGTAACAAAAATTTTATCCTTCCTCGAGAGGGGGACGTAAATTTTTTAACTAGAGTGATTGTGAAATACCGGTAAGGGATCATTCATAAATGATGTCACGCTTCGAGGGGGGAGGGAAAATTCTTGAAATTGTGACAAAGGGAAGGGGAGGGGGTAACAAGAAATGTGACATCATGCTTATGCAACATAGTGGGACATGTGCCAAAAAGGGAAGTATGTTGAAGTGTGACATTTTGTGACAAAGGGGGAAGGTGGGTCAAATTTATGGGAAAAAAGAGTGACATCATTTATTCACGGTCCCTAAGCTGAGAGACAGATTCTTCGTTGTGGCTTGTCATATCAAGAATTGTTTGTAAATGTCCATATTGATACGAAAAAATAAATCAGTAGATTCTCTTTATATATTATTTCTGTGGCCTGTTTTTGTCGCTACGCGATATCTTCCTTATTCCTTTATCAAATTCCATGATTTACTCCTCATTTTAAAACTTATCGTGCCGGCTAATGACGAAAAGTAGACCCACGGTCTAAAAACGTACCGCTTCTCTTAAACTTGAGATTTAAAATCATCTAGGAAGAAGTCCTTTAATGGATGCCAAATTGGTGTTGTCTATATGCTGGCGCCATCTGTTATCAAGTAAGCAAACAAGAAAATCTGTTTTTGTCGTTTTGAGTTTTAGCTGCGTCTCTGTGTTAAACTTCAATCGTTAGGCTCTACACATTCATTTATATTATGAAGTGTAGAGCCCAACCAACCAACCAGGCTTGGAGTCGATTACAAAGAAACGTAATCGATTACGATTACGATTACAAAGGGAGAAATTGAGAGATTATGATTACGATTACGATTGTAATCCTTTGCCAAAAAGTAATTACGATTACGGCAGCGATTACAGTCGTTGAAAAATGTAATCGATTACGATTATGACATCCGATTACGATTTTGATTACGATTAGATTAGCATAAAATTATCCGATATTATGCATACAACTCTCATTTTCACAATAGTGTCATAAATCAAAAAGTTATGATTTTTAATTAAATTTTTGATTTAATAAGAGATAACTGAAATGATGATGAATGCAATTATAATGAAATAATTTCAACATCACAGTTCTGGAATTATGACGTCGTTGCAGAAATGAAAAATTTGTAATATATATATATATATATATAAAATCAGGAAAGGCACATTCCGAACTTTTAAAATTCATGTGAGGGATAACTACATTGATCGTATTTTGTATATAAAAAAAGACGATGCACTAAATGTATATAATGCATAAGTGATTTACCTGGTTCATTGTTATTTTGTGTGCATACAATCAAAATTTTAGCTGGCCGCAATTTCTAAAAATGTAGTATATTTCACACAACACCAATTAATTTACTGTAAATAATAATTTTGTATGATTCTGTATGAAATCACTTATAAGAGGTGTATGGATTGCACGAGATAACAAAATATTCAATAGTGTAAGAGATAAATAATCCTTTGAAAATAAATGCTGCATTTTAGAATAATTTCAAAAAATTTGAACATGAACATTCAAATAACTCTTAAAAAATTAGTAATCGTTAAAATGTAATATGAAGAATAATTATAATATGAATGACTATAATATTTTAATATGATTTCTTGTGGGAATTTTTTTTTCCATGTAACTGTTTTAATAAAAAAATAAAGGGCAAGTAATTTTACAATACAAATTTAACGTACAAGATTAAACTGAAATACAAAATTCAGTTGAGGTAATTCTAAGAAGGAAAAGATAATTAACTGTTTAAAGTAATTCATAAATATGAATTCATGCATGTAAAAAACAATTATGAGAATGTCTGAACATAATCTCTTTTTCTTGTACATGCCTATTAATTAAAAAGAATATTAGCATTAAAATATAAATAAATTTAAGATTTAAATGTATGTATTTTTTTAAATATTCGAAGAACATATTTAAAAAAACAATAATAATCACACGTTTCCAGGATTAAGATTTCATACATAAGCATAGAGCATCATGTAACACCTAGTCCTAAATTGCTGAAGTGTAAATGTGATATTCTTTAGAAAAATTCTTCACTTCCGCCGTTAAAGAAAGGAGACAAACGCCAAAAGGCATTTCGAGACATTCTCTTTCCACTAGATTTTCGAGGGGCAGTCTGCTTCGATTATTGAAAGGGAAAATGGGGCGTCCATTTCATGCCGGCTCCAGACTCTCGCCTATTGCTCAACCGTTTGCATATGTTTTGAAGGGGTAATTTGTGCTTCCCCTTTCTTATCTACCCCGAAATCTTTTTGACTTGCGGACAGATTACCGCTCTTTTAACCGAAACTGGACGACGCGAGGAGACCCCCTTGAGAGCCCCAAGGCGATGCGAGTGACATATCCAGAAGTCCTGTATCTAGACCTTTTTTTCTCGGGCTCTCCAGCAGCCATTCCCCGGGGAGAGTGGAGCCGCAATTAAGAATTCTGAGAAACCGCAACAAGCAGGACAAGAAGCGTTTCTGGCAGACTATATGGTCCTGCCATCAAGGGTCTGCGACCGCCACACAGAACCTTTTATATTATGATCGCCCGTAGGTTACAAACCACTTAGGATAGGATAGGTCGCCTCAGTACACAGCTTGAATCCTTTTTCTTGTAATCTTATCTCTTCTATTCAATGGTAGAACTAAAAATTTCAGCTTTCAGCAGGTCAAGATTACACGATTATAGGACCAGCAGATTACGGATTTTTTCCTTAAGATTACGATTAAAATTACGGGAGAAAAGGGATTACGGGATTACACAATTTCGATTATGATTATAAGAAGATGCCACTGTCAGATTACGATTATGATTACGATTTTGTCAAAATGTAATCGATTACAACCGATTACGATTACGTAATCGCGATTACTCCAAGCCTGCAACCAACAGTAACTATATTTCAAGTAATAGAACTGTTTCTTTATTTTATTTGAATGCTATGTATACTAATAATAAAAATAATTATCATAATTACTGAGATTATTTTATTGTTTTGAATATCTAAATAATAGTGGGGAAAAATTTGTAACAGCTATTTGTACTGATGTATTACATGTCTTCTTTTGTACAACACCCGTTAACTTTTTCTATTCTTCTTCGTCATGTCATTTCTCCCAAATTAGTGCGGAGCCTCTGGTTCCCTCATTGGTAATGAATAATGATAGAGGTTTTCATTTCTAATGTCTTCATCTTGGTCTGATTTTCATATCAGTATGAGTACTTTCATTAAATTTTTATTTTATACCTTGAATCTGCTTACTTTATCAAGAATTTCCTCCGATGCGACACTAAAATAGAATGTCATGTCGGAATAATATTTATTTTCAGTTCCATGACGGAATGAAAACGAAATATTGAAACAAAAAGGGAAATGATGAAATCTATGTCCTTTTTTTTTTTTATAAATTACAATTAAGCCGATTAAAAATGAATTCGCAACTAAATATCTTCTATGCTCAAACACGTATGTTGGAATGAGGACAAATAGAATCACCCAGGCCCATAATTTCATTTTTCCGGGGGGGGGGGGGGAACACCAGCATAATACATACATACACATAGGCATAAAATAACTCTCAAGTCAGGGGGGGGGGGACAACTACCCCTCCTGAATGTCTGTCTCATTTTTTTCTTTTCTTCTTTCTTTATCTTTTTTTAAAATTCCAATTCCAAACGAAAGTTCATTCTATCTAGTAGAAATTTCATATCTTTATTTTTGAAACGGTTACAACTAAAATTTCGTTCAAGTAAAATTTGTTTGTAACTGGTATCGTCTCAACTATGCCAAAATTAAAATGGCCATTTTAAATTTGAGAATTCCTTCAAATAACAGTAAAACTTCTGGTGAATAAATTTTAAAACCGGCGTTTGTTAAAAAGCAAGAGCATGACTGAAAAATCTTATAATCATTTCGGTTTCTAATTAAAATTTAATTTGTTTCAATGAACAATATGCGTCTCCTAAATACTCTAATAGACCTTTTCTTTTCAACTTTAAAACTTGATATCTACATCGGAAAACTGATACCGCATCATATTTTGAATGTTTGCAACATCCTAAGCTCCTTAATTCTATCCTCTCATATCAAACCGAGAAATTGAACTGCCCGGTGCTGAACTGATTACATTCATCAATTCACCCTTTCGGATCGGAGCAACGATTTGGAACGAATGCGACTAAACTCGACAGCTGGGGAAACGCAAAAAAGAAAAAAAAGAAAACAGAAATTCCAACCACCCCCTTTTTCTGTTGTCCGCCGCGAATGGAAATTTAAATCCCACATGGCCACTCTAGCTTTCCCTCAGCATTTCATGTGCCCTAGGGCAAAAACCTGGCGACGAATGAGTATCGTTCATACTCTCAGATTCCCCCCAAATCCTAGTTGCTAGGCAACGGCACGTGTTCATTTCTTCCATGTGGTCTAGTTAGGCCCTCCTTTTCCCTCGCCAAAGCTTTCAATAAAAATGTAAACACGGGTGAATGTTTTGGTTTATTATTGTAAAAGATGGATAGTTGCAACATCTTCCATCGAAGAGAATTTGTTTTTCTACCCTTCTGTTTTTCTGCGCGCATTAAATGAAAGTGGTGGGCAAATATTTATTTTAGTTCTAGCTTGCTTTTACTAAGAACCAGTTTGTTTTTTTTAGAAAATGTTGAATTTTCTTTTGAAAGATGTCAGATTAGCTCTAGTTATCGTTCCCTACATATTTGTTTGATATTCAAGCTCTGTTTCTGTTTTGATTTATTTTATAATTCTAATAATTTTCAACTGAATTTAGTGACGAGAGTTAGAACTTAAATGCAATTTGTCGCTATAAGTGAACAAGATGAGTAAAAACAAAAGGAACTTCTTTCCCCGCCCCAAATCTAGAAAACTTGCGTCATAATGCGGATAGAAAACGTTGGATAAAAAACTGAAGAAAATCTCTCATATTTTAATTAACCTATTGTGTACATTGTAGATTGCAAAATTCCGCTATCATGAAACAGTAATGCAAAGGATGAAATATCAAAACACAGGTAAAGTCGTATAAATGCGATATTTATAATTAACAATTTTGCCACAACGATGTTGTCTTTCCAAGCAGTTTATTGAGTATAAACTCAGTGTCCTATTGATGTTTTGCAACAAAGGATACATGAATACCAATAACTAAAGTTAATTTATAATAAATGTAGCACATTCTTCATGCAATTACAGACCAGCGTTTGTGCATTCATTAGATATTTATGTAGATTTTTCTAAATTCGTTTCCTAAAGCTATTCAGTGCCCCGGAAACAATCTTCCATTGTAAAAGAATTGATCTCTATCCATGGGCTCCACATTTATTACGGGGCCTCCTTTCCAGTTCATATCAAAGACCCCTTTCCATTTTTGTCAAACTGCGAAATAGATACGTAGAGTATCGTTTATACGCCATACACCGATCATTTATACGACGTTTTAGTGTGGTCCCAATTCTTCGGTTTAGCCAAAAGCATGCTGACGTTATTGTTTATACGACGATTTTGGATAGATGCTTCGGCGTCGTATAAACGGGTATCCGGACATAAGGTCCAAAACCAAAAGGTCCACGGACATAAGGTCCAAAACCAAAAGGTACACGGACATAAGATCCACGTATAAAAGGTCCAACGTCCAGAAGGTCCGGCGGACATAAGGTCCACGGACATAACGTCCACTTTGCTGTGCAGGGAGGACATAAGGTCCAGTTTTCAGGCAGGGGGGACAAAAGGGCCGGATTTTGAAGTGCGCGTTGACGGAAAGTAGCGTACGATACTCCACTTCAAAACAAGTTTTAATCTCATTTTTCTGAGCTCGGGCCCTTTTTCGGTTCAGGGCCAGTTGCTGTGGTACTTCCTAGTACCCAGGTAGTGGGCTATGTCTCTATTACCAAATATGTACTAAATTATTACCAATGAATGATATGCTACTCCCCCCTCATATTTCTTGCTTTCCAGGAAGCTGCGTATTCCTGAAAAGGTTTTTAATGACTAAGATCGCGTCAGTCTCCTTAGTAATGAAAATTGTTTATTATCAATTCATATGGATGCATCCCCCCCCCCCCATATTTGCTTATCAAACCCTTTACTCTTTTCCTATGCTCCGATTAAGCACTGAAAATATTAGAGACATTAGACATAAAAAAACAAGTATTCAAATCTCATTTTTCTTAATAGCAAAATGGGTTTCACATTAAGATGGAATGAAAAAATGTAAGTTTTTTCCTCTTTTTCCAAACGAAATTACTCCTTTAGGCCCGGTGTGGGAAAGTTATGCTTTAGGTATATTAGTTTGCATATTGTTTTAAATTCAATCCTTTCACAGCTATCAGTGCCCGAAGCAGCTTCAAAATAGTTGAAAACTGATAATTTTATGAACATTCTTTTTTCTGAGATTACTTTTTTTGTATATGGTTTGAATTTAGTGTAAATCGTACAGTCGTTTACACATTTTTAAGACTAAAAGAAATCCATTCATATCTTCTGGTGCCCCAATCTCCCCGAATCATGTGAAAACTTCACATTTTTATGTAGCATTATAATTGGTAATTAAATTCTAAAATGGTCGTAAAATTGGCAAATAATTAAGACTTATTCCATGATAAATTGATTCTTTGACTCACTTTTTATTTAAAATTTTAAAGTCGAAATTTGCACATCAATCGACTTACATGTAAGTGCCTTGGAATAACGTTAAAAAAAAAAAGTGGAATTGTTTTGTTTACATTTCGGGTTTTTGCTCCGCCCCCTACTTTGCGCAAAACCATTGATCTCTATGGGTAAAACTGATAGGTTTTAAAAGAAAAAAAAAAGTTCTTAAAGTCTATTTATTTATCATGCACAACAGTAGGGCTTCTTCCCAGAAATTTCCTCAGAGCAACTTACCAAACGGCTTACCATTACCACTATGAAAATAAACAACATTTGAATCCCTCCTTCACGTGATGAAGAGGATTTCGGAGAATGTCTTCTTCCTCTGACATCATGTTTTTAATCTCTTGAGGAAGGGATGAAAGCACCCCAAAGGGATCGAGATCTTGGGGGAGAGCGAAATGGGGCACCGGAAGTCTGCCATATGGCCCGCGCGACCTGAGGACTTGCTGCTGCTTTCTTCAAGGTCACTCTTAAGAACGATTCTCCCTTCGGGGTGTGGCGTTCTATCCCCCCCTGATATGCTCTTTTTCTTCTTTCCCCTGGGTCAAAGGTGAGCAGGTGGTGTGCTCCTTTCATTGGATTCGGGAGGAGGAGGGGGATAGAAATTTGGGACGCACGCACATATTGAGATTTGTTTCATCAAGGGCTTCTGGATTTTTTTTTTCTTTTCATCAGCTTTCTCTTGCTGATGCCTCCTCCCCTCCCCTCTCCAAATTAAGTGATGGAAACCTAGATACTTGAGCAGGTGATGGAAATGTAAATATTTATGTATATCTGGATTTGGTTCTTTTTCCTGGTTTGTGGAAACGAAAGAGTTGGTGAAAATCTTGTTCGTAAATGAAAATTCGGGAGTTATTTTTTTTTTTTTCAAAGTTGGAGTATGGAAACACCATTTCTGATTAAAACTAAAAAAAAAAAAAACTACCGTATAACAAAACTATAAAACTTCTACGATGCCACGCTAACTTATTTAGAAATGTGCAATTTTATCAAAAAAGTGTAATCGTTGTTTTATTTAACATAGTATACGTAAACTTTTCAGCTAAGTGGGAAAATATTTCCTGTACTAATTACAGTGGAGGTTCGTTTTATACAACCCTTACATTTAAACGACGTTTTAGTGTGGTCTTCTAATTTTTGGTTTTAGCGAGAAGGGTAAATCGATTATGCGACGTTATCGTTTATACGATAGTCCCGTGTATACGATATATTGTTTATACAGTAGTTTTTTCGATAGTCCCTTTGGCGTCGTATCCATCACAATATTTAAAAATAATTCAAAATTTAAAAAAACATAGGCCTTTTTTTCTTTCTGGAGTTAAAAGACTTCTCAAAAGATGCAGTATAATTGTCAATATTACCTGATACTCCTAATAAACAAGACCAGTATTATGTTTCGTTATCAGTCGTCAACTGAAGCATATAGAAAATCTTTTCAACAAAAAATGAAACCCTTTTGCTGATTAGTCACTCTACCTATACCAGACCTAATGTAGAATTGATCTACCACACTGTGTAGATTTGCGTATATAACGGACACAACATTCATAAACGAAGCTTTTGATATTGTAGCTTGTAGCCAAAGCAAAACAAGAGCTTGTTTACTTTATTTTATGTCACTTAACTTTATTTATTTATTATTAATAATAGTAATTTCATCTTAAGAGTTATTGTAAAATACCCTGCCATGAAATATAAAACACTTATCTCATACAATAACAAAACGAATCTAAACACCTCCGAAATAACATGAAAAATTTGTAAGCTCTCCAAAATTATGCATAAAGGAGAAAATCACATATAAATAAAAATTACACAACAAGAATCTTGAGCATGATACCTTAAAATAATAATTTTAAATGTGAAACCATAAAATTCTTATAACTTTTAGGTTCGCTTTTACGTATAACTATTACGTTTCCTACAAGGAAATTTTTCTATGCTTGGTGGATATCGTCAGAAAACTTAAGGGGAAAATAAATCAACTGCAAAGTCTTAAGCCCACATTCCTCGTGCATCTAGATTTTCAAAGAAAATGTTTTTGCATTTAATAAAACACATCGAATAAGTATAAATGTTTAAATAAAATAAAACCAAATAAAAAAAAAAATACAGTGAAAACTGTAAGGTGAGGATGATCTTAGTTTTATTTTGTCATTCTGGCACCATGCCATTCATTTTTTTATAACTAATTAAAATACATTAACTTCATGTATTAACCATACTTTAAAATAGTGCTTAGCTGTTTTATTTCACAAAAATATCATTAGAGAAATTAAACCTGAATGGCTTACAATGTATCATACAGCTTTATATTATACAACGAACCCCCCCCCCCCCCCCAAAAATATCTCAATGGCGCAGTATGCGCCATGATTCTACACCGTACCGTTAATTCTTACCCTCTCATTAAATTAAGTATCTCAAATCAAACTCAAATATTAAATTTAAGTATCTCTCTGTTGTTCAGGCGTCATAAAAGGAAGTTCCAAAAACAAAATTAGCATTCTTGTTCGTACACACATTAATATTTGTCGCCAGCAGAACTAAGAGTCAAAATCTACGAAACTCATCGAAGAATTTAATTTTGTTCCTCTTGGATTTTCTTTGAAATTAGTTCCTACTTAACTAGACTGGCAGATTAATTTAAAAAGCTGGAAAACACATTTGTTGTCTTTGTGCAGTTTTAATTAAGAATAAATGAAAAAGTATGTCTTCATCCAGTACTCAGGGGAAAGCAGATTTGGACCCTTGAGTGTAAGCCTTCATACTCATTTACGGAATATCGGGCTTTTACGAGGATGGAAGCCGGAAAACAAACACAGAAATCAAAATATATCCCTCCCATCAACTGGATTGGCCAACGGGGCGTTTAATCCGTATGAATCGTGCGGGGGACTTAGCAAAGGAGGGAGGGAATCGTGGAGGGGGGTGGATGTGAATGAAAGAAAATAAAAATAGAGCTCGTAATCGATATTTCCATCGATTCGCAGGGACGGGAAGCTGCTTCAATCTCACTTGGTCCATCGGAGATCGTCTGAAAAGGATTAATGGTGCGTTTACGGGCGGTGGGGGCTGCTACTGAAATGTGGAGAACAAGTAGTTCTTCACATCTGGCGAACTGATAAGTTGTAGGGTTCCAAACGTTATGGAAAGGTACATATTTGAGTAAGGCCAGCGGAATAGCTAGCTGTCTCTCAATGTCTAACTATTATCTATATTTACAAATCGACCTATATATATATAGATATATGTATAAATGTAGGTGGCGTTCCTAACACAGGTGTGACCCGGTGTTGCAATTTTTAGTGTCAACCCCCCTCAAAAAAAAAAAAAAAAAAAAAAAGTTAGAAGTGATTTTTGGACAGAGTTTGATGTACTTACTAATACTAGATGAAATATATTTCAAAAAAATTGGGGGAAATACACAATTGCAGTACATTTTTCATAAACTCTTAAATCCACTTTTGACAATCGGGGCGAACCCCCCTTCCTTCCCCCGTGTAGTGACACTACTGGTGATAGACAGTTTTGACTATTTTTTAAATTTATTTTTTTCTTTTGACTGAGTTTTAATGTTATTTCCGTTTTGGATTTCACGCTCATTGGTTTACTCAAATTGTTTGCTAAGAATTATCAGGGAGAAAGCTCTTTGCTTAATGAATGAGTAATAGGCAATTCCGGCTAGTAAATGTAATAAATACGCCAAAACATGTTCATATTTGCAAAGTGAATATTTCAATAAGCTTACAGAAAATTTTAAAACGAGAAAGTATATCCACTAGACTTTTACTTTAGTGTAAAGTTTAGGCTACTTGCGCGAATTCTCGATTTCAAAGAGAATTAAGCCGTTTTAGAGCAAAATAAAAAACAACACGGGGAGACAAAAATGCTTTTCCTTAGCCAATGAATTAAACAATTTGACAAGAAATTGAAACTATTAATTATCTTCACCTGCTTACGAGGGGGAAATGCTGCCGCATGCTGACACATTATTCGCAAAACATTGTTCCAAATTCAGAATCGCAAAAGCCCAAATATTAGAGCTCTCGGCGCCATGATTCTTGAAACTAAAGCAGCAATATGCATAATTCAATTACTTTCCATAAATATCCTCCGATTATAGTAACATACGACAAACAAACATCATCAGCTCTCGAGTTTTTTTCCCCTTTTCTTTCCCTCTTTCTTGCACTTGTTGGCGCCTGAATAAAAATTGACGAATCTTGCAATTTCGAAAACAAAGTCATTTATACATTCATTGACCAGTTTTAAGAGAGAGGGTCATTTAGGAGATCAGTATCAGGGCGTTGAAGAGGCACAGCGAACCAACCAGAAGCGCTGCTAATCCATTTGGAAATCGATCATTTGCCCCAAGAACAAAAGGCATTGTCCCCCTTCGCTGGCATTTATGGAAGTCTCATCTACACGGAGAGAATTTCTTTGATTTGTTTTTCGAGTGTTCGGTGACCTTGAAGACATTGGCGCTGCGGGCAGTGGCCAGTTGACAAATCTTTGACCGCGAGTAGGAAAAGTGCTTCGTCGCATTTGATGATTGAATATTTAAAGATTACGCAAGATAATTGCATGTTCTTAATGTGTGGGAATAGTCTGAGAATGACTGGTATTCTTTGGAACTTTAATTCTTTCTCAGAATTTAGTTCACAAACCTCGGATTGCGCAATGGAAATTGCTTTGTTTTTTGGTGGAGAGAAAATTCTCATTGCAGCGTGGTAAATAGTTCATTATTGCTCAAGAGTTTTTTTCAAAAAACAGAAAACCTTTCGATTTTTTGAAAACTAAGAGGCGCTTATTAATGACTTAGTTTTGAGATTTGTCATTCTCTCACGACTACGTCTTCTTCTACGAACAATTGTAATTATGTAAATTTTTCTTTTAAATCAATGACCTACTGAAAGACAAAATATCTGCAGCAGGACATTGTGTGAAAGGTGTGGAAAAATTGCTTAGTGATGAAATTAATTATGTAATTTAGTTAAAGTATGAAAAGCGATATAATATTACTAATATTAGCTCGTATAAGTAATTTTTGAAATAAGAAATTTCAAATTGTGCAGGATGCACACAAAGAATATGTCTTTACGGAATAAAGTTTCTTTATTATGTATGCTTTGTGTGGAAGAGCTAAATTTTGTTCTTCTTTTGGAGCTAAAATTTTCTCATCGCGTCCTTCGAACAGCTGAATTCCGTACAGTTCTTTTTTCAAGTATTTCAATACATTTACTTTTTAATTTTCACCCTTTTTATTTTGCAGTTTTACATTTTCATTCCACGTTTTTACAGGTTGTACTTAATACTTTTACTTTTTCGGGTTAATTTTTGACATTTTGCAAGTTTAAGAACTTTAACATTTTCATTCTAATATTTACTGGAGATTTTAAAGTTTTATTGGTACTTTTATTTTGTACTGCTTACTTATACATTTTCGCACTGTTATACCATTTTGTACTTCGTACTTTTATTTAAACATTTTACATTTACCACTTAACACCAGTTTAAAGTTCCGTGATTATATTTTTTAAGTTTATAAAATTAATACTTTTATATGTTTTAGTTGTTCTGCACGTTTAAATCTTTGAATTTTTTTAACGTGTATTACGTTCAGTTTGTTGCACTAGTTTTAAGTTTGTGGTAAATTTCTTTCAATTTTTACATTTTTGTTTCAGTGCATCAGTATTTTTTGTATACAGTTTTATCGTTTATTTATAAGTTTTGTATTTTACTTTAAGTTTCGTTTTTTTTTTTGCATTTAGGTACCTTTTAACTTTCGCATTTCTTATCTATTTTTATTTTTCGGTTTTACATTTCATTTCAAGTTTCAGCAATTTACTGAATACTTTTACATTTTCGTGAAAAGTTTAAATATTTTTGCCAAAGAAAAACAATTTTGTTTTTGCAAGTTTAAACACTTTGACGCTTTTTGCGTTACATTTTATTACATAAATCTAAGTTTTGTACTTGCGACTTTAACATTTTAGTTATCATTTACAACTAGTTTTAGCTTCTATGATTTTATTTTTATGTTTTACATTTCGGTTTGACTATTTTAATATTAGTACTCTTATATTAAAATAGTACTTTTCTACTTTTATGGTATGTTTTACTAGATGAATCTCAGTTTGGTGGTTTGTACTTAATAATTTTACATTTACATATTGCTTTAACATTTTATACTTAAGGTTCTTACATCTCCCCAGTTCCTGCGGGGCAGAACGCCCATAAGCATACTACTTGGACCAATCGAATATCAAAAAAATTTTTTAGTAGTATAATAAATCAACCACTTGAAAGAATGGCGTCCCCACAAAATTAAAGCAGTGCTTGTAAATGTGAAACCTCTTCACGCATTTTTCACCGCAACGTTTAGCCTAGCTCTGTTATGCGACATTGCAAATCCCCAATTCAAGAAAAATTAAAGTGAAAGTGATAGTCATAGCTATAATTCTTCCACTAGGGGAACTAAAAGAAAAAAAACAAGTGGGAAAACGTTCTTCTTCTTTCAGCTGTCTAATTATCCCTTAAGAGAATTACTAATTTAGTTGGAATCTGTCAAAATATCTGAAATACCTTTCCCGATTCGAGAACTCATTGAAGCTACCAACTGAGACTGGTCTACCGCACGTGTTTGCAGACCTTGAGCTGTTCCTGCGCCCGGTTAAAGGGCCTTTAGCCCCACGGATTGCCCTTCGCCAATGTTGAGGGCGATGCATCAGCAATCGCATTGTTCCCGCGATCTAGCCTTGAACTTCGGCAAGAAAATCTCGCCGTGCGAGGAATGTTCTTTTTTTTTATTATTATCATTATTCCTTCTTCTTTAACCTTCATTTCTAAAGAGGAATATTAAGCCCCCCTCCGCTTTCATCTTTTTTCTCAACTGGCCAATTTGAAAAAAGTAAAAAATGGTATTACATGATGCCTCAGAAATGGCAACTGGTCGTGTGTTTTTATATTAGTACCGCACCCTGGTGGATGAAAGAAAAAGCTGATGGGAGAAAGAATAATGAGGCGGCATCCTGCGATTAGCTATAAATGTTGCCTACGTTATGAGAGGTTTTTGTGCTTAAGTATGCTTACTATAATTTTCGAAATCGAAACCGTGACTGAGCCTTCATCGTTCTCGAAACGTTTAAAGAGACACTTTTTTTCTTCCGTTCCTATTTCAAAACAAATACATCTTTTGATAAGTTATTTTGTCTGATAGAAAAACAAAAGTGTTGCTGAACGTAATGTAAAACTTCTTGAATTAAAAAACAGAGCCGTGGTCTAAAAACACTTTAACAAAATGAACGCGGAAATATATAACGTATTGATATTCCTTATTCCAGCATCTTATAATTTATCTCAGTAATTATCTAATGATAAATAAGTAATCTCGATACATGTGAGGAATTGTATCTCCGTATTCACATCTAGGAAAATTATATAATAGAGAAATTAAGCCATTCAAGGTAACTAACTTCTTTTATCTAAATGATTGACTAATAGTAGTTTTGTAAACAGCAAGAGTTAGGTTTGCTGGGCGCCAGCCCAGCCTAACTATCTCGAAGCGGTAATGAGCATTCGTCGGACTTCAATTCCCCGTGCCCGGGGGAGGGCAACCCTAATAAGGCCTCGTGCTAACAGGGGAGAAGGATGGAATAGAGAACTTATCTATATCTATCTACAATAAACATATATGCAGTGTTACTGTTTATCATTTACAAAGATCAACTGTTCCACCGACTGTGTCACTGGTCCACTTATAGTTTAACACTTAATGTTTCTACATAAAAGTATTTTTGCTGTATTTGCATAATCTAGCTACTAGTATCGAGTACTAAATAAAAAATGCTAAAAACTTTTTAGTATTTAAAACAGTTATCTGATCTTGCATTAACAAAAAAAAGTTACCGAAATGTAAAAACAATGTATATAAACAAATAAAATAATTAAAAACTAAATAATATGAATTGGCTTACTTGAGGGCGATCGACCACTTTGCGGTGTTCTAAATTACTTTTTTTTTAGCAGTGTCGGCGCAGAGGAACACGAATTTTGAACGCTTCACATATATGCATCGGGGAAATAACGTAGCTCTATTCGTAATTTCAAAAATGATCACCATAAATTTGAAATTGAAAACGCAATAGTACGAACGGGGCCAGCCCACTAGAAGGATGTCCGGAAACCAATCTTTCTACTATACTAGAGATCCGGTTATCAGGCATGTCGAGACAGCTTGAAATTATGTGCAAATTGAAAACTTGTAACGGATTTGGAAGGTTTGGGATGTTTAGAAATAAGTATAAAATTTATAGTTCTCATACGTCAGAGCCGGATATCCGGTGTGAATCCGCCAGGCAAGAGACACTGGATATCTCGTAAAACAAATATCCGATGCATTCCTAATCCTAACTTTGCCCCTTCCCTAAAAAAATCCTGGATCCGCTGCGGTTCGGCAATATTTTTAATGTCACAAATGCTGGTAAAGATATGTCTTTACCAGTAAACAACCAGCAAAAATTAGACCAAAATCATAAGCTTTTTTTAAATTATAAGTTATTGTAGTTTAGTTCTCATGCTTCAAATGATAGTTAATTATTTATTTTTTTTACATGCGCAGATTCCCATTTCTATTAGATGCTTTTAAGAATCTTCAATATAGAGCAAAATGGAAATACGGCAGCATATAGAGTCAGCAATACTTAAAAAAAAGAGGATTAAATCAATACTAATGCAAGATTTAAAACTCCGTGACGTTACTCTATCATACTAAGGTTTCGAATTTATTTAATGCAGTGTTACTTCATAACTATTACAGAACACGATGGAGTTTTTACAAGACATATTTGATTCGTATAGACACACACAGACCAAATACGAATTACAAAGTGCAGTAAAAATTTAGCATGGAAAAGGAAACGCTTGTCATACGAAATGTAGCAGCATAAAGTAAATGTAATAAAAATATCCCTTCTAGGCAAATGCATTTGTTAATCAACAGGTGTTTATAGTAAGCTACTTCCAAAATAAAAGCAATTCTCTCCTCTCTCTCTTTTCTTTTTCTGTCCATATATGTACTTTTACATCAAGGACGACGATAATATGCTCCAAGAAAGTATTCATTTACTAGATAATCGATTACCTTCGACGAGTAACAGATTGTATCGATAGAATTTTCGCTTAAGTATGACTTTAATTTAGGGTTGGGTCAATTTGTCACTCTTGTTAAATGTTATTTTTCTAAGAAATTCATTTCAATGGTTTTATATGCATTAAGAAAGGCCACTGCTTAATGGATGACTTATTCGTGATGTCAACGACGAAATTTCGCCGTTTATACTGATCTAAAGTCCGGATTGTAGAATCCAATGGTGCAGTCGGTCAATTTTTCAGTCCCGCAAATTTTTACAATTTAAGGTCTGACTGACATAAAGAGGAGAGCGAGGAGAGTGGGTATTTATTATGCGTTGGTTATTTCAATATCACTTTTGCAAAATTTAACTGATAGCAAAATCTACACTAAACATTTTTACACAGTTACCACGTGCAGCAAAAGACACAGGTGGTCGAACGAAACCATGGGAATGAAACGCTCGGATGACCCAAGTTCTGCATGCGTGCGATTGGAGGAAAGAATCTTCCCGAAATTTAAGTTTTTGGGAGTAAACAACGGGTCTTAAATTTTTTTTGTAAACCCCGTGATTTGAGATTTCCCAAATCATGGCGGGGTATGGACAAAAATTCTGACGTGAGAAAGTACTGAATTGTTTTGTCACAAAAAAGTCGGAGTGAGGGGCAACCGTTCTGTTTGTTCCGTGCTCTGAGTGCATTAGTTAACATTAGTGGTATGCCTAGAAATTTTTGCCAGGATTAGTGTTTCGTGAATTTTTAAACACTTATGTAAGGTGGGGGAATACACAGCATTACGTTTTCTTCCAGATAAATGCACCAATTCAAATTTTAATCTTTTTTGGTAATTTCAAAAACTAACGACTCATCAACCCAAGATTTAATTTATAAATTTATAGTTTCAAAGAATATGATTTCTGAGAGTTTCGTGAAAAGTTGAGATGGTCAGGTTGAGAGCGGATAAGAGTAAAAAACAATGGAAAATTTCCTTGCTTGCTACATAATTTATTTTTATTAATCTTGACAGCTCTGAATACCATTAGCTATAAGTTATTGCAGCATGTGACTTTGGTGGTTTTGATCTTAAGCACATTAAAAGATCAATTGTGTTTTTCGATAAGAAAAATTCTTCGCCAAATTAGTGTATTCGGAGAAAGTTCTTATTATACCCACCACCACTATTAGAAACACAGTTATTGTGCATATTAAAATAGCTGTTGTACTATTCTTGCTGTCATTTGTGTGAACCAGTATCCAAAAAATTATTTTCTGGGTGAATAATGGTCATTCCGCATCCCAACTGCCACTCATTGCACTCAAATAAGTGTCAACGTGTTGGCTTGCCCTGAGAGAACATCAGCAGATCTCAGCAATCAAACACATATCGGAAATCGTTGGGCGGCATATTAAAAAACTCATCATTATCAGTAAGTAACATTAACATTGTTAATTTGACGAACCAAGAAATCAAAACCAATGTTCAATTCCTTTGCTAACATTTTCTCCACAAATTCTTGCAGATTCTAATAAATAAACAGAGCCCCCTATAATTAAATGCCCTCCGATAGCGCTTTAAATCCATACACATTTTGGCCGCAGTTTTTTAGATAGAGGGCGCTAGTTCTTTGCGCCCTCTATCTAAATAGCCCTCTATCTTCATAATACTGCTTTTTTATAAGTAGATACATATGGCAAAGTTTAATGAACGAAGTGTTTAAATTACATTAACTATTTAGTTTTAAACATATCAGCAAACAAAATCTTCCAGAAAGCAAATTTTGACTTGTCATTTAATGAATGTATTGAAGACAGCACAATACATTATTCTTAAGTTCGCTTTTAAAAATTTTTCTAGTGATTCAAATTATAAAATATTGGAATCCTTATTTTTCCACTTTGCGGGTTATTATATCAAAAAAATTAATAATTTTTCTCTTGGAAATAGTTCTTTAATTCGTACTATATAAGATTTTGGGTAAAAATTTACTTTCGGGTGCTCTTCGCAAAATTGGCGATTTTTCTTTGGCGCCATTCCTGTTTGCAGTTTTGCAACACCGTAAGCTTGGCGATCAACCACGACCAGTTCTTGGCGAAAATCAAGGGGCACCCAAAAGTAAAGTCTAACCAAACTTTTGTGTTGTATATACATACAAAAGACATAATTGCTTTTATTATTTATCTCGTATTTATATATAAAAGTTAAAATGTATATTAGTTTGGCGTTATATTTTGGCGATAAAATTTTATTTCTGGTTAGGCAGCGTACATCTTACTAATCATATCTTGGCTTCAAAAAAATCGCTAAAAAATCAAGGGGTACCACCCGATTGCAAACTTTTACCCTAATTACTAAAAAATTGAAATTCTTAACGTATTTTTATTCTTGAATAAAAGCATTTATGATATATGATATATCCACTCTAAAATAGAAAATAGTAGCACTGATTCCATTAATTAAATTAGAAAAGAAATTAAAGAATGGTATAAAGTTAAAATGTTTATTTGAATTTGTACAACCATCATATTTTTGAATTTTGGCTAAAACAATTAAGAAACATGAACGTTTCTAATATACGAAAACGAAACATGATAAGAATCGAATCTGTGATATCGAAAATAAGGCATGAAAAGAATAAAACGGCAGGGATTTGAAAATAATAAACATTTAAAGTTTCATAAAACACATTGGAGTAAGAAAAAGAATAATTACCTTGTCTAGACAAAGCTGTTATCCACCTTGTTCGCAATCCTTCGTCGGTAGGGGAATTGATGGAAACTGATTTTTTTTTCAGTTCTTGAATCTGAAGAGCAGTACGGCACAATGCAATGCACCATAGTTTTGATTAAAATCTAACTAGTTCTTAAAATAAATTTAAAGTTGATAGAGCGGGTCATTTGCTCCACCTAGCGGAGAACTTTTCACAGCCGTTTTTCTCATATCGGGCATTTAATGTAATAAATAAAAATCTCTGTAAATAAATTGATAAGGATATTTTAAAACGCTATAATACCCCTATCAACTCACAAAAGATATTCTTCATATTCTCTAGATGTAATTAAAGCAGTACTAACTGTTGAAGGCTTTATTTGAATGGTGGGACAACCCCATTGTTTTTTGAATACAGACGAGCCTTAAAGCCTAAATAATAACTGCTGGAAAATCCGCAGCTAGGGGATACTTGAGATACTACATCTATTTAGTAGCAGAAATAAGCTGAAGGGGTACTTGCCCATTTTAACGGCGACCAAACACCGCGAAGAAAAATTTCGTCGTATTATAAAAATTTAGTCAGGTGCATAAACATCCGGAGATGCACCAGTTTTAAAATGTCTCGTATGAATATGACTGTGAGGCTAATTCGATATTTCAAAACGTGGAATTGGCTCACTACTTAAATTAGACTTTTAAATATCACTCTAACAAAACTACATTTTTCCTAAAGCACGGCTAGGCACAATTTGGAGTCTTCAAAATAGCGAAAAAAGTGACCACAGCTTTAAAAAAAGTGACCAAAATAGTGATTATTAAAAATGTAAACTTTTGTATGTTTGTGTGTGTTTTTAATTAAACTGAATATAATTTGAAAAAGAGCGGCTTTGACATCGTTTGAAAACTAAACCTGAATAAATAGAGCTTTTACCCAACTTAAAAAAAAAAAATTCATAGCCTATTCAGAAAAAAGAATTTTTATACCTGTAACTATGCTCATAAATAAATTTTTCAAAACCCATAAATGGCTAAGAGTGAGAGAGACAAAAGTTTACTTTTTTTAAAAATTAATTTCGTTCTCAAATTGTCATCTTTTAAAAAATATAAATGAATAAATGTTTATTCAAATCGACAGAAATTTCAAATTTCAATTTATATTCAACATTGAATCAAATTTATTTTGCAAATGCTACTTCTTAAATATATTTTGTACTTGTTCAAGGATTAACTATCACTATTGAAGTAGCGGAAAATTTCACTTGAAATAAATCTAAATTTGATATTTTATCAAAATTATTCAGACTAAAAATACTGTGTTAATCTTCTGTATCATTGTAGCAAACAAACCGTTTGATTATTCGATACTGTTTTTGTAATTTCATGGTAGTAAGAGAGTCCAAGAAAAAAAAATCCCTGACAATCCCCTGATTGAGCTCCAAAAAATTCCCTGATTTTATAATTTCAGTTGTGATAGTTATACGGTATCACTGTCATATATAGTGACAGTATGAGTGGCGCAATCATAAAAATTCTTTACTAGGGGTGCACTATTTTTTCCCCACCTGAACTTTGTGCAATTCCTTTGGGGGGATGAAAAAAAAAAGAGGTCATAATGTAATTTGCTGAGCAATATAATCTGAGCTGCTGAAAAATTTTCAAATCTAAAGTTTTTTTTAAAGAATTTAGATTCCCCCCACCTTGCCATCATTATTTAATGATTTCTTGATAAAAATATAACTAATTTTTTCAAGATGTGTATTGTCTTTTCTTGATTAAAAAAAATTTTTTCTTGAAAGAAATTTCAAATTATCACTCGGGGAGGGGGAACATGGGGCACAGTGCCCCCCCCCCTGTTGCGCCACTGCATTATCATTAACCTCAAATTTGGCACACTCAGCACCAACGCTATGCAGAATTTCGGAACACGCCCAAAAATGGCGGATTCTCGGACGCTGACACACGAAAAATCATTCTAGATGGGGGGAGGCGTTACGGACCCTCTAGGCCTCCCCTTCTTGTTGCACCACTGCAGTATCACGTACAGTACCAAACCTTAACTTCGGCACATTCGACCAAAAATGGCGGATACTCGGAAGCTACAACCCTGACACACGTCTTTTTATGCAAAATTGCAAAGTTTTCTTAACTCATAGACAGAATAAGTAATTTTTTGTGGTTGCTCTGCCGGAGAAAGGGCGCGTTTGACCAGAGGAACGATTATTTTCCCCAATTAAAAACAAAATATTTTTTAAAAAGCGAAAAAAAGTGATCAATTTTTAAAAATGTGACCTAAAAGTGACCAATGCCAAAAAAAGTGACTTTTAGTGAAAAAAGCGACTCGCGCCGACCAGTGCTAAAGGTGTATCCTGATGCAATAGCTTTGTTGTTGAACAAACTAGCAGTATGTAAATATGTACAAAATGGTATTTTTTGCTTTCTGACATGTTAGAATTCACCAGCAAGTTTTTTTCTGGCGAAGTACCTAGGCAAAAAAGTTTTTTACCAAACGACTCAAGTTTGAAGTTTTCTTGTCCCAGTTGAGAAAACTTCTATAAGCTGGAAGCAGAATTCCAACGTGCAGACCACGATGAATTTCCGGTTTCAATGGTGCAGCGGGGAGTAAAATTAATTTAAATGATCCATGTACCCGCATGGTGCTATGCAAATTAGTCCATTCTCTTGAAGCCTACTCCTTCCGCCACAGAACAGATGTTGTATAAAGACGATACACACAAGCTCTGAGAGTGCCCGGATGCTCGGATTCAAGAAATGACAAGCACCGCGGGCAAAAACAAGGCTTGTTTTCTATGCCATCTGTTCTTCCAATTTATCACGCACCAACCAGCGATTTATAGCTGGGATAGGAATAATGAACATTTCTCACAATAAGTCTCCGATAGGAAATGGCTACCAAAGGCGTGGTTCACAGTTCACACAGGCTACATGAAATCTTTAATTAATACTTCATTAAAAATTTCCGTTCTTAATTCTTATTAGCTGATTGTCTGCTATTTTTATGAAGGTTATAAAACTGTTCGGCAATGGGTTTTTTCTGCACACATTAGTCGAAGTGCATCCCCCATCTAAGTAGGTGTGAATAACTTTCCGTCCGAATTTCAGAAAATAATTTATGAAGATAAAAGTTTCTTCTCCCTAGTTTTACGCTGATTTAAGGCGAATAATCTGTGTAAATTGATAACAATGAACGAAGTTTTAATTGTATAAAACAATGTTTTTTAAATGTATTTTTCTATAAGCGGACGGAACTTGGTGATTTTGATACATTAAACAACTGATAATACTAACCGTGATCACATAAAGCTACGTCCATTGTAATAAGACTTACATGAGGTGAAAAATTGTTACTACTTTTGAATTTTCTAAAAGACGGCTTTACAGAACATTAAAATTAACTTATCTGAGTTTTTAAATAAACATTTTACAGAAAGTGCGTCCAAAAATTAATTTTAAATGAAGAATTAATGTCGGACTGTTAGAGAGATCATGCGGTTTCGAAATAATTTATAAGGCAATTGGAATTTTTTTTTCTGCTTCCCAAGTTTTCCATTCTGTTAAAAGCATTTCAAAAGAATTTCATACAGCATTAAAAATTAATGATATTTTATAGAGATATTAACAGACACACACACACAAAAGTGTCTGAGTTTCATTAATATGTAACAGAGAGAAAAAAATGTTTTATTAAATATGCAATGAGAATTAAAATAAATAAAATAAAATTTTAAACCAGAATTTATATTTTGCGGCGATAGAAAAAAAATGTACTTCCCAAACTTATATTTTCTCAGAACTCTTATAACTTTCTCAGAAAAAATGATAGAATCAAAAAAGGCAAAAAAAAAAAAAAAAAAATCTGTTATCCTATCTGGGAGTGAAGTATTTCCTAGAAAAAAGAATATCCATTCAACCTAGTAGTTAAGAGCTTAATACAAGTCGATAATAGCTTTCCAGATCGAAAATTTATAAGAAAAAGTGCAATTTAGCACACTCGCAAGATCAGATTCTTTTGCAATCTAGTTTCATTTCTTTCAGAAAACTTTTTTTTTAGGGTTAATAGTTCGCGCCAACATATTGTCAGAAGCGATTATTAAGCGCCCGTTTCCCAACCCGAAAATCACGAACGCATTTTCGCGCTCTTCTCTTCCGCGGTTTTGTAAGAACTGGACGAGAAAGGTATGGTCGCGGATGACCCAGAAAACATGCTTGGCGGGAAAACAAAGTAGGAAAATCGTGTCAGAACACAATTAAGAAGCTTTCACTGCTGAAGTTTCACCTTGAGATGAGTGGCTGTAGGTGGTCACATAAATAAGACATTACATGATAGTTTCACATGTTCGGCGTTCTTTCAGATATAATTAGCTAATGGGGAAGCTGGACTCGTGTTAAGAGCTACCCCACTTTCTCGAGATTTTTCCTTGTTGTGTAACAAGAAAATAAAGGGTATACAAAAAGAATATCACAACAAAATTTCGTCTAGACAATCCTCATTTTCTTAAACGTTCCGTTACAAAAAGATATACACTGTAACAAGGATTTTCAGCCGCGGATTCTGAAAATTTTGTGGTACATATTGGATTGCAAATCTAAACGTACTGCCCCAAGTCGGTAGATTTTTGCAGGTGCAGACCATCAGCAGTGTCCAACTGGTACAATTATGGGCTGTGTTAAAGATCCCTTGAGTACCTATTTTGGATAGGTTACTCTCGGCTAAATTAACTTCCTAGAGCAATTTCACATCGTCAGAACTCAGGTGCTTCCCTTCAGAAACGAAAATGGACATCAAAATTCTCAAGTGGTAATGGCATCCGTCGATAATGGTGCTTCTTGATAGAATAGATGCCAGTTCCTGGGGATAATGCACTAGATCTGCAAAGGTTGAAGACCAGTACTACATAATATACAATAGACGTTTGATTTTACTTCAGTGAAGAAAAGTTACCCATTGTAATCATTGTCTCAAGTTTAAGGCATTATTTTCTTCAAGCATGATCTGTAGTCTTTGATTCAAAAATGGATAAATTCACTCGCTGTCTATGCTCAATAAAACATTTTGAACCTAATTTTCCCGCAAAAGTAAATAAATATATTAATAATGACTTAAAGCATAAAAAAAGGCTTAATGTCTTGTCTCTCTAAAATAAAAAGTAGGAAAATAAAACCTAACATAAATTAAAAATTTGAAATCGGGGTTATGAGATGGTGGAAAATGAGTGTCCGTCAGTCTATCTCCCTTCCTCCTAATAACTTTTGAAGAACAAAACTTTTTTTATTCGAGCTTGGGCAGGACACCTAAATTTTACGTTGAAATTTATTAATTATTATTATTATTATTATTTGAAAATTTTTGCATTAATTTTAAACAGCTCGAAAACTGCACACAATAAACTCAATGGAAAATTTGCTTCGAACAAACTTGATGGAGAGCTTTTGACAAACGATATCTACAAAGATTTTCTATTTTGGATTGACTAGAGATCGAAACGATTTCCGTTGCATTCGTTAGTGTTAGCAGAACGATTTTACACTGTTTTGTAGGGAAGGGAAGAAAACCTTTGAAATTAAATTTTTTTTATTTGTGTCACTTCTGTTGCAAGTCTATATCTGCAGAGTTGCAAAAATTATTCCGCCTAAGTTTGTAAAATTGCATATTAAAAAGGGAGTACCAGAATTTCAATGTTCTAACCATTTAATATTTAACTAACACATAGCAGTTAGACAGTTGAAACTTACTGTCTAATAGTTTGAGAGAAGGATTTTGACCTTTTTTATTACAAGTAGTATTCTTTTTTGTATTAAAGTAACATATCGCTGGCGATCTGACAATACCTCTTATCTACAAATTTTTGCATTTTTAGATTTTCCTTTGTATTAACTTCATTTAAGTAAATACACTCTCAAAAATAGAATCCTCATTTTCGACGATTCTTCAGTCGTCAAGAAAATTTCGCCATTTATAACGATTCTTTCCTCGTGCGATCATGTGACCTAAAAAAGTTACCACACAATTTTCGCCAATTTGACGAAAGGCTTCCTCGGAGCAATTTTCACGAAGCCATTTTCGTCAAATACGCGACGAAAGTTTCGTGAGATTTGAGCATGCTTTTCTGAGAGAGTACCAGATTGCCCGCGACATTTTGTTTAGAAATTTGTTTTAACTGTTGAAAAAGTATTATTTAAAATCATTTAGAGCCGAAAGAGACATAGCTGATGTTAGAAAGTTATCCGGGAATGTAGGCTCGTTATTTTAAACATCTAAATGCGTCAAATTAAAAGAAAGAAAGAAACCGCCTCGCCTTAAGACATCATAACCCTCAATGAAACAAAAGTGGAAAATCGCAAAAAGTTAGAGTCAAAGAAAATGCAAGTACATATTATCTAATCGCGTACGTGCACAAGTCAACTGGGGCTCAATTAGTGTGTCATGCTCTCAATTTAACGCCCCAAAAAATTAATTGTGACGAGGTCCCGAGATGACCCTGTTGAATTTATTTTCGATTAAGAAGAGGAACAAGTTTGGTGGTCCAAATGCGTGTTGTAAAAAAAGCACCTATAATCCTGGTTACTGCGAGGATCTAGTATATTTTAGCGATTCAGCGGATATCTGAAAGAATAATTAAAACATTAAGGCTATTCGACGCGAAAGTAGTTTTGAAAAAGTAAATTATGCTATTAAAATGTCTTTTTTTAAGCTATTTTTATGAAACAGGAAGCGTTATGGCAGGGTCCATTATGAGATACTTTAAGGCAGGGGTCTCCAAACTTTCCAGCCTTAGGGCCATATTGATTACTCCAGTAAATTCCAAGGGCCAAAACCATATTATCATTAATTGTTGCCGGTGGTAAAAAGTTGAATCAGTCCACTAGTGGTGTAAAATATGATTACTTTTTTGCCAGATGCCATTAGCGACGGGGAAGCTGATGTATTTTCTGTATCGTATGGATATCCGTTATAATGGGGTACCCGCATCGTATCGCCATAGTAATCATTGATTACAAAAGTAATGAAATACACAAGTAATCATTGATTACTTTTTTCTTCAGTAATCGTTACTTCGGTTCCTAACGAGTACTCAAGTAACGAATGAGTATTTTTTTACATGAAAAAAAAAGTCCGAAAAAGTACGCCACGTTTAAAAAAGGCTGCAAATCGAACTAAAGTCCGCAAAACGGCAACACTGCATATTATTAATTTTCCTGTCATTATCTGTAATTTCTAGATTAGTCGTAGAGTACGAGCGAGCCATGAGGAGTAACGTGACAGGACATCTGGTGGACACAAGCAGAAATAGGTAGTACCTTCTATCCCTAACAGATGGCGCTAATAGCACTTACAGAATAATCTCGTTGGTTCGATAAAGTTCTGGTGTCTTCCACTCACTTCTAGATGGCAGTAAGTGAAATATATAAGAAGGCTAGTGGCGCAACCACAAGTCAGTTCCTATGACACTGCTGTGAAATAAAATAGTGCGTACCTCCTTAAAACGTGTTTGTGCGTGTTTAAGTTTAAGACATCTTTGTAACAATATTTTTATTTGAATTGTTGCTTTTGTGTGTGATTTAGTAGAATGGAAAAGAAGCGAAAAATTGATAGTGAATGCAGAAAATTCAAAGATCAGTGGAACATTCAGTATTTCGTAATTGAGTCCAGTAACAAGGCGCTATGTTTGATTTGCAATGAAAGCATAGCCGTTCTCAAAGAATATAACATTAAACGTCATTATGAAGCAAAACATTTTCAAAATTACTCAAAATATACAGGAAGTTTGCGGACAGAAAAATTCGAAGCTATGAAGCGCGGATTGAAATCGCAGAAATCTTTATTTACAAAACTCAAAACTGAACAAGAGGCTGCAACTCGTGCCAGCTTTCGTGTGGCTCTTGAAATTGCAAAACGTGGAAAACCATTCACCGATGGAGAAATGGTCAAAGAATGCATAATCGCAGTAGCCGAAGAAATGTGCCCTGAAAAGGTAAATTTATTAAAAACTGTCAGTATGTCAGCAAACACTGTGGCTCGAAGGGTAGAAGACATCGCTGAAAATATATCCTCTCAACTGTTCAACAAAAATGGACATGTTGAGTGGTTTTCTTTGGCCTTGGATGAGTCAACGGATGTGTCAGATACTGCTCAGGTGTTGATTTATATTCGAGGAGTAGATAAAAGCTATGAAGTGCATGAAGAACTTCTTGATATGTATAGTATTCATGGCACAACTACTGGTTCAGATATTTTTAAAGGAGTTGAAATGGCCATTAAGCAAAAGAACCTTCGATGGAAAAACTTGAAATGTATTACAACTGATGGAGGCAAAAACATGAGTGGGAAAGATAAAGGAGTGGTCGCTCTTGTGTCAAAGGCTGTAGAAAATGACGGTGGTTCAAAACCAATAGTCTTACATTGTATCATTCATCAACAGTCTTTGTGCGGAAAATGTTTGGATATGTCTGAAGTTCTGAAACCAGTCATATCAACTGTTAATTTTATCAGATCTTTTGGGCTGAATCACCGACAATTCGTACAATTTATTAAAGAGATTGGAGAAAATGACTTACCTTATCATACTGCCGTACGTTGGCTTAGTTGTGGGAAAGTCCTTCAGCGCTTTTTTGAACTTCGAGCAGTGATCGAATTTTTTTTGAATGAAAAGCATCGCCCTCTTACTGAATTGCAAAACAACGCATGGCTGTGGAAGTTAGCATTCTATGTTGATTTGACAAAACATGTGAACGAACTGAATTTGAGATTGCAAGGAGAAAACCAGCATCTTCCTGATTTATACAATAATATCAAATCATTCCGGAAGAAATTGATACTGTTTCAATCACAACTACGAAGTAAATGTTTTTCACATTTTAAAACATGTGAAATATTTAGCCACACCACTGAGACCGAGTTTCCTATCGATTTTGCAATCGAAACTTTGAGTGCTTTGAAAATAAATTTTGATACTCGTTTCTCGGACTTTGATGCCATTGCGAATCAAATTAAGATTTTTCAGAATCCTTTTGATACTGACATTGAAACCCTAGCCCCGGAACTTCAAATGGAAATGATTGATCTACAGTGCAGTGATATAATTAAGAACAAATATCAAAACTTATCTTTGTTGGAATTTTATAAGTGTCTTCCACTGACACAATTTGATAATTTGCATAAATTTGCTCGTGGGCTGTTTTCTGTTTTTGGTACTACTTATTTGTGTGAGAAGACCTTTTCCAAAATGAAGTACACAAAAAATGTTTACAGATCTAAATTAACTGATGAGCATCTTAAATCTCTTTTAATAATTGGTACAAGTAAAATTAGTCCACAACTACAAACTATTGTCAGTGGAAAATCTCAATTACATAAATCTCATTAGTATTTCATATGTCGTTATGCTTGTTATAAGTTATCTTTTCATTTAAAATGTATAAAATGTTAGTTGGATTCATTTCAATAATTTGTTAGTTAGTAAATAATAACCTACAACAATGTTATGAGTAGTTAGCCCATGACCATATCAATGTAGATGTCATATTAATAATTATTCAACATAAAAATAGATTACTTCAGTAAACTTAATTTAATTTGCTATAAAAAATAAATATGTTCTCTAGAAGGAGTTTTCTTTCAAGTATGCTAGCTCTCCGCGGGCCGGACAAAATCTGTCCGCGGGCCGGATGTGGCCCTCGGGCCGTAGTTTGGAGACCCCTGCTTTAAGGGATCATTCATAAATGATGTCACGCTTCGAGGGGGGAGGGGGTTTGGGGAAATTGTGACAAGGGAAAGGGGTAACAAAAAGTGTGACATCATGCTTAATCAACATAGCGGAACGCGTGACAAAGGGAGGAGGGGGGGGGGGAGGTGAAGTGTGACAGTTCGTGACAAAGGGGGGGGGGATCAAATATATGGGAAAAAAGCGTGACATCATTTATGAACGGTCCCTAACATAAAGCTAAAAAAAATTTTATATCAGGGTACGATAACAGCATGGCGGCTTAGGGTGCTTTCATACCAAAAGCAACAGCAATGTACCACAAAGTAAATTTTTTAGAGCATGTCATTGGTTCTATATAATTTTATAACCACGCCCTCGCGTTGACTGATTAGCATTTTATATTGCGTCATTAACGGGATTTCCCCCCTGTCAAGAGTGAGTGGTCGATTGCAGTGCCCAAGAGGAACCTTAGTTTGATAACCATAGCAACAGTCTTTACGACGGTGACCAAATGTCTTCGTCTCTTTCGGTCTGAAACCGTCGTAAAGCTGCTTGCACACCAAAAGCGCCAAAGACAAAAGACTTGTCTTTTCTCGTATGCGCAACGGAGGAGCAGATTTTTTAAGGGTAAAACGATGCTCTGCGGTTGCGCAGATGAGACAAGTTCTTTTTTTAATCGCCTTTGGTGTGAAAGCACCCTCAGAGACAATTGACGCCACGTCGTCAACAAATGTAGGCCAAAATCACACGTGAATGACACATTTGTCACTTAAAATAGTTTGTTAATGCTATGTTTTATTAATGAATTTTTTTTTAGACTAAAAATTAAAGTGTTGGTGTTGTTTTTGCACAAAAGTATTGATATATACAATAGTTCAAATATGTATAAAAATTGTATTCATGTATGTTAATTATTTTTACTTTTGTCTATCATTTTATGTATTTGGACTATTATCGATACCTAGGTAGTCCTTTTGAACCACAAAATTTTCTTTGCTGGGTCTTATCCTAGTTATAATGCAGTGCAATTTTATGAATTAAACATGTAGCACAGTCTTGGTCTTGAAGTGGTTACCACTATATGAGCAAGCCACAATATATACAAAATTTCAGTAAATATATAACGAGTAAAAAAACATTTATTTTTGTGTCGAAATTGAATGCGAGAGAAACAATGTTGTGATCCACAAGAAAGTGCAAAATAGTTATCGTGTTTGATCCCAACAACCACACCTCATTCCCAATTAGCCCGAATTAAAAAGGATCTACTATATCGCTCTTTGGAAGGCATTTTAGTGGCATTTTGTTCTAGACTTATATTAGAAGCAAATAAGCGAATCGAAACATGATAGCAAAGATGAACATTGTTTCCGCTAAAATATCATAGTGCCCTAATCTGGAAACATACTTCTCCAAAACGTCTAAACTGTATTTTTGTGGGGTGTTTGGCCAGCTGGCCTGGATGCAGCATTACATCACTTAGTACACTCTTTCAAAATTATGACACTGCGTTCTTTTTTTTCGCTTCTGAAGCTTCTGAGACAATAAAAATTAAATTTTAATTCCAGAGACAACGCCCTTCAACTCTCATTTCATTTTATATGTAGTAGCAATTAAAAAAATAAACAAATAAGCTATCACAAAGGGCTACCAAATTAAAAGCGATTCTAAAAAGAGAAAGACATAAAAAATAATACACCCTTTTTCCTTCTCATCCAGAACCTTGAGTCCGGGCATAGAGGAAGGTCAGGCGATTACTGTCCTGGACTGGAGGGGGTGTGGACCCGTGGCCCTGATTTCGGGGCGGGAAGGAAAATTACTATTACATTTTCTCATTTTTGCCTTTGTTTGCTTACTCTTTCCATTTTTTCTCCTCTCGCTTGTCTTGAACAAATGGTTATTTTTTACAATCTGCTGATTTATAAACGTTTTATTTCTTTTACGTTGGCGATCAAGTTGTATGGTGTAAGTAGGGCGAATAACTACTAAGTCGTTGCAATGAAACGGAGTTTGTCCCATAACTATATTGTTTCATACTAGCAAGCATTCTTAGAATGATTAAATAAAATTGGAACATATTCGAATGTGCGCTCAACATTTTTTTTTCGTTAGGGAAACCATTAATTTATTTAGAATTTCCGTGTACTGGCACAAATTTTATTTGCAATTTAATTTTTCCAATTCAAACAATCTATTCAATGCATTTTCTATTGTAGATCGGAAAAACTGAGAAAAATGCATTACATCACATATTTTTTTAGGGGTTTTTGTTTCTCTCCTATCTCTCCGCATGATATAAAAAATAAATGCAATTATATTTTCACGTTAATTTTGTAAAGAATCCGTTTTAGGACCTGACAAGAGCCCTAAAAAAAAAGCATGCAAAATAGCAGGTACAATAAAAAGAATGCAAGTACTAAATTAGAATACAGCAGTTAACAAGCAACATAGACGTTTTATGTAGAAAAGATAAAAGCAGCAGTAATTGAGGGTATTTTTTGAGCGACTTTTTACAAAATTTTTTAAGCCTTTTAGTTATTTAATTATTATATTTTAAATGTATTATTAAAGTAAGGATGAATTTAAATCCCCCCCCCCCGAAAAAAATAGATTACACAACATCTTACACATCAACCACTGTAAACCCTTTCAGTCTCAAGCAGGATTGCCAAACGTGCCGGATTTTAAGGGACAGCCCCCGCATTATGAGAAACTGTCCCGCGACCCGAGAAACTTGAATACGGGACGGCAAAAATCCCGCACTCTTATCAGATATTAATTTTGCCTGATGGATAACCGGCGACCCTTGTGTGACGAGTCTGTACCGGATATCCAGCTCTGAAGTTTCAGATCTATAAGTTCTATTCATTTTCGACACACGCCACAGCTGCCAAATCCGTAATCTAGTTCTTAAATTACATAGTTTTTCAAAATATGTTAATTAATTAAATTTTAAAAATCAAACTTGCCATGCCGGATAACCGGATTTTTCATTCAGGTATTGGTTTTCGGAAATTGAAATGTCGCCCAGATACTGGACATCCGGCATCCGATATCCAGTATTCGGACCCCCTTGTCATTGCGTCCCGGCTGTTCCAACTTAGTGATGTTCATTTGGCATCGGAGTCAGATTTAGAGACCGAAAAAAAGAATAAACAAATAAATAATAATAAAAAATATGAAGAGGACACTTAGAGCTGAAGTTGTTAGGCATCTTATAATCTACTGGGATGATTGTTTCTAGCTGATCGTTAAGTTATTGGTCATGGGATCGAGAGTTTAGTAGTGAAGAAGATAAATAAAATTAAAGTGAAGATAAGAAAATTAATAAATTGATACTCTTGGCCCCGTTTTAAAATATAACTGGAATTGACTAATGTTTTGTTGATTGGTGAATTCATTTTTTTAGAGTCGCGACCCGCTTACAAACCTAAAAGAAATAAATATATAAATAAATAAAAAAAATATATGTACAATTTTGCGAACCCTTTATCAAAACATTTTATTTATTTGACATTTAATTTTGATAAAATTACTTTTTAAAAACTCTTCTTTTAGTCAGATTGCGACTCCCTCGACGACCGAGACCACCAAGTTCTGAAATGATGCGATAGGTAATTCAGGAATTTAGAAATTACTTTTATTTCCGCGATCTGAATCTAAATCAATATCAGATTCCTGGATGTTAGGCTAATGAATGGTGTTCACTATTGTTTGTTCTACTGGCATGCCCCCATTGAAAAAAATACATTCTAAAACCTTAACTTTTCATCAAATCTTACATTTATAGTTTACATTGCACATCGGAGAAAAAAAATACGGTAACCTTAGGTTTGAAACACGCAGCCTATCATAAACTTCCTCAAATCCGATTTATCCCTTTTCTGTTAGGGTTGAATCAAAGGATGAGGGGGGGGGGGGGGGAGAGAGAAAAAGTTATCTTTGCAGAGATCGCAATTAAGGATGAAAAGAAAGTTCTGACATAAATCTGGCGTGTTCTGCGTTGGAGGGTCACAGAGATCGACTAGAAATAAAACTTAACCCTTAATAAAACGAGGAAGATTTCACAGATGTTTCCTGTTTATATTCCACTAAAATCTTAACTCCAAAAATGGTCAGTCGGCTTACGTTGTTCGTGAAGGAAACATGATTAAACCAATTTTACAAACTCTGGATTTTTTTTTATTTCCTTTCATCTGCCAGATGGCACTAACTACTGAAACACACGCTGAAAGATTTATTTCATTACTAACAAGCAAAATCCAAATGCGAGCGTTTGAAGTTAAAGATAAATATTCACCGAGGTCAAAGGAAAACGCTAAATTCAACATTTTACGTCAAGACAGAGAAAGCATTCTACAAGTTATCAAATACTCCATTTTTGTGGCTGATAATTTCCGCGTTCAAAAAATATTAATCAAAAACTAAGTTTGGCGTCCAGGGAAGTTCTTGGGCTTTAGATCACAGATGTAAAGAAAATATGAATCTCGTATAAAGATAGAAATCGAAAATCGATAAAGAAAACTTAGGTTTTTAAAATAATAATTACTTTATTTTCACGAAAAATGCTAATAGTTTTGCGTTTTGCTGAGATCGTGAATTTTGGGAAAGGTCAGATTTTCCAACGGTAAATTTTGTCAAGAGGACCTTAAAGTCTATTGAAAGTTTGCTTTGAACGTTGTTTATGAAGTAGATAGAATTATGAAAACAAAAATATTATATAGTACAATATTTACAGTTAAAATGTGCAATTCTGCATTTTTTGCGGGTTTCCTCCTTCCAATTGCGCAACAAGCGTTCCAATCATTCCAATGGCTATTTGAGTTAAGATTTATGTTATTTTTTTACCCACTTCAGCCATAAAGGTAATAAGGTAATCATTCCAATATCAACGAAGCTTACATAAAAGAATGTAAAAGCAGAGAGGCGCAGGAATGGGGGGGGGGGGGGGGGTGCCCTCCAGAACCCTTAGTTTTAAGATTTAAGCCATAAATTGGAATCCTATTATAGAGATAATACATACGCATGCAAGCACTTTTATGCACCAATTTTTAACTCGCCAGGAGAAAAATCTGGCTGTGGCAGTGTAAAAAGCACAAAATTACACACACGACACACATACATATTTTGTATATACGTACACTTTACATATAACAATCTTTTTCTTTCTTTTTCACAAAAAGAGGAAAGAGTTTACAATTCCTGAGAAGTACCCCCCCCCCCCCCCCCGTTCTTTATTTAATACAGACAGAAACGTTTTCTACCTGAGACCTGAGAGAAAAAGGGGGAAAAAAGTTTAAAAACGAAAAAAAAAAAAAAAAATCTTGACAGGGTGACTTTTTTTGCCGCAAAGAACAAAGCTAATAATTGTCGCTATAAAATCAAACGACGAGGGAGATCTTAATACCTTTTCTTAATGTTCATGTCATTCAAAAGCATGAGCAACATTTACAACATACCCGACCAGCATAAAAAGCATACCTATTAGTCATCACAAATGTGCGATTTTTAAAGTCCAGCTGTCGAGTATAAAAATAACATGGACAAGCGTTTCGTAATTGTATTATACAGAAGCCGACAATTGCGTACAAGATTTCCACTGCAGATTAGATCGTTAAGACGTGACTCGATTATTCAGCGGTCTTTTAATCATCGCGACACACGTTTTCCCCCATCATCCAGCCCCCTGGAATCAGTGAATGAGTCGTTAGCTTTTTTTTTTATTACATTTAATTTTTCGTTGTGGCAGATTGACTGGATTTTTCGGAATGACACACATGGCAGAACTTCTGCTGATTGAGCATAACACATAGATATGTTGATAACGTTTCGAGATATTTTTAAATGATAGTGTGTTTCTCTTCAGAACACATAAACGAACTATTTTTGCGACCAAACTCTTACGAAAAAGATAGGAAAATAAGGTTAGAGTTGGTCACAAATAAAATCTTATCTTTGAAGTATTGCAAAAGTTAAAACTGTAGGAATTCAATCGAAAATATTTTCCTAAAACATCTACTGTAGCGTAGGCAATGGCTACGCATCACGTAGGGGGGCGGGGGGAGTTGGGGCACGTTGGTCCAGTCTCAATTATTTTAATGTTATTTATATTTTTAAATTCATTTTATGACCAACAGTTGGCTCTAGTAGTCCTTCATATCTTATAATGAAATCACATTACACCAAGGTATTGTGCAACTTTTCTTTCAAGAAGTTCAATATCAGCACTGCTGAGTAATTTTCAGAGCTTTGGCAACTTTATTTATTAATTACTAATTTTAGTAAGATCTAAAGAGTAAACTGAATTTCTACCATAAAGTAATTCCTTTAATTTCATTATTATTTGTAGTTTGATTCGTTTTCACCGTAAAGGAAAAAATATTACAGCAATGTTTACCCAGATCTGCACTCTTGTAGTATTCATCTATTACTTTAAAAGTCAACTTACAGTTTTTCAAAACAACCAAAATTTATTTGTAGAACAGCTGCTAGAATGCATATAATAAAGCAATAAATTTGATTAAAAATGTATAGTTTGAAGTAAGTTTTGCATCATCAGTTTCTGTGTAGTCAAGAATTTTTTCTTCTCTGAAAAACTAGGCCAAAATTGAAATTAATACACAATAACTTCTTGTTTAAATGATATTTTGTTTTTTAAAAGGGAGAATCTATTATAATTTAAAATATTCTTTAGAGATGTAATCAAAAAGACACAGCAATTTTTACCATTGTCACGTCACTGACAAGTTAGGAGCTCTTTCATTAATTGGCAAAACGGCATGAAAATCAAAAATAAGTTAGCAATCAGGGCTTATTTTTCAGTACACTTCAACGCTAAATGAATTCTTTAGTAACGTCCGGAGAAAACACTTATAATAAACAATGCAATGCGCACAAGTTTTAAATACTTTTTAGCAAAATGCCAAAAGTTAATTCATCAGGTTATTCTAATGAAAACATTAAAAGTCGGAACATTCCCTGTTGATCAAATCGACATTTGGAAACAAAACTGCCCTATTGTCTGGCACCACCACCCTACATTCAGCGATATATCGAATGCAGAGCCAGAAGCTAAAGTTCATTCATCGAGTAATAAAATCGTATTCAAATAATTTAAAGGAACGATTTGAGACCGCAGTTAGTTCTGTTGACAAATGCAAAGCATGCGCAATCCATTTTTCACTACACTCCTCCCTCCCATTCGTTTCTTCGCGACAGTGCTTCGAGCGAGTCGGGTTTTTCTTTATAGGGTGATTAACGAGACTTATTACGTGCTAAATAGGGAGATGAGATTAAAATCGAAAGCTTTCAACTGCTCCCTTCGCAAGGGAGTGCAATAGAAGAGAACAAATACATTTTATTTCGCCAGAAGAGCAATAATTTCCGTTTTACTATACAAAGTTGTAATTTTGTCGAAGATAAATGCAAAATGCTTCATAAAGAAACTACATTCCATTGAAACCCTTTCGCAGGCATTAGCGTGAAATCTATACGAAAGACATTTAGTTACACAACTCATTCATTGTCATAGCTTAATTGAGCAGTCAATTGAATTAACAAGTGTCGACTAGAATGTTTAGCGGAATGAGTGGACATGAACATAGTGAATGAATTAGTGAAAATACATACAAAAAGCAGCATTTTTTCAAACGCATTGTTTGGAGAGAAATGATTTAAAAATGTCCCCTTCTCCCCTCATTTGATCCTCATATGTCTAGATGGCAGGGTTTAATTTGCAAGGAAACTCACGGGAGCTCAGCTCCTGTACTTGTTTTTAAGTTTATGTGAATTTTTCTGGAGTAGACGGAACTCAGACTCTATGGGTGAAAATAGGTTCCAAAGATTATACGGCTCCCGCACTTTTTAACTTAGAAATTAAATCGTGGTAGGGGAGATCAGAAATGTATTAAAATTTTTAAAAGGTGAAAACCATGTACAGTAAAACCTGTATAAGTTGCAGCACTTAGGGTAAAGGACTAATTCCGTTCCTGACAAAAGTGGCCAACTTAGACAGGCGGTCAACTTTACAGGTTTTACTGCATTAGGTTTGAGAATAGTTTTCATAGTTAATGGGACGGGGGGGGGGGGGGGATATTGGCCCATTCTTGAAATTATGAGTGCACAGAATTTCTAGCAGATGTATTAATGTTATAAAAAAGAGGCTTGTGTGTATTTTCAACTTGTGATTCACTTGATTGGACCACGTATTTAGGAGATGATTAATGATTAGTAGTTGAATTGAATTTCAGGGAAATTAATAAAGTCTCTAGTTTGCTCTACTTCAAGATATCATCCAGTCACTAAACATCTAGCGTCATCTATTGCTGAGATCAAGTGCTTTATTTCACTGATTAAACAAAAACCTATGAAGCTAGACAAGACAGCCAGCCAATAAAGAAATCTGTTGGCACAATTTAGAGCCTTATTTCACTGATTAAATAAGAACCTACGAAGGTAGACAAAGCATCCATTAAAAAACAATCTTGTTGCCATAATCTAGCCTGCTGATTAAATAAAAATGCTAATTTAATAAAAACCCATAAAGCTGGACAAGACGAAGTATTTTCCTGATTCAACTTCAAGCTGATCAGTACCGATTCGGCAACAAAACGGTAGTAAAATTTTATGCATTGGGCAGCAACTGAAACGGACATGCTTTGTGCTTCAGCGGTACAATTAACCACATGCACGATTCACGGAATATCTTCGGGAGCACATCCTGTTGCTTGTCATATTTCCACCCATGTCCGTTACGTATCCATCAAGGCCCAGTAATTGAAGCAGGCACATCTGCCACATTCTCCCTAATTGACCAACTTTCCTGGCGCTAAAACGGGGCTGCCCTGCCCGAATGCCCCTCTCTCGCCCCTGCGCATGGGAGGGCGGGGACCGTCTTAAATGACATGCGCGAACACGTGACTTCTGTAGCACGGCCGGAAACCGCAAGCCTTGATGGAGGTGAGCTATATGTGGTGCCAGAAATTCCTCGGCGAGAGGGTCAAGGTTGATGTGACCGCGCATTAAGGGGTCATTTTGCGGACAAACAGAAAGAATAAGTTGTTTCTTGTTACATTTTTTTTAATGTTTTGCCACGTGAAAAGTAAAGAAAAAACGTATGCTATTAAGGGTTTTGCGCTTGCTTCTGGCATAAAGTTAGCTAAATCTTTGCGGTTCCCAACTGCATTATGCAGTGCAGAAAATAAGTCTTAAATATATGTCGCTATGTTTGGGGAAAAAATGTTATATTTTCTTATAAATCAGCTAAAATGGCTGCTGCACTTATTGCTTATATTAAATTCTTACTTTGGAACACATTTAAGCAAATTGCTTTTATAACTTCCTTCCCTATTATTTAAATATTTCGGAATGTTTAACCCTTTCAGTTCCAGTAATTTCATTTGGCCTCATCATGTTCATTACTTTCCGCCCCTTTTTTGTTTGGAATAAACGAAGTACATCTGATTCCAAATGAACATCACCACATTCATTATTTTTCTGTTTGTTCTCCAAAGTTGCCAATTGCCAATGACCAAATGGACATCAATAAACTTCAGAGAATCTCAGAATGGGATTGCAAGGATTAACTTTTAAATACAATTAATATCCAATAATGTTTCTCTCTATATATAATACTACAACTTCATTTATTATTTAGAAATGAATTTGATATATTCCAACATCATTAATAATATAAAAATATATTTAGTAATCCAACTTACAAAACCAAAACATACATACCTTTTATTCTTTGTTTTTGAAATTAATTTTGCCTTGCTGAAAAAAGAAGAAAATAAATTAATGAATGCAAAATGATCAATACCAAATCATTCAAAATTTTATTTACGTAGAAAAATTATCTCGATTGGGCTCATAATCATACACATATTGTTTTCATTCAGAAAGTAGAACAATGAAAATATAAGTAATTTTTCTGTCAAGACTTTGTATCAATATAAAAAAAAAAAAAAAAAAAAAATGGAGAAAAAATAAAATAATAACAATTTCAATATCTCAGAAAATCTGAAATCCGGAGCTCCGAATTTCGGAATGGTCCGAAGTCTATACGTGTTGCAAACCAGCTGAGCTGACGTCTGTTTACTAAATAGACAAAGGTTATTGGCGAAAAATCTAAATTGATGAAGAAACTCAACAAACAATTTTTGCTGTTAAACACAGTCGGTGTTTACTGGTTAGTGATTAGCATGATTAGGTGAGCGCCCGTGGCGGGGCAGTGTGGTTTGGAAAGACCGTGTGTGATGTTGGCGAGTTAACTACTATAAAAAATGCTTAAATTATGTGCTCAAAAAGACGACTTTAAAGACCCATTATCCGAAAATTTAAGGGTTACAGTTCCCGCCCTTCTCAAGATATTCCAACAATTGTTTCATAATATATACTTTTCTCCACCAGATCCCTACCTTTTAGCCGAAGCCTTAGAATGGCTTTCGCGCGAAGCTCGTGGCCATAATATCACTCATCTAACCAGGGTCCTCTCCCCCCTCTCCCAAAGAAAAAAAAACCTGACCACGTCATTGTAAATATTAGTACTTAATGCCAAGTGTAACGACAGAAATTGTCCCAAGTATATTACTAAAAGTCACGGACGAATTTACGTTTTTTCGTAGTGGAAAAAAATGGAGGAGAGGAAAATCAAGCAATCTGAAATGCTTTTGTTCAGGAGGGTAAATTTCTTTCGAATCAATTTCACACAGGCACCTATTTAGACCCATCCATACTTATTAGTTCCAGCAACGACATTCTATCTCACACCTTGTTGCCAGGTAAATGCTCCTGACTTGGGAAAAACTGAAGACTGACGATGCGAGAGAGGATGCGGTAATTGAAAAATCTTGCAATAGTTCAGTTTGGAGCGTGTGAAGTGACCCTGAATATCTCTCCAAGGCCGACGATCGTTAAAAGGCCCAACGCCCCGGCTCAAGGGCGACTTCTCTCTGCAAAGCCACAGAAACCTATAACGGAACTCGCTTGGTCGCACACGAAAATCGCCACACCGCGAAACCGTTCCTCATCTCGCCAAACCCTGCTGACACACTCTCTCTGAACGGACAGTAAGCGTCCGGGCGGTGACACGTGCTTGTTTGGGTTTGGTGAGGTTATTGGGAATTTATTTCGCCAAAGACCTTTAAAAGTCTCGCACGAACGAAATGGACTCGCTTGTAACGTAAGGTCACCAAGACGGATTTAATAGGCTCCAAGCCTCGACGGACATGGGTTGTGTTTAATTGGTGGAAAACACGAAGATGTGACTATGCAGCGAATTTACTCGGAGATTAGTAAAAAACAAAATAAGAAACGAAGATAGTTGCTCAAGAGGCAATGGATTATAAACTGAATGTTACGTTTTCATTCTAGTTTTAACTTAAGCTTAATTCGAGCGGCTTGAAGTGGCGTATGTTGGTAAAGCAAAGTATTTTTTTAATTAGACGGCTTAGCTTCTAATATAAAGGTTTACCCACTAATGTTCAGTCTGGCGTTTCTAAGATGAGCACCAGGTTCAGGCTGTCATTCCGTCTTCCAAAGTCTTTCTTCTATACAATAAAACACTTTTTGAGCACACCTAGTTCATTGTAGATATCCTGATTTTTTCTGAATAATTATTGAACTTAGTGTAGAATCGGTGGCGGACAGAGTTGCGGGTTGGCCGGTCATATTTTGGGCCGAAAAACTGATAAATGACCAGGCCTGCGATTCGCAACTGCAAATATTGCGTAAATACATGCAGTTGGGAACGACCGTACACGCATTTTGACAATACGAATCCTCAGAACGTCGTTTTCGGTGTCCTAGTGTCTCAACAACCAACATCATACGATCTCACTGCAGTTCCCAACACCTCGAACTTCTGTTAATGAACATAGAAAAGGATATTCTAAATTGACACTAACTACATTAAATTTCGTAAATTTCTAAAATATTGAATGTTCCAAAGTTCCGGGGGAAAAAAACAACAGAATTGCATTACAGTAACACAATTACCCCCTGTATTTCTCAAATGATATTATATCGTTTTATTTTTGTAAGTTAAGTTAATTTATATTATTGAAAACTAATAATGCTCTTCGGGTTTTGAAACCTTGCTTCCTATAGAATTTATACAACTTCGGTACGCCGACGCACCAACGACCAAGAAAAAAGTACTTTACGGGCAGTATATTCGGTGATCAAAAGCAGGTTACAAACAAAAAAAAAAAAAAAAACTGTCGAGTTAGGTCCGACGCAAGAGAGGCAGTTTCCTGAAGACTGGGCCGCAAACCGTTAAATTAATCTTCACAGCCGTAAGTTCACCATAGCCGAAAAGTTACACTACAGGATAACATGGAAGTTTTGCAACATGCGATGCTTCTGTAAAATTGCGTAGTTATATGCCCTTTATAAAATACACTCGTATTCAAAATTTAAACACATAAATCGAAACTAAAACCTTACTTTTTGAATTTTAGCTAACTATACTTTCTCTTTGTCGATCGCTGTTTTTGAATTCGAATAGAAAAGATTTACCCTTAAGAAACGTAGCATAACAGTTTTATATCCCGAACTTTTATGCATAATGAATCATTTGTTCAATTTTTTTCTTTTTTGGAACATCTAAATGTTTTTTTAATACAAAAAGTAAAAATAAAACAAAATAAAAAATGTAGATTTATCAACTTTTATTAATTTGTTTTGATACAATAATTTCTGGAAAATAGTCATCAACGAATCAAAATTTAAAAAATCGTTTTTACTACGCAGTAATGAATATTTCCCGCGCTTGTTATTCCTTGAGAATGTCCTTTCCATTTTATTAACACAACTGGCATAGGTAGTTGACATTGGAAATTGGTCGCCCACGGAATTTCAGACTTTATACGCGCAAAACGGAACAACACAGTTGTATCTTGTTCTCTTCTTGCATGGAAAAAAAAAAAAAGACCCACTGGAAATAAGTCAAATGCTTTATTTAATCATTATTTAGATGTTCGGTTCCTAGGAAATTCGTAAAAAAAACAATAATGAAATCATTTATCACTAACTCAAAAGAACCGATTATGTTTTACATTTATTGAAGTGACTGAATAAAATGAGTAAAAATAAAATTTAGGAATTTGCAAAACACTTAACAGATTTTTAATTTATCAAAACCTTTTATTTTTTGCGATTATTGCAAAAGACAAAGTAACTATCAATATGATAAAGACAATTTGTTTAGTATGCAATATGCACTTAGTTTAAAGCTTTTTTTTTTTTAATCATTAAAATCATCAAGCAATTCTCTGAAATAAATGCAATCGTGATGTCGTGTTTGGTAAGACTCGAAAGCAATAAGAAGTGCGTCTGGAAGAGAAATTATATTACTCTTAAAGTGATGACAATAAAGGAAACTAATAATTCTTGAATTGAAAGTCTTATTGACTCTCTTTTTTTAACACTTACATAACTACCATTTCTGTGAAAGGTCATTAGCCGCCATCACCAGACAAATTTTATTGGTTCTTTTTTCTCTTCAATTATGGAAAATACATTTCGCAGATAGAAATGATTCATTTAGAAAATCATTTTAGAAATGATAGTCATTTTAAGAGAAGTTTTTAATAAGGTTTCATCACTTACACTTGAAACGTTCAACAGTGCAAATGTACGTAAAACCTCATATGATTGAAATTATCTTACTTTAATTATCTGCATTTTTTGTTGAGTTTAATACAACGAAAGAGAAATTTCTTTTCTTTCTTTCTTTTTTGTATGTGTGTAAGTTCTGTTTTGCCAATTATTAAAGAAAAAAGGGGGGGGGGGGTAGTGACTAAAATGACGTGAGAATGACTTCCTACAATTGCAGTCAAAATAATGTAAAATCAAGGGAACCAGCTGAAAATAAAATAACAATTAAAGAAAAGTCAACTAGTGTGAAGGAAAACAATATAATCGCACTTTTCATACGGATATTGGTTCTTTTGGACAGGCAGGCAATTCTTTCAGTATCCCAAGTTTTTGTCGAAAAAAAAAAACCAAACAAAGGACGGGGGAGAACTGTTAAGTAGGAAAGAATTTAAAATACAGTAAAACCCGTTATACCGCGAAATCGGATATACCGCGGTGACTATCATGTCCCCCCGACGTTTAAACCACCCTTTATCATTGCCATTTAAAGGTGATTCCTTATTTACGCATTGTAAATAAAGCCAGGCCGAGTACACAAATATTCTAGCCAAAGAAGCTCCCATCCCTTTACCAACCACACAATTTAAAATAGAAAGCCCTATTGTGTTAGGCCTTTTTCGCGCTTTTTCTGTCTTTCACTTAAAACATTGTTTCTTTGAGAAGTGCGTCCCTCCCCCCTTCCACATCTAATTTTTTCTTAAGACCTCTCCCCCTATACAATCTTATGTAGGTAATAAAAAGAGATTTTTAAGCCCCTTGTTTTCTCGGTATATAATTGGTTTTTAATCTATCGCTCGATAGACTGATTGCGCAGCTGAGATGTGTGCTTCTTGCACCGCAATTACAGAGAATAAAATGGCAGCAAAGAAGAAAAGAAAAAAATATACTATAGGGAGAAGAAAAGTTACGAGTAACTGATAAAGTTAAAAATGATGCAACAAAAGCGAGTATTACGTGAATATGCTTTCGCGATACAGTTTCACTATACCGCGGTTATGTTATAACGCGGGTGCCAAACATGTCCCCCGACACCCACGTTTTAACGGGGTTTTACTGTATTATCAAAAAAATATCTACTCAGGCAGATCTTCGAATCTTCAAATTGTATTTCATTTTTCAAAATATTAACGAATAATGAACGCTTTCCGAACAATTTTATCTTCTTTTAAATGGAAAAACCACCACCCTATGATATGTATTTTACAATTCCTTCAAAAACACATGCATTTCATTTATTTAAATTCAGTCAAAATGCCATTTCTTACTTTTGATTTCTTGCAGCTCTTTCGAAGTCCTATTGAATGCTTATTTTTGTAACCCTAAAATCGAATTGATTTTATGTTTAATTTTCTTCAGTATATTCTAAACCTAACTGGGAAATTTCTTTTCATTTTATGTTCTTTGGCGTGTTTTCAGAAAAATGTAAATGATATACATTCGTACTGTGTATGTTTTACTACTCTCTCTAACTGATAAAGCACTAAATTTCACTGCAAAAATCTTATCTCAATTTAGAACTTCACCTCTCTACTAGAGAGTTCTTTACGAGTTGTCTTCTAAATCGTGAAGGACGAAAAAGTCACGGGAAAACGTGCTCATAAGTGCGGGGGAGGCAATATATTCTGTCACTTTTTTTTCTTCAATATTCTATGTGTCAGTGATTTAAATCATATTAAGAAAATGCAAAAGCGAAAAAACTGTAACATTTCAATAATGAAGGAAATAATAAACGTAATGGAAGAAAAATGTACATTTTTGGTATAGTGCTTCCAGCTGTCTTGAAGCTTCGGTGGACAATACACAGTGGTTTTTTACCCCCCAGTTTTATGCTAAAATAATCAGGGGTCGAATAAGCATTCTTTTTAAACAGGGTCCGTTTTTTTGGGAATTTCAAAGAGATTTTTGTAAAAAATCAAACAATTTTGTAAAAATTGAAAATTTAAACATATAGTGATGAAAAATTTTATTATTATTTGTCGCTTTTATTATAAATAATGGCGTGATAGTGCGATTTAGAAGTTTGGAATTTTGTAAAGGATCCGTTTTGGTTGATTTGAATTTTGTGAAGGGTCCGTTTCGATTAATTGGAATTTTGTGTAGCGTCCGTTTTGATTAATTGGAATTTTGTGAAGGGTCCGTTTTGATTAATTGGAATTTTGTGAAGGGTCCGTTTTGATAAATTGGAATTTTGCGAAGGGTCCGTTTTGATTAATTAGAATTTTGTGAAGGGTCCGTTTTGATTAATTGGAGTTTTGTGAAGGGTCCGAAAACGGACCCGAATTTCCTCTGGCGCGACCCCAGATAATTCAACATAAAAAAAGTATCGTCACATGCATAAGAGGGGGAAAAGCACCGGATGAGCAATCATACATCATGATTATAGTTATCATCAGAATATTAAAAATAACTTGATAATAAATTGTTATCATCACCTTTCCCCTCTTTATCAGAAGAAACACAGAAGCATAATTATCCTCCGGCGATTCAAAATATAATAACTTAATAACTTCAAAAAGTAAATTTGTAACGGATGAATGGTTTCAAGTCTACAGATTATACTGTCATCAATGCCATTAGCCACTTCCTCAATTAGGCAATTAAAGTATTTCAACACTTAATTTCATGTTTGGGGTTCAGCTTTTATCGGAAGAAACTAATTCCAAGTACATCCGAAGTGCTGATAAGAGGCTAAAAAATTCGAATAAACATGTAACGGATAGAGTACATTGATGTGTGTGTTCTACTGTCATCAATGTATAAACCAAGTAAGTTCATCTTTATCTCAGTCGATTATTATTTGACCTCAGCCATCTATAATAAACATAAAATCCCAAAATGCTGAAAAATTGCGTTTGCTAGAAGCAAATCTCAAGCATAGCTAGATATGTATCAGAATTGTGAGTCCGTAATATCTTGTGTTATAGGTAAAATAACCAAATTATTACTTTTTCCAAAAACTCTTGATTTTGTACATTTTTAAAAGACTCACCTTGAAGCGAAAACAATCTTATATTTGTTCGTTTTCCTTATTCTACAATTACTCTTACAATTTTTTAATGCATTATCTTTATTTTTATTTATTTATTTATTTTGACAATTGGAAGACGATGCTTTAGAACGATTTTTTTTTTGGGTTTATGTTATAGCTTTAATTCGTCTTCTTTCCGGAAGAAATGAATTTTCCGCAATTCCGGTTAGAGTCATCTGATATTCAGGGGCGATGTCTACAGTTATTCTTGGATACTATTTCAATGCCATTAACCATTGCTTCAATTAGGCAATGAAAGTATTTTAACCCTTAATTTCATGTTTAGGGCTCAACTTTTATCGGAAGAAACTAAAAGCTTATTTTCAGTGTAAGCGTTTTAAACCGTTTCTTATATTTATTTAAAATAGTTTGCTTGAAATTTGGGCTGAAACGAAACACTGTGAACACAAAACAAATAACCGGAAAGGAGTATACAAATTCTTCCAAAAGGGAAAAGCTTCCTGAATATAAAGTTTTGAAGAAAAAAGAAAGAAACGTAGGGATTTTTGTATACTTTTAACTTGAATAAAAACAAATATGCACTCGAAATTCTAGTACTGCACTCTTTGTAATACTCAATTTTATACATTTTTATTTTTTGTCATGAATTTGTGCGTCTTCAAGCGAGTTTTTGAGCGCATGTTTAATTTTCCATATATAAGAAAGTAGAAATCAACTGTTGATCTAGTAATTATCAAAATATTTAACTGATATATGGTACAATGGATATTTACTATAGTAAATATATTATTATTTCCAGGAAAGAACACAACCTGTCATATGTAGACTTGTAACCTGTCATGTGTAGACTTTGGTCAAAATAATGTGCAATATTTTGCCATCGTGTGAAATGTTTTATCATTTTGAAATGATTGTTTCGTGGTCTCTTTTCCGAGACTCATGGCTCCCCGATTTTATTATTTTCCCCTGCGGTCCCCAAATTTGTTGTGCGGGCCCCTACAAAGACATAGATCACTAATAATTCGTTTTTAGTCATCATTTCACTTCATCTAAAATGTGGGAAAAAAAACCCATAAAACCTTAAACAGAATGTGACAAAAGTAACATATATCGGTACGAATTATTTTGATGGTAAAATCAACCTCATCTAAGCAATTTGTTATTAATGAATTCAATATTTGCCGTAGTTTAAATTAGTTAAATTCAATGGAAATCTCGCGAGTCTTAGCTGCAAGCATTATCTGCGTTTGTTACGGATGGACTGACCATGACATTCTTAGCTTAAGGACAAGGCCGCTACCCAACCTTTTTAGCACGGATGCAATGGAAGCACCGAGGTGTGAAAAGAACACAAGAGCAGTTTTATTTCGAGATAAATTCCCGTTTCAAATAAAGAATCTTTATGAAATTAAAGCAGTTCATAACAAGTACAAAAGTTTGACAATTTTATCCTGGGATCAATTAAAATTTCGGATTTGTTACAAAGTCTAAAAATTGTAATGGACAATGCATTATTTTTTCACTTGGAAGAAATGAAAATTATCTTTTCAATTAATTAAAAAAATGAAATAATTCTTTTGGAACTACATATTCTATACATGGAAGTTAAAATTCCGATATCTTTTTATAACATTAAATGCGAATAAAACAAAACATATTTTTTTATTACTACAAGTGTGGATTTGTAAAAATATGTATTTTAAGTATCTCATTAATTGTAAGTATTCATTAACTGTTTCCCCCTTTTCTTAAAAAAGTGCATGCTTTTAAGTTATATTTATGTAGTATACATAATACATACTATTACATCTCGGCGTTCTGGTAAAAATCTTGAAATTATGGAAGTCGTTTAGCCCAACTTGCAGAATAATTGTAAAATAATACGAGACTTTCAATTGTGTCCATGACATTTGTGGAAAATACCATTGTGACATCACATGGAACGCAGATTATTTGTAGACCTTATTTATTTATTTATTTTTTTATCTGGAATTTAAAATTCAAAGATCATATAGGAAGTAACAAATATATGCATTTCTTATTTAACCCATATTTAGCCTGCTTTAACGTACACTTTCCAAGTTTAATCTATTTGCACGACGACGAAGGGCAAATTATAATGCGGACTCATTGCAACAATTCATCTTGGTACCACTTCTTAAGAAGTGTTGCAAAATAGGTGGGGCATTAGTAAGCTTTTTTTTTTTTTAAGAGAAATATTTTTATTTTCAATAATGAAAAACAACTATACTAATGCAAACTTCTGGCTGGTTCCAAGAAAGAAATTAAGGTTCCGCAGTGCTACAAATAGCATTTTCCTTACGTTTTTTGTTTCTTTGCATCGAATGATTGAAGGGTAACGTGGAATTGCACCAACGCAAATGGAGAAGCGGTCACTAATTTTAATTTCTCCGAAGCCGAGGAAAGGCGGTTCTGGGGCACAAAAAAAAAAAAAAAAAAAAAAAAAAAAAAACAAAAAAATATGAATGTCACTTGTGTGAGGATTCTAAACCAAATTGCACAGTAGGATTCTAGTTGGAAAAAAAAAACTATGGAATTCCCTAAACAAAGGATACCGATCTTTCTTCACGGAAAGCAAGAAACTATAACCTCAACCTCAGAAGGTATCGCGTCTAGACAGCGACAGTGATTGATGAATCTTACTTCAAGGGCGCACTGGAGAGAGAGAGAGAGAGAGGGGAGGAAGAGGGGAGAGAGAAGAGAGGGGGAAAAAAACAAGGAGAGAGAGAAAAAAGGGTTAAAGATATAGTACACATAAAAGGCAATTATACCGCTCTCTCCACAGAGGATATCAGCAAAGAATAAACGACTGTTTTCTAGCAATTTTTGAATATTTATTGTAATGAAATCTGAGAAAGACATCAAGATTCGATTTGGTTGAAGTTGATATTTATTTTCAGAAGTTTTTTTTTTTTTTTTTTTGTTACTTTTTGAAGTTCTCTTGAAGGTGCTGAAACGTTCTAGTAAAAATTATAATGAATGTGATTACCAAAGAGTACAAAAAAAGGAGTTACGCATGTCCAGTATTCACCTCACCGTTTTCTTCTTAAATTTTAAATTTGTACACGAATTATTTCCTTTTTACAACTTTTAAAACGTTCATAGCAATAGAATAATAATAATAAAAAAGTCAAGATTTGTCTGACTTAATTCACAATTTACTCTTATTTTGTATGTTAAACGTTCACATTTTTTATATTAGACATCTATTAGAATTGAGAATGTTATCTTTTTTAAGATTTTGTTTTCTTTTTCGGAATTGCTTTTCGCAAACGGGCACAGGAAGAAGTTAATTGAAAACGAAAAAATTTTGCATGCATGCTACTATGTTTAAAAGACCACTTTTGCACCCGATTCTTTTATTGACATTTTCATTTTTCGCTCCACCCTAATATACATCCGCGGCGCCGTTCAAAAAGTAAAATATTAAAAAATAAGAATAAATAATATAATATATATAAATAAATATTTATGTTTTCCCTAAGACCAAAAAGATCAATCCAGAACAGCTAAGTGTGACCGAACTATTTTGCACATTTGACGTTCTTGTGCGAAATTTATTGAAGAATGATTTTTCTTCGATTATTAAAATTTTTATAAGAAATTCAAGAACATAATGGAAATTATTAGAAAAACTAATCTTCTTACATGTATATCATAGCGACCAAAAAATCTTAGCAAAAACACGATTTGATGGATTTTAACTATTTAAGCAAAAAGTTATTTAAATTAGCAAATATATAGATGTTTCAAAAATGGAGTTTTTGAGCAATCTCACTTCAAGAATCATAATTGTTTTGAAAATTTAAAATTTAATTACCCAGACTGTCTGCATCTTATGCTTACAATAAAATATGGTATAAAACTTTCACTTAAGGATTTGTTATTGCAATCTCTGTTTAGTTAAAAAAAATTTTTTCAATGGGAAAAAAATCCTAAAATCGGTAAATTTGCATTTTTTTCACCTCAAAAGTATTTTTATTTTATTTTTATCAATAAAGCCAACTAAATTTTCAAAAACGATGCCTATACGGAATACCGCAAATAGTTCTTTATAGAGAAATAGAATCGGTTAAATACTTTTCAAACTGTCTATTTCAAAATGAGTGTTTTGCTGGTTTTCCGAAAACGATTAATTTTGCGCTTAACTTAATCCTCTCTCTAATTTTAATCCTAATTCCATTTTAATCGTCTCGTCACTGTGACCCTCATATGAGGCTCCAACTTCAAATAGTGGAAATTTTGGTTTAAGGAACTAACAAATGTATCCTTTTTTGGCTCAGTAACACCCTTATTCGCGTAAAACACACTTTAGACCTTAAAATGACTACAAGAATCTTTAATTTATAATTATTTATCATTAATTAATATTTATTCAAAATTTTGTAACTTTACAGAATTTACTCATATGCATATTTAACAATTATTTAAAAAACATAATGAGTAAAAAGAATGAAACAAAGTTATAAATGAAAAATAGTGGTAACCTCTATTATTTTGCTGCTGTAATCACCATGCATGCGTCTTAAACTATCATAAGCCTCATATTAGGGTGCTTTCTCACCAAAGGCGAAAAAGACATAAAACATGTCTTTTCCACATCTGTGCAAGCGCAGAGCATATTCTCGCATTCAAAAATAGGCTCTGCGTTGCGCAGATGAGAAAAGACATGTTTTTTGTCTTTGTCGCCTTTGGTGCGAAAGCACCCTAAGGATCGTTAAAATAATAATAATAATAATAAAAAAAGTAGAAAAGAAAACTTTTTGAAAAAATACTTTTTTTTTGCACATGATTTGGTGATAGTTTATACACATTAAATAGTAGTAGATTTTTTTTTCCTCATTATTTTCTTATAATTCGGTGACGAGGATTAGAAGGCTATGACTGGATTTTTTACAAAATCCTTTTATAAATACTTTGTATGTCCATTAATTGTAATTACTGTAATTTTTTAAAAAGGAATCTGTGATGCTTATGTGATAAGCAAGCCTTGCCTGATCTGAAATGGAATGTTTACATAATACTTCAAATCTTTTTTTTTTTACGAAACACGAAATGGTCGTGCCCTTGTCACAATTTATGAGAAATGTTCACGGTCAAGCGAGATAAATAAAGGTACAGCGCGGTATCAAAAATAAGTACGAGAGAGAGGCGTTTGATCCAAACAACTCAGCAGCACTCCTATCGTTCTAATAAACGAGATATCATTCTTTCAGTTTCGCGCCAGTTGCTCAGGTTCAAGGTTTTCCCCTGAATCAGAATCGCGTGAATCAGCGTTGGTCTCTCCCACGCAGGCCTTTCATCCTCGTTCGCTCAAGGCTTTGGCTTTTTTCCTCATAATCTCGCCGCTTTGATTATATACTTCTGCATACGACCGCGTTCGCAATTACAAACGTTACAAATCTAACTGAACGCTTACTTTAACGAATTATCATAAGAAAAAATGAGAATATGGAAGTACCCTTATGTTTCAGTAGTCTTTAAAAAGACATTAGTTTAAAAGGGGCTAGTGTGGAAAAATTTTGATAACTTAAAAAAAATACTTAATATTATTTTTAACGCATTAAGTATATTTTTATAAGAATTTTCACTTTTAATTTGGAGGATATATTAAATTACACAGTTTTTTGATCACATGGTTTTTGAAAAAAAAAAAAATGTTTGTACACACTAGGCTATGTGGTCGGGCTAGAATCGACAACTAAAAAGCCGATTTGACAATGAAATAGATTAAAAGTATGTAAAACCATTAAAAAAATTATTTGAACTTAAAAAATATTTTTTGTAACATTAATCTTAATAAAGTTAGTTTTATAGAATTTTTTTTTATTATAAATTACTGTAGTTTGGTAGCTCAGAAACAAAATTACATGCATTAAAAACACATATATTTATTTACTTTAAGTCAATACATTTTTGTTGTGAAAATTGACAATTAGCTGAACCTTGCAAACGGGTTTAAAATGCTAAGCATGTTTGTAAAGGAAAATTATTTCTCGAAACTAACAAAACAAAACGACCCATTCATTAGTTTTTCCATTAGTGTTTACACATTCAGAAAACTGCATAACAAGCATTCAGCCTTCTTGTATAATATTTAAAATGAGACATCTTGCTCTGCATAAAAAAAATGAACACGATTCTGTTTTCACTCTTTTCTACTTTTAATGAATCAGTTTCCATGTTAAAAAGGCTGCCTACACTATATTCTTATGCACTTTACCTATTGAATTAATAGCTTCAACAACTAAGAGAAATATGCAATGCATTTGTGAAAAAGAAAGAAAATACAGAGAAACCCCGCCATTGGTCCGCCTCGCTATTCGTCCAACTTGTTCAACTGAAATTCAACTCGCCATTCGTACTTGTCCCGCGATTCGTACCACGCCAGGGGCCAGCTGGGTTGCCAGTTTGGCTTTTTTTTAAGAAAAAAAATGGAGAAATTATGCTTATTTTGAACTCGTCTGGAAATAATTTGTTTGGCGTTTTGGATTTTTTAAAAATGATAATACTTTTTGAGATTTTACTGACAATTTTAACTTTTTAAATAGGCAACAAGAGGAAGTGGTTGAAGAACTTTCTTCTTCAGAGGAGGAAAGTAGTAAGGAAAGCATTTCCTTTGCAGAAATTAAAGAGCTGTGTTACCACTGTGAGAAAACACAGAGAGTGGTGGAAAAATGGCATCCCGACATTGCTGTGGTCAACAGCATTAACTTGTTCAACGACGATGTTATTGACCATTTTAGAAAAATTCTGAACAATCGTCAAAGGCGGACAACATTGGACACATTTTTTGGGAAAGAAACCCAAGATCAAAAAGACAGAAAATGGGAAGAACAGCATAAAGGGAGAACACACCTGAAGGGATGTTACCTCATGTTTTTATGGAAGGGGACTCTTCTATCAACCATTTGTCTTCCTCCTCTCAACATTCCACTTATGCCAACAGCTCACCTAAGTACACGCAAAGTGCAGTTAAATTTGTATTTATCCATAATTTCATGCACTGTACTGTACATTTGTTTTTCATGGGTTTAAATGAGCAACCATCTGTGGGACTGGAACGGATTAACCCAATTTACATTGTATCTTACGTGAAAAAATAATTCGCCATTCGTACAACTCGCCATTCGAACTGCCTCCTGGAACGAATTGTGTACGAATTACGGGGTTCCACTGTATATGAAATTCTGGTCAATTTGTACATAAGAGCTATTTGGCGGCTTGGGGGGGGGGGGGGGGGTAAATCAGCAATAGTTAAAAAAATGAGTATAGTTTGCTTTAATGTAAAACCAAACCCCACACACACATTTAATTTATTGTCAAAATAATTTTATCCCATTCCATATCATGATAGATTTTATTATGCATGAAAGTACATTCGACGAATAACTCAGTAAATTTGTGTCACTCTATTTCGCCAAGTTTTTCTCTTTCTCTCGCTCTCTCTTTTGTGAACCAAACATTGCAGCTTATTTTTATCAAGAAATTTTTACTTAGGGGACGAATAAAAAACAGTCCAAGAATTAAATAAAATTCTTTCAAATAAATAAATAAAGTAACAAACTTATCGGATGTTAACTTGTCCAAAAGCGATAATAACAATTTCCAGCTAAATGTCTATTAGAATCTTATAAAAGCAATGAAAACCATTAAAACTCTCTAAGTTCCCTTTCTGGCCTCCGCCTTTCATTCAACCTAATTATGGTACGTATTCCGCAAGCATCTAGTGGCAACGGCTCCGGACAAATGACAGCGATATTAAGCTACAAGAGGAATGGGCAATCATCAAAATTAGCAAAGAATCACGGGGACTTAAAAGAGAAATCTAAACGTCGTGATTGGTGGAGAGGTGATCTACCTGCTGTTGCTATGGTGTCTCCTCCGCACATTGCTTCTGAACGAGTTCCCGCATCACCACCAGGTGGCATTGAAGGGCTTTTTTTTTTTCTTCCCCATTTCGCGGGAGACTCGTGTTTACATTTATTACTTGATTCGATCGAAGAACTCGGAAAAATAGTTCCAGAAGCCTCTTTCTTATTCAGGCAAATGAATCTATTTTGCTTTGATATTTAACCCGGATAAAACAGTATAATAAATTACGTAAAAGGTGGAGTAAAATATTTTGGCGAATCGTAAGTTATGTTACTTAGCTTGATGTACTTTAAGGCAAAGAATACTGCTTTATGTATTTTTTAATAAATGCTATTAAAAATTAATAGATTAAGCAATTTTTTAAGACGCGGATTTCAGTACTTTTCTTTATCTATACATATACATATAAAAGAGCCCGTTTGTGTGCATGTTTGCTATATAAAGCCACACGAATTGACGAATTGGAAAGAAATTCGGCACAAAATTTAATTATTCCCTGATAAAGGTGACGCACGATCTTCCATTCGAAAATTCGAATTAGTATTTCAATTTCAAGATTTCTTTCGACAATAAAAAAGGGAAATAATTATCTTATTTTCAAAAATTTTATATCACTCTGAAGCTGATAAAAACTGCGCCAGACAGAATTTGTTCGAAAACTCGAGAATAAATAAAATGTGAATTTTGCCCAGAATGTCACTTTTTCTAACGAGGATCAAGTTAAATGAAGATTTCGGTGAGAATGAATTCAATCATTCATTGTTGTAAAAATAAGTGAGCTTTTTTTAAAAATGAAATAAATAAATAAAACAAACGTGGAAAACTCCAAAAGTCGCATTACTTAGAAAGTGTTTACGGGTTGAAAACAACGTTATAAATATATTTACACCACAGAAGATAAATTTCATGGAAGTTATCCTATCTTTACGTCATAAACAGAAGTTTGTTGGCAAAGAGACAAGTGATCCAATGTTTATTTCAAACGGACAGGTGTGTCGTATATGTAACCCTCCACCCAACTTCCACTTCTGGTGGGAAAAAATAATGTGTTGTTGAAGCTGCTTCAACCACGGTCACATTTACTGCAAGTGGTTTAATACTGGTGATGCTTTGATGAAGGTTAGATTTTATTGACTTCGTATCATAAATGCCATGGCAACAATTAGTAAATAATATGACTCAATTTATTACGCAATTATTTGTTGCAGTGCAGGTGGAGTTGCAATGCTGCAATCGTCGCAAATAGTGCGAGCAACACAACTGCGACTTAAAAAATATACGAGATGTTAATAGCATGTTTACTACATATTCAACACTAGCCGCTATTATTACGTTTTTTTTTTGCTATTTTAATGTTTCAATGAAGCAAACATAAGTAAAGGTTTTGGAAAAGCTATATCTAAAAAGTGGGGATTCGGAAAATGAACGCCATTTTCGGTTAAATACTTTTTAATTAGCAAAGCGATAGGATGACATACGCTTCGTTTCCTGGGTACCATAGGAATCTTGATGAGAACCGGAAATTTTGAAAGGCAGCACACAAGACCCGCTCAATCCTTAACTCAGAACCACACCATAATAAATTCAGATTACGGAACAGATCTCGGAAAATACTCCGCATGGAAGGAATTATTCTTTGCTATACGAATCAATTAGCAGGGATCGGAACCCCATATCACGCCTGAAGTATTTTTTCAATTAAAATTTTGCGACTGACGAGCGGCAGCAAGGCCCAGACGAAATTAGAGCAGACATCTCAAAAGGAACGGCTCCTCCCTCCCCTCGGTCGGTCTGCTGTGTTCTAAAACCGACAGCTGGGTATGAGAGAACTGAAGTGAAAATACTACACGGCTTATGAATAAAACGCTGACGGAAAAGCTCTTCTCTCGCAGATTCCAAATGTAATTAACCGAATTCTACCAACACGAAGTAGTACTCTTTGGCAATATGGCCGACAGCTCCCCCATCCCCATCCCCTGATGTAGACCAAAAGGGGGAGGGCATACCATTAAGGGATGAAAGGGTAGATAGAGAGGCTAGCATGAACTTCCCTTTTCAGAACACATACTCTTTTTTTCCCTTTTTCATAAAACAGTCCAAGCTGGGTGAGTCAACCTTTTGCAAAATTTCTCCTTGAACCGAACCGTTGCCCCTGGATCCGAATAGCACCCAGTTGTATAGGGGTAAATTTTAATTCCACCGTTGCCCTTAGATCCGAAAAGCATCTTGTTGCATGAGGGCAAAATTTAATTCCAACATTTTTTGTTTCTCTTAAATCCGTTGATCCGGCTCGAGAATTAACCCTAAATAGAGATTAACTCATATATCTAAGCTCGCATTTGGAAAGAAATAATCCTACTTAATGACTAAATCCGTATTTTTAGGGCTAGCTGTTTCTTTGATAATGAACGCATTAAAACAATCATTAATCCAACAAACTGGCTTGCAAAAAAAAAAAAAAAAAGAAGAGTTCAGTACAGGTCATTGTACACGGTAATCTTTAGCAATCTGCTTTGAACATCACACTGAACAAATACTTTTCAATAATTTAAGATTGAAGTGCCTTACTTATATTATATAATATATTTGTACAGAAAAAGAAATGAAAACTTTGAGTACCTTACTTAGTGGCACAACCAAAACCTCTCGTACTTTTCTAGGAGGGGGGGGGGGGGGGGAGTCATAAAAATCCGATTGAAAAGGTCAAACTGATTTAGTTGAATGAAGGGATCAAAGATTTCGGAAAAAGAGGAAAAGAACTTTTACAAAAGCAAGGTGGTTTTTTAAGACGACAAACCAGTACCAATACCCTTTTATTGCAAATCGTCTTAATTATATTTTTAATGCAATGGTAATCAAACGAAATAAAACGTTTGAAGTACTTTAATTATTAACTGTCGATCTGTGATCAAGTCGAATAAAAAAAAAAAAAAAAAAACTCGAGAACTTCGACTAAAAAACGGTGGCACAGCTAAATGAGTAAGAGTATTGTAATAATAATGATAAAAGCCACAAAATAGGAAAGCCTAAAGCAAGGTGAAGCTTTAAAACAGATAAACCTGACGTCATTTCAGGCAAAATAAGTGGTGTCGCTATTAAGATTTCTTTGCGCATAATCAATTTTGCCTTAAATGAGTATGATTGCAATTGTAAATATAATTACATTTTAGAAATTTCATAAAACAGGGGGTAAGGCGAAAGATAAGGGGGCTGGCTGCAAGGCGTTCTCGGTATCAGAGCTCCTTTGCTGATAAGCAAACAAATATTTTAAATAATAGGTTACAGTTAAATTATTTTCGTGAATTTTAAACATAAATAAATCGTTATTTCTATTTTCTTACCACTAACTTCTTAGATTTTATTTTCAGTCGTACAAATATTATGTCAGTTAATGAATACATTTATGTCCCGAATACCCAGTTTATTTAGAAATAATACATTCAAGGTGATGCATAATCCGTAAGAGTGATTAAGTTTTTTTTTTCAAGTTCTAAATTTTATAAGTTACTCATTCACATCTAAAGTGTGTAATGTTGATGTTATGAGGGGGTCGCGACAGGTCCGCTTTCGGACCCTTCACAAAATCTCAATAAATCAAAACGAACATTTCACAAAATTCTGGAGAACCAAATCGAAATATTTATTAAATAAGCGGAAAATTATGTAAGATGTTTTAAATCACTATATGCTTAAATTTTGAATGTTTACAAAATTATTTGATTTTTCACAAAAATCTTTTAAAAATCACAAAACCAGACACTGTGTCTTCTTTTCTTGAAGTAATCGATTAGATTTTATTGCACTATTAGATTCCGGTTGCAAAACAAGACGGGCAATTGTAGATCATTATTGTAATATCTAATTATGCAAATCATTTTACTCAAAGAACAAAACCATGCACATTTTATATTATAACATAGAAGTTTCCGAGGTAGTAGGAATGAAACGAATTTGTTCACATTACTAAGAACATGTTTCATAAATCGTTTTCTTCCACAGGAAAAAAGCTATGAAAAACGCGTACCTAATGCCTAATGATGGATCGAGACAAGTTTTATTAAACCTTGGTAGCGACCACAAGGCTAGAATTAAAAAAAAAAGAAAGCGCGCATAAAATATACATAATTCATAAAACATTGTCACTTAGTCATTGTACGTAAAGAATGTTAGTAACTAATTGCCTCAGAAAAAGCTATTATATGTGTCATCACGGTTACAATTATACGCTCCTTATTCTAATCTTTACAGGTAAAAAGCGAAATGGAAAGGCCAAGGATGGGGGGGAAAATCTGCAGCAAGGTCAATTGAGACATCTGTTACAGCAGCGAATGCACTTGGAAAAATGTGGACTGAACACTACATACATCAAGGACAATGCAATGCATTCCTTTAGCTCCTTAAAATAACCTAAAACTGTAAGCTTAGAAGTGTCTACTTATCCAGATGAGTTTAATGAATTATTTTTGACGTTCATGAGCCTATGAAGAACTTATTTGAATAATAGAGGAATTCCATAAAAAAAAAAGAGAGTTAACCTCATACTCTTGTACATTCAATTCTAAAATCTCATTTTAAAACTGTTCTCCCCCACCTTATTTCTGCTGCCAATGAGGAAATATCTCAATCACAGAATTTTTAGCACGCATTGGAATTTACAGCTCTGTACCTTAAGGTGAACAAAAATTGAGTTCCTCCAATAAAAAATGATTTCATATTAAAGCAGCAAGCCCACTGAAAAATAAATAGAAGATTGGGCACAATATGCATCAAGACAGATATCATTTATGCAAATACTTACAGTTAACCCTTTCGGTCCTAATCTTTGTTAAAAGTTAAATTAAGTTTAGTTGTGTTCTTTTGGTATGAAATGCAGCTTTAGAAGAAAAACAAAAAACAATCAATAAAGATGATGATTATTTAAAATTGGATGTGTTCACTTGGTATCAGAGGCAGCTTTAAGGGCAGAAAAAAAAAAGAGAAGAGAAAAGATGATGCCAAATAACATCACTTAACAACCAATACCTCTTGATACAAATATGTCTTGCTTATATCTTGGTATAAAGGGAGAATTAAAATTAAGAAGTAGATAAGCACAGCTGGAAATCAACATTTGCCAGACAAAAATTATATTAAAAAAAAAGTTAAATGAAAGAGTAATTTTGCTTAAAGTTAATTCCATCCTATAAGTTGAAAACGTTAAATTAATATTATAATTTACTTTGGGTTTGCGGTTCGCTGAAATAAGACAATTCCACAAAATACCACGAACACTAACGAGTTGCAAAGGAAAACATCATTCATTAATTATTCTGTGTTCACAATGCTTCCTTTTCAAATCCTTGGTTACTTTTAAAAACGAAATTTACTTCGAAACTAAAGTGAAACTTTTAGCGACATATAGCTGAAAACTACTTTTGAAACAGCGCCACACAATTGAAACTAGAATGAAAATTTTTTCTATGCTTTGGACCTATTTTACGGAAAACTAATTACTTAGAACTAATACTGGATGTTGACATATATATATATAAATGATTTCTCAAAATAAAAGACAAGCATAATAATAAAAAATAGATGAACGGAAATAAATAGGCGAAAAAATAAAAGTGAAATAAATAAAATTAGGAAAATATGATAAATAAAATAAATTCCAAAAGAAATTTATTTGTCGTTGCCAAAACGAAAACCGTTAGCAATCCCAGAAAAAAAAAGAGCCTGAAAATGATTTCAAATAACATTAATCAAGCAACACTAGCTTGCTATCATAAATAAACTTAAATGCATACAATAAAACCAGGAAAAAAATGGAATTAATACGGTATTTCAAGTAATTTCACTAATTTTTAATTTTGCATCTACTATTTAAATTTTATTGTTAGCCATTGCCTTAATGAACAAAATGTTCGTTTTAACCGTGATTTCGTATTAACAGTGTTCGTATTAAGAAAGTTCAACTGTATTTCAAAAATTTAATTTTGCATCTACTTTTAAATTTTATTGGAACCATTTCCTTAATGAACAAAATGTTCGTTTTAGCCGTGATTTAGTATTAACAGTGTTCGTATTAAGAAAGTTCAACTGTATTACACTAATTTTTAATTTTGCATCTACTATAAAAATTTTATTGGAAGCCATGAATTAAAGTTTTTCTAATAGCTAAAGAGAAGAGAAATCCGAGAGCCGCACACGTAAAGCATGCTTGTCCGTACATTTCGTATTGTGGCAAGGAAAGCTCTTTTCAGGCGGGATAGCGGAGAAACTTTTCCAGAGCTCATTTGCAAGTGCTGCAGCTGAACCATCGATCAATCGGATCTCCCCTCAGCAGCGTGCAAAAAAAAAAAAAAAAATATTCAATACTTGGAAATGCCATGCACCGATGGACGGTAAACGATAGCGATATTTTAATTGTTTTTCGATGGCATTCTCTTCGACTCATGTAAAATTTGCTTGCATACTACGCAAACAAATCAAAATAAAGCCAAATCAAGCAAGATATACTGGTTCACAAACAATGTGATTGGTCCACTTCAAATTTGACATGAAATATATGCTTCTACATAAGCTCAAAAACATTTTTTTTTTGCTCCCATTTTACATATTTTTCTTAAAATTTGTATCATGTAGCTGATAAGATTTAATTCAATATTTAAAACAAACTGATCTCACACAAAGAAGAAAAAAAAGAGTTATCCATATGTAAAATGTGCTGATGAAGGCATTATCAAGACATTCGTATGGGTTACTGGACGGCAATCGGTTACTAGTCGGACTACTGAGTGCTATTTCCTATTGATAGCTCACTTTTTGCATTGAAAAAGGAGTCCCTTGTAACCTCGAAACACGTGTCTGCAATTTTTGTGTTTAATTTTACGTTGATTTTACTTTTAACTTTATAGCACAAAGGCTTACTTTTGATTTCATTCAGAACGTAGTCCAACCTTTAAAATTTAACAAAGCAAAAAAGTGACTTTTTTATACTTTTTTCTTGAAGTAGTAATCAATAATGCTCAAGTTGAAACAATGTGAATTTCATTTATTTACTACTGTTTTTTGTAGTACCCTTAGCAATGCTTCCAGGAAACCCAACATTTCAGGGAACGCCGCTGGAGAACCATTGAAATCAAGGGAAATTTTTAATAACTGAAGGTCACTTACAAACGGATGCCATATCTTTAGGACGCTATTGTGAAAAAAATTTTCTAAACAGCTTCACTGAAAAGTGATAAACGTAGCGACAATTTCCTCCATTTTAATAAAAATGTTCTTACTACTCATCTTTCCAACTTTAGAACATAGCACACTTTTCCCGTGAATCACACAGAAAATAAAATTCGATCTCAAAGTAACGGCGATCTTTTTCTTCAAAACCATAATAATAATAGGCTAGAAATATTGACAAAGACGAAGGGAGCCGGAATCAATACATCAAAGAAAAAACTACCTCAAACACGAAATACATGTTTTCAAACCGCGCACTTTTAGAGTTTCGGTGTTCCCAAATAAAAATTTACCCAGAGCACCAGTTTTCGGAACGGCTTCCAATGAAACGGCTGAACACACAAAAACGAAGATCTCACGATTTCATCGATGCGCCGAAAAGATAATGAATAACGGTACCTTGTTACTGGGAAAAGTAACATTAGCCTTGTTTGTTGTGCTTCCAGCTCCGCTTTTCTAAGCGGAATGGATGACGTAGCGAGGCAAGAATTAGGGGAAAATTAATTAAACATGCGCTCGGCTAATTGGAAGCATTCATTTCGTTTTCTGAGAAAAGACTTATTCAAACCTTTAGCTTCAAGAAATGATATTTAAAGGATTTAATCTTTCGCCAAATGTTTTAAAACATTCGGTGAAAATAATATTTTAATTTTTCACCTCTTAGATTGCAAAGGAGAAGTCGATATTTCAACATATTTGGCAACACTCATATTTTTTGAAATTAATATCCAGTAGTTTCTCACTTATAGGTTGGTGTGAGGGACCGACGAAAATCGACGTATAAGTGGGAGAGACATGCAAAAAAATTTAGCTTTATTTTAGTCCAAACTTAGTTTAAGGGTAAATGAATAGCAGACATATATGAAAGGACTAGTAGTTCCATTTTAATGAATTAAATTGTCAATGAAAAACGACATTAGAAGAAGTTAAAAAAATAAATAAATCATTACTTATATGCTTTACAATTTTTTGAAGTACTTCTGAAATAAAAGTTGTTATTCTTTTCCACATTATTCAAAAATAACTTTTTCAATCGCATTTAAATATTCATACGTTAAAAACATACAATCTTAATACATCATCATTTTGTATTAAGATTATTTTGGAAAAATAAAAGTTTTGAAAAGGGGGGGGGGGAGGGGCGGTATAAAATCCAAAATTCAAGGACTCATATCTGAGGACATATAAACTGACGTATAAATGAAAATTAAATAACATTTATTTTTACAATCGTTTGGTGGAGACTTTTGAAAATTAACGCACAACTGAGACGAATAAAAGAAGTGGTGCATGAGCGAGACATTATTGTACTAAAAACGAATTTAAATTATTTGTTGAAAGAAAACTATCATTTTTTTTTCACGCAGTTATTTTTTTGCACTTCTAGGTGAAAAATTCGTCTTTGGAATGTTATTACTTTTTAAAAATTTATTTATTTTGCCACTGAGAACTTTTCGCGCGATTTATATTCTTATTTCATTCTAAAGATAACTAAGCTTGAAAAACCAGTTAAAATGGCTATTAAATTACTTTACTAAAATAATTTTGACGCACTGGAATCCATCGTATCGATTCGTATTCTTGTACCCAGCTTCATTTAAAAAGTAACTGAATTTGCAACTACATTTTCATTATGGAAATATCTGCCTATTAGTTTTCAATCTATTAGTTTTTTTTTTTTTGTCGTATATATAATTTAATTACATGCAGCATTAAAATTTCAGTAGAAAAAACATATTTTGATTTTTATAACTGGAAAATACAGGTTTTCCATAAATCATTTTTTTTAGTTAGCAATAAATTAAAACATTCATCATATTATGACAGTAATTACTTGAATTACGTAATGTGTTTTTGTGACATGAGCAAGGACTTTGAAGGGCATGAGAATGAGAAATAACAGATAACTAACTGTATTATGACATTTTGAATATTTTTCAGTTTATTTTGACAATATCCCCAATCTAAAAATCCCTTTTCTTTACATCTTAAAACTGTCTTAAATTATTGGATAATCCTCACCAGGATGTACATTGAGGCAATCGAGCGTTAAGTTCTAAAACGTACTTTTCTCGAGTACAAATAAATGCAAACACCCTGTTGTTGCGACTTAAGATTTATTTGTAAAATGGCCATTGTTTAGAGCGCAATCGGTGTAAAGTTGAAAATTATTCATTTTTTGATGTATTTTAGATTCTTTTAAGTGTCTGACAGCAGAATGTTTTTTCAGCATATGATGTTGTTCTCATCTACGCATCAAAAATTCATTACGATTGCCTATCTTCATGGAATTAGCAATCGCAATGAAATTTCGATAGGTAACGAAGTTGAAAAATTTCACGTCTCCATTTTGTTAGACAACCATATTAAAAAAATTTAAAGTACACCAAAAATGACTAATTTTCAAGTTTAAACTAACTGAACACCAAAAATCGTGTTCCGTAACACCAAAAAAGGTGGAAATTAGACGCAAAATATTTAGTGTACGATACAAAAATTGAAAACCATCTGAAGTGAAGCGTATATATTTCGCTTCACTTCAATCAAGAAGCATTTTTTGCACGTAACATATGTTTTTTTACACTAACGGAGCAAAGCCAAAGCTACCGAAAACCATTTATAATGAGCTATTTACTTATGCAAGATTATTATTTATAATTTTTGACTATGGGAAAAAATTTAAATTTTAATTAATTATAAATACCACTAATAGCAAATTGCAGCATTTTGATTTCGGTTCATTGTTGTATTTTCTGATTAATCGAACAAAACCTTTCATGGGGAAACTTGAAATAAAACGAGAGTTGTGTTTAAAATACTTTACCAATGTGCATTCCATATATTGTATGTTAATTACCAATATCCATATATTACACCTACCAGGAAATAGAATAAATGTTTAATGAACAGTTTGTCGATTTTGGGTTGATGTAACCAAAAATATTTTTAGAAGTGAACTTAACCACACAGACATTCAAATGTAAACAAAATTGTAGAAATATAGAGCATACTTTATAATGAAAGTCATAGGACATATTTTGACAAATGAGTTGTTAACTAAGTGGCCAAAGTGCCGTTTTGAATAAAATGAACATAATAGTACTAGTTATAGATAGAACAAATGACCTTTTTATCTGTAAACAATATACTGTCAAGGAAAAAAAAAAAAAGAAAAAAAGAGAAAACTCAAAATTTTATTATTTGGGAGATGAAAGTTTAAAAGCCTTTTTAATAATATTTTAAATACATTGAAATGAAAAGCTTTAAATATCTCGCAATAACAAAAAATTGAACCGTCCCACTTTCAAAATAAACGGCTCAAGTACCGAAATTTAAGTCAGAAAAATTAATTATTTTATCTGAAATGCTCACTATATGAGAAATTAAAAAAGGAATTGCTACAACACGAGTCAAGTAAAGATTTTGGAAGAGAGCAGGAAGGAAGATTTAAAATTTCTAAATTAAAAAAATGTAGATACATAAAATTTTCTATCCCTTCAACGGATACGGAAAAACATAGGATGCCGTTCTTCCAGGGTTCTTGAGTTTTAGCGTTGAAAAGTGGTTTGGCGTCCGGTTCTAACAGGAAGACCGCTACGGAGGGCGTATCCCGATGCGCTTTGGTTACCGACCGTTGCCAAATGGATATATGTAATTGCAAGAGACACGCGTGTTTCGTCCTGTTGTGAATAAGGTTTGTTTCCTACTTAAAAAGGAGTTTTGGGCAATAGTTAAGGCAGGTAGGTATGATAGTCAACAAAGCCGAGTAGTATTTAAAAGGTTAGAAAATTTCAAGATCAGAAAATTCAAAATTGAACATATAGTGATAAAAAATATTATCAATATAAGTAGCAGCTTATTTAAGAAATAATTCTGCAAAGTACGTTTTGATTGATTGGAATTCTGTGAAGGCTCTCAAAAGCTCATGAAAGGTATTCATCCGTAATTTGTTTATTTGCAGCCTCTAGTACACAAGAATTTAATATTACAAAAGCTTCATAGTTTAGATGTTCGGAAAATTTACCGAAAATTTTCCAATTCAAAAATTTCCAGAGAAAACACATCTCTACCCCCCTCCCCCCCCAAAAAAATACTATATACATTTTTTTAATATTAAATTGTTCTTCGCACTTATTTGATGGAAAAAATGTGAACTACAATTGACAGTATAGTGATAGTGGAACAATTGTGAACTAGAATTAATATTTAGGCTAGTAGAAAATTGTTCAAAGAGAGCTGAAATCGGAGCTCAACCTTAATTCGTTACTGTCCAGTGAAACCTTCGTTAAACAGAAGTTCGAGTGTAAATATATATTTCCCTTTGGGTATTAAAAAAATGTGAACAAGTTCATATTCAAAACAAAACAAAAAAGTCATGAAAATGCCACAGTATATCTTATCTCAATTTGAGCAGCAATGGACAACGGTATTTTTGAAAGAATAACCTCAACAACGTATGCTGCAGGGAAAAATCCAGTTCCGCACTGGTGCAAATCCGTTTCTCCATCCAAAAAAAAACCGAGGCGAGCCCATGGAATTGGCGAAAGAACAAGAGATGATGATGGCAACTTTATTCCATTCACGTATCCAACCAGGCAGCTGGGGCTGAAAAGAAAGGCATCAACTAAGCAGCAAGCGAGCGTGCCGTACGCGTGCGCCTGGATACCCCCTTTTCCCTTTTGTACCGTTCGTGTGTCATCAGGGGAGGGGAGGCAAGCGATAAAAATGCCTGGAATTCGATGAGGGTTCCGTTTTTGCTAAGTATACAGTTATAGGCTGCGATTTGATCCTAGTCACACAATGAAGTTGATCTGAAACGGTCGGACTGTTACAAAGTTTTATTTCCAACAAATTTTTGCCTTGTGGAACCTCATCAGTTTTTGCTTTAGTCGTCTATCTGGCATCATTTCGATACTTTTTTTCCCTTGCGGCAGATGGAGATTTACACTTTACTGATGAGGTTTAATGGATGAGTTTTAATGGATTATAAACTTTGTGCCGGTGAAGCTTTATCTGTGGCAATTTTATTGGATTGATGTGAAAGCGGGGAAAATGGACGTAGGTTCACAAAAATCCTTATTTTTACGAAATAACCTTGGATCGTTCTTGACTCCCACACACAAGTAGAAATGAAATTTCAAAATTCCTGTTCGTAAGCAATGACGAGTGGACATAGAGACCATAAATTTATTAGCCACATGTTATAAATCATGATGGCTTTTCTTATCAATTGGTGAAACGGAATAGAATCGGGATCTTTCTTGTCACTTGAAACGAGAAATACCATTTGTGAACTTCATCACATTAATTTCAGATTAAAAACAAAAAACAGAGATGAATTGGTCAAAAAATGAAGCGAAAGTGATTGGTTGGATTCGATATTATCTCCAGGTAACATGGAGGAAGAGTTATCTTCAGCTCTCTGCTTCCAAGCTTATCTCAATTGAAAGAAGCTCATTGTACAATATATAAAATACAAAAATTTTTTGCTCATTGTACCAATGGAAGAGTTTCTCACCCACGGATCCGCGAAACATAGTTAGGGTCCCGCAAGAAATCAGGGGTTGTCTCTCAAATAAAAAAAATGTGTAACTTTAATAGTGTTTAACAAGTTAGGGTTTTTTTTTTAAACTCATATGGTATTGATATTAACAGTGAAGACATTTAAGCAACAGCTTTCAAAGCCAAAGCAGGGTTCGTGCTAGGCTGCGCGATTGCGTGATTCCCGCAGTATTTTTTGAAATCCCACTCGAAAAAAGTTCGTTTGCGAGGTGTTCCCGCAACTAGCGGACAAGCGTTCAAAACATCGCGAAACGAAACTACTATTCTAAACTGATAATTCAATACAAACTAAATGGAGTTTGTAATTTTTAACTGCCATCTTATCCTCATTAATAAAAAGAAGGATCTAGGAACCCTATTTATCATATATAATAATTTGGGGGAAAGATTGACAACTTCTTCATTCCTTGGGATTATTGAAAAATTTAAGCCCTTTGTGAATGCAGACTTATCGTCATTCATTCTATTCACAGAGGACAAAATCGAAAAAAAAAAAAGGAGTGGAAAAAAGGAATCTTCCTTCGCCACAAGGTTGCAAATGAATGCTGGTTTCCAAAATATACTGTTTTCATTAAAAAACATCAATAGATAAAATGGCATATGATCAGAAAAAATATAGGAAATATTAAACTAATTTTTAGGATTTTTTTGTAAAAATCACACAAAGTATTTTGGTTAAATAACCAAAATACCAGAGGATCTTTTTCACGCTTAACATTTTATATAGCACAAAGCACGCATTTTTGCGATCGCGAAATTTGTGAAGGATTCGTTTTGTGTGAACCTTGTTGACGTTTATTCTTTCTTTGCTGAGCATAGCTTAGATAATCATCTTTTATTACATAGTTTGTATTGAATCATGATCGGACAATTTAGTAATATCTCTAAAGACAAAAACAAAAAGAAAAGTTCCCACTTAAATTTTAAAAATCCCACTTAAAATTTTGGTCAAGGTGGGAAATCGCACCTTGTATTTTTCCCCAGTGTGAACCCTGCAAAGACGCTTGGCATCTGCCTTGGGCTGGGCCTTCAAACTATTTTAATAAAAAAATTCGTTTTTCTATTCAACATCATTTAAATATTGACTGAAAATGCTTTGGTGAAATATTAGTACACGGACATTAGTTCCCTGGAATTTGTTATAAAATGTGTCATAAGAGTGAAAAAAGTTGGAAAACATGGGTTGAGAATACATTTACTATGGTCGCATATTCATTTTAACCGCTATCAGCGTTTCATCAGGCTATGTATAGAATAGTTGATGAAATTCTATTCTGTCGTTAATCTGATGGCTTTGTGTGTTAAGTCCATTTTGATGCTTTCAATTTAATGTAATTTGAGGTCAAATGAAGCGTTCATAGCTCAGGATGAAAAGCAGTTATCTCGTAAGGCCGATAACGATGAGCATTAAAAATAAACGAATATTAATGTTGATAGCATTAATTTAGGAAAAAAATCTGAATGTTCGATAAGAAAAGGCGTAAAAGACCTTCGTACTTTTGTAGTACTAAGAAATGGTGAGACGAACCGAGGACTTTTTTGGTACATAATAGTATAAAAACCGCTTGGTGTTCTGTTTGTAGTGATGAAATAATACTATTTTAAGCACTATAATATTTAATAAAAAACCATTTAATTAAATAAAATATTAACAACACATCAATGGCCAGGCAAGTACACTAAAAACACTGCTACATCAAAAACTAAAAGGCACTTAAGTTTGAATAGGAATATAAATGACATACGGATCAACAGAATATAATGTAAGACATGAGGTGTGAAGAGTTTTTCTGGAAAAAAGGATCTAGTTGCGCTCCTGGAATTGCTGCACCTATCGGTCCCTTCCCACAATCAGGTTCTTTGCCGAAGCATTTGAAAACATGCATACAGAAATTAAAACATTACAGCTTTTATTGTGCATTAATTCTCTTCCTTTCTACGCCAAATAAGTCAAATTAAAGAACCACATGAATAACAAACAGCAGCTTTCTAACGTCAAAGGCCACACTCAAATAAAGATAAGGACACAGCCCGCAGTTGTTGGTAAACAAACACAAGGTCGAGAACCACCGTTCTGAGGCTTCAGAAACGGAGAAAGAGAAAATAGACAACCTGAGAGAGAGAGAGAGGCAAGGCGATGGAGCACTTGAGAGAATAGCGCTTTCTGCGTAAACAGGAACCAAAAGTGATAGCTTCGGCATCACCTGCTCCTCTGCTCAGCTGCCACAACTTATTCATTCATTTAAGTCTCCTTCTCCCCCCCCCCCCCACTAGGCAAACAGGAATGAAAGTCGTCTGCTGGCCGTGCCCCAGAAAGATCCCCCCATGGCAAGGATCGTTTGCGAGAAGGGAATCTCCCCGTCTCGTATTACTCTCTGCACCAGACAATCAAACGCGTTATGAATTCGCAAGCGGACGGTACTATTAAAGCAGCAGTAGCCGAAATTGGCGAATTTAGATCCAGGGGAAAAGTCTCCAGTGTTCCTTGGTATTTTTTTCCTTTTCAATTTAAAAAGCCAATTTTAATGAAGTGTTCCCTTTTTGAAACGACCGATTTAAACGACAATTTAAAAAACGTTGCACATATCAGGGCGTCTACAGATTTTTTTAAAAGTGAAATTTCGTGACTTTTTCATGACATTTTTAGGAGTGCTTTCGGGTCCGTTCGGATATTGATTCTGCCGGATATCGGATATCCAGTGTTCCCTGTATGACGTATGCATAACGGATATCCGGCTCTGATGTTTGAAACTTGTGAACTCTATACATATTTTTAAGCATCCCACAGCTTCCAAATACGTAGAAGTTTGTAATTCTCATATATTTCCAAAACATTTTAATTAGTTAAATTTAAAAAATAAAATTTGACATGCCGGATTACCGGGTATTTCGTGCAGTGGAGCAGTGGCCGGATCAGATTCTGGATACTTAAAAACCTTTCGGATATCGGATGTCTTCTGAGGGGACCGGTCTCGTTGGGCGGATAATTTTCGTGACTTTTTAGTTAATTTCGTAGCCGATTTCCGACTTTTTTTAGGACTTTCATGACCTGTAGACATCCTGTATATTCTTGCCACAACAAACGTTATGCAAATCATCCATAGTCATGATGCTCTGATGAATTCAATTATATTAAGGAATTTCTTTGGAGTTAACAGAAATTCAAAAGAAACAATCAGATAATAAATGAGGAAACAAATAAATTATGATGTGCAACAGTAGAGAACTAATGAAGGTACCACGGTTCGAAATGCATGATTTTTTAAGTTGAAGGTAATAACCTCAACAAGCCAAAAACCTCATTCTAATCGTTAAGAGAAAAAACCTCAGCAATCAAGCAGAATTGGAAACTTTTTGCACGATGTTACTGCGTCAGTGATTATAAAATGATGGTGATTGTACTGGATAACGAATCAACGATATTTCTTAGTGATTTCACATGATCGTGATGTAAAATCTTCGTGATTTTGAATTACTAAAGCAAGTTACCTTTCACTAAAAGCAATGTACCGATTTATTTTAAGTTAAAGAGCCCGTTAAGAATTTCAAACTTATGAACTTAATATATTTGTTGCCCAGGGGATCAGGGAGGAGGTTTAGGAAAGAAATTACTTTCCTGGAAAAATTTTCAGATTTTCCTCGGTTAAGGAAATTCTCTTACTATTTATTCCCAGTTTATAGGTTCGGTGGTCATCCTGAAGACATCGATTAGTACGAGAATACTTAAAAAGAGCTTAATTCTTTTCTGAAGATTAAAAATTTATAAAACTACTTGCATTAAAATTCCGGAATGCCGTTTCAGCGAATCCGTTTCGATTCATTGTATCCCAGCCCAATAAGTGAAAAACTACGACCAAACATCGTTTCCGATGCACAAATAGTAAAAATTAATAACAATTGAATACGTTGACATATCAATACGTAGAAAGTTGAAGAAAATCCGATAGAACTGCAAAATTTTAAGAATAGATACATTTTTAATTGTGATTTTTGTGAAGAGTTAACGTTTACGATCACAAATTCTATGAAGGAATCGCTTTGAGACTCATTTTACACCCGTATACCTCTACCTACGTGTAAATATCTATTTGTCCGGGGCCAAAGATCGGGAACATTCCAAGAAAAAATCACAACCAAACAGCAGAGCAGCAACTTGGTTTGTGTAACGTAACTCACCATACGATACTCGTATCGTTTACACTAGATATGTATGAGTGAATCAACGAATTGAACAAAAATTTTAAATATATACAACATCAATTAAGCAACAAATAAAAGTGCCAACTTGAAATACTATACACAAAGATTGCTTCAAACAACGAACACAAAAAGAACTTCGACAATTCCAAACGACATTTTTGAAGGAGAAATCATAACAATTAATAAAGTAATTATAAAACCGTGTAAAAATGTTTTAAGTTACACCGTTTTATTAAAAAAAATAAACAATGTCGCCATGATTTGAGTATTATGAAATTCAAAACATCGTTGCATTACCCAAACATTACAAACAAAGCTGTCGTTGCCATTCGACAAATAATAATTCTGATCATTTCCTCAGATTCAAAGTTATTATTTTTTCCTAATTAACGTTATAATAAATAATAAAATCGATGGAATATTGTATTGTCATCGAAGATAAGCTTGTGTGCAAAGTTTGAAGATAACTTATGCAGTAATAGTGGTCGGAAACCGCGTAACAAACTTCCGTGACAAATCAAGTTACATAAAACCGTGTAAAAATATAACATGGCCTCACTCATGTTAGGTTAAAATGTTGATCAATATTGCAGCATATTAAAAGTTAATAAAGAGAGAAAGAGAATGAAAAAAAGTAAAAAGGAACACATTTAAGGGTCTATATGTCCGCGATTTTTTCTTCTCTCTCCATTTTTTGTTTTTTCTTTTTTTACAAACTGATGATGAACACCTTAAAAATAATTATCTGGAATATAGATAAAATGATGTCTCTTCAATAACTAGAAAGGAACCCTAGAAATTGCATAGTGTCTCAGAGCTAAATTAAGAGTCTTTTGCTTAGTTGGCCTGTTGAAAACAGAACTGTGCAAACACAAAACCGTAGGAGCACAAATGAAACAGGAAAACGGGTCAAACGATATGACCCGTGATCTTAAAAAAGAGAACTTAAGATACTAATTTAAAGCGACGGATGTTAAAGACATAAAGGAAGAACGCGCCTCATGATCTTAAGAAATTTATGAGGGTGCATAAACGAGCCTTTTCATTTAAAGGTCCGCTTCGGAAAAAATTCCTTCGTCTGGTAATCGGAGCAGAGACAACAACAGGTGTAAGCGAACATATTTTCCACTCTGGTCCCTGGAAAACTAGCCCCACGACCCCGGGCTCGAATTTCAGAGACCCCCAGACGATCTAACGAGGGAGCAGAGGGAAGGAGAGAAAAAAAAATGTAGAAATAATAAGCCAAAGAAGAAAAAAAGTACATCTTTACACTGCAGGATGTTTGGAAGGTCCCGCCCCTTTCGTGAGAAAGGTCGTAAGTAAGATGTTTTTCTGCGCAGTTCCTTGGGCACAGGTACCCCTTAGCTATTTCTGCAGACAATTTTTTAAAATGTTTTGCCCTGGACGTGAGGCCCAGGGTTTATCTCTAAATCAAAATACGATTACAAACAACAACTAGATGTTAGACCGTATATTTATTCCACGAAGAGCAAGTATTTAGCCCTACTATTGTTTATTTACATATTACAGCTTGTGATTACCGTAATTATCAGTGTATAGCCCGCGGGTTATCTGCGAAAAAAACTCCTTTTTGTACTATCTGCGGGCAATACACTAAATTTAAAAAATAATAATTATTGATTAAAAGAAAATTAAATTGATTGTGAAATTTAAAGAAATAAATGATAGGTTTCGAAACGATGATTCAATTTCACCCATCCCTCTTAACTTCCCCATGCAAGCCTTTGCTTCAACACCAATTAAATCACAATAGGAGAGTAGGACCAGAGCAGAGGTCCCTGTATAAACAAAATGTATAAACAAAATATGATAAAATGTAAACTTTTTTCAATATAATTTTAAATGTTAAAAGTGTGCTGTAATTTAAAATTGTTTCCTTAAAAACAGTGTACCTTACAGAGTGATTTGTTCATTGTTTCTGATTTGGGTGCGGACTATACAACGATGCGGGCTATTTACCGATAATTACGGTAACTGTCAATTTCTTGTAGTGATTTCTGTCAGTTTCGGAAAAAAAACGCTTTTTTATCATTGTTACAAAACTAATTCAATTTTTTTCTTTTAAGAAAAAGAAGATTTTTCTTTTTTTTCTTCTGAAATATGATGTTTATTACTTTTGGATGAAGTATCATAACCAACTGTACTTTACTTTTTATTTCATACTAGCTGTACCAGGCCACGCTTTGCTGTGGCTCAGTCTGGTTCGATGGAAAAGCAAGAAAAAGCACATATTTCTAATGTTTCATTTGACAATGCTTGTTGTTTCATTGTCTGAAAATATAGATTGTCTGGTTTACCCATTCTAGAATACGCAATATATAATTGTACACTTGATTGATTGGTCTTGAGCTTTATGTTTTTTCACAATGCTTGCGGGCATTTTTTTTTTTTTTTTTTTTGTGTTCCATTGTCTGTGAAGATTTTGATATTGTCTGGCTCGGCACATTGAAAAATTCCAACATAAGCCTTATCCAAACAGAAGAAACACAAACACAGAAATTCTAAATTAAAAATTTGCCGTTCAAAATACATTATCTGTGTTTTAAAGTTCCCTTAAAAATATTAAAAGAATACTTCAACACAAACAGAAAAAACACAAAATTTTAACATCAGAATGAAAATAGCTAAATGAAACTTAATATTCAAAATAGGTAATCTTTGTTTTAAAGTTCCATTTAATCTTCGAGTGCAAAAATACTAACAAATACATCAATACAAACAGAAAAAACACAAAATTTTTGAATAAAAATTAAAATAACTAAATTAAACTGTTGCTATTCAAAATAAGTAATCTTTGTTTTAAAGTTCTCCTTAATCGTCGAGTGCAAAAATACTACAACACAAACAGAAAAAATTATTAAATCAAAATGAAAATAGCTGTACCCTGCCAATTGTTGCAAGTGGTCCATTCTCCATAATAAAACATTAAAAAACGAAATAATTAAATCAAAGTTTCAAAAAATTAAAAGTGATATATAAAAACACATGTTCTGATAAAATTTCAAAGCAATTGGTGAAGTACTTACGGAGATTTGAGGTTATGAACCAAGGCTGAACTTGATCGTAACCGTAAACTGGATCACGTTCAGCCTTGTATGAACAAACGAACACTTACATTTTTATTTATATAGCTTATATTACCCGGAGTTGAGGAAACTGCTAATTATTATTTTTGGATCAAGGTAAGCCTTAAGAAATCGAACTAAAAGGTTTATAACTGGCCTTCTTTTTGACTTAGAAACTTCGAACAAATTCCATCTTGTGCAGAAAAATCAGCGCTTTCGATTGATATATTACATAATATGTGCAAGGTTTTTTTCACCCCCATAATGGGAAATTTATGTAGAAATTTGCTTAAAATTGGAATAAAAAAGGAACTACCAGTCGGATTTTTTTCTAACGGGTCTATAAACCATTCTCTTGAATCACTCTGTCTACTGGCAAAATTTCAAAGCAATCGGTGAAGTACTTTCGGAGATTTGCGGCTCGCACAAACGAACACTTACATTTTTATTTATATAGATTCAGAAAGCATTTCAACAGAAATATTCTCGATTTTAGTTTGAAGAGGAAGATTTATTTATTTTATGTACACGTTTTTATTTATTTTATGACTGTAGGCTTCGACAGGAAGAACTTAAGCACGCAAGCCTTTGCATTGCATATTTTAAGATTTGCGTAAAGACGATTTCATATTCGGCGACAAAGATACGTTGAAGAAACATACCCGCTTATGATAACTGGCGCTTTCAAACTTAAAGAAATGTAAAGCTTTTCTTGGCGAAAAAAATTTTAAAATAAGAATGCATGAAAAAAGTTAGTGGCAAGAGTTACTGAAAGATTGATTGCCTCAATTGTTGAAATATTCCCAAAAGTGCTGCCACTCTATATATATTTAACTTATTAATTAGAAGAAATCTAATAAAAGAAAAGGCTAACAATCGTATTGCCACTGAAGGTTTGAGTCGAGTTGTTATGAGCAAAAATACATCAAAGAAAAACACGCAATTGATTGAATCTTAAAAGCTGATGCGATCTCGCTTCTGATTGGCTGCTGTTATTAGCCGTTACGAATTTATTAATTCCCTGGACACCATCATTAGATTTTTATTCACATACATAGATTTTAAGATATAAACATCGGCAATTTAGTATGTAAGTCCCCCCCCCCCCCCACTATCACGTGCATAAGTCGACCCCATTTTTTCAGCTCCCAAGCTTTGGAAAAAAATACTTTGATTTTTACACGAGTACATACGGTAATAACACTTGCTAGCAAGGTTAAAGTGTGTGCGGCTAAATCAACAACAAAATTCGAGCGTGAGAGTTTATTTATTGTTAGAAACTAGTATTAGATTGCCGTTCTGATGAATTTACTAGTTGCTAAATATTTTAACTAAATGTAATTAACAAGATATACAACAAGTCAAACCTCACGAATACACAAGTTAATGTACCAATTCAACTTCGATTTCATAACCAACGCAAATCGAATTACGGAATAGCATGTGAAACAGCAAAGGGCAGATTAGCAACAAAGCTTCAAGTAGGAGTCGCGAACAAATTAGCATTTTATTAAAGGTTATTTTGAATACTAAAACCATCTGGCGACAGTATATAATCGTAATAAACATCGCGCCAACTGAAGGAAAGGAAATCTGCATGTAAATTAAGCATTTTATACATCCCGTAGAAACTTCTCATCATACTTAGGGAAATGTATGGACTATTGCCTGAAGGAGTAATCATTTTCCAATGAGTCCATTTCTATTCTGTCAAAATGAGAGGCAGATGAAAGCTAAAGAGATAATTCAACTTACACAACGCATGAATTTTGGAGGATAAAGGCCATAATTACTAATCTCAATTCGAAATCACCATTAAAGAGATAGAATATAACACCAATTTATAAATGTCATTAATTAGAATGCACTAAATGCAAGAAAAAAGGTGAACACAAGTTCATATGTTCTAATAGCGTATTAACGCCGGCAGGGTGGCGTAGCGGTAAGGCACTGGCCTCGTACGCCCAAGTTCGCAGGATCAAACCTGACCCAAATCTGTGGATTCAAGATGCAGAAAATCGTCAGCGCCCATGTCGTATGATTATACGGCATGTTAAAGATCCCTTGAGTATTTGTTTGGCTTGGATACTCTCAGCTAAATTAAATTCCTAGTGCAGCTTCGCATCGTTTAGAGCTTAGGTACCGCCATCTAGGGGGAAACTGAGCGCCTAAATTCTCAAGTGGTACTAGCATCCACCGATAGTGGTGCTACTTGAAGGAATGGGTGCCTGGTTCTGGAGATTGCACGAGGTCTGCAAAGTATAGCGACTATATGCAGTCCCATTAGAAAGAGAAGAAAAATTGCGTAGTAACGAAGTTACGAACAAAAATGTCAAAAATAATCGTCAAATTTGAGTCAATCCTCTACATTCATCAGAAACTAATTCATCATGAATCGAATATGGTCAAACGAAAAAACTGGACCTATGGGAAACCACACTCGATCAATTAAAAAAAAAACATGAAAATCGGTTCATCCGGTGCGAAGAGCGGCCACACACACACAAAAGAAAGAGAGAAAAAAAGACCTTATCCAGATACAGACATTTTCTAAAACTGGAACAAATCAGATCTCTTGGGGGGCGGGGACATCAAAATAAGTTGACTATATCTATAAGAGGGCGGAGGGCCAAAAAAAAAAAAAAAAAAGACGTTAAAAAAAATAACATACATAATACGTTAAAAACGTATGGGCCGGAAATTATAAAATTAAATCATATTAAAAGAAAGCATTGAAACAATTCTGACATTATAAAAGACTAAAAATAAATCCTACTGAAAGAAAAAGTACGGAAACAAAATATTAAAACACAGAATGACTGAAAAAATCAGTCATTCAACGAAGAAAAAAAAAAAAGGGACTGAAAATACATTTTAGACTTAGCAGCCGTTCGAAAGTTCCTAAGCTATGAAAGAATTAGGGTGAAAAATGTAAAATAAGGAAATAAAGAACGAAAAAACAGTAAATGAAATAAAATACACAAAAAAAGGGGGAAATACTGAATTGCATCTACATTCCGGATCAGTCCAGTAGTCACACAACCAAAGCTTTTCTGAGGCGAAACGGCTCTACTCCAATCCAATAAATACAAAAGAAAAGATGCCTGGAGAAAAAGCCTCCGAAGTGAGATAAAGTGTGGGCTAAATTTACATAGCTATTGAAAAATACATTTTCTTTCCTTCTGAATGACAAAATCGGATCTAGTGTATAATCATTCAAATACATTTCCCAAACATGCTCAGTTGCTTTTTAACGTCTGGAAAATAGCATTGCCGGTTTGCATATTTTACTTGTTACAATGCCAAAGGTGCTTTTAAGGCAATTGTTTTGCTCAAAATTCAATCTGTAAGGGATTATAGTTCGTTTTGCGCTTGTGGTTCAAGAGCACCAATGGATACTGTACCAGATTAAGTTTATTTCGTGATATTTTTTTTTTTTTTTTTTGAGGGGTAGCGTACATTGGAGGAAATTACATCGTCGAGAAGAAAATTTTATAATCGTTAGAGGTTATTTAAAACAATTTTTAATAATATTTTAGAAAAGAAGTGTTTATACATTTTAATTGAAACAATACACTTTTACCCTTTATTTCCTTATCAATCTTCATAAAACTATTATCATGAGCGAAAGAAAATAATGAGCAAACCCGATAATAGATTTTTTAAATGCTACTGAAAGAAGGAAAGAGAGAATATTTATTCTTGATATCTATTTTGCAGTGGTCCAAAACTTCGAACCCCCAAATGGAATAATCCGCAGAAAAACACTTGAACGTACAAAACCCTCATACGTGGCGAATCTAACGTCGCAGCGGATGTAGGTGATGGCCGAATTAAGGGGATGGGAATTCGATTACCCCCAACTTTCTACAACAGAATGCTGAGAGCGAATGACTCACCACAATACACCTCACCATCGATCGCTTCTAAACTCGGTAACTAAGTTTTCCCCCACTATGTCGTCAGTACGATTTATTAAGTTTTTTTTTTTTTTGTTTTTTGCGAAACACATTGGATACTAAGTGAAGTAGACTTTAAAGGTTAGCATTAATTATTAAATCTCTAAACTAAAAAACTATAATTTAAAAAGAAAAACCCGCATTATTTTTTTTAAATAAAGTATAATTATAAAAATGAAGGAAAATATATCGAACCCCTAAATGAAGTGACACAACTTAAAATGTCATAATCCCGAATACTCAGAAATTGTCAGGAAAATAAGACTTATCAATTATAGAAGATTGTTTCTGTTACGAATTTTATCAGTACAACTGAGCCAAAATGTTGACAAATAATTTAAATAACTACTTTCATAGCTTTTTTATTTCACAAAATTAATTCGTTTCCGATTTGAGTTACTATTCACCAATAAGTGCAATATATTATAAGGAGGCCACTTTTAACATTGGTAAAGCAGGACACCATTGACAAAGGGGGAGGGGGTTAATTAGTAATTTAGTCTATATGGAGCAACAAAAATTTTCATAGAATACAAAAATAGTATTGTATTCTATATTTCTTTTAATTTCAACCTAAGTAAAATTTACAAATATAACACATTAAAAAAAAACTATACAACAGTATTATTTTATTCTTTACGACACATCTCACTTAGGTAATTTTTTTTGGTTTATTAGATTTCTGTTGTTGTTTAAAAGATCATGAAAAATTTTATAAGAATTTGTTAAATTATATTTCACGCAAACAATGGCTTACGTCTCAAAACTTATTTGTGATTGTTCCGTTGCCCACACTATTTGTCGTAGAAAAAACGCGTTCAGTTGCAACATTACGTAGCTCCAGGTAAGCATACGCACAGCGCATATTCAACAATTCTTAGTGCATTTTAGTTTGGAACATGGTTTGTTTCAAAATGATGAAATATTTCTAACCATTTGTTCTTTATTGGGATTTTTGCTAATGCCCAAGATTTAACCTTTTCTTTATCAATATAAGAATGAAGAATGATTCCTCATTTAAAACATCATTTTCGGGAATACTATCGCCGAAAGCTGTAATTCTTCCCGTTCTCCCGCCGTTCCCTAGCCTGTCCAGCACATTATTTGCGAAAATCGGGACATCTTTTAAACGTCGTGGAACAATTCGTTAAAAATTGGGCGTTCCCCCAAGAGCGGGAAGTCTGGTCATCTTAGATATATACGGAGTGCTGGTTAAGCAAAAAATTTATTACACAATAATGGGGTGCATTTGATGTAAATCCATTGCACCCTATCACTAAAATCGGCGATTTTAACCAGGTGACTATTACCAGATACAATTTAACGAAACAAAACGGGAAGACATTTTTTTACAGGCACACTATATCACGTGGTTTGACCATGGGAAACAATTACATACATTAGAAATGACAAGAAAAATAAAATCAATGAGTATAACCGACGATAGAAATCAGAATGCGATGTAGCAATGTGTGCAAAAAAAGAAAACAAAAGAAAAAAAAAGAAATTAATCGAGAAAAAACAAGTGAAGTGGGTAAAGCTTTTTCCTCTTGAGAAAACTGATTAAAAAAGAGCATGAAAACGTGGGAAAAGACCATCGGATCGTTACAAAAATAGACCCGGAGATCAAAACCTCTAGGGATTTCCCTTTGAGATGAGAGGAAGGCAGTTTGCCAACAAACGACCAGGCCGCAGCAAATGAAACAAATTCTTGGAATTGGAAGTCGTGAGTCGTATCAATTTGTTCTCATCTTCTCCCTCGCCCTTTCATTTCATTTGGCAGATGAAGTTCATTGGCAATGGAAAGTTATTTAATTTGAGAGAATTAAATCGAGTGGCATGAAATTTTCCAGTTTCAATAAAGAACACCTTTCTAAAACAATGTCTGCAAATCACCATGGTACCAGAGATATAATACAGGGTCTGTTGAAACGGGAGAGAAAAACAGGAGACGAAGAAGAAGGGGAGGGGGGACTAATATAACCTTAAAACTTTGCGTAACCTTTTCGTAATTATTTTTTAAAGCGCAATTTTGGAACCATTTGCAGTTCATTTTCAATAGCAAATAATAGAGCGAAATTCATTTGTTGCTATCTTTTTATTTTCTAGACATTACAGTTATATATTTACATAGTTACACAATGGAGATAAATTAAAAAAAAAATAAATAAATAAATTAAAAAAAAAAAAAAAAAAAAAGAGCGTCAATACTTGAGATACCTGCTCACATCTGCTCTTCTCGTGAGCATCTTTTTCATCTGCCGTGGCGCAAGAGTCGGCATTGGCTGGCACGCATGTAACCTCACTGATATTATTAATGCATACAAGCTGCTGCGACTTAACCGCCTAATAATAATAATCATAAAAAAATCGACATAACTCGTTTGTGGTTTTGAAATTTATAGCTGAAATGAAATTCTTTTTATAAGTGAGAATTCTCAAAAAGACAGGAAACCAGTCACCCTTTTTCATCAACAAAATTAATTGCTTAAGTTTTTCAGTCTTATATTAACCCACTTTAAAATCCCAAATGCATCATGTGAAGAAAAATATTTTAATTTATAACGGAAAGAGGAAATTGTTGTGTTGTTTCTAATGCCACTTGGATATCCAAGCTCCCATTCATACAGCGACTAGGAATTAAAGTAGTAGTAAGCAGCGCCTTCCATTTATAGATGAGCACCACAACGGTTGTCACACTTCAGCGGAACCCCTACCCCCCCCCCTTGTCACGCGTCACGCTATGTTGCATAATGCATGATGTCACACTTCTTGTCACCCTCCCCTTGTCACACTTTGTCACAATTTCACGAACCCCCCTCCCCCCCTCGAAGCGTGACATCATTTATGAATGATCCCTAAGCGGGAAGAGAAGGGAAAATCTCCATCCTCGGAACTTCAGGGCCCACGGATTTTACATGCACGTATCCCCAAGTGTACATGGTGGGTCTTCAGCGGCTCGGATATCGATCCCGAGATCCTCCGATCCGAAGCTCGACATCTTAACCACTAGGTTACTACGGCATCGAAAGAGGATTTTAAAATAACATAAACGTACCAAATGGAAAAATAATTTTTTGAAAGTTAAAAAGCCTGATAAAATAAAACGAAATTCTTAGAAGAAAATTATGATCATGACGTTCAGAAAAGCAGCGGACGCACCGGGAACTTTTTAAAGCGGATGTAGTAATTTTACAACCGCAGTTTTACAATGATATATAACATTATATTTCATCCATTCCAAACTATTGGATTTTTATTAGTGGCTGATTTTATTGACTACGGTATTTTTTTTATTTCTAAAGGGCTGCTGTTAGCTTCTGCCAATTGCCGACCTAGTGCGTTCCCGGGAGATTGGTACCATTTCTTTTAGCGGCACCACAATGAGTGAGGTACCATCGTCGGATGAGAGTTTTGACTTCCAATTTCCTCACCTGAAAGAGCGAGCACCCGGACTAATTTAGACGAGAGTATCCAAGCCAAATGTCTACTCAAGGGATCTTTTGCATGCCGCATCAACATACGACATGGGGGCAGACGATTTTCTGCATCTTGAAAATCCACCGACACTCTGATCTCGATTCTCTGACTTGGGGTGTACGAGTCGCGCGCCTTACCACGACGCCACCATGCCCGCTTGACTAGGGTATTATGACAACTATTTATGATAAAAAATTATAAGCTTTAACATCAGTCGATTCTTTTAAATACAGTAACTTTATTTAGATTGGAGCATAAAAGTTACATAAGTTCACAGTTGCAAGTCTTTGAAAAATAATTCGAACGCGAAATGTGATGAGAAACAAACTTCGAGTATCATTTCTCCTTTGATAACATTAAGAACCAGGCCAATTCATGAATACTTCACTGATAAGATGAAATGGCCATTGAAGGAGACAGTTACGTACAAGGGGAAAAAAGACGGTCGTTTGTTCATTGAAAAGAGCCAACAAAAAAATTAAAGGATCGGGTAGCCCTAAGGGACATGGCACTTTTTTTCTTAATCATATATGCATAAATATTGAGAGTAAAGATAATAAGACAGGCGTATGGCAAAAGTGATTGCTAACATGCTTACGAAATCAAAAACCAAGATAACGACATTTGTCAACAGTCGAACGGGACATTTATTGGAACCACATGGAGTTGGAATGAAAACGAAAGAAGAATCAGAAAAAAGGTTCGGCTCGAATGTCGGATTTTCTCTGCGGTAGAGCTATCATTAGTCTAAATTAATTATTCTACGGACGAGAATGTTTCACGTGGGATGAATTTTATTCTTCCAGAATTCCAGGCCGAATGTTATCAACGGAGACAGAATCCATTTGTGACACAAACGATTCTTTTCAGCTGCGAGCACAGCGTGGCACAGAAGGCACTTTGTCTGACGGATGCTTCTTGTACAAGGCGATCTCTGTACATATAGCTCTTTGTTTATGATGTGAGCAACACTTTCACGTGCCTCCGACATCGCGGTCAACGTACCTCTATTTAGATCTACGGATCAAGGAAACTGAGTGTAAAATGATCAACAGCATCCGGGTACGACTGTTTTTGTATTTTTAGAATAAAAGTTTAAAGGACAGAAAATTGCACTCGTGGATGGTAAAGCTGGAGATGACTCTAGACTTGGCAGGGCGCAGCGCCCTGTTGCTTTTCTGAAGTGTTTTGTTGCTTTGTAGAAACACCCTTGTCTTTTTAAGCACCCTTTTTTTGAACTGCCATCCCAAGTACTGTCTGCCGCAACCTTCCTCCGTTTTCCGCATGCGTCAGGTATGCTGCAATTTCATCGAAATAGGGGTAATAGAAGAAACAAAGATGAGGATATGTTTACTTTTTGCGCAGAATAACAAACTAGCTGCGTTCTTTTTCTTTTCTTTTTGTGCTAAATTTTCAAATGAGAAATGGAATAATTCAACGCCGAGAAAAATAAGAAAATACTTAGTTAAAATAAAACTTCCAAAACTGTGGTCTCAGTGTATCACCCCTTTGAGAAATGGAATCGTTCCCGACTACCATTGACGCTCCTCACTCAATATACGAAATGTACGTTCGTTTTTACGATTAAGAGATTTGAAAAGCGTCCGAAGTAAAGGACAGTTCATCGCAGGGTTGGCAACTTTTTGCCCGTAGGCGGAAAAACCCATGGAAAAGACCAGGTAAAAACTGTCTCGGAAAAAATTGCATTCATTTAATTTCTTTCTTTTTTTTTTGCAGCTAAACTGAAACATCAGATAAAAGATATTTTAATTTCAGATCAATGTTATTCATCCTTAAGGACAAAATGCATTTATAAAATATGCATTTTATGAAAAAGTACTCGATTTCCTAACAAAGTTAAAAATGAAACTATGCCCAAAATTTACAGGAAATAAACAACTAATAAATTAACCGAACTATTCATTTTGTTTTCATCTAGTTACTTTTCCAGTTCAAACCGAAGTTTTAAGGTAAAAGGGGGGGGGGGGGGGGGCATTGGGGGTACTTTTATAACTGATGTTGTGATGTTTTTTCTCCCCATTGATCACGATTTTTATGAATGGTCTGCTTTTGGGACCGCAGATTTTCGGCAAACTTTACAAAATCTTTAGCTTTTTTCTCTCCGTTGATCACGATTTTTATGAATGGTCTGCTTTTTTGACCGCGACCGCAAATTTTCGGCAAAGTTTGTTATTATTCGACAGATTGTTAACGTCAACAACACTAGCTGACATTGAAATTATTAGCTTTCTGTGTCAAGCATACACACACACATTTTATAATTTCGACTTTCATCCAAAATCCCAATTTATGCTAGACCCTTCGTGCCAACCCCCATTTCACAATCTCTCTCAGGTCCAAGATCACTCTTTCGAAAGAGGAACCAACCTAAAGAGCCACTTGTCTCCCACCCTCCCCACAGCCGTCTCTTTCGCCCTCTGGTGTAAACAAACCGCGTTCGAAATGTAAACCTCTGCTCTACAGGAAGGAAGGAGTTCAGGGGCCCGATATGGGGGCTCTAAGTGCAGTTATCTGTCTGTCTGTCCTTGATGAAAACCAGAATGAGGTTTTTTCTTTCTTTTTTGTGTGTGTACGGTCAGTTTACGCTTGACTTGAACAGAAGCCAAGACAGTTGTTCTCGTTAAAAAAGATTTTGTTTGGTTTTATTTTATAACTTATATATTCTGTACGAGTGTTTGACCTACATACTCTCGCCTCGGGTCAGATTTTTCCAACGAAACGGGCCTGGAATTTTATATTGGGTCAACAGGAGACCAATAGATGTAGAGAGAACAGGGTTCGTTAAAATATTTTAGGGATACGAAGCAAGAACCGTGATAATTCAGACTGATAATGCAAAAAGGCAAAATTGAAAGATAATGGATTCTTTTAAAATAAGGGAACGGTAAAACTGATGCTTACACATTAAAATACAACAAAATCACAAGATCGATTATCGTCATCTATATTTTTCTATCTACAAGAAAATTTCAATTCATCAATAGGATTATCAAGCAGTTTAATTTTAGAGGATGTGTAACTGGTAAACCCCATTGTCTCGGCCATGGAAGGAGTAAGTAATCTCATAAAATATGAGAAACAACTTTAAATTCAATAAATATGTTAGATATAATTAACTAATTAAATCGATTTAAATAATCTAAGTAGTTTCATTTTCTAAATTATAAACTGAGTGCTTAAAAAATGGCTGCAATTTAATAGTGCTTTTATTTTATTCTGACGACTTTTTCAATTGTTGAATCAAACTTTATTCTTTTTGCAAATTTTCCAGTTAATCGAATCTTTAATGTTTCAGCGCAACCCAGATCTCTAACAATATAGATTAATGAGATTTTAGTTTATGTAAATTTTTTTTGTATAAATGCCTAGAAATGAATAACGGGGGTTCAAGACACTTCAATACATTACTTACATTTATATTTTAGGAATCTACATTCTACATTTATCACACAGAAGAGTAAACAAAACTAAAAAATAATGATAAAACTGAGGAAATTTACATTAAAGTTAAAATTAAGTTTAAGAAAAGTTTATCTACTTCGATTCGACAAATAAAATAAACATACAATAATGATTAAAAAGAAAACGCATGGAAGATTGCAAGATTGTTTTGGGCTAATCGCAAAGCAACATGTCTTTCACTCAGGGGCGGATCCAGGAAAAATTTCTGGGAGGGGCACCAGGTGTAAAAAGTAGCTGCTCATTGTAAAATTTTGCATAATAAAGAATTCACAAGTTTGTTTCACGTTTTTTAGGATCACTTAACACCAGTTTTAAGTGCTGAAAATATACTTAATTACATGAAAGGAAAAGTACAATACATTTTTACATATCAAGACAATTAAACGCCAATCCCTTCAGATAATTATGCAAAATACCATTATAATTAATTCTTACTAAAAAAATTGTCTTGAAAATTAAAATAAAACCAGAGAATAAGTAGTTGGTCGAACAGCTTTTTAACCATTAGCGACTGTTCTCAAAATTCAATGTTTCAAATAATACAATGTCAACGCAGTAATTTCAATACTTTTCTACAGTTCTAAATTAGCAATTTTGGGCTTCCATTATGGAAGCTCAAAATTGCTAATTTAGAACTGTAGAACTTCGATTGATGATGTTAGAAATAGGAGGGAGTTTCCATACTTTTTCTGAATTTGTTTTATCATTCAAATTATAAAATGCATATTAGGCTATCATTGATGACAATAAAAGACAGCTAAAATTTTCCAACTTCTAAAAATACAACTTTGATGATTTTCGACGATGTGCGGGGGGTCGGGGCTGTCCCCTATAAATTTTTGAAATTGAATTCCTAAAAACCCATATTAGGCTATCTTTGGTGACGACAAAAGACAGGTGGACTCAACAGCTCTCCCGTAGATATTTCTTGAAATTGAAGTTCGAAATTCGTAATTTTTAGAGTATATTGATAGTGTTAGAGAAAGGGGGAGGAAGGATTCTCATTTTTTCTGAAATTCATGTTTTAAAACGCATACTAGGCTATATGTGGTCACATTACAAGGCAGCTGAAATTTTTCTAAGATGAAGTTCTAAAATTGCAATTTTGAGGACGTGAGAAGACAAAATTGGGGTTCGGGGGCTCCCCCTGGGAAACTTCTTGAAATTGAGGTCTTAAAATTGGATATTAGGCTATCTGTGGTGATGTTAAAAGACAAGTGGATTCAGGGGCTCTCCACTGGAAATTTTTCGAAATAGAAGTTCTAAATTCGTAATTTTAGGCATTCATTGATAACGCAAGAGAAAAGGGGGTTTCGAGGCTCCTTTTCTAACTTTTTTTCAGTAAGCACATTAAAATATATTTAGCAGGGAAAAAAAAATTTTTTTTTGGGGGGGGGGGGGGGCACGTGCCCCCTGCCCCCCCCCCTAAATCCGCTACTGCTTTCACTATCTGTTTTAGGGAAGTTCCATAGATCGAACCGATGGATCAGGCATCCATTGCATGCATTCATCACACTTTTACATACATCACGAATGAAATTCATTGCATTAGATAGGGATGCACCGATTAACCAGATTGACCGATTACCAATAGCCGGTTAATCGAAAGATGATAATCGGTCGATCAATTAGAATGGTTATTTTTAGTACTTCAATTTCTCCATGACCGTTCCTTATGTGCACAATTCTTTTGCTTTTTTTTGTTTATTTCAGCGAGTGGTATTTATTTATTTTATTTTTCTATAATTTATTTCAAATAATCTTTCCAAAGACTTCAATATTCTTGCTCGTGTCATGTTGGCGTCAACTGTCAGCATTACTTTTAAATATTATTTCATCACAAAGTGTTGTTTTTGTACACTTTTCTATTGCAACACATCTTACACTGCAAAAAATTATATTTACTTATAATTTCAGAAAGAAATAATTTTTCGCCGATTAATCGGTAAAAATCATCCGATCCGATGAAGTGATCAATTATCGATTACTACCGATTAATCGGTGTATCTAATATTTAGAAGCAAGACAAACTTCGGTCAGAAATCACTGCCATCTAATTTTAATAATATAGCATTGTCCAGTAAAATAGCGGTATCAAGTCAAAACATAAAATTTACTGGTCGAGCATGTGAAAGTATCAGTTAAAATTTCGCTCGGTTCATTTTATAAACACAGGTCAGATTTGAAATCTTCTCTATCAGTTTCATGTTGCTGTTAAGAATCTTAAATTGAACGATTTCCATAATAATGAACGCATTACAGAAACTTTCGCAATCATTATCCACAGCTTGGAAATAAATTGGAAAATTAGCATGCAACAACGTATTTTCTAAGCCCATATTACAGTTATTACCGTCCTTGTTATAGCTATTTGCATGAGCGCCTGAATGCATAGATAAACCACATCAATCTGGAAAAAAAACCGTGATTAAATGTGTCTGTGATTCAATCCTCACACACAATTCGAATGGTCTTTACCTCCCGGCAGAGGTCTAGCCCTAAAACGAGAAGGTAAAGTGTCATCAAAGGGCTGTGGCAGGGAAGAAGAAAAAAAACGAAACATTAAAAGAGGGGTAGCAAATAGGAGCGAACAGCTTCCTGTGAGGTGGCCGTAGGGGAGGCAATCTCGTGGGAAAAGAAATCGTCTGCCACCGGAAGTACGCTTCCGCGCGCCCCCTCCGGCCATCCAATGACACACTTCTAGACTCAAGAGAACAGCACCTTACAGAAGACGACGTAAAAAACGAAAGTGAAATCATACATCAAAAGCATTAAGTATCGGTTATGCTGTGAGGATGGGAGAGCAAAAGAGTTAGTTAAAATCGCTTTGTAATAAACGGAACGTTTGGAATTATTTTCAATCATTTACGTTTTCGAAAAAAAGTTGTACCATAGTCTCAATTGTGCCCCTACAAATTGCATGCGCTCCAACAAACAGAAGCAAGAAATTCAGCAAGTAGTTACTAGTACTTAAAATAATAAATTAACTTTGTGCTAAGTAAACTGTAATAAAAAATAATTTCATGTTAAGAAAGCACAAACAAGCATTGAAATTATTTTTTATTACAGTTTACTAGTACTCTCTGTACAGTGGCAAAACAGGAATTTTAGCTCTTGGGAGATGGATTGATTCATAACAATTACATAGACAATCGCTAAATTGAGGTTGTAATATATTTATACATTCAGAAGTTAGCAGCGGCGGTGATTAAAGCCCCGCGGCGCGGAGGCCACGGGATTAACTGTCCTCCCCCACCATGCCGAGGAGATCAAAAAAAAAAAAAAAAAATTGTTATTATTATTATTATTGAAGAGTCTTTTTTGGCAGTTTGAGGACAAGGGCTCAGGAGCGCCCTATCGCCCTGGTTCCGAACCTGTTTGTAACTTTGTGAATCTTCGGAAAGTTTAAGAGCCAAGTCTTGAATCCCTTCCTCACATCACTTTTGCAGTATATAATAAAAAAAATATTCACCACCCTGACGACGACGACTTCACCATAATGCAACAAGTCACCACTTATGAAAGAAAGTTTTCGATTTACAAGAGTAAAAAAAAAAAAATGCTATTCATATCAAAGAAACAAGCGGGAAAATAAATCACGGGAATGTAATTCCAGCTGTTATGACGGCATGAACTTACATTATTCTGTAGTGTATGCACGTGACCTACTTTCACAACGTGAGTTAAATAATTTTCGGGATGAAAGCTTACTACTTTTAAATGAAGTAAGGAACAAAATTTCTATTCATAATACTAATTAATTATTTCTGTTATTGAACTTGCAGGATTATAGTAAGTTAACAATTTTTAAACTTCTCAGGGGAAAAAAAATATTTGCACTTAGTAGTATATTGTTCCCCTTTTCTGTTCGTTTATTTTTTTAATATACAGTAAAACCTGTAAAGTTGACCACCTGTCTAAGTTGACCATTTTTGTCAGGAACGGAATTAGCCCTTCACCTTGTACCACACCCTCTGTAAGTTGACCACTAAAGTGCTGCACCGCAAGTGGTCATCTTACACAGGTTTCACTGTATATATATTTTGTTTTGGGAATATAAAATAAATAACTAAATATTTATTTAAGAAAAATAATAAATAAATAAAATAGGAATAAATAAATAAAAAATACGTTAATAGAAAAGAAAAATTAACAATATGATTTTTGCGTCTCGAAAACTTATGCTCTCTCGAATGTCTTTTCTCCTAAGAACGTCAGGATATCGGCAGGAGCGATTCCGTTTCATTTACTTGAATTAGCTCCACGAACATGAATAACATTTTCGAGTTTAATTCATGCACAATCAAATATTTTTTTCAAATAAATTTTCTTCAAACAATTTTTTTTTATTAAATTAAGCAATTACTTTTTTTCATGCAAATGATTTGTTCATCCGGAAACGAATTAGTTAAGAATGAATTTCGTTGAGTAAATCATTCTAGAAGTCAAAAGAGCGCTTAAATCGCAAAATTTCGAACGCATTAAGAGCATGCATAGACGAGAAGGAAGATATCAAAAGAGATACCACAGAAGACTGCAAAGAAGTTCTTAATTATCCGAGAGGATTAGTCCGCTATTTCGGACTCGCCACGTTTTTATGCTCATGACTCAAATTCATATAACGAGGAAAGAATTAACTTGAGCAATCCATTAGAATGAGCTCTATTGGTAAATGTATGGGGAGCATCTTTGCTGTTTACTTGGCGATGAGGTAAAAGAGACACGCACACACACACGCGGACAGATTTTAATATCATGGATAGAATTTTTGAAGGTTTGTTTTGGGCACTTTGAAAATACTATAAAGCAAGTATCTGGAGCGAAGCAGTGGAGAAACGAGATTTTGCTCGAAACGGGAGTGGAGCCCGAGCAAAGAAATTTGAGATAAAGTAATTATCATCCCTTTAAATTATTCGACGGACGGACGGAGCTGCAACGGATCCGGAGTACTTGAATTTTTGTAAAATTTACCGATTTTTCCTAAGTTTGAAAATTTTCTGATTTCATGCACTATTTCTATTCCGTTACACAAAAGTAATGAAATGTGTTGAAAAAAAAAAAAAAAAAAAACGCTTATTTAGAAGTCGGAGCGGTGGAACTCCAAAACATGATTGCTCCAGCTATATACATTTATACAAAACAAAGTTTGTGTGTGTGTGTGGGGAGGGGGTGACACCACAAATTACCGACCTAGGTGACACCATGCAAGGAACGCCACAGTATCTACACATTATTTTATTTATTTAATAACAATTTTTACTGAATACTGATATCGACAGCCGCAGGAGGTTTGTGGGAAATGACAGTGTAAAATTTCTATGGGGGAAAAACACAATATATGATATATTTGAATTTTTGCAAAATTTCCCGATTTTTCCAAAGTTTGAAAATTTTCTGATGTTATGTACTGTTTCTATTCTGTTACACAAAAGTAATGAAATATCTAGTTAAAAAAGCGTAAGTATTGATTTTTGTGTATAAACGAAATGCGCACAACAAAAATTAAGCGCGAAAATAGAGATTTAATTACTGTATTTTGCTTTCAGAAATTATTTCAGCAAGTCTCTTCTCAACATTTTACTCACTATATATCTGACAAAATAAAGTTCCATCTTTCAAGGAAAACATCGGATAAAAATATAAATAATTCCAGAGTTGAAAAAATTATCATAATGGATGAATGAATCTGAATACACAATGAGAAGAATCTAAAAGGAAGAAAATTGGACTTGGGGTGGAAAATCAATGCACGTTTTCACTCTAATAGTCGTTCCATGATTCGTTCTCACTTCTGATAGAACTCGTGGCGCCATCTTTTGCTCAATATTAAACTTTCAATACAATCTAGAGAATGAGCTGACTGCAAGCGGCAGAATTTTATTCAAAATTCCGACCGATACAATCTTACTGGCATTTTTTGAAACGAAAAGCACATATTTTATAAAACATTCATATGTAGATAATTAAAGTTTTATAGATACTATCTTTTTCATCAAAAATTGACATTTTATTAAAAAAGAAATAGTGCATATTGAATTTAAAAAATGGAAACATTTTAAAGTTCCTCGTCATTCTTTTTAAGCATAAATACATTGACAAAAGAGAAAGAAATCAAAGATTATAAAATGAAAATTTTTTAAATGGCACATCGGGATTCTTTAATTGAAAAACAACGAAGGGAAGCGTACAAAATGAAAAAATTTTGTCATCTTCTACTTTCTAACTTTCATATCTTTCTTTTTTGTGAAAGGAGTAAGGTTATACGCCTACCACAGCTTTTGTCGCAGTTTTAGCTTCTTTTTTCCCGATTTTTAGGGAGGTGGGAGGTGCATATTAAATAAATGTTTATATTTTACTGTCATCTATCAATAATTGTTATAATCAGAAAAGGTTTGCAACTAAAAAATCGCCAAATGGCAGGCGTTTAACAGAAAAGTACTAAGGTTTCCCATACTAATCACAACACATGAGAGCAGTAGTGCAGTCCGGGAGAAAATTGAAGGATGCTAACAGATACTAACAAAAAAATGAAGGGAGAAGGGAACAGTAGAATTAAAATATCAATAGTGATTAAATTCCCTGAATATTTTGAATCATCTTTTAAAGGAGAGCCTTTTTTTCCTGCACTCTTGATGCCGCTGTCCTTCTACAAAGGAAATTTCCTGAACTTTCTGCTAAGCTTTAAATTAAAAAATGATAGAATGACTAAAATTCTTACAAACAGTTTTGGGGGAAATATTTTCACGATAAATGAGAAGATATGTTGAATTTAAGCTACAAATGCATAGAAATGAATATTAAACTAAGAAGATAATCAAGTCTGACTAAATATGAATAATTTCTCAAAACTTCAGATTTTCATTAAAAGTTCAGAATGCCACTTAAAAAAAATTGCCCCCAGATATCCTTTATAGTGCTTAAACAGTCAAAATGTACAGCAGCTGACCAAGTACAAAAACATCAGAAAGAAACCCAAAAACTTTCAGACAAATGATATTTTGGGTCAGTTCAGAACAATTGATATTTTTTCTAGGAATTTCAGGACAAATACAAGCCCTGTAAGAATGCAGGATTTTCAATGTGAATGGACACTCCATTTGGGCTAATTTTTAACACTTAGACTTTTAAAAATTAATCAGTAGGCATTTTTACTAATAAAATGCTTAAGAAACTTTCAGAATATTAGTATATCATTATGTTTTGCTTATGTTACATGTTTAGTAAAGAAATGAGTAATAATCTTACTGTTAAGAAGAAAAATCCTTCTGTTATATTTCATTTGTATTTATTTTATTTTACTTTAAATTTATTTTGCATTACTTTCCTAAACATTTATACATTTTTCATTGCAGTGGGATATGTTCAGAATGATGGCAAATTATGCGCTGCTTCTCTTTCTTCCATTCACTTTCAAAGCATATATAAGCAGTCTTTTTACATATATAGCAAATTTAATGAAAAACTAATTTACAAATAGAAGCAGGGACTAAAAAGTTGTGAATTTTGAAAATAAAAAACAAATTAGCTCTAAGATAAAGTAATTGAGAGAGTGGACGGCGCATGGCAATAACTACTTTAAGTAAAATGCAAAATTTCTAGAATATACAATTTTATAATTGTACAGTTCATGTATATGAATATCAATTTTGAATCTCAGGACAATAAACAAAACCTAAGCAGAATTTATTGGACATATTTTTACCATTTAAAAACAAAATTGGGGGAACACCCATTTTTAGCCTACTTTCCTGTATGTAAAAATAAAAAGTATGAAAAAAAAGAAGATAAACCCAACTTTCAAATTTTTTTTTTTTAAGTTGGGTTTTAAGATGGGGGGGGGGGGGGGGGGTCTGTCAGTCTCCCCCCCCCCCTTTGAAGGAATTGTTCAATTCGAAAGTTTTTTTTTTTTTTTTTGCATTCGGAAGATCTTGGCGAGGACGAGGTTCAGAAAACACATCTTCTTCATCTACAATGTGATTAATAATTGAAACTTTTTTCATCCCCATAAATTTTATAATTCCCCCCATTTATTTTAAATGTATAAAAACTGATAATTTTTTTATTTAAATAGTCCTCCCGAATGCAACCGCAGTGATGGGGAGAGGGTGGAGTTGAGCGTTCTTGCTCAGAAAAAATTTCCTCCCTAAACAGGTGCAATTCCAACGTCATAAGTGTGAAAATGCAAGTAATCTGGTGAACATATCATTTAAATGCCTTCGTTGAAATTGTATAATAATGTAGACTATACCAATTAGCGGATAGTTTACTGATTGATATAATACTATGTTCTGGATAAATTCTTTTACACCACACTCTAATTTTGTTCTTATAGAATGGGTTTTTGTAATGTAATGTGGTATCAAAATCATAGATGGCAGCACGAGCAAGGGCGTATGCTGATCTATTTTGAGATTTCATAGGAATTATTCATGTTTATCATAATATTGTAGAGCGCTCAGTATTTCATCAATTAGTAAATACACAAACTGAAATACAAATAAAAGATACAGAATAACAAAAGACACTTTTAAAAATATAAAAGAAACTACAAGATGGTTCCCCAAGACAACTTTAAATACATACCATTTAAATAAACAATTTATTACAAAGGATTTACAATAATTGAATAAAATTATTAGAAACAAAGTTCAAAAAAATACGGAACCTCGTAATGAAAAAATTATATAAAATTTCACATATCGCATCATTTTGCTATACAATATATTAAAAAGGAAAAGAAAAAAAAAGCAATTTTAGTTATTAAGAGAAATTAAGCTCAAACAATATACAACTCAATCTTCTATGTTCTTCAAAAATATTAGCAACCACTTGCAATTTAAAATCTTATTAATTTTTCCGATTAAAAAATACCTGTCTTCATTTCCTGATCTAACACTAGAATTATAGTCTACGGATCTATGGAAGAAAAGATTTTTTTCCCCAAATGATGGTATTATTGAATATAGTACTTTTATTGGAGTTTAATAACTGCTAAATCTATATTAAAATCACTAATATTTATCTTGAATGCTCTTTAATGAGTTTCTGCAAACATAAAAAGGCAACTTAAAAAATTAAAAAAAAAAAAAAAAAAAAAGCAATTACAACCGTTAGCGGTAAGATATCAACAACAGCATCAATGAGGAAAATAGGCGACATTTAATGTTTAAGTTAATTTCAAATTTACTATAACTCAACTATTATGCATCTTTTATAAGATAAAATACTAATTATGCATCAGCTCTTTGTTATGCATTGGAATGCCAATATGAACGGTGAACAAAGATCAACAGATGTTAGGGAAAATATTACCAAACATATTATCTAATATACAATTAAAATGCTACTTACCTCTTAATTTAAAAAGCTACTATAATTTCCGAAAAATGAATGGTGTAATCCAAGTAGCACACATGTTTTTTATCAATATAACTCTTCCGCCATCGGCATGTCAAACGATTTACGTATTCGGGGTCACGAGAGAACAAAGAGAAGTCAGAATACTAGCTTCCTTTGCTCCGCCCGCCACGTCTTTGTTCTCCGCCTCTTTAGGTAATGACGTAGTAAAAATAGTTTGATATACCTACAATAGATGGCAGCATAGTCTCGATATCCGTTGTTTGGGATGTTTCGAATCTGCTGGAAACAGTTTCCTAAAACAAAATAGAGGCTTACCTAAAAAGGAATGCAAAAGAATTTAGTGTTTGACAAATGCGTATCATTTTTTCCTTAATTTACTATTTTACATATATTTTCATGCTTTTATAGGTTAATTGAAAGCATTTATGAGTACTTTATTCTGTTTTAAACATGCATACGTGCCAGTTCAGGGAAATATTTACTTCTACTTCTCATAGATTGTTGCGACGTGTCTTAACTTTGTGATAAACAAACCGGCTGAGAGCATTTTGGCATTTTTGTTATCACTGATTGTTTAGCATTTAGCCTGTTTTCTTTTAAGACAGAAAAGTATGTACAAATGTTCCAGTTTTTTCTTTTGAGTGAATGCTTATCATTAGTAAAAATCTCAATTTCTGTTGACATAAGCGTGGTGACCCATAGTCTAAAAATTTTTGTTGTTACTCGAAACTCTTTTCTTACTAATTGCGATCTAATAATATTTGCTAGTTCTTAAAGATTTGGGTGGATCTTAGGAGAGCCCACCCCATTGCCGAGGTTGGCGATAAGTACGCAATCTTAGTAAACCAGATTCGATAGAAACCCAGCTTCTATCGTTCTACGAAATGGACGCCAAATTGGCGATTTTGAAAAGCGGTGGGCTCTCCTAGGGGTTTACCAAAGATTTTATTTTTTAGTATAATAACATACTTACAGTAAGAGCAATTAAGTTTTCAATAAACATATTGACACACATCAATCAGTTTGCATATGCACTTCATAAGTTAAAGCACATTTAAGTTCTCCATGGGGGGTGGGGGGGGGGGAGGCGTAGTTTTGGGGGAAAAGTAAAAAATAATTTACAGATTTATTTTTGTCAGGGTTATAACAGAAATAATAATGATAGTAATAATAATCACTAAAAGTAGACAATGAAACATATTGATTTCAAACCCATAGTTTGAATGTTTCATATGAGTTTTTAGCATGCCGCCATAGTTGCTGCTTTATGCGGTGTAGAAAAGGGAAATGCCTCTCAACTAGAGTATCAAGAAATTAAGAAATATGAGGTCCAAATTGAATGAAGCTGTTTATAAACTTGGATGAAATGAAAAACTTTGTGAACACAAAATCCTTATCTCAAAAAATTCGGCAAACAATTTACAGAGGCATAGCTAGGTGGGGGCAAGGAGGGACAGCTGTCCCCGGGCGCAGCGTCAAGGGGCGCCAAATTAATGTCAATTTATTTTATTTTTAAATGCGAAAAGAAAATTATTTGAACTGAAGAGGTGTGAATATGTTCGACAAAAAAAGTGGGAGCATCGCAAATCATATCGGGAATGACCAATGTAGCACAGGAGTGCGTGGGAAATCAGACAAATAATTCAGCGAAGCAAAAGTGTCCCATATTTTCTTTAGAAGTGAATGGTCACTAATAAAAATGAAAGTTAAAAGGGCTGCTTTTGAGAGCTATTTATCATTTAGGAAGCATAAAAGTTTTTAAATTCCCTTTAGGGGCGCCCCTAGGCCACAGGGGCGCAAAATCTTCAGTTGTTCCCGGGCGCTGAAAACCCTAGCTACGCCACTGACAATTTATCAATTCTCATAACCAGTGGTGCAGCTAAGGGGTGGCAGCCCACGCAGGGTGTCACTCGTTCTGAGGTGACACCAGGCCACAAAGGGAGAAACAATAAAAACCTTTATAAGCTCTGTATAATGAAACAAATACCTTTAACTGGACATTTTTGCTATCATTTTCTTTTCTGCTTTTAACTGAGCAAAGTGGTTTCTTACAAAAATATTCAAAGAGGTTTTTTTACTGCTAAGCACACCATTGTCATCGACAAATATATTAAATATTCTAGCTCCAATGATACGAATTCTATATTTCCCCCCCCCCCTTTTTTTTCTTCTGAACTTTCTTCTTTCTTTCATTTTCTTCTTTTTTTGGGGGGGGGGGGGAGGGGCGGGGTGACACCACGGATAATCGCTGGGGTGTTACCTGCGCTAGCCACTGCTCATAACTAATTTCCAACCTTTTCATCATTACCTAATTTTGACAGAATTTGTTAACGAAACCATAAATGTTTTGTTCTAATGTTTATAAGTTTTTTTTTTTAGTTTTAAATAAATTATTATGCATTTTTAATGGTATATTTTGCTCATCTGAGGGCTGCCTCGGCAAGCCCGTGTTTTAGTATCTTATACACATTGAATAAGTTAAATATCCAAGATTTTTTTTAAGTTGCTCATATTTTATCAAAAGCCCTATTCTGTTTCTATTGTTTTTTAAAGGTAAATGATATGGAATGCTTGGGCGAAATATAAATTAACATATTTTTCTTTTATTTCAGAATGATCACTGATATACAGCTTGCTATCTTTGCCAATGTACTTGGTGTTACTCTTTTTCTTCTGGTTGTCTTATACCACTATGCAGCTGTTAGTAATCCAAAGAGACAAGACTAATAATTCTCATTGTATGTATTTTTACAAGCATAAAATTTCTTAATCTTTGTTAAAAATATTTTTGTAATTTATTCTACAAGATTTTTCTCTTTGACAATGTTAGCATGTTTTAAAGACCTATATATTTTAATTAGGATTTTGATGTATTCAAAATTTTATAGAAGTTAGAAATTGGGAAAAGACTGTTCCTTATTTTTACCTGAAAGAGTTAATCATTGCAGTAATGTTTCACTATCCAAAAGATATCAACACCTTTCAACATTGTGGTGCTACACTTACTATCATAAATCATTATATTGATTAATAAACAAAATTTGTAATTTCAAATAACTGACAAAAACTGTGAAAAGACTAGTAGCTTTTACTTAAGGCAGTGGTAGCCTAGTGGTTAGGAGATCGAACTTCCACGTGGAAGATTGCATGTTCGATACCTGCTGAAGACCCACCATGTGCACTTGGGGATACGTGCATGTAAAATTTGTGGACCCCAATACCTCCACTCCCTTGCGCCCGGGGGAGGGCATCCCTAAGGCCTAGTGCTAACAGGGAAGGAGGTTGGAGGATGAGAAAAGTAGCTTCTAGTTATGTATAAAATGATTTGACTCAAAATAAAACTATGTGTGATTTATAAAGCTGTTAAATAATAAGAATACTAATACTACTAATTAAAAAATATGGAATTACACTTTTATTTTCTGTTTTGAGAAATTTGACATGAAAAATATTTTATGTAAATAACTATGCATATAAGAATTTTAAAAAAGGGCATTAAACCTATTTTTTAGGAAAATACTTCTAGGTTAAGCATAGGTAAATCACAAAACATTTTATTTTTAAAATTTGTTGCTTTCAAATTCGATACAAATAAAAACAATTTTTAAATGTCTTATTTTAAAGTTTCATTATTAAAATACACACAGATTTAAGATGGTTTGAAAAAATGTTTTTTGATATATTCACAATGTTTTAGAAGAAAGAACGAGCGAAACACTTTTGTGATTTATTGTTTTGAGGTTCTACTACTAGTTAAAAAAAATTTAATATAACTGAAAGCAAATTGCAGCCGGATATCCGGCCGACCTACAAAAATGTCTGGTGGTACACGTATCTAAATATCTGGTTGAACTCTGATATCCAGTCCGGATGTCTGTATCCAGCAGAAAAAATGCAGGATATCGGGTATCCGGAAAAGTTGCTATCCGGTTCAAACCTAATTTTAACATGAGTCAACAGTATTATATTATATGTATTGTGAATTTATAATTATACATAAAAAAGGTTTTAACTGTGCTTTCTTAAATCAATTAAAGTAAAATTAACACTAGTGGATTTACTTTTTATGTTTTAAACTCATTTTATCAGTCAAACATTTGCGTAGTGTCTTTCTTTTCTTTTCAGCTTTTGATTGATTGCATGCATCAAAAATGAATGTTAAATGAATATGTAATTAAGTTGTTATATATATATCTAAGTTGTTATTACTGCATCTAAAACAGGAATTTTATGGAATTTTGGCCTATTTTCCCATAAAAGTATAAAAGAAGGTATGAAAGAAGGTTTAATGTATCATGAAAATATCAATAAAAATACAAAAAAGTCAAAAATAAGTTAAGTAATTAAAGATTGAAAAGAAAAGATTTGAGAGCAGAGTTTTGAGAGGGGGGGGGGGGGGGGGGAAATATGTGTCTGTTGATCTCTGTCCCTATCAAAAAACTTTTGAAGGATTAGTGCAATTTGAAAGATTTTTGTTGCATTTGAAAGATCTCGGCAAGTACATCTCATTTTCATATCTTACCTTTTGATTTAAAAACATTTTTTGTTCAATTTTGAACAGTTAAAAAAATCTTAACATTAGTGCCTATGGGGAAAGGTGAAGCAAATTATGTAAACTCTGGACATAAGATCCAAGGTCTTTTAAACAAGCTTATTGGAAAAACTCTTGATGGGAAATATTTTTTGATTTGAACAATTTTTGTTCAATTTTGAACAGAAAATTTATCACTTACGCCTACTTTTCTCCACCAGACCCCTACCTGTTAGCCGAGGCCTTAGGATTGCTTACGCACGGGGAGAGGTAGTGGGGTCTACGGATTTTACATGCACATATCCCCAAGTATACATGGTGGTCTTCAGTGGGTATCGAACGCGTGACCTTCCAGGTGGAAGTTCGACGTGCTAACCACTAGGCTACCACGGCCCGCACTTGCGCCTACTGGGAAATTTTAATGCCATATAAATCCTGATCTAACAAACCTTATCTGAAGGAGCTTACGGCATGGAACATGTACAGGTATGAAAGTGAACTGGAACTAAACTGGCCTATTTTCCCGTGAAACATTTAAATTTGGATTTTTAAGGATATTTCTGAATAATTTCATGAATAAACAAATTAGTGAATGAATGAGTATTAACTGTTGAAAAAGGCATACTTGAAGTAATGAATAACTAATGCTAAATGAGAAAGAGGGAAAGTTTTTTCTGGTGCAAGTCACCTTGGAGGAGAGGTGTCTTCCTGGAGGATTTCTAAAGGTAGCTACCCTCTTCCCCACCCCCGAAAAAAAGAAATGCATGAACTATTATTCAATTCTGTTAGAGTGTGTTAAAACAACCACCTTGTTTCTTGTTTCTTAAATTGAATTCTGCCCATTAGTAACTTTTGTCTTTTTTTAAACGTTGAATAAACTCTTTTCCTCATGACACTTGTAACGTAATTTTCAAAGTGATCATCATCATGTAATCTTCGTAGTTTTATAATTTCCATTTTTGGATGTTTTTCAGGTTTTATATCAACATAATCCAATCATGGAGCATAATCCAATCATGGAGCATAATCCAATCATGGAGCATAATCCAATCATGAAGCATAATCTAAATGCTGTCTCTCAGTACATGAAACCTGATAGTGTCATCACAATTAAAAATTTCCCAAGTTTTCATAAATAAAGAAGTATGCTGATCTACAAATATGAATTTTATCTTAAAGCAGCTCCTGCAGCAACAAGAAAATTAATTTTTTTTTACATTTGTAAGCATTTGAACAAAATTATTTCAATGTGTTAAGATTCATTCTGAATTATCATTAACATGCAATGTAAGATCAAAACTATTGTATGATTTATTTGGTATAGGATGTAATCAATATTTATTTACATTAAATACTTAACTTTTCTGTATTATAGTTCTTGATCACTCTGTGTACAATACACAATCATGCACATAACAATATTGCCATGCACATTTCAATTGTCCTTAGAAGTTATTTTTCCCAACCCTTAATGCATGCAAGTAAACATTACAAAAAACAAAGTAATAAATAAATGGACTATGAATTATCAGGAAATTCATTTGTTTTTTATTTTAAGAAACTCTTGTAATCATAATTTCAAAACTAATTATAAAAATTAAATTTTAGTGAACTGTTTGAAATTTTAATAGATGATAGCAACAATACTGTGTTTGTTGGAAGTGCTAATTTGTTACAATAATAATAGTACTAGAAAAGATCCTATCACTACCTCGTACCAAAGAACAATTTTAGAAATATATACTTTTTTATGTTACATGTATTTTAGTAAAATTTTTGAAGATAGCTCTCATTGGTAATGATTGCTATTTAAAATTTAAACATTGGATAAATCTTTTTTTAAAAAAACCTCTGAAAGTTTAATTTGGGATAAAATATGCAAACATTTCTTTTGAAGAAAAACTAAAAATTGATTCCAGCATGAAGATTGGTTATGAATATGTGTACCTTTGTAAAAGGTATTTTAATGGTTTGCAGTCCACTGTTGGTGTTGCAGTGACATGCATTTGGATAGCAGCAGATTCAATGTTATGTTCCTACCAGCTGATAAATAGCTTTAGAAATGCCATGGATAGCAAAAGATTAAGTAACAGTTATACTTGATAATTTCACTGTAAATAAGACCCAAATTTTTGTTGAAATTTCATGTTTTGTTTCTTAGTTACAAAGAACCTTTTATGCAAGGAAATAGAGCTGTGGGGAGAAAAAAAAATTCATTCCGTATTTTAAATTAGTAAAACAAATATGCAATTATCATTGCAAATTTGACTCTTATTGATGTTGGATTTATTCTAGTGTACAGTCAGTACAGTGTAGTTAAGCCTAAGACAACTATTTGAAATTCAATAGTTAATTTGTTGGAGATAGAAATTTAGAACTTTAATTATCCATTTATGACACTTGTGAGGTTTTCACATCTAGCATATGTTGTATGTTGTGATAATCAGAGTAAAAGGATCATTATATTCAATAGTCAAATGTGTTGTTCTCTTACTCTTATTTTATACAAAAGGAAAACAGTTTAATTGGGGAAAAATCTTATTAAATTATTAAAATAATTGCAGTTTTATGCGCAAATCTTTAACTTCATTAATTTAATCAGCATCTACAGAATTTTGGAACTTATAACTTTGCATTAATGGATGATATGCCAGCCCTTTTTTTATATATACAGTAAAACCTGTAAAGTTGACTACCTTTGTAAGCTGACCACCTGTCTAAGTTGACCACTTTTGTCAGGAACGGAATTAGCCCTATATTACATAATGTAGAGAAACCTTTGTAATTAGACCACCTGTCTATATTGACCACTTATGTACCCCAAATTTGGGTGGGAGTATTATAAAAAAACATAAGTTGACCACCTAATTATTACAGTCAACGCTCTTTATAACGACCACACAATATAAAGACCATTCCATTATAACGACCAGTGGTAAAAGTCCCAACTTTGTCCCTATGAACTTATGTTGATTAGCTTTCGGTATAGCGACCATTCTGAATCGTCTAATCCGATACAGCAACAGTACTAGGTGCCATGTCAGCTCAGAAGCTCTGCTTCCAGATGTGTGAATGTAATTTTGTCCCTATATTTTCTACTTTAAAATCTGTTAATATTTTGCTCTGATAATTTGTTTGAAATTCCAATGATTTAAAATAATTTCAGCATTTAGTTGGAATTTTTTTTTAATTACTAATTTTAATGGAACTACTGAATGTGCATAATGCATGTATATTTTTTAAAGAAAATTCTACCTCTTATAGCGACCACTCGTTATAAAGACCTTTTTCTGTGGGACGCAGATGGTCGTTATATTGAGCGTCGACTGTACTATATTTGTTTATCTATTTTTGCAAATATGAAAAAAAAAAAAAAAAGCTAAAATAACTTCTCCAGGATTTTTTTAATGCTATAATATGTTAGACCAGTTTTTGTCTGGATGGATGAAACTTTAATATAACGTTTTTTGTGAGTTATGGGAAAATGACTATGGAGCACTCTTTTATTCTTTAAATAAGTTTCTTCTTTTTTCTTGTAGCCATTTTTAAAAGTTTTGTATTTTTAGGAAATTTTTACTATCATTTACTTAACTTTATCGAGTTACTTAACTTACATAATTAATAAGATATTTAACTTTATTTTAACTGAGTACTTTGCTTTTAAAGTTGTATAGGATAGGATACATTGTAAGTCATTCAGGTTAAATTTCTGTAATATTTTAGATAATTGTGAAAACAAAAAGCTAATTAACTGTTTTAAAGTAATGTTAATATATGAAGCTATATTTTAATAAGTTACAAATGATTAAATACATAGTGTAAGAATTGACAAAAAAATCTCCACCCTTTATAAGTTGACCAACTGTCCAAGTTGACCACAAAAGTGCTGCATCGTTTGTAGTTGCACACAGGTTTCACTCTATATTTTTGACTGACACAAAATGGTAGCAGTCATGAATTTACACTGGTGAAAATTTATATTAATTCAAAAAAATGTCATGAACTTATATTTTGAAATTAATGCGGGTAGCTTTGATTGAAATGTTGGGGCTTTTAAAACCTTTTAAGTTGTATGGTGTGGCTTCTTCATTGGTATTTATTGAGGAATCAAAAGTTTCTTAAAATTTTGATATTTTTTATTTAAATGTTTACTTTATTCTTTACATTCATAAAGCTTCTTAATTCTTTTTACATCACTACTACTCAATCCTTTTTTGTCATAAACATCCAGCAGTTTTCTTCCTTTTTCTTTTGCTGTCATTGTTTTGGTCCATCCATCTTTAGAGAATGTTCTTTCTCCATACAGCATAATTGAATCATAGTCAAAATCATCCAACAATCTGTTTTGCATTGGGTTCAATTTTTGGAATTGGTCCTTTGCAGCTACAAATGAATTTTGTTTGCACAAAGTATTTTTTTAAAATACATTTTTGATAATGTGCTTAATTATTATTTATATTCTTTTATTTAAACTTTCTGGATGCATTCATATGCGATTTTGAATGCATTTACAGGTTTTTTGAACGAAACTCATTTATGTTAAATGTTTTATTTAACAGGATGTATGCTTGAGTTTTTTAAACATTCAATCTACCTAAAATTTACCTGCAAACCAATTAGAATAAAGGCAGCGTGGAAGTGGAAGAAGAAGTCACCGGGAAACGGCAGCAATAAGAAAGCACCAAACGAACCCAGTTGAAAGTACACAAAGTAAAAATGGAATATCAAATGCAACAGAGCAAAAACGACAACAGCATGCATAAAATGCGAAAATACACGAAAAAATGAAAAAACAATAACATAAAATACAAAGAATTAAAATAGAAATAAATACAGAAAGAACCGAAATTAAAATGCAAAAACAAAGTAGGTTTGCAGGTAAATTTTTGGCTATATAAGCCGTGTTTTTGTTGTTTTGTCTGCTTCATTTGGATGTTTTTGCATCTAGAAGCTCCACTATTGCAATGAAAAGGGATTTCAAGCAATCCCGAAACATATGTCTGCATTTTAATGCTCATTTGTGCATTAATTACGTGCAATTAATTTTTTACAGTTTACTTGTACACAAAGTTCCTTTATTATTTTATTCATTCTACCGTTATTTTTTTTGTATACTTTCAGTATTTCCCTTACACTTCAGAGAAAAATAAATTAAAATGGTATGGTGATTGTTTACACACCTTTATGTCCACTTTAAAAATAACGGAAGAATTTTAGTTTAAGAAACGAAATTTTGAAGTGTTATGTAAAAAACATTCCGTGGCATCGCGCCCATCATTTCCGCCATCACCATTTTGTCATGTCTTGTCTGTTGCGACATATTTTTACATAATGGTTTAAAATATATAGTACATATACTAAAATTCTTCCACCATTTTTAAAGTAGGCATGAAGCTGTGTAAGTACATCAACATTTATTTACTTCTTTTGATGTTTAGAACTTAAAATTAAGCAAAACAGTTGTGATAGATATGACAAAACTCATCTGAAGTTAGCCAATAGCAGATGTTTCATTAATTTAATACTAATTGTATTAATTGGTAGCTTTTCAGTCGCGGGAGTTCTCGTTCTTTTAAGAATGATTTCTTCTGTGATTTTCATTCCAAGTCACTCAGAAAGATATTACCTTATTGGAAAGGATTAAAAAAAGGGCTAATAAGTTAGTAACTGGACTTTCATGTTTGAATTAGGATTCCAGGCTTGAAAAGCTCAATACGTATAGAGCAGAGAAGAGTTAGAGGAGACATGATTCAGTTGTTTCAATTTATTAAAGTGAAGGATGGTGGAAAGGATACGTTTTTTCACAGAAGGCAGATCCAGAGGTCACTATTCAAATCTCGGTCTACTCTTGAAATTAGAAAAAAAAAAAACTATTTCAATAGGGTTGTAGGCACTTGGAATAGTTTACCGGAAGTGACTATTACTTGCAATGGGATAAAAAGTTTTAAGAGGGCTATTGATCTTCACTGAGAATTGATAAATTGACTAGGAAAAGCTTAGCTGGGCCCAGTGCCTGTTGCTGGTCGTCACGTTTTTATTTCATTCAAGATGTTTGTTAGTGATTGTAAAAGATAAATTTAGAAGCATGTTTATTTCACTTACATTCCATAATGGCACTCCAGTGAATATCAAGATAGTCATCTCTATCCGATCTCGTGTGCTCGTGGAAAAATCCAATTGTGTGACCGAGTTCATGAACTAGAGTTGGATGCTGAAAGCATCCGGTACCAAAAGACAACACTTGGATTCCTCCAGTCTTTCCTACTTTTGAGTAGCATCTGTAAAAAGAATCATCTGTAGTAAAAATAATATGTGTGTTTTACTTCTGTCGTACATATTTGTGTTCATATTGTCTTCAAAATTATTAATGAATGTCGTATTTTTATTCCTATTTCAGCCTTTACTATGCTATTGCTCTTATTTTTAGGCTTTCAATCCTATTAGGCTTTCAATCCTAGGCCTTGTATTAGGCTTTCAATCCTAGTTTGAGGTAGTGTAACTTAATTTAGTTCTTACGTTATAAGAACCAATAGAACAAACTAGCACAAATCCCATGAGAAATCTCTCTGCTTTAGTAGAATAGAACACTGATTACCCGAATAAAAGATTAAAAAAAAAAAAAAAAAATGGTGAACCTAATCGGCAAATTCAAATGTACCATTACATACCATATAAATCATAGTTTAAAGAAGGGAATTCTGCATTTGTCAAACTATTCTAACCAGGTTTTTGTGTAATTTTTAACCTTTTATATTAACTTATAGAGGTTTATATGAGTAATATGCTATTTTAATCCTTCTGGTTGTCAGAAGTTTGCAAAAACTGGGGGAAACGCATTAGTTTTTAAATGTGAGAGGTATAGTACCCCTCGGAGGGAGGATAAAAAGCACGTTAATTTTTTTAAGATCTTTATGAATTTCCATTTTTGAAACATCTAAATTTAAAAAATATTTTAATGTAAGGAAAAAGGAAAAATACCGGGCATGGGTTAAGACGTTGCGCACATAATAAATACAGTTTTGTGTTTAATGCCATTGTCTCTTTGTTCTACATGCTCCCATGATATTTTTTACCTCGTAAATATTCTTGCATGCGAAAAATCAGTTACTCGAATTTTCCGTGTGACCAATTATTTCGGCTAATCAGGTCTTTACTGTATTTCTTTTTTCATGTCTTAAAAGTAAATAAATAAAATAAGTAAATAAATAAAATACGTGTTCTAATAGGAAAAGAAGATTCGCTTTGAGTAAATAAAACAAATACCAAATCCTTTAAATGTGATACACATTTGTTTCGCACTATTTGTGTCAAAATGCAACTAATATTTCGGCTTTTAGACAATATTGTTTAGAAAGTTAAGTTACAGATAAGTTTCATAATTCAACAGCATCCAGTTAAGGAATTATGCTAAATGAAGCTTAAGGTAAAAGTAAAATAAACATCTTAGATTTAATAAATGTATCGGATGCTGTTACCCTCTTCCAGCAAATATCAGCACGAAATCCTTATCATTTTCTTCTTTTTCTTCAAAATGAAGGCATGTTTTTTCTTCATATTCTGCCATCGCTTTTTTAATCATCGCCATCTGCGTGTCGTCTGTTTTGAAAAAAAAAAAAGATATTTTTTTTGTGAAGAAAAATCGATAATATGTATTCACATAAAATTTTCTTTAATTTATATTTATGCAAAAAAGAAAGAAAAAGTGGCACATATTGCTACAGTAAGTGCGCAGCATTTAAAAAATTCCGGAAAAAAATTTTAATAAATAAAACTGACAGCATTTATGGTGGTTTTGCACCTGTTTGATTATTGGTAACAATATATTGTTCTACCACAGATTAGAATTAAAAGTAAGCCTTTGTTTTTCAGGTGGAAGTGGATCTGTCCATTAACTATAAGCTTCTCCCTCACCTTATCACGTTAGAAATTAAATGCCTATAATTATTTCAAAACGGTTTCTTCTTGGAATTTCTAGCCAATTTGTTCTTTTTAAAAGTGCTGTGTTCATAAAACCAATTTGAAATTTTCAGAAGGATATTATCATATCAAAACAATTGAGAATGTACACTCTCCCTGCTGGACTTGTTGCTGGACATTATTTTGCACTATTAGTGGTCGTTTGCTTTTTTCCGTGTGAAACTCGTGGTCGAAAATTACTACAATGAAAATGCTTGTTTCCACGCAAGGAATTGAACAGCGCTCGGGTGACGAACATATAGGCATGTGAAGTGAACTTTTGCGTAAATAAATTCGTCATCTACGAATTGTACGGGAATCATCCTACATCCTAGAACACTTATGCTTGTGTGAACAGGATGAACATAAAATGATCAAACAAACCGATAGCACAGCATTCACTTCATTACGATTACGAAATGCACAAAATCTTCTAATGAGTTTACAAAATGCTGTTACAATGTTACATATCTGTAATTATGTGTGTCATTGTTTGGCCCTACAATTCGTCGATTTCTGCTCCTGACCTGGATGCAAGAATCCTTCTGAAAGTTCAATCATCAGCATTTTCAGTTACAGTGGGCCAAACATTTAAAATTGTTCATGAGCTTTGCATTAATTTTTTTTCGTTCTGCTTGCTTTAAATTACTTTTATAGTGGAATATCTTGAGTGGCACTACTTTTGGAAACATTTCAATAACTGAGAATCTTGGCGATCTTTTATGCATCGCATTTTACTTTTTTCCTCATTCATTCTTATAATTAATTATTGTGACTGCAATCACACATTTCGGATGGTTTTTAGTAGTAGTTAAATATGATTTTCTGTGCTTTTCTACGTAAGAAATTGAACTATTACATTCGAAAAGAGGCCAATTTAAAATTTAAAAAAAATGATGGTAAAAGCGTAAATTTTTCTAAATGTTTTCAAATTTTAAAGCAAATCTTCGACCGGAAGAAATAAACCGATTGTCTTTCCTTTTTTTAAAACCTTTTCAGTGACCACAATTAGCAACTTTTCAGCTGTACTACAATAAAAAAAAATGCATTTTTTTTCAGCCCACCTTATTCTAGATCTATTTCAATCGCGCTACATTACTGTAAATCTGTTGTTATTGTGTAAGTATGCTTTCGAAAGAAAAAAAAACAACATACACAGACGCTACACAGCATGGTTGGCCGAAAAAAACTAACTGTATTTTTCAAGTCGAACTCGGCGCAAAAAATTTAATTCGAGGGAATAAATTTTTCCAAATGTCGGCAAATTTTAGAGCCCTTGCGCGACCGGAAAAATTAAACCCATTTTATTTGTTTATTTTGTTTTTGTAACCCATTTTAATCTCTTCAATTCGTAACTTTTCAGCGCTGTTACGATTTGGAAAAAAAAAAATGTTGGCACTTTTTCGCCCCACTCTTTCATAACAGTTTACACCGCACTGCATTACTGTAAACCAGTTTTTATTTCGCAGGTATGCTTTCGAAGGAAAAAACAACATGTAGATGCAACACACTAGAGTGAGCCGAGAAATCTAAAAATACTTTTTTCAATTCATAACTCGGCGGAAAGATTGCGAATTGCAGAGGCTGAAATTTTCAAATGTGGGAAATGTTTAGACCGGAAGAAAAAAACGGATTTTATTCCTTTTTTAGCCTACTTTCCCGTAAAAGTAAAAAAAAATAATAATAAAGCATGAAAGAAGGCTTAATGCATCGTGAAAATATCGTTAAAAATCAAGAAAAGTCAAAAATAAGTGAAGTAATTAAATAAAGATTGAAAAATAAAAAATTTGAAAGTAGGGTATTGAGATGGGGAAAAAGGGGGGGGGTTTTCTGTCGGTCTGTCTGTCTGTCGGTCTGTCTGTCGGTCTGTCTGTCTGTCGGTCTGTCTGTCGGTCTGTCTGTCGGTCTGTCGGTCTGTCTCCCCCTAATAACTTTTGAACGAATTGTCCGATTCGAACAATTATTTTTGCATTCGAAAGATCTCGGCAAGTACATCTCATTTCCATATTTTACTTTTTGATTTGAACAATTTTTTGTTCAATTTTGAGCAGTTCAAAAAATTTTAACATTAGCGCCTATGGACAAAATTGAAGCAAATTCTGTAAACTCTGGGCACAAGAGCCAAGTTCCTATTGCAAGCTTATTGAAAGGAGTTCTCGGCGTGAAATATTGATTTGAACAGTTTTTGTTCATTTTTGAACAGTTCAAAAAATTAACACAGAGCTTACGGGGAAATTTCAACCCTATATAAATCCTGATCTAACGGACCGATTTGCTTGGAACAAACTTTATTGGAAAGCTCTTATAACGTAGAACATGTAGAAATAGAAAGTTTATCCAGAACTTACGAGCCTATTTTGCTATGAAATTTTTTGATCGGGATTTTCAAGGATATTTCTCAGTGACTCAATGAGTGAAATAATGAATGAATGAATAAATGAAAGAGTGAAAGAATAAATCAATGAATAAATGAATGAGGAAAATAATGAATGAATAAATTATTGAATAAATGAAAATATAAATAAATGAGTGAATAAATACATGAATGCGTAAATGAATGAATTAACACTTGAATGAGGTAACGAATGAATGAATAAATGCATGGCTGAATAAATGAAAGAATGAATGAGTGAGTGAATGAATATGTATTATCCGTTGAAAAAGGTATATTTTCAATAATTAGAACTAAAGATAAATAAGAAAGAGAGAGAAAGAGATAGCTAGATTATAAATTTGAATTTGGTGTATACGGGAAAGTAGGCTCGTATAGTTCTAGACGGAACTTCTTGTTTGCTCTAGTTTCATTAATTCAGCTTTCGCATTGATCATTGTTACACAGGTTCTTTGAAAAGGCTCCGCTTGAATCAGCTTCCAGCTTGATTCCCCTGAAAAGTTTGCCCCCCAAACTTACAAAACGACCAAGAAAGTATTGGAAAAGCTTTTCAAAAGAACCTCCAGAAGAAGCATTAAATATTTTATTTATGCGTATAATGAAATAAAATTTGCAAAATGGCATGCAGGCATGCTTCGAAACAACATTTTAAGCTTCGCTTGTAACAGCACATGTAAGTCTTTTAATGAATTATTCATACATAAGATGAAGCGAAGCAAAATTTACTTGTGAAAAGCATTGCTTTCACTATTCACAAAACGTTATTTTCAATCTAGGCCATGCCATGAGCTTACCAACACATCCATCAGTATGGCGATTGCGAAATAGTCACCCTTTGTGATTGATGCGTTATGCTATAGTGTTGACAATAATGGTTATCTTATCGTCTCAGGGTTTTACAGCTCTGAACGTCATTTCTAGCAGTAGGCTGAAAACTATGGAAGCGACGTTTACAGGATTTTTTGTATGGGTTGTGTGTATGTGTGTGTGTGGGGGGGGGGGGGGAGGGGGGGTATATAACTTGGGGCTTGTTTTTTACGCCTGTTCTTGAAAAGCCTTCTATTTGATATCGGTATTTCAAGGGAGGATACACCCCAATATACTCTCACCTATATATGCTCATGATTACGGACTGCGACAACCTCGAACAAATACATTGCGAAGATTCAAGTTTTAACAGTTTTTCAAACTATTCCTTGAGCGATATTTAACAGGATGTTGCTTCTCAAGAACATACGAGGCATTTGCAATGCCCTTTTTCTCTAGCAATGAAGCATCAGCTTAAATTTCGTTTAGAAACTTTTTAATATCAAACAACCGTAAAGCGTACATTACCGTAATGGGTGTAAGGGTCCATTTGATACGGAACACGTCCATTGGGCCATCGTTGAGAATCCATTGGAACTGCATTTCTATCCTGAGAAAAAATGAAATCAATATAAATGTCAAGCTTATCAATTCGATCAAAAAGAAGCAACTAATTCGATTATAAGTTTGATAATATTGATAGAGATATTAAGAAATCCGGTTACAGCATGCGGGGGGGGGGGGGGGGGGGGGCATTTTGATTAGGCAATTCTTTTCGCTGCATGAGATTCATACAAGTTCCAATCATCTATGTATATATATATATATATAATATATATAGGGACAGGAAGACAGATTTTAAATTTAAGTAAACAGAAAAAATTTAAGTAAAGCAATAATAACAGAAATGTAGTAATACATTTTTGAAAGGTTAAAAATAAAAAATGTTTTTAAAAAAGGTTTGAGAATAAGACAAAGACTCCTTAGTGTTGGTTTGTCTCAAAGAATCAGCGATGCAGAGCACTTCATGTATTCCAAGCAAAAACGCACTAGAGCCGACAGTGACATAGGCTAGAAAGTCTTTAAAACAAGCATTAAAAAAAAAAAAAAAAGAAGTACAAAAAGTGGGGTTTCGTCCGTGCCGCAATCCTAAGACTAAAATGAGCGACATTGGGGAGCGGGTCTGTTGGTGTGTCGATTATTTTAGTCTTATTTAGGATTGCGGCGTGGACGAAACTCCACTTTTTGTATTTCAATTTTGGCTTTTTTATGCTTGTTTTGAAGATTTTCTAGCCTATGTTACTGTCGGATCTAGTGTTCTTGAAATACGTGAGGTGCTCTGCATCGCGCATTCTTTGAGACAAACCAACACTGATGCGTCCTTGTCTCATTCTCAAACCTTTTAAAATTTTTTTTTTTTAAACCTTTCAAAAATGTGTTACTACATTTATGTTGTGTGTGTGTATATATATATATATATATATATATATATAGGTGTAGCAAGTTGTTAAGTGTATGAAGTTGTCAAAGTTGTCTTCGCAGCTTTTCTACAAATCTAGACTGGAATACCTAGTGGGGTCGTACTGTTTTACATTAACGTAGTATGACCGCACTAATAAATTAGGCAAACAAAAAAGTGTTTTCAAAAACTCTATACTTCTTCTTACCAATTTTGGATCGATGCCAACAATATCTCCTTCAAAAAAATCAAGGTTTTCTAATGGAGAGTCATGTGCGTTACCTGTAAATATGTTTCAAACTTTAGCAATATATAATACTTATATATATATATATGTATGTATCGGCATAAAAATTAGCAAGCAAGTTTTACATAAAGCGAACTGTACTCATATCTTTGCACAAGCATCCTGTCAGCTGTCTCTTCAAATTGGCTATATCATCGATAAATGCTTTTGGGTGCAGACAGATCAATGTCAAAATGGCGACAAAAAAGCACACTGGAACGAAAGCACTGACTCAAGACTCACTCCTGCAAACTGCAGCACACAAAGTGCCTTGTGTTGAGAGAACGCCATCTTGCATCTGACTGACCGCTAACTGAGAGGAAGCATTGAGACACCTAACTGTGATTTTCTGAAACTGTAGGCTACGTCCATTCCAACGACATGCATTTCTTTGCGGCACGTCCCATGTTTCGTAACTATTGCCGTCCAAAAATGAGGTCAGTCTTTTTGGAATACCCTGTATCCTATATGATATTTGTTATTACCGAGATTTAAAAACGCGCATATTCCATTTTGCTCTTTTATGTGGATATTTCAAGGATGTTCGTGAATAAAATTTGAATATACTTAGAGCATTTTTTAAAATAATTTTTAGTATTTTTTTAAAATTTTATTTATTTAATTATTTTTATAGTGAAAATTTCCCTATTAAATTAGGAAAAAAACATCGAAAAGACCAAACCAAAAAGTAGTAATTTCCATCAAATCTGGAAGTTCTTTTTTTTTTTTTTTTTTGCAGTGTTGTGAAAAAATATTCTTGTGTTCATTTTTCGAGTTTTTGCGATGGAGTTAAAAAAATAAACATTTTAAATCTTATAAGACTAGACTTTTCCTTGCGAACCTTAGAAAAGAGATGTCCGATGAGAGCTTTAAAAGTTCAGAGTTATCATGTAGCTAGTGGCTTTGTCGGCGGTACGCTGTACGTCCATTAAGTGTAAACTCGCAAAAACTCGAAAGATGGACTTAAGATACTATGGCTCTCAGGTACAAATATATATTCAATTTCTTTTAAATTTATATTTGTTTCTTCTTTAATTTTTGATATTTCTTACATTATATTTATATTGCTGCTACATAGAACAGATGCATGAATTAGAAATTATATATATAGCTCTATAAAATGTAAACATAACCAAACAACGGTCTGTTAAACAATATTAAACCCCCCTTGCATCATAAGCGCAGTTAATCCGCCATTTGAATGATACAAATGAGTGAAATTGAAATTTAAAAGTTTTTTGAAGAAAACCGAAAAAGCTGAGTTTTTCAACGAAAACCGGAAACTCCCAGGTTTGTTTTTTTAACGTGATTACAAAAGATGCAAAGTGTCTCTATCTGTCGCTGTTGGCGTAAATGCACCGTTACGTTTTGTGTTGCCACAAAAATATTAGAAGTAACTTTAGGATTTTGATTTTTATAATTAATTCAAAGGCATACAATTAATTTTAAGTTTGATACTGATTGCTATACACATAACACGTGTTAAATAACAATCACAAACACGAGGTTTTGCATAAAAACCTAAGAATACTTTCATTTCAATTTAAATCATCGGAATACCAGTTGCATTAATTTTAACTTTCAGAAAAATACAAGTTTTCATTATGGATAAGACATCTAACCAAAATATCCCAATGGATGCGCAGTTATCAGCTAGCACTTCTACTTTTGACGTGTCAGTTCTTCTGCATTCAAATACTGTAAAAAAGGAATCTGGAGAGAAAGATGTGGGTGAATATGTGATGAAGGCTATTCAACATCTCCATGAACATCAGGGATCATCAGTGGGTAAAATCCTTACTGTTTTAGAGTGCAGATATAATCTTGAAGTGAATGAAAAGTATAACGATGTCTTAAAGTTCTTAAAAAGAGCCGTCAAGACCGGAATTTTGCTTCAAGCGTGCGGCAGATACTTCCAGTTTATGGAACTACAACTACGTCCATGCAGAGATCTAGGAATACCTCCTAGGCAATCCAGCCCTAGCAGAGCGTCTAAACGTCGTCGTTCGAGTGAAGAAGGGGGTGATCAAAATATGTAACACACACACATCAAGACGGATGCTTTGTGTTCACATCTTTTGTCTTAAAATTTATTGCTTTATGTAGATGAAAAGAGGAACTTTTAAATCGCCGAGTTATTAGATGTATATAAAATTTGACTTACATTCTTAAGATAAATGAAAATTTAAATATTTAAATCTGTCTCTACCCCCAAAAAAACCCCCGTATATTTTGATTGTTTATTTAACACCAAGCAAAGGACTTCGAAGAATGTAAAAAAAAAGACAATAAAACTCTTTACTTTATGGTTTGTAAAAATACCAGGATGACAATAATTGACAATAATTACCGATGCGCTCTCCAAGTTGTTTACCAAAATTTGTGTGAATTGTGGATATATAAAAGTGTACATACGACGAGTTCAGTTTCTGCATTTGTGGGGTAGATTTTGATAATAATTATTAAAACTGGCGATATTTTTGACTGGTGTCAATGACAGTCTAAAAATAAATAAAAAGAAAACTCTTCAATATTGATTGTACGAATGAATAAAAGAATTTTTGGAAAAAAAACCTACTTCAACTTAGCGCTAAAAAAGTGAACAATAAATCAATTCTTTAAACAACATGCGATACGACTTTTAAACATATTTTTATGAAGCCGGCGCAAAATTATCTAATTATCATTACTCCATATGTTACTTTACATTGGAACAATTTGGGAAAAAAACCTACTTCAATTCTTCTACAAGGAATTTTTGGAAAAAAAACCTACTTCAACTTAGCGCTAAAAAAGTGAACAATAAATCAATTCTTTACATAGGCGTAACTAGGGTTGGGGAAAGGGGGGGGGGGGTCACCCTGAAAATGTACAGACTAAACACCAATAAGCAGTGCACAAGGGTTCAAAATTTACTAGTCATCAATACTTGTCATTACAGATATACTCCGTGTTTATTTCAGGCATCTCTCGGGGGTGGGGGCTACCCCCTCGGAGCAAGTCAACCCCCCCCCCCCCCTCGGCGAAAAAATTCACAGATCACAATTTTTAAAAAAAGAAAGAAAAGAGAAATTACGCTTTTAAGACATCTTAAGGCCTAATATTGAATTATGAGTTGTGCTAGTATTGCTGCTGAAAAGAATGTGTATTTTCATATTTACAATCTGTTCTTAGTCCGAAACGCGTGTTTTTTTGAGTTGTGCCACTATTGCAGCCCATGAGAACCAATCAATTCAGATCTTTTTTGTTCAATGTACATTTATGATTAGGCTAAGTAAAAGTGTAATTTTGTCACGGTATTTTTCACCTTCGCAATGTTATTATAAACGCTCTATGGGACCATTCATAAACAGTGTCACACTTTCTTTCAATATATTTGAGCCCCCTCCCCCCCTTTGTCACAAAATCACACTCTCCAACACACCCCTATCCCCTTTGCCACGTGTCACGCTATATTACATGAACACTTGCAGTGTGTGCAACGTACTTGCAGTGTTGCAGTTCAGAAATAAAGTACTTACGTTAAAGAATCACATTTTAATTTTATTTTTTAACTTTTAACGACATTTGTGGGCATAACAATAAATGATAATGATTACACGTGGACTTAAATAGCATAAAATTAGATTAAGGTTAAAATAGAAAAAAGATAATTAGTGCATAATAGTGAAAAATAATTAATTGACTTCTGAAAAATGACCCGCACTTATTTATTTTAAAAGTAAATACCTAAGGAGAGTTTCTTTTAAAATTTTAACTAGAAGTGACTTCAAACCTTAATAAGCATCCGTATTTTCAATATAAAATGAAATCAATGAAACTTTAAAATCAAATTATGAAAATAAAAAATCATCAAAAATAAGTTTAATCTGCTGGTTTTTTACACGTTTTTATAGAAATCAAAATGTGTAATGTCACACTTCTTGTTATCCCCCCTTGTCACAATTTCTCGACCCCCCCCCCCGCCGCCCCACCCGAAGTAGCGTGACATCATCCCCTATGAAGTTAAAAAACGGAAAAAGGAGGATTAATAAGCAGTTTCTCAGCATGGGAGGAAGAAATAGAAAGTTGAAACTAAAATTACAAAAAAAAAAAGAGGAGGGGGCAGCTAAAATATTATTTCGAAAAAATTACATAAAAATAACCATACCTTTCCTGCTTCAGGGTTTCTTCCCAAAATAGGACAAAATACTTTCACCTTTTCTTTTACTCATAATCAAAATTTGTGCGCAGGCGAGCAAAGGAGACTTTTGCAAGACCACAAGAACTCACTAAATTCCCAACTGCCAAGGTCAATCAAGCTCTCTGTTTTATTGTGCAAAATGGTTGGGAAAAAAAGAGAATATGATTCGAGGAGAGGCATCCGCAAAGGGGCAAGAGCCCTCCCCCCGCCCCCCTTGTCGGAAGCGTTTCTATGTTGATTCGATTTTACGAATTGCTAGTTTAAAAAAGAAAATAAAAGAACTAAGATTTGTTCCAGCAATAACAGCACAAACATCCATATCCCGCAATCGTAGAAGCAGGGGTCCATTAGGCATTAGCTTACTTCCACAATATGGGTAATTAGAGTGTCGCCATTTCCACGAATGTAACCTTCGGGCAAGGATGGACAAAGCACCAAACTGTTGTACGTATATTTATGGCAGATGTGCTTCCATGAGGCTAGCATTTTGCGAAAAAAGGATCACTATATTTCCTGTTTTTGTGTGGTCGGGTGATTAGAACCATATGCAGTCCTTAGGCAAGGAATCAATCCGTTATCTGTTGATGACACGCAGGACCTATCGTCTGGAGAATTGAGAGAAAAAAGGGTCTTTTTTTGAGTTCTGGTTTGTAAACCCTAGATGTTTGAAGCGCCGTCTTGTCGTTTCCTCATTTGTAAAGCAGAGGACCCTCCCTCCCGCTTCCAAACAGGTTGGTTCAAGAACAAAATCTAATCATTATTTTTTTTTGTTTAAATTTTTTTTTTCAGACAGGTTAAAAATTTCAAAAGTATTTCGGACGGAGGGGGGCTCGGGTCCGTTGCCCCCCCCCCCTTGCTTACGGCTTTGCCTACAACACCAGTTCATCAGAAAACAAACCTCCATCAAAGAGGAGCATATTTTCCAGGAAACTGGTGCGATTGTGTTCTCAAATTGCTGTCTTTGGGTAAAAAAGACATCAAGAAGGTAAGAAAACCATCTGGAGTGATTGAAAGGCTCTCTGCTGTCTGTCTGTGTGTGGTACGGTGATTGAAGCCACCTTTCGCTGCAAAATTCCTAAAGGTGATAAGGGGGTTGATTATAACCAGATGAAAAGTCCTCTGTAATATGAGCTACGTACTTTGGTCATGATCACCCTTCAGAAAGAGGAAATAAAATCATATGCACGTGTTTATTTTTCTTAGGGAAAAAATAGATATGTGCTTTGCAAGGCGTAGCCAGAATTTTTTTTGTGTGCCTAATAAATGTCCCTAAAAACTAAATACAAAATAGGGGGGGGGGGGTTGAATCCCCAAAACCCTCCCCTGGTTACGCCTATGGCAGAAGTCACTTAAAATTATGTTTATAATCCTTTAATATTACTGTTATTAAACTGAAAAGGTAAGTTAGGGAAGGAAAATGCTACGCATTTTGACACTAAATAAGTGATGCATGAATCTGAATTTTTCAACTGCAGAAACTGAAGCACATGGCTCTCACAGCACATTGGTAAAAAAGAAAAGAAAGACATTGAACATCTGTAACTATTTTGAGATTTTCTTTCAAGCTATAGACGATACAAAAGGCTATCCCGTTGCGTCTTAACCCCACCCCCTTCCCAACAAGTTTACATCCCTCATTACTCCCCCTTATCACGTGACTCTCCGTTTCAGTTTCAGTTTCTCACGAATGTGAACTAGTGGTGGACCGTGCTCCAGGCCCCGAGAGGCTTGCCCGTTCTTCTCCTTCAACGTCCATCTCCACGATTTTGTCCGAGGAAAGAGATGAGGGGAATTCTACAGCTTGTCTCCTATGTTGTTCACACGAAGTAAAAAAAAAAATTCCAAGCCCACAACCCGATTAACTTGACATAATTTCCACCAAGTCGAGGAACAAAAATTTATAAATAACTAAATACCCAATTGGGGGGGGGGGGGGTTGAACCCCCAAAACCCCCCCTGGTTACGCCCTTGATTCTTTAAACAACATGCGATACGACTTTTAAACATATTTTTTTGAAGCCGGCGGAAAATTATCTAATTATCAGTACTCCATATGTTACTTTACATTGGAACTGTTGCAAACTCTGGGCCATTTACATTTGTAACTGATTCATGATTACAAAAGTAATCGTGAATTAAAAACTATCATAATTTTGCTCCAACTTCAAAAATTATGCTTAAAAGTCTTATCGATGTTGTTTAAAGAATCAATTTATTTTTCACTTTTTAGCGGAATTTATAATTTGAAGTCTTTTTTTTTTTCCAAAAATTTTTTTTTTTTTAATTCTTTTTAGTGTAAATTCATTTTTTATATAAATACTCTATTTTCAAGAAACCATATCAAGGGGTTCACTCAAACCTTCTTTGAGTGAATGGCACTAAAAACTAATCGTTTGTATGATAAATTTCGTTTTGAAGTCGATTTTAAAAGGTCGCTAGAGCAAACAAACTGATTGGATTCAATTTTTGCTTCAGAGAAGCCTTCAGTCAAACTCTTATTATAATTGCTTTTAATATTACTGCTTAATGACAACAAACTCCTTTTTAGCAATGAGTTTTATGTTTAGAAATATTTTTTTCAACAAAGAAAGACCAAGCCAAGCCTCTCCAGTTAAAAGAAGAATGCTCATTTTTCACCCATAACGTTTTTTCTACAAAACCAATGTAGTCAAATTGATGTGTGATATTTGGGTTAGACGACTCTCTATCGATTAAAGAGAAAAAAATCATAAAAATCGGTTCATTTACTCATACATTGGCACCATCAGATCATCGCCAAAATTTAATGAAAAAGATTTTCATAAAAAGTGGATTAAATAAAAAAATGAAACATGGGTATAATATAATCCTAGCTATAATTTTTCGAACAAAAACTTTTATTTGAATCGTATTTTCACCTCTTAAACGTAATTAAGGGGCGACAAAAGGACCGACAAATATACAGACAGACAACATTTCCCCATCACATTACCACGTTTCAAAATTTTTTTATTTTTAAATATGTATTGAATTGTCGTATGTAGCTTTTCGACTTATTTTTTGTACTTTGATATACTTGTACAATTGTACAATATATTTACCTTTCTTTAATGCTTTTTCAAAAATAACTTTTTCTTTTTTTTTTACCGAAAAGTAGGCTAAAAAAATAAAAGAAAGAAAGAAAAAGAGGGGGCTTTTCAAAGCAGTGCACTTTTAATTAACAGTAGCATCATAAGCCTTGCGGTCAGTGTTATTAATTTAGCCTCATTTGGTATAACTCGGTGGAAATTATTATGTTAGACAATGGTAAACTTAATAAACATAAAGAAAATGAGATGATAATTAATGTCATAATATTATTAGTATAATTACTATAAAATAATTTTAGTTTTGACGAAATGATCACAAAAATTGTAGGTCAAAATAATATAACTTACTTGCAAATGAAGAAACTGAAATAGCAACAAAAAATAGCAAACGCGAAATTTTATTTTCCATATTTATGCCTTGACTGCTTGGAGCAACAGATGTCTACATTCTTTGATGCTTTCTACAATATCGTGATTGATATACAACAAAATTAAGATATCAAACAGATATATCAGTAGAAATTGATTAAAACTTAATCTTCAGAACTTATGTTGTACTGTAAGTGTATTAAAAAGATAAAAACTTCAGAAGCATAAGTTTTTTTTTCAGATAATGATTTTTTGATACATTCCCGTTTTGCTCTAACATACGAATTCTAATAAAGATGCTCTATTTTATTCTAAATCCTTCTAGCATCATATTAAGAGGTCTGCGTACGTTGCGCCTTGTCACTGTTTTGGATCTCCTAATTTTGAACCAGCTCCCAGATGAGAGACAATCACCTAGATTGCCAACCCCAGAGGTATCTTTTCACTTGGAGGACATTGGAGACACGACGGATTTTACGTGCACCAACAGCTCCCATTAACGTACACGGTCCCGGGGCGAATCAGTCGCGAGAGGTGGTCACTTCCCAAACACTGACCTAGGTCAATGTTTCTTCACTTTCGGTGTTCTTTGGGAACCGAGAATAAAAATATCTTGAGAATTCAAAGCAATCACCTTCATTTGCAGGTGGATTGGGGTTGGGGGTACGATGAGGATTTTGATCTTTATTTTCAAAGTTCTAACTATTTTAAAAGTTTCATTTTTTTGGAAAAAATGTTAGAAAAAAACTTTTTCAAAATTTTCGTGCGAAATAATTTTATTCTAAACTGATATTCTAGAAAATATAGGTTTTTAGTTGTTGATATTGCTCCCTTTTCATGGTTATCACCATAGTCAACACTTACGACTGGATAGCTAAAATTTTAATTAAAGGCAAATTCTTACACATATTTAATTGCTGACGCTCACTGGTGTAGTCCTGGTAAAAAAGGTGGGGAAACGCTTACAGGTACGAACATTATTTTTTTGAAATAAAAAAGTAGAGGGACCAGGCCCGTTATTTCAAAAATTTCCGGAGGGAAGGGGGAGCTAAGGGAGCTATTTAATGCATGTTATCAGTACATTTATAAATCTAATGATGGTGTCTCCGGAACCAATGAAATCGTAAAACAAAGTAACAAAATAAAAGGACATATATCATTTTCACGTAATGGAACAGTATGTTACTAAGTTCCAAAAATGTGCTATATGGAGTACGGCATCACTTATCGTATGATGCGTAATTAATTGCCCAAAATTAATTTAGGAAAAGGATTAATAAATAATAAGCTATTTTAAAATCTTTCCTTTTTTTAGGGATAACTCTATTGTCGCCCGAGTGAATTAAAATAAATTTATAAATACTCAGTCTTATTTTTTTTTGCCAAAAATGTTTTAAAATAAAATGACACTATATTTCGTCAATTGAAATGCTTTTTTTCCGATTGCAAATATTTTTTATTCTTTCTTAACTCTGCCATTAATAAATGAAGAAATAAAATATTTCTTGAATGACAAAAAAAGTGCTATTCTTTTTTTTTTTTTTTTATCATTTTTAAAAAGTACTTTTGTCCTTCCAGTCTTTGCAAAGAAGCCAATAAGTAGATGGTGGCAATTTAATTTATGTAACTTGGCAACGGCACTAAATGTCAAAGGAGTTGTTTACAATTACAAGTTTACAAGCGTGGTCGAAGCATGCTGTAAGAAGCGTTGAGCATTTATTCTGCCGTAATATGTCAGGATTTTATAGCGAATGGTTTATTACTTATGTGATACCAATGTAACCTGAATTTTGATATATATATGGCGTACCCTTTTCCGAGTAAAATATAAAAGTTCTGCATCGGCTTCATTCTTTCGTGCTGATAACTTAAACGCTTCAACAATGCAAAGTATGTATATTCTAGATGCAGTATCGTTTTCATGTTAACATTAGTTGGCATTTTTATGTGAAAGTGTGCTAGTATATTTTTTTGTAAACAAAATTTTAACTTTTTAATTTTTGACTAAAAAACAAACTTAGTTATTTAAAACGCATATTTAATTTTTCAACATTTGAGTGAACGCACAGCAGCATTAAAACACGAAAAATGCTTTTAAAGTCGTTAAATGTGAAACAGAAAGACTTCTCCTTTCGAATAAGTAAAACTAATACAATAAGCTATTTTTTCCTGGTTAAGCGTTCAATATTTAGATTAATACATTTGTCATGTAAATTAGAGTGCAAAATTAATGAACGCAAAGACTACGAATAATATGCAATATATATATATATATTGTAAATATTTATTTCTCAGCGGATATAACTACTTAAAAACAATTTTGAATTGTGTTTAATACTATTGACTTCTAAAAATTGGTGTATCAATTTAAAAATGTAAATGTATGAAAAAAGTGATTTTTCATAGATTTCATACCTAAAATGCATTAATATTAAGTTTATTACAGCTTTTAGAGTTGGTTTTTCAGAATTTTAAAAAGTGATTAAATTTTTAAACAGATTTTTGGTGTCATTTCTTTCTTATCATCAGGGTCCGACAAATCCCGGGCGCCAGGTCGCCTGGGTGACTAAAAAAATGCCTTGGCGAGTAGTTTTTCAGGTGGTGACTAATTCGCAAATGAAAATATTATAGCCGACTCCTAAAAATTTTCTCTGGCTCCTAAGATTGTCGCATTTTTGTCAGACTCTGCTCATCATTATGTATTTATTTTCCTTTCTTAAATTAATACTTATGTATAAATGCAGTGAAACCTCTCTGAGCGACCACCCTGACATTCCGTGAAAATTTGGCCGCTCAAAGGGCGTGGCCGCTCTGAAGAGTTAACAGTTAATAAGGTACAGTTTTATGTAATATGAAATAATAAACAAGTCTTACACATATTTCTAATTTAAAATGAATTTTGATATTTATCTAAAGAGATATTTATAACTTTATTTAAGAAATTTTTTACATTTACAAAAAATTATAGAATTTGAGACTGTTCAAAGTTTTTACATTTATCAGAAACGATAATGTTTTCAAGTTCATTTTTCAGTTTAAAAAGTAAATCTCTAGCCAATTTGTTTTCCATTGCGTCAGAAGTTCCAATGACTTTGTCTATTTTTTCCAAAGTCTGTTAAGTTGAAAGTTTAGCTTGCTCACTATCACAAAACATGTCGGAAAATTCCTCGTCCGAGGCGGAATTAGCGCTTCAAAGGCACAAAAATTCACTTGTAAAATCACATATACAAAAACTTATTAGTAAATTTAAGAAGGGACTAAGTATATTTTTCTGCAAGAATGCGATGGATGAACCCACTCGGAGGCCGTTTAAAAGGGGCTGGGTGGCCATTGCTAACGGCTATTTTAACATTAAACCTACGGGCCAAAAATTCCGTGAAACGAAAAAGGTTTCACTGTATTTCATAGAAATTACTTTCAGTTTTAGTTTCTAGTATTAACAGATCTCATTGGATAGCCTCTTTTTTTCCTCATAGAGAAATTATTATAAAACAATTGATAGACTGAAAAAACAAACTCTGACAGCAGTTTACATTTCCTTTTGATTGGGGAAATTTATTGAAAAAAAAAGAAAAGTTATTGAAAAAAAATACTCTACATTTTTTGAAAAGAAAAATTACTAGTTATTAGAATTTGTAAAAATCCTTGAAGTAATTTTTCTCTCTATAGTATGTTTCCTCAAAGAGTAATAATATTGAAATGCAGAGAAGGAAAATAAAATAAAAGTGAATTTAACTGTTACAAGATTTTATACCACTGATATTTTCATTCAAGAAAATGAATTAAATGTAACCATGAAAAGTTTCTCTTTTTTCTGTCAACATTGATTTTTTTTTTAAATAAAATGTAATTTCAAGAATTTAAAACCACAAAAATAGTTAAAATGAAGAATGATTTTATAATTTTTCTATGTCACTTATGTTTAACTTAAGGGGTTAATGTTTTTTTCCACTATAAACATTTTCTTCCCTTAAAAAATATGAATTAGTTGAATATTTGTTTTCATAAAAATAAATTTTCTTACTGAGTGTATTTCTTCTTTCTCTCTCCCCCCTTCCTTTTTTTAAATATTCAGGTGGTGAAATGGAAATATCTGTGATTTCAACTGCTGAAGAACCTGTTGTAACCAGGCCAATTTTTGCTTGTAAGAAATTTTTGATAAATTATCAACTAAGAGAAAGCCATGAAGCTTGCACATTAATATCCATTAAATTACTGATGATAGAAATAAAAAAAATAGTTAAAATAAATAATATTAAAAGCTGTTTATTTACCTAAACTTATGCAAAATTTTATTTTTAAACTAATTTTTGAAATGCAAGTAAATTCTAAGAGATTCTTTTGGATCATGCGGTTTATTTTGCGCTGAGAAAATTAAAAACCTTAGTATAAAACTAAATGTGTATGTAATATTTTAATGCTCTTTTCCTATTTTCTAGACTCTAAACGGAAAAGACTTTCAAGATGTTTGCAAAATACTTGGTATTCCATCATACCAAGCAAAAGAAAGATAAATCTTTATGTAACTCAGCTTTTTGTTCTTCTTTCTCTTTCTGGGGCATTATATGGAATTTTGTATAAAGATATTATTCCTGGTACTGAAGCTTTTGCATTGCTTTTGTTGGCTTTGCTGTCATACATTGGAGGAAAAGTTTTTGGTTTCCTGTACTTGCCACCCTTATTAGGTAAATATGACTCAGTATTTCTTGCTGTTTTTTAAGAGCATCAATTTTATTAAAAACTAAGATTTTATTATTTTTTTGCCCAGTTGTTGATTCTTGCATGTTGAATGAAACTTTTGGGCATTGTTTTTTTTTTTATTTTTGCATTACATTACCAAACTCCAGTTTGACAGAGGTTCCAAAATTCTACAAAAATTAATGTCACATGGAATATTTATTGAAGATGGAAATTGAGTGTTCCTTTTGACATTTACAGAAGGGTACCAGCACTAAGTTGCTCTTATTGTAATATACACAGTTCCACACTTTTCAGATTTGGGAAAAACCTTGGGCTGGAGGATATTGCTCTAGGTGTGCTATCCTGTTACTATGATACCATTTGCTACTTGGGAGAAAATGTGTTTTAAACTCAAGATGATATATTTTTGGGATTCTTCCATTTTCATTCGCTCTTCTCCCAATGCCCTTTTTTACTTCCTTCTATGTCCAATATATAGATAAAATTATTGGATTCTTGAAAATTTTTCAAATTTCGATGGATTTACAGGTTTTGAGATGTGCTGAACACATTCTGACCATGTCTGTCTGTGTATCTGTATGTGATCTTTTTTTTGCGGCCACCTTTGAAAGGGATTGAGCAATCAAACATTTTTCTTGATTAGATTGCGTTCTAATATCTCAAGAAGTAATGGAGCAATTCAAACAAAATTTGGAATACAAGTGGACTTTAATAGGAACAGGTGCTGATTATATTTCAGTGCTATTTGCTCCAAGAGCAGTGGAACAATCAAACTTTTATTAGTTTTTTGTGGGCACTGTAATTCAAGATCTAATGTATATAATTAGACAAAATACGGGATGCGCATCCCTCCTAATACTCAAATACCTTTAAAATGAAGTGATGTTGATTAAATTTTGGCGCCATTTGTTCCAAGGGGGTAGAGCAATCAAATGTTTTTCTCGCTAAGCGTATGTCTCAAAAATCCAACAATTCAAATAAAATTGTAAGCATCTTACAATTTTGCTTGGTCTAATGTAATCTAAATGGGAAAAAGTATTACTTATATTCTGGTGCCAATTGCACCAAAGGAGCAGAGACTTTGTTTCATAATGTATTGTTACCCCCATTTCACCTACACATTAACAAATATAATCCTTATCAATATTTTTAGTATTTTGAGACTTCACTGGTAACACAAACCTGTTAATTAGTTTTGTCTTTGGTTTAAAATCATTTTTTTTATAAAATTTATTTTTTGCATTAGGGATTTATATCATAATAGGGATATTTGGTGAGTAGTAATATTCATATAAAGGATATCGACAAAAGTTTTGTGATGGCCATAGTAGACTAGTTTAGGACCACTGAGGGGACTGGAAATTTTTTTATTGTAATCAGAAATTTTGATTTCATCCTTAAATTCACCGTTGATATGATAAACTTCTGCTATTTACCTGCTAGGCAGTACATGCTAGCAGTTCTGTAACTTTTCTCCACCAGACCCCTACCTGTTAGCCGAGGCCTTAGGATTGCTTACGCACGGGGAGAGGTAGTGGGGTCTACGGATTTTACATGCACATATCCCCAACTATACATGGTGGTCTTCAGTGGGTATCGAACGCGCGACCTTCCAGGTGGAAGTCCGACGTGCTAACCACTAGGCTACCACGGCCCATCAGTTCTGTAACTATAATTTTTCTTGGTCAAAAGCGAGGGAGGGCCTTTAGATTGAAGCAGGGGTCGCATTCCCCCTAAAATTCCCAAAAATTTTTGCAGCACCTAAAATTATACTAAAATTTTGCTCATGTTCCTAAAAAATGCTTTTCCTGCCGCTCACTTAAGTGGGACTCGTTTTCCTATATTCCCTATATATTTTCAAAAATTGGTGGAAAAACCTCGTATATTATTCTAAATTTTGATAGTTGTTCTGTATTTCTGCTGTAGACACTAAAAACTTTATTGAAAATAGCAAGCGAGAGCGCCATGTTTGGTCCGCAGTTAATGCCTTCTTTACTGCATTAGCTGAATGCCTTGTTTTATTTTTGTTACTTTTTATTTCAATAACAATGATTTTCAAATCCTTAATTCTATTGGAAAATGGAAGTTGTAAGCATGTAACCAATGCTGTCTTACCTCCAATATATTTTCCATTTTCCCTTTGATCGAGCATGGCGGCTATGTGAACAAGGTCCCCACGTTTGGTCATTCACAAAGATGGAAGTAGTAAATAAGGCACCAAGTGCATAAGTTTTTTCAAGGAGGATTGCGCGCTTATTACAATGAAAACAATGTAAAATGGAATAAAAAATTGTGATTTTTCTGCTTAAAAAAAAAATTGATGTTTATAATTTAAAAATATTTTTTAATTTAAATTTTGCCCCCCTTTATTTCTGCTTATTATTATTTTTAAATTTTGGATAATAAGCCTAAACTGCATTTTGCCTTTTCTTCTTCTTTTTATAAAATTTAAATCTTGGACACTATATAATTCCTTTTTAAAAAGGCAAGCTTCTTTAATTTTATTTTTCATGAAGCAAAAAATTTAAGTTAGGGTTTTTTCTTTATAAGCATGCTTTTTAGAAAATTCTATTACTGTTCACCTGGGGAAATAATGCTTAAACGTTTTTAAATTACAATGAAAATATTCCAGAAAATACCCCTCCAACTGAAAAAGTCCTTCACGAAATTTGTAGCAAAGACCTTATGTCTTTTGCCTAGCTGAAGTTTCACAAGAATCCATACAAAAAATATAAAACTCTGGAAGACGAAAAAATATAGTAATAATAATAAAAATATCAATAATTAATTTTAATATGGCAGTAACAATTTCAGAAAATCAACTCCAGTTGAAATTCGTATATCAGCCAAGAGCTTTTTATTTAACATAGATAATTAAAATATTTATCTTCAATGTTTGTTCTGCAGTAATTAAAGCAATTATTTAAAATGATTAAATATTCCCTTTTCTGACCATTTTTTCAGGACTTTAAACTTTTCAGCCTGGAATAAAATTGTATAATTTCTCCCAAAGTTTGCAGGCAGTAAAAGTAATCACTAGCACGCTACAGACCGTTGTTGGACATTTATTAAAATTCAGAATCAAATCACTACAGCACTCTTCTTCGTTTCTATTACATTGTTAAAATCTTGCAATTCATTGTGAGCAATTGAAAGCAAAGCACAATTGTTTAGGCTTGCCTCATTGGTTCATTAAAGAACCCTTATTAATAATATCCTGCGGAATGCCGCTTCCCCTTCAGCAACTGTTATAGGAATTGTGTGAACGATTCTGATCACTGTTTATTTCTGAAAAAGTTCTTTCAAGTCTTAATTTTAAAATGTTGTTTAAAAAATCTTTGGGCCCTTCCTGTCTTTCGCCAATGTTTTTAAACACTGTTTTGTGCACATTAGGGTCTTAAATGAAAGTATAAGGGAAAATATTGATTGCACTTACATACTGGTGGCAAGTTGAGAGATAAGTGTGTCTAAATATGCTAAGAAATGTAAAAGCAGTAATACAACAACTTGACCGTTTTATATTAAACGGTTTTGATTCATGTATTAAGTCAAACTCCCCATTACTACTCCTGTCTACAGGTCATGAAATAAATTCAAAAGTCATTAAACTAGAACTAGATTATGAAATTTCATAATAAATTGCCCCTAAAATTTTCATAAAATTTTGGGAGAATGTTCCTAAAATTCCCCTAAAATTTTGAAAAACTTGACTGCTACCCCTGTTGAAGTTTAAAATCCTGTAACTGATTATCCCGCTACATGTAGTAAACTCTTAATAAAGCTTTATTTTATTGAAAAGTATAAAAAATTATTTGCAAAAAGGACAGGATTTGTAAAAGTTTTCTTTGAATAAAAGACTTAATTTAATAATCGATTTTTTTTTAAAAAAATTTTTACATTTTTAATAAATATATGAATTTGTTAAAAATTAATTTTATGTGTTTCTAGGCATGCTAATTGTTGGGTTTCTCTTTCGCAACCTTACATTTGTGAAATATTATACTGATATTGGACATAAAACAATTTCAAGTATAAGGTAATTGTAATATTTTATATACTACTAATATTTCATGTGTTATTTTTCTTGAATTTGCAAAATTATGTTATCTTTATGCAATCAACTTTACAGTCTTTTATTTTAGTAGCATTGTGTTTCCCAGGTGCGGATATAGGAGGGTGGCAATGGGGGCCATTGTCCCTCCCTGAGAGTCTAATACAGTCGAACCTCGTTTTCACGACACCTGGATGACACGTCACTTCGGATGTCACGTCACTTTTTCAAAGTCCCGAACTTGCAACCTATAATTTTAATGTTAAATAACTCCGCAATTCACGACACTACTTTATTGTGCCACTCCATTTATGATGACACTTCAAATTGTTAAAACGGGCTCGATTTTATTTTTTTAACTGAAACCTTTCAGTAAAATGATGAAGATTTCACGAAAAGTTTTTCCTAAAATTCCTGAAGATGGATTAGTGACAAGTGCTATCAACCTATAGTGGAGAAAATTCCCAGCCCCCTCGGACCTAACAATCGCGAGCCAGCAAGGCGTGCACAGAAGGTTTGAAAGCGACAGGTGGAAAGATAAAGTTGCGCTGCAGGTTTACTTGAACTTCTTCGAATCAAGGGATTTGTAATACAGAAATTTTTTTACAATTATCAACATTGACAGTCACAAGAAAAGAGTGACAAGTTCCATTCGCATTGCTTGTAGGATTAAATCTCTACTCAGCAGTACTTCAGAAAAGTATAAGGGATAAAGGGACAAGGATAAAGAAGGCATCCATTTTGAAACTCGACTTTTGTTTCTGAAATTACAGGGATATACACAGATTTTAATTTCCAGTCAGAAAGAGTTTAGGAAGACAGGGCAGGGAAAACCACTATGGCTATTCAACTGCTGTTGAAGTTGAATGGTCATTGTAAATGAGCTTTTAAAAATGCGTGCAACAATCCCTCTTTTAGACTGGCAATTTGATAGAAAGCATCTTTCTTTGTTCGAAAACTTCTAAATAAAACAGAGGCGTTGCATTGCATTGATGTCGTAGAAAAATACCTTTCTTCCATGGAAGAAGCTAAACAGGAAGATTTTGACTTTTTGTACAAACTACACAGAAAAAATTTAAATTGTAAATCAAAAAGTAAGCAAACCCTTATTGGAGAATATTTTCGGGCGAAATAAAAAGCAAGTTATCTTTTCTTAATATTTTTGCATTGATTTATGAAATAATACAAAATGATGGAAATTGAATCTAATTTGAAATGTGAAATAATTAATCTAAAAACTTAAATGCATTATTACATTATATGCTCTTTAAATTGCGATTTGAAGTAATTCCGGTTAAGATGTCACTCCGCTTATGACGACACTTTGAGAAAGTCCGCAGGGTGTTGTGATAACGAGGTTTGACTGTATTATTAAAAATTATGGGAATAGCAAACTAAAGCCTATAATTTTTTCTCTTTGGAATTTTTTTTACAGAAAACGGTCCCTCCTCAGCAAAATCCTGTATCTGTGCCCGGTATTGCTCATTTGCTGCATTTAGGTATAAAACCCAAATGTGCAGCAATGCCTGCCAAATGTGCAAGACTTTCCTGAGGAGGGAGCTTTTTCTGGGGGGGGGGGGGGAATCCAGAAATCAGGGTGAGAATTTCTTTTCATAAATTCTAAAAAAATGATTTCAGTTTCGTTAGACTTAAAATTCCCTATGTAGTCCTCATACAACAGTTTCTTTTTGTTCAATAGTAACGTTTCAGTTTATATTCAAGTTTTATAGGAATGAATTTGATTTTGCATTGTTTGTAGAACTTATGTGTGATAATTTTGATTTTTCAATTTTTCATAAAAAAATGAAGTTATATTGTTTTTTTTTATGAAATCAGATTGGACTTACAAGCTATATTTTAAATGTGAATAGTTTCTTAAATTTATACCTGAATTTTTTTACTCTATTATTGCATTAAAATAATTTCATTTCTAACGCTCATTTATATTGTGGTACAATATTTAAAAACATTTGATGCTTGTAATCTTAAATAACATTTAATTGTTGATTAAAGTAGTCAAAACTTTTTTTACAATTTTTTCATTTATTTTGAAATTTAGATTCAGTATTGTTTTATTGAGTGAAGTAAGATGTACTGTTATTCAAATTTTCTGAAGCATCAGAAAAGTTGAAACTGAATTTTGTGGTTATTCTTCTAAATCTGTATTTCTGAATTTGAATATAATTTTTCAGTTTTTAAAATTTTCATTCTTGAAAAATAAGAAAAAAAAAAAAAACTGGTATTAAGCAGATTAAGTGCTTGAAAATTATACAAGGAAAAGTCATTGTATAGAGCAAATAAGCATTATAAATAGTTGTACAATTGCAAACACCTGAATTCTATGCAATTATGAACTAACTTATTCATACAAAATATTATATAATTATAAATGTTCAAAATTCACTGCTTAAAGATTACTTTTATTAAAAGCATGATAATTTTTTACTTTTTCTTTTAACTGAAATTTTATTGAAATTCCTGCCATTAATAACCTTTCTATTTAATGCAAACCAATAAAAAGCTGTCCGTGTGGTACGTAGAAAAAAAGATTACCTAGACATCAATTATTTAAATGAATCCAAAGTTGTTTTGTTGCAATGGAAATTGCATGCATGTTTTGCAGCTGCAATGAATTTCTTCGTAAGGGAATGGAGCTTTGAAAGAGAAAAGCCTTTTTAATTTTTTTTTTTTGTATTTGTATCAACGAATCCATGTCGACGAAATTCTACACAAGTGTGCAGGATTTTGTCAAATAATGTTGAATTTGCCTATGCGTTTCACTGCCATATATCAGCTCTGTCATCCCTTGACTATCCTACTCTGGTGAAGTCATTGCATGACAGGAACAGTACAGGGTAGCCAGAGGCATAAATAAATAAATAAACAGGGTAGGAAAAGAATCATGATTTTTTGTTTTTAAATCTTATTTATTTTATTTTGCTTTGATTTAAATTTGATTTTTTAAATTTTAAATCATATTGTTTTTCAAACCAATAAACATAATTTGAGACTGACAGTCTCAGAAAAATGCAGCTAAATTTTTAATTGCAAATAATAGTTTTACATTTTAAAAAATGCATGTTTCTGCTGATAATTTAGAAAATAAAATAGTTTATTTTAAATCTAATATGTATATGTTGTTAAACAAGAAAATTGTTGGAAAAGTTTATGCTTTGAGCTACTTATGGCTGTTTAACCCCCATGCATATTTTTAACAGTATCTAATTTTCAATCAGTCAAATGCTGACATAGATTCTGAAATTTCTTTCTTAAACAGAATTAAATTGGCTGTTAAATTTCCTGATTTGTATTTTGGGGATAAAAGATGGGCAAAAAATGAGCATGTGGCAATGCCTGTTCATGCTTTTCGTAAAAAAAAAGCATGAAAGAGATCCATTTTGTTACTATCATGAAAATTTAACAATGAAATAAATTTTGGTTTTGTTTTGAATTGAGCAGGTATTTATCATTCCTATATTTCACAACTTGCATGTTAATTCAACTTGTTAATATATTTTTTACTATTCTTGTTTTTTTAAAAATATTTTTGTTAACATTTGATTTAAAAAAAAGTCATCTAGTTGAAATCAGGATTTAAACCAAATGCACCCTGATTCTGAAATATATTTCTCTTATTTTCTTTTTTTAGGGATATTGCACTTGTGATCATACTTCTAAGAGCTGGACTGGGATTGGATGGGGAAAAACTGAAGAAACTTAAAATGATTGTTTTTAGATTGACCTTTGTGCCTTGCATAGTAGAAACGGCTTGTATTGCTGTATTTACTCATTTCCTCTTGGACCTTCCATGGATCTGGGGTGTCATGTTAGGGTTTGTATCCATCCTAGTTTCAAAATTATATCTTTATTTTTACTTTTAATTTAGCTTTATTTTCTTCCGGTGTACCAAAAGTATGTTTCCTTGAATTTTCAGTAAGATGAGAGATCATCATAATTTGCAATGTGGTCAGTGCATGTTAGCATGAGTTTTTCTTTCAAGTTGAGTCACCGTTATCATACATGTGGGTACTTACATATGCAATATACAGGTCTATCGTTTAAAAGGGTTTGAAAGGGACAAATGCCCTTACCTTGGCTTTTTAAAAATATAATGCATTTGTACATGTGCATGTGTATGTATATATGCATTTTTAATAGATAATGAAATGTAATATGTTATTGAAGAATTCTAAATAATGGTATTTTATCAAAGAATGTTGCATTATTTTTGAGGTACTCATACATATTCCTTATTTATGCCACTTATGCTGCATAACAATATAACATAAATTGCAAATCAAACATTTTAAAATAATTATCATCAATATAGATTTCAACTGGCTTCCTGAATTACTGCCTTTTTTTTTACTAAGCATAAAACATGGGAGAGCAATGTGTACCTATTAAAAATATCTGAACGCTTTAAAACTATTCACAATTACATATTGGGGAGTTGAATAAGTTCTCTCTGTTTTCCAACAATTAGTGTTACCGGAACTGGTTGCGTCAGTTCGTGATAGTAACACATCTATTTACAAGTACTATAAGCAAGCTTGAAATTCAGTGTACATTATTTCCCGGAAGTGCAAACAACTTTTTTTTTCATTGCGTTAAATATGTCGAATTTCGTGCCACAAAAAAGTATTTGTGGAGAATTTTACTGCACTATTTTATTTTTAAAAAATCTGCAGTTGAAATTCACAGAATTCTTGTTGAGACTTATAGCGATCATGCTCTGTCTAAAACAACTTGTAGAGATTGGTTCGGATGCTTTAAAAATAATGATTTTGACCTTGAAGAGAAGGAACGCTCTGGTGCTCCGAAAAAGTTTGAACACAAACAATTGGAAGCCTTACTTCATTGAAGACTCTTGTTAAACACTAGATGAACTTGCAGAATCATTAGGAGTTCACCATCAAAACAGCCGCTATACAAAAAGAGACACGACAAAGTCATTTTTCAGCATGAGAACGTTCGGCTACATGTGTCAAAACTGGTAAAAACCTACTTGGAAACACTTAAGTAGGAAGTTGTACCCCACCCGCTGTATTCACTGGACATTGCCCCTTCCACCACCACTTGTTCCGGTCAATGACACATGGCCTGGCTGAGCAGTACTTCCGTTCTTATGTAGATGCCAAAAATGGATAGCTTCAACTTCAAAAGAGGTGGAACTTTTCCAACATGTAATTCAAATGCCGCCAGAAAGATAGAGAAAAGTAGTGGTTAGCGATGGACAATACTTTCAGTAACATGTTTCTTTAAATATTAAAAAAAAAAAAAAAAAATAAAGCATTAATTTTCACAAAAAAAAAAAACAGCTAGCTCTTATTTAACATCTCAATACAATGAAACTTTAGTTTAGTATGCATGTATGGTTGATTGTTTTTGTTTGCATCTCTTGGAAAAATATAGTATTACAATGAAAATTTATCTTTTAATTATTATTAAAAGTGTTTCTTTTTTACATTTAAATGGTTGGTCAAAATATAATGTATTTTTAATTATTTATTTAGATTCATAATATCAGCTATATCTCCTGCTGTAGTATTACCTATTCTCTTAAATTTAACCAGAAGAAAATTTGGAGTTAATAAGGGTATCCCTACCCTAATCATTGCAGCTTCTTCAATGGATGACATATTAGCAATTACTGGATTTACTATTTCTTTAAGCATAGCTTTTTCTGATGGTAAGTAAACTGGTTTACTTAATTTATATTCCTGTTATGAGGAAATAAAGCTTCTTTTTCTTATTTCAAAGTAGTTAGATAATACATGCACTATAAGAAATTTACTATTTTCTAATTGTCTATTACAATTTGTTTTCTTATCAAGTATTTTTTGGTTACTAACCTCAAATTTAACATCTTAAATTTAAAAAAAAAAATGCTTTGAAAGCTACATTTATACAATCATTTAATAAGTTCTGCTTTTAATTACAGGTTAAATTTTTAAATGTGTCATGCAATTAAAAAGGATTGTTTAATACATTATCAAAATCATGTTTTCAATTTTGTACTAACAACTGTTTAACAGCTTATTTATTAAGTTAAAGTTTTTTAAGATGAAGCATCAAAAATTAAACAGTAGAACCATTGAGAAGTGATAAAGGCAGAGAGAGAGTAGTCCTACATTCCTGAAGTGGGGATCTCAAGTCACATAATGACTTTTGACCAGTGAAGTATTGAAAGAAAACTGGTTTTCTTTGAAAAAGTTTAAAAGCATTGGCGCAAGTAGAGTCGCATGATTTGGGATATTTGTTTCAGCTTTTCTTTACATAAGCATTGGACCTGCCCCCTCCTGTACTAATCCCTCCCGCAAAAGTAGAACAATTTTCCTAAAGGAAATTAAATTGCACAAAGCAAATTAGAAAACAAATTTCTGAATAGAAATGTGTAATAAATAAGTTTTCTTGTGAAATTTTAAGTAGCACTGAAATGTGGCTCTTTTGGAATTTTGCATTTTTAATTTTTTAATGCTGCCGTTAATTATTGCTTTTTAAAAGGAAAATTATTGCTTTAGAATGTGTTTTATGTACACAAAAATTGACTTAAATAGATGTGTTTAAAGATTAGAAAAATTGCACATCGACTCTTTTCAGTTTTTTCGGGGCTTAAAAATCATTATTTTCTTATTAAATGTGATAGTAAAAATGCTGTACTTTATGAATTTATATGAATAAAATATGAACAAGTTCATACTTATTTATTTACTCGTTTATTTTTAGGAAATTTAACATTGACACTTATAAAAGGACCTCTAGAACCTCTTGTGGGTTGTGCTGTCGGTGCTGTTTTTGGTGTTATTTTTTGGTACCTTCCAAGTAAGGAAAGGCACCAGGTAATGAAATATTTCTTCCTCCATATAGTTTTAAGTTTATTCTTCCAAATCCAGCAGAAATGTTAGTTAAATGACTAACATTTAAATGTGTTAAATTTAGACTTACATTTTATACTATGAAAAACACTAGCTATCACGTAGAAAAGATTATATTACTTGTAAAAATAAATTATATAGATAAAATTTTTATGTTCTTCTGTTTCATTAGATTCTAAATACACGTAACCACTGAATGCTTTGTTTAATTTCAACAATGATCTCATAAAATTTCAAGCAAAATTACTGTAAATGCTATACTGTGGATGATTATCTTTTAATATTTATAATAAATAAATAAATAAAAACAATCTGAAGCATTGGTGGGAACATCATCGAATTTTCTAACTTATTAATATGCAGGATTCTCTAAAATTTTTGAACATTGCATTAAACTTTCATAAGTTATACATTCCTTAAAAATTTGATTATGATGAACTGTTCTTTTATTTAGATAATTATAGTGCTCCTGCAATTTAATCTTTGTTAGTTTATGTATTCTTACCATTACAGTCATTTGTGATTTACTACCATGTTTTGCTGCTCTGTTTTGGAGGCTTATCTCTGATGTTTCTGAGCAAACGAGCTGGGATACCTGGCTCAGGGGCACTTGGTTGCATAAGTCTTGCGTTTGTATCTGCTTTAAGATGGAGAAATGAGGAAGAGCAGTTTGTAAGTGTTTTTTCTCTTGTATAAAATTTTAATTGAGCTTAAAAGTCTTAACGTCTTATAATATCTGTTCCTTTATTTACTAATTTTTTTATAGTTTGTCTTTTTCTGTTCGTACATTAAAATAAGTTTTAAGATTTGAGTTGGATATGAACTACCATACATAAGTCTTAAGTCTAAAATTCTTTTGCCCTGCCTTTACAGGCAATCCAAGTGAAGACTCTCCGCCCCGAATGACACCCAAAATGAATTAAGAGATTTTTGAAAAATACATGTAATAGCATCATTAAATTTTACTGGTGCCATTTGAAGGTATCCTAACGGAATACAAATGTAGTGAAATGAAAGTTACACCTAATAAATCAAATGGAATTTCTTAAGTTTTTTTTAGTGCTGAAAAGATTAACTGCAAAACTGCAAGTTAATACAACTCACAAGTTTTTTTTGTGTGTGTCGGGTCAGGAAACACCCCCTGAAGAAGAAAGCTTCCTTACTTCCTCGCAAAGTTGCACTGGCTCACATTAGTCGCAGCTTGTTTGTGCAATCAAACCCCTGAATAACTCACTGATGGATCTGATGAGTACAGATATTTAGGAAGAAATACATTTTATTCTGTACCAAAAATTGACGATAAAATATTAATATTTGTTAAACTTGCAACATTGCAAGAAAATATAAGCATTTGAAATGCTTAAAAGATACGTACTTGACATATCATAAGTTTCTAAATTGGAGGATTTTTCTGTACAATTATTGATTTTACTATTTTATTCATTTTTACTATTAGTTTTTTTTTAAACATATACAATTACTCTTTCTTTACTACTACTACTGTTATCATTATTTTAAACAAAAAGCAGTTTTTTTTTTGTTTTGGTGACATAAAGCATCAATCGCTATGCTCTAATATACTATAGATGAGCAAATTTTTTAAATTTATTTAAAATTGCTCAGATGTGCTTTAGATATAGAGTTTGGTTCCAAGTTACCCGGTCTACACTAGTATGGTCCCTTTATAAAGCAATCATATTGAAAAGAGCACTTTCCATGAAATAATATCTGTTAGTTCATCTACACTCGAAAAGTTAAATGTTGTTTGCTGCCCAAAAAGCATTATTACCGATAGACTTCCTGAAATTAATTCTAATTATAATCTCATGAAAACCTTGATTGTGGTGACTTAAAAATTCACAAGCAACAGTGGTTTTAATTGTAATTCATTCCTATTTAATTACCAATATAATATTACTTTCCTTGAAATATTAAATGATTTTTTAAAGGTAAAAAAAGCACACATTTTTATTTCAAGTATCCATGGATACATTAAAAAACACAGAATGTTTTCCAGACATTTGAAGAATGGTCACACCGAAGACGAATTAAGAAACTGTTTTTTCTGCTTCAATCAACATTTCCTTAAAAATTACGCAGGCAACGGAGCTTATCAACAAAATAATAGTAAAAGAAAAATTGAATAATTTTAATCTAACTTATTGAAAAAAGGAACACAGGTGTTTCATTGTAAAAATTATATTCATGGATAAAATAATGTTGAGAATACATTTAAAGTAGAATTTGTTGTCACAACATTCGTTGTCAACAACTGCTGTCACACTTTGTTGAGAAAAATGATTATTTTTCTCATATGGAAACTGAAGTAATATTAATCTTAAAGTATCAAGTAAAACAAAATGGAATCTTTTAGTATCCTAGTTATCTATTAGAAATATTGCCCATAAAATGTTTAAAATTGTAGTAACTATTTAAGCAAGCACATTTCTTAAAAACAAGATGTTAATTCCTTGAATAAAATATTTTTCACCTGGAAGGATTGTTGTATTATTATTATTATTACATAAATATTTTTAATAGCATCGTCCTGGGGGTGTTGCGCAATAGTTTCAGTCTGGAGGCTATCTTCTTCAGGGGGTGTTGGGTGGGGCAAATTACTGCACTAGGTGATCCTCATGCTTGTAACTCTGTTGACATCACACACACTGAGATAAAAATTATTGTATGTACATTAGAGCCATTTTCATTTTGAAGGTGAGCCATCAAGCTCATTCTTTCCTTGTCTTGGTCTCATAGTAAAACACCCAAGGGAGGATGGGAAATCCCCTTGTGTAAGGTGATCATGTGTATAACTAAATGTTTGTCAGTATTCCCCAACAAATACTAGTCATTTAAAATCTATACATTGTCTCTAAACTGTGTCAATTCAAGAAAGTTGACACATTGCGTTTATGTTCTTGATGTGAATTTTTTATTGAAAAGTGATTTATTTCTGTTTTTGTTGCAGCATGGAGTTGTATCTGTTTATGGAGTTCTTTGGGAAATTTTGCAGCCATTTATGTTTTCCTTGATTGGTGCTGAGATTGCATTTTCTACCCTCAAAAATCATGCTGGTATTTTTATTGTTATTATTTGAATATATTTTACAGTCAATAATATTGTTAATGCTGTTCATTTAGGGCTGGCGTGCAACTGAGTTTAGTTTTGTTTAGTTAAATAAAAAACAACATATTTTCTGTTAAAGGAACTTTTAAATTTATGCTTTGTTTTAGAACCATTATTACTTAATGGTTGTAAATTATAAAACGTTTTGATTTAGTAAATAATACATTATGTTAATGAATGAACTGATGTCTTTATAGAACAAATTGCAAAGCATATTGCATATACATATTTCAAGGTTATGGTGGACCTCTTTATCAATGCATACTTGTGAGTTTTGCGATGTAAGTAATCTGAGCCTTACATCCTGAAGTTTCTTGCAATATTTTCTGAAAAGTGTACTGTAACTTTGGTTAATTCATTAATTATTCTTGAATAAAATAAATGCTTTACTACTTAATCCACTATACGTTTTGAAACTAATTATGTTGTCCTTAGTGAATAAAATTGTTATTTTTGAGTAATTTTTCTGCATTAAACATTTGTAATTTTAATTGCATAATATTGTGTCATTTTAATAATTTTAGTGTTTTGACATGTATTAATGTTGAATTCATTTATCTTTAGGTTATGGTGTCTTAGCTTTGTTCTTAGGCCTTTGCTGTAGGTCATTCGTTACTGCACTGGTTACATTTGGCACAAATTTAAACATAAAAGAAAAAATATTCATTTGTTGTGCATGGTTACCAAAAGCAACAGTTCAGGTAAACACAAATTCTGGATGAATGCAATTAAGTATGCATATTAAGCATGATTTTTATTCTCTGAAACTTTTATAAATTTTAACCTTTCGCTCAAGTACTGGAGTGTTAAAATTACTATTTAATAAGAATTTTTAATAAGATGACTTTTCCAAATATGAATGTTTAAAAATTTTGAGTCAGGATGGAGGGTTATGCTAAAAGGGACTATTCAACTTTTATTTTTTGAGAAGAGATCTTTGTTTCATCCTGTGTTTTATCATTTACTATGATTCAATAATTTTATTTTGATTTTTCTTTGTCTTTTAGGCTGCTGTTGGTTCTCAAGCATTAGATTATGCTCGACTCCATAACAAAGGTCAACCTTTTGAAGAGTATGGAAAACAGGTATTTTTTTTAAGTTTCAAAATGTACAAAAAGTTTCTTGTTTGAAAATTGCTAATAACATGCTGCAAAAAGGCTGAAGCTGTCATTAAGGATCAAAATTTAGGTTACTTGAACACTTATTCTTATCTCAAATGAAATTTTGTCTCTGTCAAAAGTACTCAATTAAAGGAAAGGTAATGGAGGGTTACTACATTTTAATGAAAATGCTGACTTGGTCGACCAACACCTGACAATCAAAAGAAAAATAGTTTGATACAATATCTTCTATGATATTAAAAGCTGTGCACTTCTGCCTGCCTGTCCAGAATGTCAGCAAGTTGAGACTGGTTAGTGCCACATTTGGCAAGTTATTACCAAGTCCTTCACCAAATGCCAAGCAGTCGCAAAATTGGCTACCTAAAGGAGAGATTTTCACCTAAAATTAATGATCTTCAGCTAAAAGGAGAGTTTTAGGAAGCCTGCATTGCATACCATTTTATCATTAGGGTACCATGGGAGATAAATTTTTATAAAAACAAAGTTTAATTTTCATACTGCCATTCTTTAAATGTTTGTTTCACTGTCATACTGCAAGCATTTTAAACAAAAGAAAAGGTGTGAATCAAGAATATACTCATGAGTGTATTATCTCAAAAGGAGAATCTTCTGAGAATATTTTCTTGCCGTTAAAATTTAGAGAATTATTGAGAATATTTTTTTCTTAAGAGTAAATGAAAAATGTTATAAATATAATTATTCTTATGAAATAGTATTCATTAATTATGATCAGAACACAGACATAAAATTGTTTGATTGTATGCACATTATAATGAAACATTTCATTTAAAGGAATTTTCTCTTAACTCTATTCATAAGAGACTTATTTTCAGATGAGTTGATGCTTTGTAATAAAAATGTTGAAAAAGAAAAAAGTTAGAAATTTGTCTAAAATATAGGTTAAAAGGGACTAGCAAAATAATTTCCTTTTATTTTAAACTAGTATATTTAACAATATCACCTTCCCTATTATTGGAAATTCTTCAATCCTCTTCAAAAGGCTTGAAGCATTTACAAACTTAGATCTGTGTATGTAGCACACACATTTTTGTTACAAGCGAGTTTCATTTCCCTCCCAATTTTATGCATTACAAATTGCAATTTCCAACTAATTTCTGTTGTCAATCTACTCTATTTTGATTTAAAACATCGTCTTCGTAAATTTAATAACAAGTTTGATTTTATTTCTTACAAATTCTTCGTTTTAATATTTTGAATTAAAAACTACTTTAAATCACTGAGCTTGTTGAGAGCAATTGAAACTCAAACTTGTTCTTGTGTAAGGGTATTAGAATATTTTTAATACCAATTGAAGAAAGAATAGAAATATTTTAACTTAAATTGTTTGAATTTAGCTATGTTTGCTTCTAGAAAAAATAAATAAAAATTTTTAATAATTTAATCCATTTGTTTATTTTAACTTACCAATGCTTATTATTTATGCTCATTCTTAATTAGTAATTAAGGCTTATTCTTTAAAATATGCTATTTCTGGAGTATTTCATCCATTTTTGGAATATGAAATCTCATTCACATCTAAAATGTATAAGGTGAAGTAATTATTGTGATTAATTTCTAGGAGAATAGTCTCTAATATGCTCAAGAATATTCGTGTATATTTTCTAAAGGATTATTACCAAGAATTTTTTTCTCTCTAAGTACAAGACTTTCTTTTATGATGTTTTAGGTACTTAATATTGCTGTATTATCAATAGTGATGACAGCACCATTGGGTGCAGCTCTTACAACATTACTTGGCCCTTTGTTGTTATCAAAAGATGATGAAACTGCTGTTCTGACTGAAGAAGCAAAAAGAGGAGCAGCTGCTCCAGAAACAGAGAGGAAAGAACCTGTTAACTATGGTGCATGTCACCAGTTACAGCCATCTGATATATTGCCTGGGAAAAATAGTGTATAGGCTAAATATCCCAGGAAATTATAAAAGTTTCCATTGAACAGAAAATATTAACTGGATTCTTTCTTTATTTATTTATTAAAATTAAGTTCCTTTCTATTAAAAAGAAAAAATGTACCCATAACATTGCAAAATAATCAAAATATTCATTAGAAATATCAAAGGTTTGACATTGAAACTTATACCAGGAACTACCTTTGAAACCTATTTGGCTAAATTCTTCCATAACATCTTTTCCATAACTCTTTTCCTTCCATTCTAGCCAAAACTCACCATTTTATGTTTACCCCTTTCACTAATAATAAGTTAATATTTTCCACGTGTTAAATTTTGTGGCTCAAATTTGTTAATGCTGAGCATAATTTCATATGTAAGAGAGAAAATGATATGTCTATCTTTTAAGCAACGTTCTATGTAGTAAGCATAAGAATCAAAATCTTTGGCTGCTTAGAAAGATAAAGTTAAAGATGACTTCCATTTTTCTGGATGATTTTTAAGAAAATAAAATTCAACATGTAATCGGATTTTTGTATTTTTTCACTTGCTTCCGCCGTTTTTAACTTCAGTAAGTTAATCTGTAATATTTAAGCGTATAAAGTGGAAATTATGCTAGATTTTTTGGTATTCTGTGATTTTAATAATCTGGAAAACATCTGATAGCATTGAAATCATGCATTTCAGAATTAATATTTCACAATGGAATATTTTTGCTAATTAACTCATCTGCAAAAAGTTCTTGAATAAAAATTCATGAAGTATTTCATAGTTGAAGTTCAGTTGGGATTAATTATGGTTACACTTCTTGTTTTCTGCAAGTATCAGCAAGTATAGTTTTTGCTTTTAAATTTCTGATAGTTTTTTCCACGAGTTTAGAAAAATAAGTAATAAATAAAATAATAATTAATGTTGTGATTCATTGTTAAAGATGTTTGTCACTACTTAAGTACAAGTAACTTCTTTCTGCAGAATTTTATTAACTAGGTGCTATTTAATTATTTCTGGTAAAATATATATAAATTTCTCAACATTGCAATTTAAATCCTTATTGCATTGAATGCAATTTAAATCCTTAAGTTTAGTCCAAAGATCTTGTGTTTTTAATACTATTCAATGCCAAAATAATAATTTCTGGTTAAACTTCAAACTTTTTTGTTTAATATTTGCTCTTTGAATCCACAGAGTTGAAATCACCTGTTCTGTGATAATTACGGCTTATATCTTTTTTTTGTGTCTTCTATTACCTCAAAAATATTTGAATGTGTTCAGATATTTATTTGTTTCTTAGTTCGCATATTTATGTATTTTTATGTAGGAGTGTAAAACTCTTATGTTTAATAGTGTTGTTTTGTTCAAGTAAGTAGTATCAATCATAGATATAAGACCTCTTTTCTTAATCAGTCTATACAAAATAAGTTTTCATTTCTGTGTTTTTAGAAGTAAACAAACATTGTTGCATTTGATGGTTTCTTCTATATCTTGTACCTTCTTTTTAAAATGTACAATTGTTTTTCTACATCTGCTATATTTTAAGAAGTTGATGAATTATCGTGAATTTATTTTCAATTCAATTTTGTAATTTAAACTATTGAAAATTTTATCAGTGATGATTAGTTTTCATTTCTACAGTTTGAAAATGGTTTTTCTAAAAAAAAAAAAAAACTTTATTGAAATGTTATTGTCAATGAGAAATGAAAATGATTCAATTTAATGCGTATGTTTATAATTTGTACTACTTGACATGTGAGTCTATTTGAATGATTGATTCTTCCATTTTCTCTAGAAGGAATAATATCAAGGTCTATTAATCAACATGTTACAAAATATGCATTATTTAGCATTAACAAGTAGACTTTTTATTGGTCAAAACTATATAGCATATGAATTTTATTTCCATATTAGATTGATTGTTCAAACCAACATATTTAAGAGTTTAGTGTTAGCACATTATCGTTTCTTGCACCCAGAGAAATGTTTTAAATATTTAATATATGTGGTACTTAGAGGCAGTCTTGTTTGTGTACTTCATATTTATACAACGAAAAGATTGTGATTTGTTGATGTACTATATATAGGTCTTGTAGAATTCTGTTCAACTTTCTTGTTTTGTGATAACACATTGCTGATGATAAATTATTTTCATCCTGTTTCATATTGTACTACATGTAGTATGTTCAAAGAATTAATATGACTTATCAATATTACAAAGTATTCAGTAACAGATTAGAAAAGAAAATAAAAATTTTGCATTTTTAGTGCAGAACGTCATTATACCTTCTTGTTTGAAAGCAAGCATGATAGAAAATTCCCACACTTTGCTTACTGACCACTGAAAAATTAATCTGTGGTGATTTCTGCTAATGAAAATTTTGACAGGTAAATAATTGAAAGGTAACATAAAAAATGCATTATCAATTGTCCCCCAGCTTTTGGCATATGAATAATTGGAAAAAAAAACGCTGAAATAAATGAAATTGAGAAAAGAAAAGAAAAAAAAAACTAGGGAGTAAACTGAAGTAAAATTAAAGTTATGAAATAAAGCTGAAATTCTTCATTTACCATCTACAATATGTTAAGGAACTAATCTTTAGCAAATGTTACAAATAATGGTGATTAAATCAGACAATCTTTGCAAGCATATAATGTGTATATAATTATTTTTGCTTGAAAAATATCTATTTGTTGACATATATTCTTAAGTGTTGTAGAATAGAGTATAATAAAATGTTTCAGGCTTTATTTCACTCTAATATTCCTAATTAGCCTGTGAGAGTTTATCATTTAATCAGAGTAACAGCAACCCCTAAAATGGTTCATGCTGGCTTGTGCAATGTTTAACCAGTTAAATTTACAGCAATAGTTCCTAATACGGCTTGTTGTCATGTATCTATTACTAGATGCAGGTGCATTCAGTCTGGTAGTGACGTATGATTTTGTATTTTATAATGTTTGATGGTAGAATTCTTGATGGATATTGATAGGAGGTTGTAGTTTGGCTTATTGGGGTTGGAACAGAGTACTATTCTTATCAGCAGCAGTTCAACAATTTAGATAATTTTGGGTTTAAACAGATTTCAAAACTTGTATACATTTTGCCTCACTTAACTTTTACATAAATAAGGCTAAAAGTTAACAGATTTCAAGATTGAAAAAGCTCCTGTATTTTTTAAAAAATGCTGTTATATTTTTTGTGTTGCACCATCTTTTTATAATTTTCGTATTTATAATGAAGCAGAACTACATGTATCAAATTCCATTTTTATCAGTAATTCTGTTATTTTTAAAAAGTGATCCTGTTCAACTAATAGTTTTAACGACCTTTCATTGCTTAATGTGGCATGCAAATGTTTTCATTAAAAAGAATTCTAAACTTATTGATGTAAATTAGGCCTTTTTAATACGGAAAAAGTCTGTAGAGCGCTGCGGCTTTCATTTGCAGCTACTGGTTGATTTAGTCTTTAAAAACCCTGTTTTTTTTTTTTTTTTTTTTTTTTTTGGGGGGGGGGGGGGAAATTAAAAATAATTATTAACATAACATTTTACAAAGTATTTACTATCAAATATTGAAATTGAGTAATTTTTGATATTTGATTTGGGTAACAATAATAAAATGTGTGTAAAATAATTTCAATTCCAAAATCAAAATCTTCTTTTGTAAACCATACTTACAGATCATGCTATCAAGACCGCGTGATTTATAGATTTCAAGTTTAGCTCTACTGCCATTTGAATTCCTCCAATCTATGAAATTTTTTTAAATACTTGTTAAGTAAGTCTATAAAAGGGAAGGTGAATCCTGTAATTCGGGATTATTCGGGATTACAGGATTCACCTTTTGCAATAGTCGGAAATTCGACTACTATTTTTATTATAAATGAGAAGGAAACTTTACAAATATTCTCAAAATCAGCTTATAATTAAACAATATTAATTTTCTTTGTGTGAATTATTAACTTTAGAAAGGTACTACTTTTTTTCTGTTTTGTTCTTAAATTATTTTTCTTTTCTTCATTTTTTTAAGAAAAGGGCTTCTCTTGAGGTCAAGAATTCTAGAATGTTTGTAAAAATATTTCCAACACTACATGCCTTTTTTCATGTACCATGAAATTGTTAAACTGCATGCCCCAAACATTTTGGAAAGTTTTACTTGCATAATAAATAGCTAAAATCAAAGTTTTACTTACATATTTGAATGTTTCTCTGCCATAACCGTCCACATTTCTATTTAAGTGAGGCCACTTGTATTTTATAAAAACATTTTTTACTGAAACTGCAAAAACTAACACTTCTTGCACCCTACATTTTATAATGGTTGCTAGTTGTAGGATGACTCAATAATATTATCTAGTCTTAAAGCATTTAAAGTAGTGTGATTGTTCCTGATTGTATCATTTTTGTTGTTTTACTTTGTGTTTAATTTATTGTTTCTGTAAATTTATCTTATTTACTAGTTCATATAATTTTTATTGTTTTATATGTATATTGTAACATAATTTAATGAAAATGTACTAGTCATTTTGCATTTCAAATTGTGATTTCTTTCTTATTTACCTACAATTGTTTATGTCGGTCATCTTTTGTTTTTATTTACTGTTTTTAAGGAATTGAAGATTTATTTTTCATCGTTTCTTTTTCCAATGGATTATTACTCAACATATGAGATTAACTACTTAATTTTTGTATTGATATTTTTAAAGTGGTCTTTTTTGTTATCATATTTTATTTATTGAATATTTTATGCCATTGATAGTTGCTTTTATTATGTGAAATACCATTTGTTTCCTAGCATTTTAGTAGTCATGTTACTTAGAACTCCAAATTATTGACTAGAAGCTTTGTAGGGAGATATAAAGTATAATAGTTTTTCTTTTGCAACAATTATTCTGGTGGTAAACACTTACTTTTGCACTGCCTCTACATTTGAATGAATCCAAAGTAAACAAGGGCTAAATTTACAATAAAAATTGAGTACACTTATTTTGAGGTTTCAAGGAACTTTGGCCTTCCAACAATTTCGCCTGTCCCAGGAAAATTGCTACTATCATGGAGTTATAAGTACTGAAGAAGCCCCTTGAAACTCTATGATACATTTATGCAATTTTCCTCGAAAATTTCTGCCTCATTAAAGTGTAGTAATTTTAATACTTTATCAGGGTTCGTACGGTCCTTAAAGGTCCTTAGAAAGTCCTTAATGTTCATTTTCATTTTTAAGGCCTTAAAAAGTCCTTAAGTAGTCCTTATTTTTTATTCCAGGTGCTTATTTTTTTTTGTTAAAGTAAGAAGGTACCCTTGCGCTCTATTTGTTTTGCTATCTTTTGTACTCTTCACAAGAATCAAACTTCTTTCATTTCGACTACTTAATAGAACCCCAATTTGGTTTGCTCGGGTCCGGTACTATCGCGGCTTTTGCACAGACCCTAAACGACTGATTAACAGGAACAAAGATGGCGGATTTACATTAACATCATTGAATGTTTACTACAAATTGCAGTGCTTTTTCAACTGGTAGAAAAATAATCAACTCTTGTTATGTTCTGCTTTTTTTTTGAAAATAAGTAAATTGATGTGTTATATATTTTTACAAAAAGAAAAAAGAAAATGTTTATGGATTTTGATGAAATGCTTCAAACTACAGCACCCAATTCAGTTAAAATGAATTTTTACCCACCCACATGGCAGTTCCCAATTTGCTATTTCCTGCAATTGTATGAAAAGAAAATCGAGCTACATCTTAAAAAAAAATATTAAAAAATTAGTAGAGAAGTCGAATCAAAAGACCAAGCATTTCTACAAAATGCAATGGTGCCCCGTAACTGGGCACCATTTAAGACCACACAGAAAAACAAATCACACAAGTTCCCTCATTTTGCTTTTAAAAGAGAAAAGAAAAATGAATAAAATTTGAAAAACAGACTTTTAAGGACTAGAGGAAAAAATTTAATAAACAAAAATCGGGAATTTTCGAAAAAGGGCCGAATTTCGGGATTTCAAATTTGGGATTCGATACTATTTATTAAGTTTAGTTACAAAGCAAATAAATAGTTTTTTTGCTTGAAAATTGTTACTAAATCTAAATACGTTCTAAACAATTATCAATAAAGCAAGTAGGAGCAGCTGTCAACAAGTAATCAGTAAATAAATATTGCTTTTTAAACTTTTTTTTTAATTTAAGGAGGGCGGGAATACTTCAAAGAAGCATATTGTCCACATCTAGCTCAATAAAAGAGATATATTTAACTAATATGTAGGCAAAAAAAAAAAAAAACTTTCAGCTTTTTTTGCGTTTGACCAATCGCATATATGATTATAGCTTATTTATACTGGTAAAAGTAAAAGAATGATTTATTTTTATTATCATTTTTCTTGTGTCTTACACTATAATAAGCGCTGAGTTACCAACTCTCCCGATCACTTTTCAGCTGATCTTTGGCTAAACAGTTTGTTCTCCCATTGTTTTTTTTTTTTTTTAGATCAAATAAATTCTCGTATCGAAAATTTGTTTTAAAGCAATGTTTTAATATTTAGTAAATTTTTATTGACCAATTTGGCTTTGCGATCGTTCGCTGTGGGGTTTTGTTGTGTGGGAGATGATGGATATTTTGCTACCTTAATCAAAATTTGTATCTCGTGGACTTTCTTAATTTGCACTAAATTGAAGGAATCGACCTCTTCTTAAACCTATACACCGTAGTTGCCAAACGCCCCGTTTCCCCCTAGTTTTTCTGTTTTTATTTGAAAACTTAGAAAATTCAATTTTTTGCAAAAAGATCCGGTTTTTCAAGCTGATGTACAAGTATTTTTATCTAAAGGGATTATACTACAAAACAAGAAAATGTTTCAAGAAACTTTTTGAAAATGCATGTATTAATTTACATGAATTTTCATATTTTATAAAGCGAAAATGTAAAATCCTATTTTTCGGAAACTTGCTAACATCTAGCATGTGCTTTGCCGAAAATTGCACGCAGCTTTTAAGACTTCTATCTTTTTGCATCTTGTAAATATATCAATTATTTAGAAAGTTGACAGTTTTATTTTTTATTTTAAAAAATTGTTTAATTTTTTGAAACTTTATTTTAGTTAAATTTTGTTAGTTACTATTTGAGGGTAATGTACAAAGTTTTAAGCGAAAAAGCTCCATTTTTTATTTGTATGTTGTTTCCAAAATGAAATATTTTTCTCAAGTTGAAAAAGTTTTTTCTGAATTTTTGCAAGCTCTTCTAAATAATTTTAAAGAATTATTTATGGCAGAGATAAAATTTAAGTAAGCCTAAATTGAGATGCTGGCAACATAAGTTAAGTAAAATGAAAAAAATTCTAAATTAAACACAAATTTTCAAGACAAAGTGCAATGTTTTCTTTAACAATTTTTTGTATTTAAGTTGTTTTTCATTTAATTTGTATTTTATAGCACTAACTATTTTTGATAATTTTTCATGTCATGATAATTTGCTTATATATGATTAATACTTGTGCTGTGTGCTTCTTATTACTAGCTCCAATAATTATTTAACTCCCTGACGGTACTGGACATTAAAAAAGCAACAAGTCAAAGAGAGCCCCGTAAAAGTGTTTGTGTTGTGTTCCTAATAAAAATACGATGTTAAATCAATTTCCTCTTTCAATAATGCTTCCTTTTGAAATAAACATAACAGGTTGTATATTTCAAAAAATTTGTGAGGCCCTTAAAATTTTTTGTAGGTCCTTAAAAAGTCCTTAGAAAGTCCTTATTTTTGGTTTTGCCAAAAGCGTACGAACCCTGTTTATTATAAACTTTTTTCCTTGAGAACTATTGAGAAATTTGTCTTCAAGAAAAATAAGTTTAGGGTAAAGTTTTCATGTTACAACGTTATATTAATGCCCTTAAATATATTAAGATTCTAGTTTAGATTAAGAACTTAAAATTTAAATTTGCTTGCTTTGGTTTACTTAGTTTCATTGTTTCAAGTTTTGAAATGATTATTTTATTACAAATTATCAATTTGATTCAAAATTTGGTCTAAAAGATCTTTTATAAGCATTTTTGCATTTTTTCCCTTCATTTTTTTTAAAAATGTAGATATTTCGTCACAATCTTAAAAAAAGTGAGTTATGAACTAGAAATTTCACAGTTTATTTATTTAATTTAATTTTATAGTTCTTAATTTTTGTTTGAAATTTCTGTTAAACTATTGATTTATTTTAGGTTTATGCAAAGGTAAGGATGTATCTCTAGTAATCAGTTATGAATCTGTATGATTAAAACTGAATCTAACATTCTGACTCATTTCTTTCAATATTATGTAAATATGCTTTCTGAATTAAATATAGTATTTATGATACAATTTCATTTCAAACCAAAGAAACAAAATCAAATGCAGTTGAAGAAGTAGCCAAAGCTGCTGTTATATTTTTAAAGTGAATTAGTGAATTATTAAAATAAACTACAGCTTTTCAGTCTGCTTTTAAGTGTAAATAAATATAAAAATTAGAAAATTTGATAAATGTATTGATATTTTGTGAAATAATAGTTTAAAATTTGTAAAAGTATGATGTCCATTTTAAAAGTTAAATTTTCATGAAGCTGTCCATTTTTAAAACATTCTATTTCATGGTATGGTCTATTATTTAGTTTGACTCTTTTCTGTAGGAAATCATCTTGAATCTTTTGTATTATATTCATTTTTGACTTTTATTTGTGAAGCAATCTTCATTTTAGAAAAATATTGCAAATGTTTATCTGTAAAGCTATGTGTTTTCAGATCTTTAATCCTCTCATTCACACGAGTTTTATTTTAGTTGCATAATTTGTATACATTGTTCTGTCCAGGTTCAAGTAGATAGAGAAACATAGAACTTTTAATTCTTGTTCGTTAATTATCTCATGCCTTTTAAGTTTCATTTAAGTCTCCTAATTTACAAAATTATATCATGTCGGAGTATTTTAATATTGTTACTAAATACTGTGTATAGACGACGTTTTTGCATTATAATGTATTTATTTTATTTTAAATTGGCTAAATTTCGCTTAAATTGCATTAATTTGCACGCTTAATTTGCTTAGTTTTTGAATCCTAACTTTACTATTTTTTTCCTGCTGAGCTATTAACTTTGAAAGCATTTTTATTTTTCAAATGTATTTTTAAAAGTTCCAAGTAGTTTTACTGTTTGCAACTATAAGACAGAAATATGATATGAAATAAGCAGTGAAGGAAATAAAATGAATGCGAAAGGAGAACATAATTAACAGAATCTAAGTGAGCTTTGCTTTAAAAGTTTTTTTTAACAATGTTTCAATTATTACATGAACTACGAGTAACTTTTATTTCGTGTAGTTTCTTATGGTTCTGAATAGGTTGAAATTTAAAAAAAGTGCTGTCTTTTTTGCGATTCTGTTTTGTTAAATTTATTTTTAAAATCATTGTTAAAAAAATAATTAAAAAATAATAATAAAATAAAAAATGGAATTTCAGAAAAATTTACTTTGTGGCAATCTGTGCTGTGTTCCGAACAACATTTCTACGAAATTGACCATTATTAGTTGTGTTAATTTGGTACTATATGGCAGCCAGATAGGCATTGTTGTGATTTTATTATTGGTAAACTCTAATTTGTGAAAGAGAGGATTAAAGTTTCATAGCTTTTTTAAAAAAAAATGATGAATATGGTAAAATTTGGTTACATGAAATATTTTCTAGTCAATTCATCGTTTATTGTTTAATTGTTATTTTCCTAATACCATACTATTTTTTTAGATTTTCCATATTTTAATGTTTTACTCTTGAATTCTACTTTTAATAAAATTTTATTATCTCAAGAGTTTTTAATTTTTTCTTTGTAACCGACTTCCCGAGGGAGCGGGTTATACATTAAAACTGTTTGTATGTCGTTTTTGTTTGTTACCCATAACTTCTCACTAGATGAACCGATTTTCGTGATTTTTTTAAAAATCGATCTAGGATGGTTTCCCACAAGTCCCGTACCTTCGTTTGACCATATTCGATAATTACAAAAAAAAAAAAAAAAAAAGTCTGCAGTGGAAATGCAGTAATTTTTTTTGTTTTTATTCCATTCATAACTTTTGATTAAATTTAACGATTTTTTTAGTCGATAGAGGGTGGTCTAACTTAAATATCGTACATTCCTTTGAATACAATTGTTTCTTAGAAACTATGAAATGAATGAAAAATAAGTATTTTTCTTTTAATTGGAAAGGCTTGCCTTGATGTTTGTTTGTTGAGCAAATTATTTTGCAATAAATACAAAACTCATTGTTAAAAATAGTTTCTTGACATTAATCAGTAATATTAAAAGCAATTATAATAAGAGTTTGAGTGAAGGCTTCTCTGAAACAAAAATTAAATTTATTCAGTCTGTTTTGGGACTGAAGTCTCTTCTGGACTTTTTAAAATCAATTTCAAAACGCATTTTATAATACAAATGATTGTTTTGCAGTGAAAGTTTTTCGTATGAAAAATGTATTTACATTAAAAGAAATAAAATAAAAAAGTTAAAAAAAAAAAAAAAAACTGACTTCAAAGTAAAAATTGCTTTAAAAAGTGAAAAATAAATTAATTCTTTAAACAACATCGATACGACTTTTCACATAATTTTTGAAGTCTGTTCAAAATTATGATAAAGTCTTTTGTAATCGTAATCGTGAATCAATTACAAATATCAATTGGCTAGAGTTTGCAACAGTTTCAATGTAAAATGGCATAATGATAATTAGATAATTTAGCGTCGGCTTCAAACATGTTTAAAAGTCGTATCGATGTTGTTCGAAGAATTAATTTATTTTTCCCTTTTTAGCGCAATTAATTTTAAATTTGAAGTCTGTTCTATTTTTTTTGCTTTCATTGGGGGGGGGGGGGGGGTTGTATTTTAATTATGTTTCAATTATTTATTAAGTAGAACTACTAGGGTTTTCCTGGTCTTTCATGTATCACAGTAAGTAATAAACTTTGTAGTAGGACATTTGAGAAAATTCGGAAAATTACAGACATTTGAGAAAATTCGGCTATTTTTAAAATGTAGATTTAAAAGGAATCCATTTTATTTTCAATGAATAAAATGAAGAACGTATTCAATTCTGGATATTTTAAACAAATTCCTCAAATTTTGTGTTACTTTGACTGATGAAATAATTACTTAATGAATTCTTCTATATAAAAAAAGTAAGTTTTGCGCTTCATGCAAAATAGCAAAGTGTGAAAAATATACATGGAAGTTATCAAACCGCATTAGTTATAAGTACAACCTTGTTTATCCGGCATTAGTTGATCCGGATCTCCAGATAATTCGGATCAAATTTGTAGCCTTCAAAAGAAGATTATTTTTTAATTAAAATATGAAGTTTATTTTGTTAAATCATTGTTTAAATCCTTTTTCTTACAAAAAAGAAAAAAAAAAACTGTACCACATTAAATAAGACTGCAAGTTTAAAATGCAAATGACGAAAAATAAGCGTGCGCAACGATGCTTTTTTAGCCTAGTTTCCCGTAAAAGTAAAAAAAAATAATAAAGCATGAAAGAAGGCTTAATGGTATCGTGAAAATATCCTTAGAAATGAAGAAAAGTCAAAAATAAGTGAAGTAATTAAATAAAGATTGAAAAATAAAAATTTGAAAGTAGGGTTTTCAGATGGGGGAAAAAGTGTCTGTCTGTCTGCCCCCCCCCCGAATAACTATTGAACGAATTGTCCGATTCGAACAATTATTTTTGCATTCGAAAGATCTCGGCAAGTACATCTCATTTCCATATTTTACTTTTTGATTTGAAGAATATTTCGTTCAATTCTGAACAGTTCAAAAAATTTTAACATTAGCGCCTATGTGCAAAAGTGAAGCAAATTATGTGAACTCTGGGCACAAGATTCAAGTTCCTACTTCAAGCTTATTGGAAGAAGCTCTCGGCGTGATATATTGATTTGAACAATTTTTGTTCATTTTTGAACAGTTCAAAAAAAAAAAAAAAAAATTGCGGCATTTTCCCACTATCCCGGCGCAGGCGATAAAGTCGCCAACAATGATGCAATAAACGCCAAACGGAATATTGTCGCTGGTAACTTTTTGCGTGATAATGGAAAGGTACCAAATTAACATTAGCGCGTACGGGAAATTTCAATCCCATATAAATCCTGATCTAACCGACGGATTTGCTTGCAACAAACTTTATCGGAAAGATATTACGCTGTAGAACATGTACAGATTCGAAGTTCAACAAGCACTGAACAAGCCTATTTTCCTATGAAATTTTTTGATCGGGATTTTTAAGGAAATTTCTTAATGAATGAATGAATGAGTGAAAGAATGAATGAGTGAAAGAATGAATGATTGAATCGATAAAAGAGTGAAGGAATGAATGAATGAATAAATGAGTGAATACATGATAAAATAATTAAATCAGTGAATGAATGAAAAAATAAATAAACGAGTGAATAAATACATGAATGAGTAAATGAATGAATAAAATGCATGAATGAGTAAATGAATGAATAAAATACATGAATGAGTAAATGAATGACTGAATAAATGAAAGAATGAATGACTGAGTGAACGAATATGTATTATCTGTTGAAAAAGGTATATCTGAAGTAATTAAGAACTAAAGCTAAATGTGAGAGAGAGAGAAAGTAATAGGCTATATTATAAATTTGAAGATGGGTGTATACGGGAAAGTAGGCTCGTCTAGTTTCAGACGGAACTTCTTGTTTTTTTTTTTTTGCTTTAGGGTTTCTTGGAATAAAATTTTGTTTCTATGTGTTTATATGTATTTTAAGCTATTTTTGGCGAAGACGTTAGGCGAGCGGGTTCTATCCTCCGGAATTTTTTTGTAACTGACGCATCTTTTAGACTATTTTGGACACGTCAGGTTTGGAAACTTTTAACCTTGTGTGAACAAGTAGAAAGTCCGAACAGATCCACCCCGAACTACACTCGCTGTTGTTTTAAAAGCCCCACAGTTATATGTTGGGTCTCTCTTTCATGTACGAAGTGTTGGGTATATTTTACTGGACTAGCGCTGAGGGCATTTTAATGAATTTCCAGGGCAGTCTTAAGCAGTCTGGGCCAGTGGTTCTTAAATTTGACTGGGCTCCAACCCATGTAACAAAAATTTCCAATCTTGGGACCGACTTCTTAGCTGTCTTGGAGAAAAGAGGGCATAAATATTGGTTATGCTCATATTCCCTAGTGGCGAGTTGTGGAACTATTTAATGCTGTCTTGTTTGCTCAAATTGAAATTAAAAAAAAAAAAAAAAAAAAACAGTAGTGTTACCAATATAAATGAAAGACTGTTGAAATATGAAACGCAACTTAAATCAATTTTTTTATTACTTAAATATTTACACCTGCAAGATTTTTATTACAAAGCTATTTCAATGGGAATGATGTGTTTGCTCCTTAATTTCTCTTCATTAAAATTTTAGCATGAACTTCAACTTTAGTTACTTTTATTCGCAGACTTCCTATTTTTTTCAATTCATGTGTACAGTGGCGAGGGCCCACTCAATATTCGGTCGGGACCCAACCCAAAGTTTGGGAAATACTGGTCTAGGCGATTTCAATGTCTCCAATGGGTTAAGGCAGCGGTCGGCAACCAAAATTGATTGAAGATCTACTTTCCAAGATTGGCACACACCAAGATCACCTCATAGGACGGGGGGGGGGGGGGGTGCTTACGCTATTAATAGGACATGTTGGGACTGAGCCTGTCTTCAAATTGTAGGTCAATTCTTGTCCGAACAAGTTTTGATGCATATAAGATACCTACTTCACATTTTTTATATAATGCTATGGTAATCAGTTAACTCACATTAAAACAATATTTCAAATACTAATATATTATTTCTTTTAAATTTGATAAAATACTAATTGTTTTTTGATATGTTTTTTAAACAAAACGCATGGTAAATGCCGTTACATACTTCAATTAACTCTCCCCCAGAGCTTAGTTAATGCAACGACTGACATTCTATATTATTGGCAAGTTTTTTTTAGGTCCGGCGAATGGTCTGCCAAATTAATAGACATTTTCCGAAAAAAGAAAAGAAAAAGTTCGCCTTCGAATTCAAAAGTTGTTTGATTTTTTTTTCTTTTCAAAACTGCATAAACTGTCCAAAATGCAGTAGCGATCGACCGAAAATGTACGATGTCACACTTCTTGCTACCCCCTCCCCTCCCCTTGTCACAAACTGCCACACTTTCATGAACCCCCTCCCCCCCTCGAAGCGTGACATCATTTATGAATGACCCCCTAACAATAGAGTAAAATGAATCATATGTTTGAAATCTTCATGCAAAAGTTTGTCTGCAAGAAATCAGTTCTTTTATACAAAGATAATACCGCCGAATTGTAACCATGTCACTCATTCACAGAGTGGAATTACAACCCCTTTTTAGCGTACTTTCCCGTAAAAGTAAAAAAAATAATAATAAAGCATGAAAGAAGGCTTAATGGTATCGTGAAAATATCGTTAAAAATCAAGAAAAGTCAAAAATAAGTTAAGTAATTAAATAAAGATTGAAAAATAAAAAAATTGAAAGTAGGGTTTTGAGATGGGGAAAAAGTGTGTCTGTCGGTCTGTCTGTCTGTCGGTCTGTTCCCCCCTAATAACTTTTGAACGAATTGTCCGATTCGAAAAATTCTTTTTGCATTCGAAAGATCTCGGCGAGGACATCTCATTTCCATATTTTACTTTTTTATTTGAAGAATTTTTTGTTCAATTTTGAACAGCTCAAAAAATTTTAACATTATCGCCTATGGGTGAAAATGAAGCAAATTATGTAAACTTTGGGTACAAGATCCAAGTTCCAATGAACAAGTTCACTGGAAGAAGTTCTTGGCGTGAAATATTGATTTGAACAATTTTTGTTCATTTTTGAACAGTTCAAAAAAACTTAGCATACCGCTAACGGGGAAATTTCAATCCTATATAAGTCCTGATCTAACGGACCGATTTGCTTGGAACAAACTTTATCGGAAAGCTCTTATGACGTAGAACATGTAGAAATAGAAAGTACATCCAGAACTAAGGAGCCTATTTTCCTATGAAATTTTTTGATCGGGATTTTCAAGAATATTTTTGAATCAATGAATGATTAAATGAATAAGCAAAAGAATGAATGAATAAATGAGTGACTAAATACATGAATGACTTAATAAATGAATGATTGAATGAATATCTATTAACCGTCGAAAAAGGTATATTTGAAGCAATTAAGAACTAAAACTAAACGAGAAAGAGAGAGAAAGAGATAGATAGATTATAAATTCGAATTCGGTGTATACGGGAAAGTAGGCTCGTATAGTTCTAGACGGAACTTCCTGTTTAACCATAAAAATGAATTACGAGCCAAGTTTGAATATTTATGGTTAACTGTAACAAAGAAAGGCACCCCTAATATACAGGGTGCGACAAATCAAACAGTGTAGTTTTGAAAGTATTAAAGAATTTCGATTGGCATAGCGGCGATTTCCTCCCGAATTCGCTCTTTGAGTTCTTCCAAGGTGTGAGGCCGATTTTGAAAATCCTTTTGCTTCAGGTAGCTTGCCCCACAAGAGGATGCGGCCGAAAACGTCAGAAATCGCCAAAGTACCACTGCTGGCGGCAATCATCTTTCTGATATTATTTTAAAAACTTAATGTATAAAAACAGCATGATTTACTGAATGAAATAAAATGAACCTCATTTCTATAAGTTGCATCGTTTCTAAAAACAAAATTTCAATACTGCACTGTTTGATTTGCCGCTCCCTGTATGTGATGGAGCTGATAAGCTATGGTTCTGCTAACCCCATTATTGCAAATTATATTTCATCTCTAGTATTTCATTTATCAATGGAAATGCTCTTGCGATCCTCGTTGTTTGTCTTCTCTACACTGTCACGTGTGAGAATCGAAAAATAAAGTCCCCACACAGGTCTCACGTGCAAGGATAAAAAGCGAAATTCCCACGTGCTTAGTTGAATTATTGCATTGAAAGCAGCGGAAACAAATATTGCTTGTATTCCCAATCAGGCATTGTTCCATAAGAACAAAACGTTATAATTTTTCAATATTTTATTCTTAACAGACGTTTCTCTAAAACTCTAAAACTGTTTTTATCATATTCTAATTTTAGTTATGCAGGTTTGTCTATGTAATTTGTTATGTAAGAAATATCATTGCTCGTTAAGATTTATTTCTTCATGATTTCTTATCAATAAACACATTTTTTTCTTCATCATGAAGTCGACTTTCCGTTTTGCTATTTCATTTAAATAAAAAATATCTTCAGAGCGTAGTATATGTTGGTAAAAGTTAGTATTTTCTGCCTGGTCAGTATTTTTGGAATAGCCAGTAAAGTCGGTATTTTTTTTGCAAAAGATGGCTTTTAGGGGAGAAAAAAAAGCCATATTTTTCTTAAAAAATTTATACAAATGCCCCCTCCCTCAAAAAAGGGAAGAAAAACGTGTATTAAATTTTTAACGATGCAAGGTAATTTTCTCCAGACTGGTGCTTTCGTTGTAACTGAAACGATTAATCATCTTGTGTACTTATATTTTGTTAAATAGGCAGAGAATGAAGTGCCGTTATAAATTGTTGCGAGACCTATTGATTAAAGTGGGATCCGAACCACTAGAACGATTTTCTGCATCTTGAAAATCCACCGACTTGGGCCAGGTTCGAACCTGCGATCTTGGGTGTACGAGACCTGCGCCTTACCACTACGACACCCTGTCAACTAGAGCAATTTCTACATAGGTCTAAACATGGTTAATTTAATTATAACCACTTTTACCTACGCTTATCATTGAAACGAAATGCTATTCATAAACACAATTGTGTCTCAATTAATGAGGCAACATGTTTTCTAGACCAAACTCGCGCATTGGACCGATCACCACGCGATTATTTTATATGAGATTAACCCCAAGGGAACACTTTTCATGAAGAAACTGCGCAATGCAGATGATTTGATAGACGCAATTCGTAAAAAAATAGTGACAATTCCATGAGATAGCTTCAGTGTGGAAAGTCTGGGGCATGTAGTGAAAGCTCATTTACAAGAATGGTTCTTGTTCGGAATGCGTTATTTTTAGCGTGAGGACTTTTTTCTCACTTAGATTTTTCGATGTAGAAATTCATAAATGACGCTTCATGGTTGTGCTGTAAGTAAAAAGAAACTTTTATACTAAATTACAATCTTAAATTATAATTTTAATACCCATCAGATTTTTCTAACCAATCACGGTTTACAAGTGAATTAATAAATAAAAAAAAAAAGAAATCAATAAATAAATAAATGAAATGAAAAAAAAAAAAAAGGCGGGTGTGCAGGGAGGGGGGGGGGGGGGTAGGAGAGGGTTCTTTAGATCGCAAATATTTCAAATTGTAATTTTTTATTCCAAGAAATTATTATTTTCGCAATTTATACATTTACTTGATTGAAAATACACTCAACAATTTAAGAAACGAAGATTTTTGATAGGTAAACATCTCGTAAAGGTAAGAGATTTCACATACAACTTAAGCATGTTTTTAGCAATGGTAAAGTGAAATTCCATTCGTTTTTTCCTTATTTTTCTTTTGTTCTTTCTTTCTTTCTTTTTTTATTGTTGAAATTCAGTTGTTGCAAAATTATATGTGCAAGTGGTAGATTAAATTGTTGAATACACGACGTCGAGTTACGATTTCTGAAGTAAGACAGTTTACATGATTTAATTAAAGCTATTTATAGTTCTTTCAAACTCGCTCCAAGCTTGCTATTTGAACTGTGAATAAAGTTTACATGATTTAATTAAAGCTATTTATAGTTCTTTCAAACTCGCTCCAAGCTTGCTATTTGAACTGTGAATAAAGTTTACATGATTTAATTAAAGCTATTTATAGTTCTTTCAAACTCGCTCCAAGCTTGCTATTTGAACTGTGAATAAAGTTTACATGATTTAATTAAAGCTATTTATAGTTCTTTCAAACTCGCTCCAAGCTTGCTATTTGAGCTGTGAATAAAGTTTACATGATTTAATTAAAGCTATTTATAGTTCTTTCAAACTCGCTTCAAGCTTGCTATTTGAACTGTGAATAAAGTTGGTGCGAAAATTTATAGGGAGAGCTTTTCATTCTTTGTACCTGCAGAAGGGCTGTTCTATGTGAATTAAATTGTTAATGACGATAAAAATTTGGCATTTTTTTTGTTGGAAACGATGGTTTCTTCTAGGTTATTAGAAAAATCTATTAGACAACAATGGATGCACACATAGTACGGCATTTATTTAGTTATATAGATCAATGTGTGTGTGTACAGCGCAGTCTTCTCGATATGTTTCCGTCACAAACTATACATAGATTTAAAATTATAGTTAAAATGATATCTATTGTTTCGTGTAATTAAATTTGAATTTTGAAATAAATCCTTAGAAGATAAATAATTTTTTTCTTTTTTTGCCATTTAATTCAAACATTGACCCCAAAGGGAAAAAAAAAAAAAAAAAACAGAATGGATGTCAGCACATAAATCTTAAAATTCCATATCACTTGGACTTTGTCAAGAAGGTGTCGTAAGTAGGTAAAATGATTGAGAAATCTTACGTCAGATTGTGGAGAATATTAGTTGGCATGTTTAGTTGATTTTGACGAATAGATTCAGAGAATAGGATTAAAAAAAAAAAAAAAAAAAAAACAAGCTGTCAAAACGACGTTTATTTATTTAATAAAATTTCTTCATACAAAACTAAACATATTCATTGAGGTAAAATAAATAAATAAAGCTTTTACGACGCAAGGACAAAAATGTGCAGCAAAATGGTTTTTCAGAAAAAGAAAAAAGTTCATAGAACAAAAGAGCAAATTTTATTCTGTTTCTAAAATGCTCCGTTTTTCAGAAAAAATATCGATTTCAAACAGCTGCTTTTCTTGACGGCAGTCGAAAAGTTTGCTAAACGTGGCGATGCGCATATTTCATTCAAACAAGAGGGTTGGAAGCAATTGCTTCGCTCTTTTAGAGCTTATTATATTTTTGTATTCGGTAATGTGCTCATGTTTTCTTTCATGTTTCTTACTTGGATAGTATTTTACAGCATATTTGTATTCCGAGCAGTAAATGTAAGTATTGACATTTTAAGGCAATTATTTTTGAATTTTTCAAATCAAATTATGCAAATCTTTTTCACCAAACAGTATATAGAAAATTTTAAGCCTTCATTTTAATATTGGAACAATTTTAGATTTTGGAAAAACATTTAAAATGATAAATCGAAAGAAAACTTTAAAAAAAAATTAAATTAAACATTCGAATTTGTGTCTTGAATTTTGTATCATAAAATAATTTTAATTTTGTTGACTTTTGCCAGTGGTGAATTATGAAATACAATGGAGTCTCTCTACAACGAAATCGCTTGGTTCCAGTTTAACAATTCGTTATAGAGAAAATTTCGTTACACCGAGATTAGATTAGAGACTTTTGGCAGTTATTTCATTAAATGTTACTTTTTAGTAGGTGGTATAAGTTTAAAATTATTTAGTTACAACTTTTAATTAAAAATAAAGCAATACATGTAATAAATTTGTTGCAATTATACAACATTTTATTGCATGAATAAATGTCCAAAAGTGAAACAATGTTGAAAATAATCTGTACTGGCATGTTCTTTTGTTTTTTTACTTGGAAAATCCTGTTATTGTATATTGCTTTGTGAGCGAATTGATTGCTCAGAAATTAGCAACTTTCTCCACGAACGTCAAAAATCGAAAAGACAAAAGTCTGAAAAAATTCGCTATTGGGAGCCAACCATAATAAGAATCTGAAATATTCAGGTTGAGATTTTTTTTCCATTTGGCCTAGAACGACGCAAAGGGATGATTGCGAACAAGAATTGAACTGAAATTTCATATTAATTGTGCGAAAAATAAATTTTGAAGTGTTAAGCAATTTAATTAACGTTTGAGATTTTTTTGAAAGCAGTTGGTTCATTAATTTAATGATTAAAAAACAAGGACTGAATTAAAATGTCATATTGATTACGAAAAAAAAAAAAAAAAAAAAGAAAAGTAGCTTATATAAGATAACTTCTTGATATATTTAAACAAGTTTAATTGTAAATGAGATAATAAATAATGCAGTAAAAGCCCGGTACGCATTGAATTATTTTATTTAGTATGAAGAAAATGTGTTTTGAAATTCTGAATGATTTGCACCAGATTATTAATGTAGATACATTTTTAAAAATATGCAGTTTAAAACTAAAAGAATGATTGCACATGAGGACTGAATTGAAACATCATATTTAGTGTGGATAAATTCTTTTAATAAGTGGTTGGGATGTTAAGTGACTTGAGATGCTAAATGGAACGATTAATGTTTAGTATATTTTTAAAACGAATAACTTATTACATGATTGATGACATGACTGATGATGTACACGGATGCTAACGGATGCTAAACGATTTTCACAGAATAATAAATGTTTAACAATTTTTGGTAATCACAAAATCGTTAAAAGGTTGATTACAAACTAAGACGGTATTAAAACACATAAGGTCGGTATTAAAACATTATTTTCATTGTGGTAAAAGTAGGCTTTGATGTGCCAAGAGATTTCCAATGTATAATGTACAATGTATTTTCGTGAAAATAGTTGATTTGACTTTTGACTTTTCAAGTTTGGTCTTTGCTTCCTTTGCTGTTTTCTTTCTTGCATTTATAAAGGAATTCCAAGCAATTGAGAAACACATGTCTGCATTTTGTACTGTGATTTTGTGCTTATTCACTTTGCCATTTTTTGTCATACAAATGATAAACTTGTTTGCTTAAAATAGTTGTGGTCAAAGGAATGATTACAAACAAGGACATTACGCAAGAGGATTTCATCCAATGTCATATTCGTAGGAAAGAACATGTCTTTTGAAATCTTTTGTGATTTAAATAAAATAGTTAACGCTCAATTTATTTTTGAAAGCAGTTAAATTTTTCAGAACGTTAATAATGCAGCAACTAGTACTGCATTCAAATATAATGCAAAACTGAAATTGGGGATTTTCATGTGTTTTAACTTTTGGCAATTGATTCCCATGTATTTTTAAGTGTTGATTCCGTAAATGAATTTCTTTTTTTTCTATCCCGTCAGTATTTTTCAGAAATCGCAAATTTCAAAATTTGCAAAAAATGTTTTAAAATTGGGATTTAGTGTTTTCTTCTTATAATTCATTCATGTTGGCCATATAGTATTCATTATTATGTAATAACAGGTGAGGGGTCTGAAGAAGAGAGCAGACGGGTTGCCAACACTGACTATCTGGTGATAAATAAAGGCACAATTGCGACGAAATTGCTTACACGTATGTTTCAAAATTAAAAAAAAAAAAAATGTGATCTGAAACTCACGGATACAACTATTGAAATTTGCCTTAGGGAGCGCCCATAAATGATGTCATGCTTTTCCCCCATACATTTGATCCCCCTCCGCCGCTTTGTCACAAAATGTCACACTCAACGGACCCCCTCCCCCTTTGTCAGTTGTCACGCTATGTTGCATAAGCATGATGTCACACTTCTTGTTACCCCCTCCCCTCCCCTTGTCACAATTTCACGAACGCCCCCTCCCCCTTCGAAGCGTGACATCATTTATGAATCATCCCTTATTACGTTTTTTTCTTTATGAATATGCAGCATGGGACCGATCATCATCATGAAGCATACTAGGTATAGTAAGCATGATCATGTACCCCCTCCCCCCCGTATTTATTTTGTGATAAAAGAGTATTAAATATCGACTGAACGCGGCAAAGTTTAAACAATGAACAAAATAAACTTTTAAAAAAAGTAGAGAGAGGAGAGGGATTAATCATCACTTTTTCAGGAATATGTTTTACATTTCCTCTCTTGTTTTTGATATAATTGGCTAACGATGTTATATTGCCCAAAATGCTTATATACATTTTTTTATCAAGCAGTTTTTTTATGGATCAAAACTCTGATTTTTTGTTGCGTTTTTAAAATAAGAGTTTTTTTTTTAAATATACTTTATCTAATTTCAAAGATAAAAGAGAACCGGTTCTTAGATCTTTATGGACCATCCAACAATCGACACCTGTTGAGTTGTCACCATGAGATAAAAGAGTTGTTATGCGTAAATAAAATCACAAAGGAGAGGAGGCAAATGCCAACGTTATAACTCTTTTAGACAATAAAAAAAAGTGATGGTGGACTTTCAAGATAAACACTGCAACTTTTATCGTAGCTGTGATATAGTACATGAAGGAAGGAAGGGTGAAGGTATCAAAATTGAATAATATTCGGTATCAGAAGCGTATTAAGAAATTTGGGGGCCCCTAAAAGTATTCTTGAAAACGTTGGTTTTTAATGTGTGGTATTTAAACTGCTCATCATTTTCTTTAATTCCTAATATGAAGCACCTAGAAGCAAAGGGGTGTAAGTGACAAAATTGAAAATTTTGAGATATCTGGTGCAAATGGTATCCAAACTTTGAACGCGTTTTACTCGGAATCGTTTTTTGGTCACTTGCATCCCTTTGCTTCTCACTGCCTTATATGTAAAATTTGCATAAAACATCATTTGCATATCACGAGGTCCTTTTAGAATAAATGGGGGTCTACAATGTGGGGGAGAGGGGAGGGGGGAATTTGAAATAACGGAGGTGCCTCTTTTCAATTCGGGGCCACCAGGTCCAGCCACTGCTTTAATCCGCCCCGATCGGCACTCTGATTTAAGCTTTGAAATGAAGATGTATTTTGAATGATAAAGATAAATGTTAGACTTATTAGGATGATTTTTATTCTTTATCAAAACATGCAAAGATCCATTCTGTGAAAAAAAAAACCCTCCTCAATCTGGAATTTTAATTTTTCGCTAATGACTTATATGATGAGCTTTATGATGCTTTCTTTAATTTGAAAACTAAAATATAATTTAGAACCCTCAGAACACATAGGATTTTCAGTGAATAGGAATTAGTCTGAAGTTGGGATAATTCCTGATCACCTTCAGGAGTCTTAAGCATCCAGCTTTTTCTTTTTGTTTTTCTTTCTTTCCTTTTTCTGCTGATAAAGAGTCATTTGAAGCATGGGTGTACATCAACAATTAATATATAATGCATTAGTTAATTTTTTTTCACCGACAGCTTTGCTTTTGTTGGGTTTATAAACACAACAAGTGAACAAGTGCGAAGTGGACAAAATTCTAGATTGCCGCTACAACAAGGCTTAATATTCATGGGGCTTCTTATCTTTTCCGGTAAATTTTTGCAGATTGGACGGAATTTCAGACTAGTTACGCACGAATATTCTTCTGAAGACAAGTGGGCGCCTACACTTTTTTTTTGGATAGAAACTAGGCCCTGCGATAGATTATGCCTATGTATAAACGAACAAATCTAAAGTTTCCCAGGCATATCATTTCTGAAGTGACAATAATTTTGCAAGTGCGCAGCTAACTCATTTGTACCTTTTAACCACTTAACGCATTTGCCCGTGTCTGACACGGGCGAAAGTTACCGGCAAATTTGCACATGCCCGCGTCTGACACGGGCGAAAGTTACCGACAAATTTGCACATGCCCGCGTCTGACACGGGCGAAAGTTACCGGCAAATTTGCACATGTCCGCGTCTCACACGGTCGAAAGTTACCGCCAAACTTGCACATGCCCGCGTCTCACACGGTCGAAAGTTACCGGCAAATTTGCACATGCCCGTGTCTCACACGGGTGATCTTATATCTCGCGTTATTTTATTTCTAATGCCCCTCTGAGATCCGTTTGCACTTTTTGTTTGTATAATAATTTTCTATATAACTTTTACTCCATCCCTCGCTCTCTAGTCAGCCCCTACAACTGAAATTTCCAAAAAAAATTTATACTATACCTACATATTCATTTTCTGTCAAAAAAAAATTCGATCATTTTTTGAAAGTTTTTCTGAAAAAAAAACTCTCAAAAAACTGCTTCAGGGGTTAATTACAAACTCAGAAACAGCCACTTTAATTTTCTTATGAGTAAAAGGAAATCCCAAGCTTGCCACACTCTTTCGCAAGCTGCCTACTCATTCTCATGTGCTGAAGAAATATAGGAAACGCTCCTCCCCCATGCTTTTATGGATTATTCGTTTTCGTTAAGTGAGATCATAGTTCAAAAGGGAATTTCAACAATCATAAAAACAGCTCTCGTGCTGAAATTATGATATTTTAAAAACTTTTTATGTGTTTTCTGTTATTCTATGATGTTTTCATTTCATTTTTAAACTTTGTTTTTGCCCAGTCTTTCTAATTAGATTTTTTTCCAAATCTCTAATTACTGCATTTTCGGACACAGTTTCACGCCCGGATTAACTAACCTGGTCTAGACCTTTTGGTTAATCACGAAAAATTGTATTTTCTCAAATCTTCAAGCTCTCGGATGCCTGATGTGTGGAATTTGATCTGTTGCCATTGTTACTTTACATTTTTAATCTTGAATATTTCAGTTCCTTTTAAATTATTCCTCATTTTTCTTGTATTTGTTCATTGCAGCAGAGGCGTACAACATTTACAAAATCTAAATCGGATTTTTTTTTGGTTTGGATACATTATGGAATTTTTATTTATTTGTTTGAGTTTATTTTCAGAAATATTCCGGGAAATAAATATACATGTGTAGGAGAAAGCGAATTTATTTAAGTTATGCATTAAAGTAAACACTTCTGAGAAAAAACGTAGGAAAAAGAAATTTTCCTTTTTGTTTGTATTGAAATAGCGAAATAAGTTTTACCGTTTATGGCGAATATCGTTGAGGACAAGGTCATACCAAATATTTTATTTTGCTCTTCAGGAAATGCTTTGTTTTCCTTTTGATGATCGCAAAACGTTATACAGAAATCATAAAAATGGATGCTGAATAATAATAAAAGCCTTATTTGAGTTGGATTTCTTTCTAAAGTCAAAACTGATTGGTCAATTTGGATTATTACGCTCTCGCATGTATTTTATATATAAGACAACGTACTCTCTAATGCAATTGTATAAAATTTTTAAGAAATGAAACGAAAATAATTTTATTTATAGAATTATTCATAACATTTTAAATGATATACAGTGATGCTGACAAGTCATATCTTCGAAAGGGAGTTAAGATTTCAAAATGTCGTTTATTCTCCCCGATATGTCACGAACATTGTTTGAAACAAATGAATGCTTCAAAACCCACCACATATGTTTCTCTTTTTAATTTTGTGTTTTCTTCAATAAGGTAATCACTTCTAAAGTATATGCGCAAAGCATTTAGGTCGAAACATTTTTACAGGTTCAATATGTTATTAATAAGAACCAGGGAGCTGGAGCGCGGAGCATTGGACCAGCGAGATTTTGCTCGAAACTGGAGCGGAGCCGGAACACAGAAATTAGTTGTGTTCCATTGCTAAGATTTTTTTCTCTTTTTTATCATATAAAAAAATAACTAAAAAAAAAATATAAATAATGTAATCTATTAAAATTATACGGAGCACGAAACCTGAGCTAGAGAAAGAATTTAGAAGTCGGAGCAGAGCTGGAGCGAAGTAACTCAAAAAAGTGAATGCAGACCTCCAGAACCTTGATAAAAAAGGCTTTATCAACAGCAGATATCAACAAACAATTTTTTCCTTCTTTTTTTTAATTTTGAAAAAAAAAAAAAGGAAGTTTGAGTTGGAGTCGCAGTCAACACTTTTTTAAGCGACTCTGCTTCCGACTCCTTTACTTCGACTCTACTATTCTGGCACCTCAGCCCTGGTTATAACCGATGCGTCATTAAAATAATGTCAGTATAATCGAGCTTGTAATAGTCATTTTAACGAAAATCAACAAATTCCTCGATGGCACTACAACATTTCTCTCTTTCTGTCTTGACTCTCAGGAAGGGGTGAGGTGGGTTGGAACACCTAAACATACGGTAAAGAATAACTTAAGTGCTTTTTAAAAAAAATATCTTAAGATTTTCCTTTATTTAAAAAGTTAATTAAAAAAAAAAATGAAAAGTAAGAAATCAAAAGCTGTCAGTGTTAGTTGAAACCAGCACTGTTTGCGTCAGCAAGAGAGAAAACAAATATTTGACAGAACAAAACAATGCAGATTGCACACTGTGTGCAACGCAGTGCAACTGCACACAGAACAAAACAATATTTTAAAATGGAGCAAAAATAGCTGTAAATAATGACTTCTCCGTTTTGTGATAGACCCTTTCACGAATGAAATGTAATATTCCTCAAGTTTCTTAAAGCATAATTTCCCCTTACCGTTCCTTTGATTTATATGCTACATTGCTTGCGATAGCATTCAATGTAAAATACTCGAAGTTACGCTTTCCCGAAAGTAATAAGTCTAAACTCACATTGGTAGCTTTAAGCGTGCACATAACGTCATTGATAACAAAGAAATAAAGATCTGGTTACATCCGAAAGATGTTGGTGATCACAGAAAAAAGTGAATATAGATATGAATAACTTTTTTTTAGTGATAAGACGCGACCATTTAATATTAACTAGAAAAACTTTTTAAGATAACATAAATAAAGTATATCTCCGATAAGTTTTTTTTCTTAAGAAATGTCATTCTATGTAGGTTATTCGTTTCTACTTCGTCGTCGAGGTGATTTCATCAGTTCCGAAATAACACTAGACTTTGTTGCAAGATCATAGATAAGTGGTGGTGAATTTTATGCTTCGCGCTCTTGTATTATACGGGCTGGTTAAAGCTATCTTGTTTAGACATACTACGTAGAGCTCGTTCTATTAGACATGCCATTGAAACTTGGTCTATACGATGACTGATTAGAAGCTAAAAACTATTTTACCACATAATTTCTTTAATGTGCATTCCATGTGCTTCCACCACATGTTTAACCCTCTGACTAATTATCCCGTGCATTATTCCACGTGCAACGTAAATGTAGTGAAAACTACTCATCCCGCGATCGAACTTGAAACGTTGACAAAAAACTCAAAACAACCGTTACAAAGGGTTAGGAATTTGTTAAAGTTGAATCGTTGAAAAACACTCAAAACAAGTGTTAAAAACATTAAGAATTTATCAACGTGAATTTTTTCGCAAAGTTTAAATGTTGTGGAAATCAAAAATTTGAGACTTCAATATTGATTTGAAACATTTTTTTCTTTTTTATTTATATTTTGTTTGGTTTATACCATGCATTCCAACTCTTGCTTAACACTTGGGGGAAGCTGAAGAAGAGTAAGATGTGTTCATTAATCCCTTAATTTCAATGTTATGGTATTTTAAAATTAAATGCTTTTAAACTTTAAGTTAGAAACAATATTTCTTACTAACTTTGAAAGGTGCATATATCCACCAAAGCTGCACAGAAAGTTAAAAAAAAAAGAAAAAAAAAAAAAAAATAAATAAATTTATCAAAATATACGAAACCCCCGACTTTTGTGACTACCTCTCTATAACATATATTACTTTGTAAATAACTGTAACTGGCACAAAATGACATTCACTTTCACAAATGAGCAGGAATGTTAAAGATTCTTAAACTTCACTAATTAATTAGTTTGCTTATATATAAACTGTTTTTTGTGGGAATATGAATATGTTCGTGTTATCACGGGACACGAACGAAGATTGTAACACGGATTCATTTACATCTAGCCATTTCGGTTTTATAGTATTCAGTTAAGTGTAAAGCATAGATGTGTCAATATAATGGTACTTTCAGAATTGTCTCGTTGACAGCTTTCCTAATATTTGAACACCGGTGACGAATCACATTCGTGCTGAACAGATTTGACTTCTACTTTTCTCCAGATATTATGCAATGAATTATCAATGGACTCTTTAAAAGCTCTGTTTTTTTGTTTTTTTTTCGAATTTGATCTTTAAAATTTATGTTTTTTTTTAAACGATCCATCATTGCTCTTCTTTTTAAAAATTGGTTTCTTTCTTTTCTTATTTTATATATAAGTCAAAAAATTCTGATATCTTTTACAGCCTTATTCACCAATCGCGAACCTCTATCAAACACTCGAACCGCCGATTTGGGCCTTCTGATTGGTTAACAGTCTCCTTCACCAACCAATGGGAACCTCTGTCAAACACTCGAACTGCCGAATTGAGCGTTCTGATTGGTTGAGGGAGCCTTTGATCTGCAGTTCGAAGGTTCAAATCGGCTGGTGTGTGAGACCGTAAGGAAGCGTTTAATCTGTAATTCGAAGGTTCAAATCGGCTGGTGAATAAAACCGTTAATAATGTTTTGAACAATTTTTAGCGGTCATACTTTTAAATTTTAGTAGGTAAAATTGTGCCAGTTGTTTTCGAGATTTTTATCAGTAAGTGAACTCTAAATACAGTGAATAAATTTCAGACTTTTTTAGCTTAATGTAAAAGAGAAGTAGTAATTGATTTTGCAGACCATCTCTCAACATAAGGTTTACAGTTTAAAGAGTATATTGTACGGTTCTATAAAATGTATTTAAGAAAAGTACAATAATCTGCACTATTTCCTAGTTATATCAACAATTCAAAATATTTTCACACTAGTTTAACCATTGAGACATTCGATCAAAACAGTATTCTGTTTTCGATCACTATTTTGCAAAAAGTTAAAAAAGAGAATGTTTTTTTTTTTTTTTTTGGTAAGTTTAAAAAAAAAAAAAAAAAAAAAGATTTCGAACAATTGTTTGCCTGTGTAAACGGAATTTTACTGACTATTAAAAATTTAAATTTACATTTATATCTATTCTGTCAGTAAGTATATGACTTTTTGTGCGTGTACGTTGGCATATATTTTGTCTATCTCATCTATAAAGAATGAGCTGTTAACGAAAATCTCTTGCTCTCTCATTTTTCTGAATCAACATTACTGTTCTGCAATAACTACTTAATAACTTGCCCAAATTGACGAATGAGTAGCAGTGCGCTCACTATATGAGGAAGAATCCCTAAGCCTTACGCTCCGAAACGAACATTAATGAAAATTATTCATTAATAAACGAGGCTTTCACTCGCGAAAATTAAATTGTGTCGCCTTTTTACTCTGTCAAATAATCAGAATTACAAATGTTACGGGATTACTGTATTTAAAAGGGTAAGATTAAATGGTTGACTTGATAATGGAAATTTAGGCAAAATTTGGACTCAAAACTGATGTGAAAATGTACTTCACTACTTCTAATAAGTTATCTTCTTTTTTGTTTTTGTTGTAAAAAAGTTTTGTTTGTCAAATACAGTGGATTTATCGTCGTATATTCTATCGCTTATACGACGTCGAAGGGGCTATCGAAACGCGCCGTATAAACGATAACGTCGTATAATCGACTTACCCTTCTGGTTAAATCCAAAAATTGGGACCACACTAAAACGTCGTTTAAGTGTAATCGTCGTATAAACGATACTCTACTGTATTAGAAAAAGTAAACTATATTAACGTATTAACGTACTAACTTATTTGGTTGAATAAAAGTTAGAGTTCGAACTTCACCTCCAGCCAATTTCATAAATGGTATGTCGGAAAATGTGTTGATTGTGTAACAAATCTTCAAAATGACGACTCAACTGCTTATTATAAGATTGCCATACCACATCAGAAACATTTTGGAATACGTAATATTAGATATAATACTAGGAGCAATCAATAAGAACTTCAGAGTTTCCAAGGCACAGTGGCGCAGACTATTCTTAGTATGAAACTTTATACTCATACATAATACTCGTAATATTTATAATATTACGTATGCAAAATATACTGTGCATTCGTTCATTTCTGTTGCTCTGAGCAATTTCTTCACACAATTTTTTTCCTCTGAAGACCTATTCTAATGGTAAAAGTGAAGGTTTAATTAGTAGTTTAGATTTAGCACAGAGCAAAGGAAAAATATTTATTTGTAAACCCGACACCTAGGACTGTGGTACTCAGGTGTAAGGGGGGGGGGGGGGTCACAATACGGTCAAAAAATTAAGGAACACGATTTTATTAAATAAAGTATAAAAAATTATAATAAAGTGTTACTGAATTTAGTGTTATACAAATACAATTTTGTAGCAAGGGGATCGCAAGATTTTTTTAGCATATTTACAGCTTTTAAGGACGGGCAACACTAAAAATATTGAGAAACGATGTATTAAATAGAAAATATCTTCGTAATATTAAAGAATAGAATGGTAGAGGCTTTATTGAAATAGAAGTTAAGAAATTGCTAAAAAATTTTAGCGATTTGCTTATTCAAAAATGATAGAAAATAAGTAGGAATGTTATTTTAGACTGATCTCTTATACTTTCGAAAATAAATGCCAAGTTCAAAAAGTATGCCATAGTTAATGCACGTTTTGCTTCGATTCGAGATTTCTTCATATTTGAAGGTATAATCAGCTGTTTTTAAGAATTGTTAGTGTTTCTCGTGGCGATAGCTTGTGCCTTGCATGAAGGTCATTCAAGTTTACTCGCAAGCACGGGATGGGTAATACAGAAAAATGTAATTAAATATTGATGTAAAAATGGGCAAATAATGCAATTGAAATAGTTGATCCCTAAACACATCAGGAAATATGACATAACGTCTTGAAAAATAATTACATGCTTAACGTTTAAATCTATATATAAATAGGCAAAGACAAAACAGGTAAGTTTCATGTTCTTCTCTATTTATGAACCGATTTTCTTACTTTTTAAAAATTTAGTAGCAATTGATGAGTTTTAGTGTTATTAATTTTTTTTTCGAAATACTTAATTATATTTTTCTCTCACTTTCAAAGTCGTTTTTTTAGAAATTTTTATTCGTCATACTTTCATACTACTTCTTATAGCTACAATCTACAATAGTTGTACAACACTCAATACATTTTTTACTATTTATAGTTCAAAGAAGAAATGCAAAGACCAAAACAAAAAGGAAAATGTTATCTATTAAATATTAAACGGCAAAGCAGAATAATATTAATCTTAAGTTGTCTGTTAATCCATTTCCAAAAAATATATAAATGATAAGTCAGGCCGATTGTGTGTTAATGTCAAAAAAATAAAATAAAATATAGTTTGAAGCTAACAATGCCTAATACAATACAAAGTGAGGTAATAAGTGCGGTGAAGCATTATTTTGCTTGGAATCATTATTTTGTAACTTTGTTGATTTGCATTAGCGTTTTGAACTTTTCATTAAATTAAAAGTGAGTGTTTGTGTTTTAATTTATTCAATAATAATAGGCTGGCATGAACATTTTTATATCTATTTTTTTACAGGAGAAAGATCTCAGAAAGATTAAATGTATATATAATATGTGTTACAAATGTATTAAATTAAATAACTAACTTAGTGGTCAATCAGTCGCACTAAGGAGAGATTATCGCTAAGAAAAATATTAATACTTCACGTACGTATTTTAAAATTTAAACAAAACAAACTGTTGCCAAACAGAAAAACTACATGATTTGACGTTGGACTTGAGATAAGTTATAGTTTTAGTCAAGGGTTAGCAACAATTTTATTGAGGAGGTGGGGGGGGGGGGGGGATGTCCGTTCCGTAACCGGATAATAACTGGTGGTATCGGTAACCAGCTTATGAATGGTGGTCTAGCTTAGAGTTTCTCAACGGGAGCCATATAGCTCCCCAGGGGCCACAGAAAAATGTATGACAATAAGGGAGCCATGAGCCTCGTGAAAGGGCTGGTGTATTTCAAAATCCTTGGTAAAATCTTTCACATAAGAATAAAGTTTTACATATAATTTTTACCAAGTTTTTCACAGGTATATAAATGACAAAAAATTATGTGTTTTAAATTTAAAAAAAAACCGCAACGCAAAGCATTAGTTGAATACACATATACGCGTCATTTTTTTTCTCACAGAACGATTTTTAAAACGCATTTTGAAAGGACAAACCAAGTCATATGTTTTAGAACTTCAGGATACATGCATTATTCTCGCAAAAGGGAGCATAAATAATCCTTGAAGGGTACAGTTAGTGCAGTAATGTATCTTTAGTTTTGTTGCAAACAGTTTTTTAAGTTACAAAATTGTACGGTGTGTTTTACCTTCCTTTAGCCTTTTTTTCTCCTGTAAAAGTTAATTTTGCAGAAATAAGATAAAAATATATAAATAAGAACATGAAAGAAGGCCTGATATACCGTAAAATATTCTACAAATAAATTGAATTCTTCAAATAGTTAAAAACAAAAAACTTGAACGTAGGCTTGATGGAGGATATGATTGTATATCTGTCACTCGCTCCCCTCAATAATTTCCAATAATTTCAGAAGGAATAGTCCTAATCAAAGATCTTCTCTAGAAAAGGTCTTCAACTTTTTACGCTTCACTTTTGCATTCAAAAAATTTTAAGTGCTTAAGAGAAACAACACTGGGCTTAATGAGGAAGTTTGAATTCTTAATAAGTCCTGATTTACTAAGGGGAGTGAATTTATTTATTTCATCCAAAAGCATTTCTGATGTTGAACATGTACATAAATGGATTTTTTGATTAACACTAAACCTTTTTAAAAAAAAAAAAAACCATTAACGCTGAAAATAAAGTGTTCCCGCCAAAAATGTCCGCACAAATAAATAAATGACAATGTCTATATGAGAGGGGAGCCACGGAATAATTTGACGTTATGAAGGGGGCAAAAGTAAAAAAAGGTTGAGAAACCCTGGTCCATTTATGTTGTACTTTTTCTAACAATTTTTTGTTCAAAAAAATTACTTTTTGGGAAGTTGTGCGTTAATTAGGGCACAATTCTCTTGCTTCGTGTTGATTTTTCGCCCTTTCTTTTCTTATTTATAAATTATACATAATTTTTTCTCATTTACTTATACATTTCTATAGTTCCCGAAGCTCATGAATCACCTAATTTCATATTTTTTTCCCGTGAACCACCCAGATTTCCTTTTCTGTGAGACTCCTTGGTCTAGTGTAGCGGTTCCCAATATTTTTTTTTCGCATACCACTGCGAATATAGCTTTATTATATACAATATAATACTAATAGATTATAGAAAAATATTAGGGCGACCAGGTATTTAAATTACACAATGTTGGTTATTTATTAGAAGCCCAGTGGCTGAGTGGTAACCTCCCGTGCTACCATGCCACGGGTCCGGGGTTCGATTCGCGGGCCGGGCAGGTCGACTCAGCCTTTCATCCCTGCAGTGGGGGCGATAAAATGAGGACCGAGCATGCTTGGGAACTAAACACTGGGGGTTCCGTGTCAGGCCGACCACTTGACCGGAACTTCTGCTTCTGCACTCCAGGACCCTCGGTCTCGAAAACTGGGATGAGCACGGTAGGCCATAGCCCCCAAAAGAGCTGGCGCGCCACTGAGTTTTTAGTTTAGTTTTGATAGTTATTAAGGCAGAGAAAAGCGTTTATTAAAATTGAAGCTGTATACAAAATAAAATATATGAAATATATATCATTTTGGGAAAAACTCCTTCGTATTTCCCTGTAATTGCCCGAGCATCATCAGAACGGAAAGCAACACAATGCTTCCCAGTCCAGTGGTTCTCTTCGTTTTTTGACCTGCACGCGTACCACCTAGAGAGGCTTCGCGTACCACTAGTGGTTCGTATACCACAGTTAAAAAAAATTACATTCATGGTTAGAGCACAGAAAAAGTGATTTTTTTGTTACCTTCTGATTTTTTTTACTTTTTTTTTCTCTCAATGAGCAGCAAAATCCATCTCTTATTTTATCAAGCACATCATATTGAACACACAAAATTTTTTAAAAGTTCCTGCATGAATATAGCCAGAGGTTTTATCATTTTAAGTACTACAATTTTGCGAAAAAACACAAACTGAGAAAACGCAATTTAAAGAGTACAAAACTCTACTATACCATCAAAAACCATTTGTACTTACTTTCTTCTTAACTACATTTATATTGATCGTATCACTTTAGAACTTTGCTCAGTTATACTAAGAAAGTCAAACCACATTTTAAGCAAAAAAAAAAAAAAAATCGGTATATTTTCATCAATTTTTGCCATTTGAAAGGTGCCACGCCCCCTTAAGGTGATGCAAATAGTACCCTAATAGTGAGTCCGTATACATCTGCAGCAGCAAACTGCAATCAGTTAGCTGTTTCTAATTGCTCATGAAAACAATGAAATACTTTGATCTTTGTAGTATATGGATTACAATTCGAACAACTATTTAGAAAATTAAATAGTTACCTTTATGTAAAATATTAAATTTCAAGAAGCAAAAAAGTCGTAAAAATTTCAAATTGTGCTTCTAACGTTAATTCTGATCCTTAATCACTTTTTGAGTACAGGTATGAAACTTAAAAAATCTTGCCAAACAACGTGCTAGCTATTAAATAGCGACTTGCAGTGTATCTATTGTGCGCATCATAATGAATTAAATTTTAATTGTTTTTATTGTTCCATAAACCTCGGAAAAGTACTTCTTGTGCAACTTTTTAAGGGCATTAAAGTGCCGCAAAAATAGAAAAGGTGTAGGATTTCTCCAAGGAGACTAAGTATATTATTCTTAGTATTTTAATTTCGATATGACAAGGCAGGATCGACAGGAAAGGGGGGAGGGGAATAAGAAAATTGTTTGTCTAGTTTTCGTGAGTACCAAAGATCTTCTTCTCTGTTAACAGAGCTTAACTCATGCTAAATTTCTCCACGTATACCCTACTGGACAAAGCTCATTCTTCTCAAATTATATTCTCTAGATAGAAAGCATTATTCTTAAACCAGACTAAGAAACTCTTTTTGTATCGCAAACATATTTCTTATTGCATAATCGCTCATTAAGAAAGATAATTAGCATTCTACCTTTCCCGACTCACTCGAGCATTTTCTCAAAGATCAAAAAAAGGCAAAAGAATTGAGCAATAAATTCGTTCACTCAACAAAGACGCCGTAATTAGTTGACATGGCTTTCTCTGTTCGTATTTTTTAGGATAAATATGAGTCAGCATTTTTTGAAGAGAAATGCGCATTATAAAGTAGATGCTGCTTTTGAAATATGACTTCTCCGAAAGATTCATTGTGGCTGTCTTCTAGACATCTTGCTATGGAAAGAAGCTAGGAGAAATGATTTAGTCCCAGATTTATGTTGTTGTAATACTGGAAAATTGGAAGGTGAGTAAAATTGTAATTTTTAAAATGTAGGGAACTTTCGATACATTAGCGCAGATTCCTGTGTCCGTTTTGAAGGACAATGTCGAGTGTTCGTCACATGACTCTGTTTTTTTATAAATTTTAGCAGCCGTTATATAGCATAAATCATTACATCCAGAAACTAAAGAAGAGAATTTTGTGGAGGGCGGTTAACTTTCACCCCCCAAAAGCCTTGGTTCTCCCTTGGTTTTAACCAATACTGCCAATCCCTACTACGATAATAAGTATACATATAAAGGAAAGGGAAAAATTCTGGTAGCACCTCTGGCGACACAGAGATTCACTAGACTGAAGATCGTTGTATTAAGAGTGTTGTATTTCAGTTATACTTTGTAGGAACAAGAGTTAAGAAAATATTTTTACATTATAATTTTTTTTGTTGTCTGTGTCAAAATCGCGTTGAACTTGCTTTAATTTAGTTAATCAGTTAAAAGTTTGGGGTTAAATTTGTTCTTGATAGTAGTAAAGAAATTTTCACATTTGAGTCGGTCATTCGAAACGTCGCTTTGCTTTCAACTGTTTGTTTGCCTTTAATGGGGCTACCCAAGCGCATTGGTTCATCGTCATCTGCAGACCAGTACGTTCTCCGCAGGGACTGCAAATCATTCTTTCCTGTTGAACCACTATCGGCGGATGCCATTATCACTTGAATTTTTTGACGCCCAGTTTCCTGGCGAGTGGAGGCATCTGTGATCTGGTAGTGAGAAATTGCTCTAGGAATTTAATTTAGCCGAAAATATCCAAGTCAAATTAGATACGCATCGGACCGTTACTCTGTCATGGAATCCATGTCACCGAGTCCATGTCATAAAATGACATTCACTCTGTCAAATTTCTGCATCTCAAAAAACCACCTACTTGGGCCAACTTTAAATCCACAAACGTGTCGGTAAGAGGCCAGCGCTTTTAGCATTTCATCATCAGGCTGGCCATTGCTTTTAACTAATTTCAGGAGTGCCCACCAGGTCAGGGGGGAGGAGGTCACGGCGCAAATTGAAATTTTTAGGGTGTGTGTATTTTCAGGGGCTTTTTTTGGGAAGGGGGTGTCTTGACCGACTGTTTGGTCGTTATTTGTTCAACTAATTTTAAACTGATCAAAGCGAAATCAATAATAATGACATGGAAGAGTTATTATTTAAATTTAATCATATTCATACGTTTAAAATGATTGTTACCAGTGATGTCGGGTTGTTGAAAGTCGATGCAAATAAGTGCTTAATAGTCAACTTAAGTTTAAGATGTCGAGAGGTGGGGGAGGAAAGATGGTTAAGTTTTAAAATAATTCACATGAAAATGGGCTTCAGGTATCTTTTTAAATTCATAGTTACTTCATGAAAACTATCAAATATTATTACATTAGGTAATTTTTCCGAATGAGTGTAAGCGAAAAATCCGCATAAAACTGTAGGGAAATTCAATAATGATGTCACGCTTCGCAGAGTGGGAAGGGGTTCGGAGAAGTTGTGACATGTGACAAGGGGTGGAGATGATTTTTCTTTTGACTATTTTTGTTCTGTATTCTCTTCATTTTGTATGAGAAACATCGATGCTGTATTAAAGCTTAATTTTAAAAGGAAATCTTCTTGGGCATTTACACTTTTAAGGCAATATAGGGCTGGTAATTTTTGCTCAATTCGTGCAATTAATATTTTGTGTTATTATATACTAATCTATTTTTTGTTGTAATCTCATTTTATGCAGCTTAAGTACGCATCTAATTATTATTATCATTGCTCTCCTCACAAATGTCATTAAAAGTTCAAAAATAAAATTGAAAATGTCATCAATATCGCAGTATTTTGTTTCTGAATTGCAAATACATATGGTTATGTAATATAGCGTGACATGTGACAACAGGGGTAGAGGGGTATATTAAAGTGTGACATTTTGTAACCAGCGGGGTCAAATATATTGAAAATAAAGTGTTACTTCATTTATGAACCGCCCCTTATCTTTTTTTTTTTTTAAATCTTTAAAAGGTAAGAGATACCCCATCGCACCGCAGCATCCCCGAAGTCGGAGTCCCTGATTGTCACTTGCTTCTCTTGTAAGTTACGCGGGAATGATTCAAACGCTTGCTCTGACATAATTGCTAAAATAGAATGGTGTTTTCACATTCAGTTCGTTATGAAGGCTTACTCACACTTGAGTAAGCCTTCTCTTGAGTCGAAAAAATTTACTAAAGTATCAACCTTTTTTTATTAGTTTGAAACATTCTTCATTTCTGTAGCTATCAAACATTAACAAAAACTTCTTGATGGTCACAGTTGGGTTCATGAGAAATATGGAGTAAAAAATGATTCAAAAAATGTATTTAAAAAACCTGCAGCACAAAAAAATATTTTTTAAACCAAAATATCAAGAAAATAGAAGAATAGAGAAAGAAACATAGAGGATGAAAATCGAAATACGTTTCTCCATAGACACAATATTGAACAAGATAAGGAATTAATTAATTGATCCGATAAATTTATTTGTATTGTAATTTAGTTTCAAATCATTATTTATGTGTGGTAATTTAGTTAAAAATATGGAGGCTGCTCTTTGAAGTTATTGCTTTTGTTTAAAACTCTTTAATAATTATATTTATTTTGTCTTAAACTATTAAAAAAACTATTTACCCTGGAAGCAGCAAGTAAAAACTAAAACATATTGTATAGTTTTACTGTTGTTAAAAACAAAAGTCTCTCTATACTATAGAAACGACAGATCGTTCAGGAACCATTTTAATTAGCTAAATAAATTTTAACTAACTAATCAACAAACGGTTAAAACAATTGTTTTGCAAAAAATTGGTTTTATTGATTAATTACTGGGGGGAAAATAGAATTTTAAAGTTTAAGTTAAAGAAAAGTCAAAGTGTCCACATACATTTTTTAAAAGAAGTTTGTGCCCGATATTTCTAAATTTCCGCCTCTTTGTATTACAATAAATTTATTCCCAACTAAATTTTCTTTAAGTGTACAATTTTCGGTATTTTCCACACGAATTTCAGCTTTATCTATGAATGTACAATGTAAAAATGTTTGTTTTATATAGCACAGTTAAATTTAGATAATGGGTCATAAGGTTTTTTTTATTTCCATATTCCAAATCGATTGTCATCTTTTCATACTAATATCATAAACACTTCAACAAAAGGAAATAACGTTGACAATCTACAAAGCACAAATCTCATTCAGCGATTGTCAACACAATAAGGTAATAAAGCCTTTTTGTGTTGCACAAAAGCGATAATTGCATGCATACATATTTCAGAAACACGTGTACAAATAATTTCTGCTCGATTTTCTTCACGACACAATCAGCATAGAACAAATGTTTTATTCATTGGGAGTCGAGGGAGAAATGTCGTCGAAGATGTATTGCAAGATAATAAGGAAGCGGGTTAACGTGCAAATGGATATATTTTCCTTTTCCGTTTAATGTCATAATCGGTATTCAGACATGCAGATTGAGTCATTTTTGCAAGTTCTTTTTCGCATATGCGGCCTCTACCTTCCTGTGTTTTATTTCTTCACTCGTTGAGCAAAATTTCTGAACTGTTTCTGCAAAGGCATGTTAGATGAGAAAAATTGATGATCGGCAGTAGGTGAGAAGTAAAATGCAACTAGTGAGAAATAAAATGCAACAAGAGTCGCTGAAAGGAACTAGTCATCAAAAGATTTCTAGACAACGAGATGAAACTTGTACTTTACTTTTAGGAGATATACTCTCATACAGGGCCGTATTATTCTAGTGGTTAGGACAGCGATTCTCAACCTGTGGGGAGCGAGCACACGAAAAGGGGGGCGCGAGAATATCCAAGAGAAAACATTACTTTAAAAAATTGAATAACTGACTGAAAGGAAATCACACATACACATAGAAAACAAAATACATTTCGACATATTTAATAACTTATTAAAGTAAAACAAATTACTAAATTAAAACTTTCTTAATCAAAACATACTAAATTAAAAACAAATTTAATAATTAATAGTAACTTCCTTGAGCTTGTCTTTCAAAGCAAAGTTTTTCGAAGGAAGGCTTAATATTAGAATTAGCCACCCTCAGTTGTTTCTATGTTTAGTCGAGATCCTATAGTTTGTTTTCAAAGAAGCCACAGCAGAAAATCCGGTTTCACAAAAGTCGTTAAGGATGTTGAAAAGGGTAATAGACTGCGAAATGCCCTTGTTTTTAGTGCAGAAAGATCATTCTCTACTCCTGCCCAAAATTCAAATAGTGATTTATTACTAAACTAATTTTATTACTAAAATTACTTGTTTTTACTCTTGTTTTGGCAGTTAGTTAAAAATAATTCAGAAACAGAATCAGTACTCATATACATTATTGTTGTATACATTTTATGGTAAGGGGGGAGGGCGATGAAAATTATGATAGAAAATTGGGCCTCGAATACTGAAAGGTTGAGAAACGCTGTTTTAGGCTGTCCGACTTCCAACCGGAAGATTAGGTGTTCGATACCCGACCCGCTGAAGACCCCCCATGCACGTAAAATGCATGGACCCTGAATTCCCAAGGCAGTTCCGAAAATAATATACCGAAGGGTGGCGCATTTCTCTTCCCTTCACTCTTTGGTCAAAAGAGGAAGGTGACGTATTTGTGGTGGTGTCATCCAAATACATTATGAACCAAGTCCTTCTTCCACCGTTGCTGTACTCATCTATAAACGGAAGTCGCTCCTCAATTCCTGTTCGTTCTGCGAAAGAGAGCTTGGATACCTAAGTGGCATTAGAAATAACAACTCTCCCATAAAATATGAACCATTGAGAGACAGATCGCTTTTACGACTATACATTGCAAATGGGAAGACTTGGAAGGGACTTAATCTAAGAGCCACAGATCACCTAGGCATATAATTTTTAATTTAAATTGATGGTGCATACTTGTTCCGAAAATTTTGTGTGAAGTTGCGAAACATTTTTTCCGCTGAGAATCCCATGCTAGTGGCGCATCCAGAAGGGGGCGGGGGGGGGGGGGGCAAGGAGGAGAGGTGTTAAGAATGTGTGTTTTAATTATTAATATTAAATACCATGTACTGGGTATAAAACACATTGATTAATAATTATTTTAGATTTAAATACTTAATTCAAAGTATATTGCGTTGTGTTATAAAAAAAGAATTAAATAATTCATTATTCCTATGCTGAAATAGAAGATCAGTTGTCATTGTGAATAAATCATATTCATAATTAAAAATCAATTATTTATTCGTAATAATTATTTCATTAATTTCATAAAAATTTCTTGGTTAAATTTAAACACCTTTAAAAATCCAAAAAAACTTACATCTTAGGCATTAATAAAAAAAACTGAATTGGCCAACAAAAAAATATAAAATAATGATTGATCAATCAAAAGAAAATGTTAATGACCTGCGGATCCACGGCTTGAATTAGCACTCTATTTGATACCTTCGCTGATTGATGCAGGCGAAAAACTTGATCACCAGAAAGCGCGCTTTTGCTGCATAATGCTCTTCTATATTCGTTTCAAAACACATAATGTCCGTGATGCAGTTGTTTATTGGTATAGCATTTTTTCATCATGAAAAGCCGTCATCAATTAATGAGTGTCCATCAATGTAGATGAATTCATTTAGAGATTTTAAGTTCAGCACAGGGATCCTGATTCATATCATACCATCTCTAAATATAAAAAGAGATTTGTTTCCTTTGATCGGTCGATGAATACATTCACTAAGCTATCCAAAAAAATTTACAACATCTTGATTACTTCGATCAACGCATTTTTGTAAGGATAATCTTCACTTCAAAATGCAATTTCAAAAAGGGCAGTTATATGAGGCATCCCCAGTCAGAAGGAAACACAAAGGAATTCCTCTGCTGGGGAGCTAGCGAAAAAAGCGTCACTCAAGAAAGCTATCAAGTTTCCAACTGACGGAAAAAAAATGCACATGGCGAGGCACCGGAACAGGAAGCCTACGCCACAGGATATAGTACATAAGTAAAAATGGTTATGATTTGAATTTATCTGGCCAAAAGATTTAGAAAAAAGTGTAAATAAAAATTGTAGGTGTTTTAAAGTATAGTTCATGCAAAAATTAATCGCGGAATTTAATGTAAATTATAATTCTAAATATCTGTGAAAGAAAATGGCATGCTGCGCAAACCTACATTACAAGTGCGTGACAAGTTTCCGTCACGGAGTAACAGTCAAGCAACATTTAAGCGTTTAAAAAATAAATATTATTCAAGGCTTGAATAAAGTAAACCTTGAATAAATGAGAAATTATTATTTTGATAAATAAATGTATCAAAAGAGAATTAATTAATCTTTTGTTACATTATCCCCCCCTCGAAGGAAAAAATTTAAGTACCCCGAAAATATTCTAGCATATATAAAAATTTTTCGGCCAGAAAAATGCAATACACTGTATGCATATAACTTCATTAAAATATGATGACAATTATGCATCTGTATTTTCCTGTCATCAACAGGAATATCAATACTTGATGCAGTCATGATAAATTAATATATAAAAAAAATATTTCAGCAGTTGAATAATTAAAATTTTTAAATCACCCAGAATCTCACTCCATATACCATTTCATTTCAAAGTATGAAAAGATCAACATTGTTTTGCATTTTAGTCAACAATGTTTGTAAACAAACTGCCATGATAATGTAAACAACAACAAATAAAACAATTCTCTGCATGTTATCATTTTACCAATTATTCAGATCAATCAAATTTATGCAATTCCACGTTGACACAGTAAGGCATTGCTAGTCTAAATTTTCTCCAAGTTAGCTAGGCTTGAGGAAGAAACAAACAATTAATGCAAACAAAATATACAAGGTAGCTATTCTTGTATAAAAACAATGTGAATTACACCTTTCTCAGAGTCATTGAATATTAGTACATGATACAAACAGAAATATTTCATTCATTATTTAAATTAATCATTTGGCAGGGAATATTTTGCTTATATGCAATTTAATTGGTTTGTCATCTGTATTTTCATTTCTTACTAAATAATTATCATTCCTAAAAATTCTCTCAATGACATAGGGACCTTTGTATTTGGGTAACAAAACACCAGGATTGTTCAAATTTTTTATGTAGACCCTGTCATTTATCTCAAATTTTGTGATAGATCTACCCTTTAATTGCTTTTTATGTTGTTCAAAGTATTTATCCTCATTTGTAGCAACTATACTCCTGTTCTCCTCAGCACATTTTTTTGTTTCGAGAACATATTTGTTATAATGATCTACTAAAATAGGATCTGCAAATTTTTCCATTGGTACATTGATAGATCTACCATAAAATAATTCTGCAGGAGAAAAACCAGTGACACTATGAGTACTAGCATTATAATGGAGTTTAAATAACATGATTTTTTGTGACCATTCATAAGTTTTTTCACATAAGGCAGCAATACTTTCTTTGAGTATTCTGTGGGTACGTTCAATTGCCCCATTGGAAGCAGGATAGTAAATTGAAGCTTTCCTATGCTCAATATTTAAACTGTTAAAAAATTCCTCAATTTCTTTGGAAACAAAGTTTGTCCCATTATCAGTTAGAATGATCTTAGGAATTCCAAAACGAGAAAAATAAGTGTTTAAACATTTTATAATAGATGATGAAGAAATATTTGCCAATGAAAATGTCTCTAAGTATCGTGAATAGTGATCTAAAATAGTTAAAATGAAAAAATTGTTATCAATACTTCTACATAATTTACCAATAATGTCACAAGCCAAAAATTCCCCGGGCGCAAGATTCTTTTTTGAAATTAATCTTGGAATGGTTTTAGCAGGTTTAGGTTTATTTGCTAAACATTGTGGACAAGCACGACAAAACTTTTTTACAGCAGTAAACATGGAAGGAAAAAAATACATTCTTTGAAGGAAATTAAATGTTTTCTGGGTAGCAAAATGTGGTAAGTGTGCATTTTCAATGCATGCCTCCCTTAAACTAATTGGTACATAAATTCTTTTAATATTGTGACTTTTACCCCTTTTTGTGACTTTTACAATTTTTAACAATAATCCTTCATTATTTATACAAAAATTTTCTGAAGTTTTTATGTCATTGTTCTTTAATTTTTGAACAATACCTAAAATTTCCCTGTCTTTTTGCTGTTCTTCGAGAATGACTTTATTAGATAAGTCATGTTTTGGTTGAAAAATATTAATGTTGTTAATAGCTAATTGTTCATCATCATATACTCTACTTAAATAATCAGCTGGGTTGTTGATTCCTGGTAAATAAATCATTTGGTATGAAAAATCCTGTAAAAATAATAACCATCTGCTGACAATATCAGGTTGTTTATCAATATGAATGAAATTTGTCAGACTTTTTGCATCAGTTAAAATTTGAAAAGCAGTACCATACAGAATTTCCCTAAAATGTTTAACAGAAGCATATATTGCAAATAATTCACGCCTTATAGATGGATATTTGGATTCAGCAGGTGTTAGTTTTTTGGAATAGAATTCAATGGGATAAAACTGGTTGTTTACTTTTTGCATTAGTATCGAAGATATTGCTTCTCTACTAGCATCAGTAACTAAAAATAATGGAGCATCCTTAACAAAATTTTTTAAAGTGGGTTTATTTAAAATTATGCTTTGCAACTTGTCAAAGGCATCCTGACACTCAGATGACCAAAAAAATGGAGTGCTTTTCCTAGTTAAGTTGACAATAGGAGAAATAATTTCTGCATAGCCCAATATTAGATGGCGAAAATAATTAGTCATCCCTAAAAAAGTTTGAACTTGTTTGACATTTTTTGGAATAGGAAATTTAGAAACTTTATTGATGTTATTTTCTGAAGGAGAAAAACCTTTGCTATCAATGTTAAAACCTAAATAAGTTATAGAAGATTTACACAATTGCAATTTTGCAGGATCTAACGTTAAGTTAAAAAGTTTAAGCCTGTCAAAAACTTGTTGCAAGGTGCTAATTAGCTCATCGATTGAATCAGCAGCGATAACAATGTCGTCGAGAAAAAATTGTATATTAGGACCTTTTAGTTCATTTAAACAAGATGCTAACAAGGATACAAAATATGATCCACTGTTGCGAGCGCCAAAAGGAAGACGTTTAAATTGATATGAACCAAGTTCAGAGCAAAATGCCAATTTTTCCCTATCTTTGGGTTTTATTTTGATTTGAAAAAATGCAGATTTTAAATCCAAAACACAGTAAATATTTCTACCAGCTATATTTTGTACTATGTCAGAAATCTTTGGCAGACACACTTTAAATGGTTCAGTGATGGAATTTAAAAGTCTGAAATCAACTACCATTCTAAATTTCAATTCTTGATCAGGATCAGAAGGATTGGGTTTCTTTTTTACAAAAATTACTGGAAAACAGTAGCTTGAATTGGAAGTTTCTAAAATGTCGGCCTCAAGTAATTTTTTTAGCTCCTGTTCAGCGAATTTTTTAGCAATTTTCGGGATAGGATAGGGTTTTGTCTGAATAGGAAAGTTATGCAAAAGTTTGAATTCAGGAGTAACTAAATCAGTAGAACCTAATGTAATATAGTTTTTGGAAAAAATAGGATAGTTATTCATAAGTAATTTGATCATTTTATTTTTGTCAACTTCATTTAAATGTTTTAAATCAAAATCATTAGGAGATAATTCTTCCTTTCTTAATTGTAATACTTCTTCCATATTCAAATTATTGATTTGCAGCATTTGAGATTCACATGGTTTCTTAATATCATTTTCAAAAATTTCTTGAATTGATCCTAAATTTTGATCCTTTTGAATCATTAAGTTTTTGTTGGATTTGTTTTCAATGATCAAGAAAATAGAATCAACTTCTTTGGCAGAATGTATGGATTCACTGATATTACATAAATTTTTTATTTTTCCTGGAGTAAATAAAATTAATTGAAATGGTTTTGCCTCAATAGGAATTTTAATTTTGATTATTTCGAAAGAATTGGGTTTAATTGAAATATTGAGAGCTGATTTGACTTTAATTTGCATTGTAGTTGAATTTGCGTTACTAGAGATTGGTTGATTTTGTAATTGATTTGTATTAATATTTGTTTGGTTTTTACTAGAAGTAGTGGTTATAAAATCCAATTGAGTTTTGTCAGAAATTAGTCGTTTGTTTACAGAATCAAGAATTATTTTGTTTCTGTGGAAAAAATCATACCCCAAAATTAGTTGATAATTGGCATTCCAATTGAAACTAGTTGTGAAAAATAAATTGGAAAACCATTTTCCCTGGATTTTAAATTTCATATCAATTGCAGATAAATATGGGATCTGCTCGTTGTTGATAGTTCTGATTTTTACAGAACGAGACACATAATTAATTTTGACCTCACCCTTGATTTTATCTAAGACATCAGTTTGACAAATTGACACATTCGCGCCACTGTCAAGGAGAGCAAAAAATTTAAATTTCCCAAATTGGATCTCTATTATTGGTAAGGAATTATCTGAATCGGTACATGACATGAGAACTCTGAATTCCTGATGATTTACAACATTATCAATTGCTTGATTGTGCTGATAAATATCATTTTGAGTATCATTCAGCTGTATAGTTTTTGTCGATGCCTCACCTATGTTAGATTTTATTGGTATTTTGTCATTCTTTTGGTATTTTTTATTTTTGCCCTGTTTATTGGATGAGTTTGATTGCTTTTTACAGCCCTTGATTTCAGGATTATGCCACCTTTGAGTGTTTACAACAGAATTGTGGGTCTCCGAATTTTGTAGATGGCTGAAATTTGTGTGTCGAAAACCCCCTATTAGTTTAAATGTTTTTTGAACTGGTTTTTATTGTAATATGGTTTGAAACCCTTGCCTCGCTGTCTTTGATTGAAATTTCTAAAGTTGGATCTGCCCCTGTTTTGAAAATAGTTAGAATTTTGATGACCCCTTGAATTACCTGGATAGTACCAGCATTTTGTTGTCAAGTGTCCTTTCTGACAAATGTGACAAGAAATTGCAGTTGCTGCATTATTATACATATTACCAGGTTGAGAACTTGAAGGATGAAAATTGGAAAACTGATTACCCTGCATTGCATTGATCTCATATTGAAAAGATGGTGCAGCTGGATTTAAATTTTGTGGTTGTTTCAGTTTTTCAACGCATTCTGTTAACTTTTGAATTTTATTATTTGTTTCAGCCTGACTTTGTAGAAGAACATTTATCTCTACCTGGGAATTACAAGCAAAATTGCTTGGGTTGTTCAAAGCTGATTCGATATTTTTTGCAATTTTTATTGCCTTAAAAAAAGTTGGAGGACCCTGCTTCATGGTTTCTAAACGTATTTCTGGGCGTAATGAATTTAAGAATTTTGAAAGTTTTGTTTGTTCCAGAAGGTCAGCGATTTCTTTTGAGTTGTTATTTTGAGGGTTCAAATACTTATCAGCAGATGCTGCAATTAATTCACTTACTTCTTGTACAGATTGATTAGGTTTTTGGGAAATGTCCCAAAATTCCCTCTGAGTTGTTTCAAAATTTGGTGTTTGAGTGAATTTTTTAGTCAATTCATCGCATACTTTGTCATACTTTGCATCATGATTTCTATCTAAAAATTTTGTTACATGGTCAAACGCTTTGTCCCTTAATTGGAGTTTCAGAACAATAAGTTTCTTTTGTGCAGACCATTTTTCTAATGATGCAATATCTGTTAAGCTCTGAATGAAATTTTTAACATTCTCGGATTTTAATCCAGAAAAGGTAGGTATTAAAGGAAGTAAGGAACTGTCTGCCATGTTTAGTTAAGGCAAAAAAATATCACATAAATATGCAATTAAAAATTCAGATATCTAGCAATCCCCCAAAATGCATTTAAACAAATGAAAAAATATAATGAAAATAGTTCATGTGTGAAAAATATATTAAATTAACCTGTAAAACATGAAATGCATTCCAAAATTGAATTATAGTATTTTCAAAATCAAATTCTCAAGAATTCATGCATACTGTAATTGTAATTATAAATATCACAGTCATCACAGATAATCGCCTCAAAAATATTTATGAAAATCATCAAAATAACATGACACTAGATCGGTAAATGGACTGAAATTCGGGTTGATAATAAAAATAATGCAATAACCCAAAAAACCATTCTTTAAAAACTAAACGTTTTTCGTCACGGCGCCAATTATGTTAAGAATGTGTGTTTTAATTATTAATATTAAATACCATGTACTGGGTATAAAACACATTGATTAATAATTATTTTAGATTTAAATACTTAATTCAAAGTATATTGCGTTGTGTTATAAAAAAAGAATTAAATAATTCATTATTCCTATGCTGAAATAGAAGATCAGTTGTCATTGTGAATAAATCATATTCATAATTAAAAATCAATTATTTATTCGTAATAATTATTTCATTAATTTCATAAAAATTTCTTGGTTAAATTTAAACACCTTTAAAAATCCAAAAAAACTTACATCTTAGGCATTAATAAAAAAAACTGAATTGGCCAACAAAAAAATATAAAATAATGATTGATCAATCAAAAGAAAATGTTAATGACCTGCGGATCCACGGCTTGAATTAGCACTCCATTTGATACCTTCGCTGATTGATGCAGGCGAAAAACTTGATCACCAGAAAGCGCGCCTTTGCTGCATAATGCTCTTCTATATTCGTTTCAAAACACATAATGTCCGTGATGCAGTTGTTTATTGGTATAGCATTTTTTCATCATGAAAAGCCGTCATCAATTAATGAGTGTCCATCAATGTAGATGAATTCATTTAGAGATTTTAAGTTCAGCACAGGGATCCTGATTCATATCATACCATCTCTAAATATAAAAAGAGATTTGTTTCCTTTGATCGGTCGATGAATACATTCACTAAGCTATCCAAAAAAATTTACAGCATCTTGATTACTTCGATCAACGCATTTTTGTAAGGATAATCTTCACTTCAAAATGCAATTTCAAAAAGGGCAGTTATATGAGGCATCCCCAGTCAGAAGGAAACACAAAGGAATTCCTCTGCTGGGGAGCTAGCGAAAAAAGCGTCACTCAAGAAAGCTATCAAGTTTCCAACTGACGGAAAAAAAATGCACATGGCGAGGCACCGGAACAGGAAGCCTACGCCACAGGATATAGTACATAAGTAAAAATGGTTATGATTTGAATTTATCTGGCCAAAAGATTTAGAAAAAAGTGTAAATAAAAATTGTAGGTGTTTTAAAGTATAGTTCATGCAAAAATTAATCGCGGAATTTAATGTAAATTATAATTCTAAATATCTGTGAAAGAAAATGGCATGCTGCGCAAACCTACATTACAAGTGCGTGACAAGTTTCCGTCACGGAGTAACAGTCAAGCAACATTTAAGCGTTTAAAAAATAAATATTATTCAAGGCTTGAATAAAGTAAACCTTGAATAAATGAGAAATTATTATTTTGATAAATAAATGTATCAAAAGAGAATTAATTAATCTTTTGTTACAAGAGGGATGCATAACAGCCCCTACATATATGTTTATTTGTATACTAGAATTGGCCATCTGACCTAAATACCAAGGTTTATGTGGGGTCGACTCCTACACTCCCGTTTGACTGCACACAACTTTGATTGGTGCCACGCGATCTGCAGGGTTGATACAAAATACATACAGGGTGGGCCAACTGGCCAACTAACGTTTGGAATTTGAACTTAAGGTATTTTCACTTTGAAAGGTTATAATGAAGGCTATAAGTTGACAGAAGTTTAGTTTAGTTTTTGACATTTACGAAACGGGACGGTTTACGCTTGAAAAAAGTTGGGAAATATTGAAAACTTACTTCCAAATTGGTGAGTCGGAAAAATCCTGTTTTCCGATGAAGCTCACTTCCATCTCGGAGGCTATGTCAATAAGCAAAATTGTCGCATTTAGGGTTCATCTACAACGAGTAACTGTTTGGCGTAGTTTTTGGCTCGGTGGCATCATTGGGCCAAGGAGCCGCCGTTACCGTCAATAGCGAACGTTACTGCGCCATGCTAAACGAATTTTTATTTCCAAAAATTGAAGAGGATGACATGAGTGACATTTGGTTTCAACAAAGGACGGGGCTACTTGCCACACAGTCAACATAACCATCGATCTTTTGCGAACTGTTTTTGGGAATCGAATAATCAGCCGAAATGCTGATGTGAATTTGCCGCCACGGAGCTGTAATTTGACCCTCTTGCTTTCTTTTTTGTGTGGAGAACCCTTAAGGATAAATGTTACGCTAAACATCCAGAGACGATTGATGCCTTGAAACACGAAATCGATATTGCCACTCGCGCGATTGGAGCCCAAATAATCGAAAGTGTACTAAAAAATTGGGTTGATCGGATGGGGTACTGTCAAGCCAGCCGTGGCAGTCGTTTGAATGATGCTGTTTCATTCATAAATGAAAATGTTCAATCTTTCTAATGAAGTCATAATTTTGTAAAAATATTAATTAGTTGTTATTTTATAGCCGATTCAAATTCCAAAAGTTAAATGGTCCGCCCTGTAATTGCCAAAAAAAAAAAAAAAAACCCCGATAAAAACACGATATATTTTTTCAAGGAGATATAGTGTTTTAGGAAATAAAAAACCATTGCCAAAGGTACAGATAGTACAAATTGTAAAACTTTAGAAATGGCTTATTCTAAAATGAAGCTGATAAATAAAATATCCCATTCTTCATACACATTACACAACCGTGTTAACAGTTACAGGAAAATTCTAGAAGAGTGGGATGACATTTTCTTTGAAAGAAGGAACAAATTGGTAAATGTTTGTCACCTCAGTATATCAAATACGATGAAATTTTTCATCAAGAACCGAAAATGACTATTTTATTTTCTGATATTCAACAGCGTATTTTTAATTTTTGAAAAATAGAATTCTATTTAAGCTAAAGAAGACATTCATTCCCTATAGTCCTAAAACAAAAGTAGGTCACTTCAAAACGAGAGTTTTCAAAGTTATTGTGCTATTCCAGTAACTAATCGTACCTTATAGAAGATGAATTTCGCCATTCTTCCTTGACTCTTCCTTCAGAAAGAACGAATTTCACTTCCTGAAAGGGAGGACGGTTACGTGAAATATTTTAGTTTTTTCTAAATACAAAAAAATTGACGAGTATTTTTTCTGTCAGTTTCTGTCATTGAGTTTTATATATTATCTGAAGTGTTATCTGCAGCAGAGTTAACATAAAGGGAGAAAGGTCTGAGCTGAAAGATACAATACCATCTCAATCCGGAAACTAAATGCAGAGAAACTAGAAAACAATCGGCAATCTTCAATAGTTTATAATGATAGTATGAAAGTAAATTTCAAATTATTTTTTCTAAACTAAACGTGTTGAAATCATGTTCTGCACCCGGTTGCGTAAATCGTTGCGACGGAAAATCAAAGGTAAAATTTTCCCGGTAAGTCATTTTACATTACCAATTTTGTAATATTGTTAAAAAAGTTTACATCCCTATAATATTCCTCATCAAATGCTAAACAAATTCGTTTTATACTTCTTTGTACGAAGTATAGAAAGTATTGGATTCGTGAAAATTTTTCTACTCTTATTTCAACATAAATTTCTATATTAATCACCCAATAATCAATTTTAACTGTCTTTTTTCACGATGTCCGTCTGTACGTACATTCGTATGTGCGTATGGACCACTGAAATATCCATTTTGACAATCTCCGAGTCTGTTTGGACGAGTTTTACCTTGACGTCTGTATGTGCGGATGTATGTATATGCCTATTGTTCGATAAGCAATACACATCTATGTGTATCGCATAACTGAAAAACTTTAGTCGCAGAAGGTTGAAATTCACTAGCATAACGTCTAGTTGTGCCCCTCTTCTTTTGGTTGCAATTGAAAGTTCCAAAAAGGGTCTTTTATGTGATTTTGTATCAATTTCATGGAAATTTCCAGTCGTTTTTCGCATTAAGGCATTTTTCCAAAGGCATCACTCAACTCCCTCTATAGTTAAGTATCTTATAGCTCATTTCGAGACAACTTGTAGCCATCTCGCCCAATTTGGCGCCAAAATTGAGTGTCAGCGACTTATGCAAAATTTAGCGATTTTCCCGTAGAACTCCCATGTTCGACTGGAAGAGTCGCCGAAACGGGGACAACCCGTGGTACCGATTCACACCTCCAGGGGACGTTCGAAGATCGAAGCGGAACGTGTAGCATCTCTATTTCGTAACTCAACCCCAATTAGTCGCGGTACAATCCCCGGAACGAAAATGGTCCGGAGTAGTAAACCCCTTGAGCTGTTTTTAGTTTTCTAATATTGGTGATTGCACGAAGTTTTATTGCGAAATGTTTAAAATACATTTTTAAAAAAATTTTCTAACTTTTACCGAAAAAAACTTTAAACTCTTTTTTGTCCAGAATCATTCTTTTTTTATGTTTGCATGTTATTTGAACTTCTAAGAATTTTCTATTAAAGATGCAACTTTAAAACAATATCAGTTTGATGTATTTAAAGCGCCTAATATTTTATAAATTATTAAACATCTAAAACCAGTTATACAAAATTTATAAAAGATTTTACACAAATAAAAAAAACCTTAAAATTAAAAAAAAAATGATTTTTAATTTAAAAAAAAAAAATTGATAATATTTTTAATTTAAAAAATAAATTATGGTTTGCTAATAAGTGGGCTTCCAATTATTTCAAATATTACTTATTTAATTAAAGATTGTTAACAATGTGATGTGTGTGTGTGAGAGAGAAAGACTCCTATTTTTTCAAATAAAAAAATATTTTAAAAAGTGCCATATATTTTGTTCTTGAAAAAGAGTTTGACGGTTTTACGTAATCTAGTGTTTTGAATTATTATACCGTGGTCACTTATCGTAATTTGTTTTTCATTCAAACACAGATGAAATGCCAGGCATGAAATAAGTGACGGAATTTTATTATTGGAAAATGGCACAGAAGAATATTAAGATGTTCGAGGTCCTTCTGTGTTCTACTAAGCATCAGTCACCAGGTAATTATAGATAATTTTTGCAATAAAATTAAGTGTTTTCAGTTCGAAATACATCAGCACAAAAACTTTCGATCATATGGAAGCATTTAAGAACAAGTTTCCTTTAAAAAAAATTTCTTTTGACAATTACTATTTCAGTATTTTGACTTATAAGTACTTTCAAACATTGTGAGCTCATTGAACCACGTGCAAAATCACGCAGGGGGTAAACAGCAGGTAAACAGCAAGAAAATTATTAACTTTTAAGACACTGATGAAGTTCAATTCATTTAACAGTGGATGTGTTTATTAATTTATAACTAAGAACTTTGAACTGTAAAGAAGGGAAAAAAAATCTTAGTTACAACAACAGCAGTAATAATCAATTATATATAAAAAAAACCTTTTTTATCGAATTGAGGAACACCAATTAATAAATACCTGATAAATATATTTAAAATATAAAACATTAAAACACTATGCAAATCATTAAACGTCTCACTTAGCAACGTCTTTTAAGTATTTATTTAGATTATGACGGCACACAATTACCAACTATTGCCAAACTCGACTATTTTTTTATTCATCGTTCGAGCCGTAAGAAAAAAATTATTTAAAAAATAAAGAAAGAAAAGCTTTGTTATAATGATTTACATTATTACACCGTGGAATAAAATAATATCTGTAATATTACCTAATACTCTCCATATTTTATTCGAAATCATTTTATGTTTTAATTAGTAATATTATTTCACAATATAAATTTTCGCTAAAGTTTAAATATTCTCATAAATGATTCATGCCACGTATGGTTACAATATTAAATGTTACTATACGAGGAATACGAGGAATGGTATTATATAGTGTGTCTATAAGTTATATTAGTAGGAACTTGTGATGAAAGTATGAAAGTTTTAACAACCAGGGACAAGACATTTTTATCGGCTTTTTGAAAACTGGGAAAGATTTTGCCAAAAACAGCCTCCGACAATCTTAAATAATTAATACTTTTATGAAAATCTGTTTCTATACTCCAAAAACTATCTTCTGAGAATGTAGCATGTTGCGATTTTGCATATTATTTCAAATTGCCACAACATGAATTTTATTTTAGTTTCAACTTGTTTGAATAACAAAATAAAATGTAAAAAAAAAAAGAACAAACGCAATACGTAAACTAATTTTATGTTAAAAAATACCAACATATAACGATTTTGTGGATTAAGAAGCAATTTTTGGCATTTTGTGTCGGAAATTATCCATTGAAAGGAAAGTGTTTAAAGCTGATTAACAAAACGTGTGTGAATGACAAGGACGACAAGCATGGCAAATTAATTGCTGTTGATCTCAAGTAAGTTGATTGGTTTAAGAAGGAACGTTCTGCTGAGAGATCACAAATTTTGGCACATCGTCATAAAGGGGAGAGGGGGAGGGTAACAAAAAGTGTGACATTACACATTTTGGTTTCTGTAAAAACATTTAAAATCAGCAAATTAAATTCATTTTTATTTATTTTTTTTATTTTTAGGCATTGACACTTCTTTTAAGATAAAACTGCGTGGGCCATTTTTTCAGAATTCGAACAATTAATATATTTTACTGTTCTAAATTAATTATCTTTTGTGTTGTAAAACCCTAACCTCATTTTATACAAATTAAGCACACATGTCATCATCATTATTATTATGCTCACAATTGTCATTAAAATCAAAAATAAAATTAGAAACATGATCTAGCATACAGTGCGCTGTTTCTGAACTGCAAGTACAATGCTTATGTAATATACCGTGACATGTGACAAAGGGGGTTGGGGGTAATTAATGCTAACTGCGTCCATACTGTACGTAGAATCTAAGCTCTAAGGCCTTCACAGACTACCCCATACAGGGGTGCGGAGCTTTGCCTACCTGCTTTACCATCCCGGCGTCGCAGTCACACCACAAAGTGTGACTAATATCCACCGGGAGCAGATGGGTGAGGATTTAGTGTGACCCAGGCCGCACCACGGGGAGGCCCCCACCACTACGGCCCAGGGGGTTGGGGTATGAGGAAGTGTGACATTTTGTGACAAAGGGGGAAGGGGTTCAAATATATTGAAAACAAGTGTGACATCATTTATAAACGGTCCCAATGTCTTCTCGTTTCACCAAATTTTTTGCTTAGCGTTAAAGAAATAGTATGCAGTGAAAATAACTAATATTGAGTGAAAAGAATGCATAAATTAATTTTTTTCTATGGCTTTATTCGTGCCTTAAGAGAAAAGCAAACATTTTTATGTATGTTAATCATAAGCATGAATCATTCCAAAAGACTACATCTGTAATATCTTCCTTACATTCTGCTTAATGTATTTTTATTCATTTTATTCACGCACGTGAATAATTTCTTTTACGTAAATGTGTGTGTGCTGAAACATAACTCACAACAGAATTGCTTCCCATAAAACACGAAATCTGGATGTTCTCTTTATTTTCAGTTAGATTTATTCAGCCACTTAGGGTATTGGGTGAAATATATTTTTTTGTTTATTAACGATAAAGCCAAAAATAAAGGTATTTCAATGGTAGTCCATTATTGGCATTTATTGATAGTAAAGATAAGTATTTGATTTTAGTTGAGCACATGTGTTAACTATATACAGTCTAGCAATGATTTTTCTTTATCTTGATTTGTAAAAGTTGACTTGTAAACATTGCAATTGTTTTAAGTCTACACAAAGCGTTCTTCACCAAAAAATTTCCCTTAATCTAATTTGAATGCAAAATTTAATTATTAATTATTCAGGGTTCGTACGGTCCTTAAATGTCCTTAGAAAGTCCTTAATGTTCATTTTCATTTTTAAGGCCTTAAAAAGTCCTTAAATAGTCCTTATTTTTTTTATTCCAGGTGCTTATTATTATTTTTTTTTTGTTTTGTTAAACTAAGAAGGTACCCATACGCTCTATTTGTTTTGCTATGTTTTGTATTCTTCACAAGAATCAAACTTCTTTCATTTCAAATACTTAATCGAACCTCAAATTCGATTTGCTCGGGTCCGGTACTATCGCGGCTTTCGGACAGACCCAAAACGGCGGATTGACAGGACCAAAAATGGCGGACTTACATAAACATCATCGCATTTTTACTACAAATTTCAGTGCTTTCTCAACTGGTAAATAAATAACTCTTGTTTTTTTAATTTTTTTGAAAAGTTATAAGTAAATTGATGCGTTAAATATTTTGACAAAAAGAAAAGGTTCATGGACTTTGATAAAATGCTTCAAACTACAACACCTAATTCAGTTAAAATTAACTTGTACCCACCCACATGGCAGCTTCCAATTTGCTATTTCCTGCAATTGTATGAAAAAGAAAATCGAGCTACATCTAAAAAATTTTTTAAATATTAGTAAGAGAAATCGAATCAAAACACAAGCATTTGTACAAGATGCAATGGTGCCCACTAACTGGGTACCATTTAAGACCACAGAAAAATAAATCACACGATTTCCCTCATTTTGCTTTTAAAAAAGAAAAGAAAAAGGAATAAAATTTGAAAAACAGACTTTAAAGGACTCAAGTGGAACATTTTTTATGAATTAAACAAAAATCGGGAATTTTCGATAAAGAGCCGAATTTCGGGATTTCAAATTTGGGATTCGATACTATTTATTAAATTTAGTTTCAAAGTAAATAAATATTTTTTTGCATGAAAATTGTTACTAAATCAACTACATTCTAAACAATTATCAATAAAGCAAGTGGGAGCAGCTCTTAACAAGTAATCAGTAAATAAATATTGCTTTTGAAACTTTTTTTTTAATTTAAGGGGCGGGGGGGGGGGGGGGGTTAATACTTCAAAGATGCATATTGTTTATTTCTAGCTCAACAAAAGAGATAAATTTACTAATATGTAGGCAAAAAAAACCTTTCAGCTTTTTTTTCGTTTTGCCAATCGCATGAATGATTATCGCTTCTTTATGCTGTTAAAGGTAAAAGAATGATTTATTTTTATTATCATTTTCATTTTTCTTACACCTTACACTAAGAGGCGAGTTGCCAACTCTCCCGATCGCTTTTTAGCTGATCTTTCGCTAAACAGTTTGTTCTCCCATTGTTTTTTTAAAATCAATCCAAAAAATTAATTTGTTTTAAAGTAATGTTTTAATATTTAGTAAATTTTTATCAAGCAATTTGGCTTCGCGATCGTTCACTGTGGGGTTTTGTTGTGTGGGAGATAATGGATATTTGCTGTGTTAAACAAAATTTGTATCTCGTGAAATTTCTTAATTTGCAGTAAATTGAAGGAATCGACCTCTTCTTAAACCTATACACCGTAGTTGCGACATGCTCCGTTTCCCCCTAGTTTTTCTGTGTGTTTTTTTTTTTGTGAACTTCGAAAATTAGATTTTTTGCAAAAAGATCCGATTTTTTCAAGCTGATGTACAAGTATTTTTATCTAAAGGGATTGTACTACAAAACAAGAAAATTTTTGAAACTTTTTAATAAGGCATGTATTAATTTACATGAATTTTCATAACTTATAACGCGAAAATGTAAAAGCCTATTTTTCGGAAACTTGCTAACATCTAGCACGTGCTTCGCTGAAAATTGCAAGCAACTTTGGAGACTTCTATCTTTTTGCATACTGTAAATATATCAATTATTTAAAAAGTTGACAGTTGTTTTAGTATTTGCAACCTGTAGTCTGCTTGTTTTATTTTTTATTTAAAAATATTGTTCAATTTTTTGAAACTTTATTTTAGTTAAATTTTGGTAGTTACTATTTGAGGGTAATGTACAAAGTTTTAAGCGAATAAGCTTCATTTTTTATTTGTATGTTGTTCCCAAAATGAAATATTTTTCTCAAGTTGAAAAAGTCTTTTTAGAATTTTTCTAAGCTCTTCTAAATAATTTTAAAAAATTATTTATGTCAGAGATAAAAATTTAAGTAAGCCTAAATTGAGATGCTGGCAACATAAGTTAAGTAAAATGAAAAAAAAAAAAATCTAAATTAAACACAAATTCTCAATACAAAGTGCAGCGTTTTCTTCAACAATTTTTTTATTTAAAATGTTTTTCATTTAACTTGTATTTTATAGCATTAACCATTTTTGATAATTTTTCACTTGCTTATATATGTTTAATACTTGTGCTGTGTGCTTCTTATTACTAGCTTCAATAATTATTTAATTCCCTGACTGTATTGGACATTAGAAAAGCAACAAGACAAAGAGAGCTCCTTAAAAGTGTTTGTGTTGTGTTCCTAATAAAAATGCGATGTTAAATCAATTTCCTCTTTCATAATGCTTCCTTTTGAAATAAACATAACACTTTGCATATTGCGAAAAATTTGTAAGGTCCTTAAATTTTTTTGTAGGTCCTTAAAAAGTCCTTAGAAAATCCTTATTTTTGGTTTTGCCAAAAGCGTACGAACCCTGTTATTGAAAGTTAAAACGAAAATATTAAACCAATTTATGTATTTAATTCAAAACTATAGCTTTTTGTTTGATATATGACCATTTTACCCCATTGATCCGATATCCATATATATATACTATATAGCCGTCATTAATTTCTCTATAGCCGTTGTTTATTTGGTAAGAAATTCACAATGAAACCTTTAAGCTGTGTCACAAAACCTGTCAAGTCTTTTTACTGCTTTCGCCTTATTGTACTCTAATTTCCAATTTGTTTCGCAGTATTTCGAATAAACGGAAGTACGAAACTAAGGTTAAGTTATCTTGGTCAAAAATAAATTTTCATAGAATTTAATGGAATGGCGGTTTTCCCCGCTGCAGAATATGCAGGAGAACTTTCTTAATGCAATTGTGGGTTTTTAATCATGTTGCAGAAACTGCAAGAAAAGGAACAAAATATAATATGGCATTATCTGATAAAAAGTTAACTTGTGATTAAATACGCTAACTTGCGTTTTACAGAACACTTCTTAACTTGGGTTATACAAAACAGCAATAAATAACATTCTTACTCCATTGAATTTCGTCGGTGCGACAGATTGTTATGTAACGATCAAGCAAAAACCGCTTATCACCTGAAATAGCAACTTAAGTTTTTTCCCCACTGGATGTTGCCCTCTAAACCTTGTTACACTCTCACATCCAACCTGAACACAGTGCGCTGATATTGTTCTTCTTCGTGCTCTCAAATTTGGCTTTAAACACTGTTCTAGAGTTTGTTAACGACCATTTCGGGGATGTTTATAAATGACGTCACGCTTTTTTCCCATATATTTGACCCCCCTCCCCCCCTTTGTCACAGTATGTCACACTTCAGCGGAACCCCCTCCCCCCTTGTCACGCGTAACGCTACGTTGCATAATGCCTGATGTCACACTCCTTGTTACCCCCTCCCCTCCCCTTGTCACACTTTGTCACAATTTCACGAGACCCCCTCACCCCCTCGAAGCATGACATCATTTACGAATGACCCCTTCAGGTCACATAAATATTAGAGTTCAGTTGCTATTCTCAAGGATATGCCTCAAACTCTCGTCTAATATGACAAATAGAACAAGACAGCACAACAGATTTTAATATACAAAGAAGGAAATACACCCAGGGGAAAGTGGCAATCAAACCCACGCCTCTTTCACTCCGCGCAGGGAGGCACCGGAATCAGTGGATTAGACCGCTCAGCCACTGAGGCCTGTGTTCTGTTCAAGAGCCATGAGGAAGAAAAACTGGAGGATTTGCATATCAAACTTGTTCTTCAATTTCGAAATGGAGTGGACGTTATCTTTTAGATACCCGAAGGTAACATCAACATTTCATTTACATTGAGCACTTCTTATTAGAAATGGATTTCATTTTCCACCAGTATATATTTATTTTTCTTCGTCGACATAAAAAGTTCCTTTTAAATTAAAAAACATTAAAAGTGCTCAATAAACGAAACAAATGCCGGCAGGGTGGCGTAATGGTAAGGTCCCTATTCTCCTCTAACCTCCTTCCCTGTTGGCACTATTCCTTAGGGATGCCCTGCATCCGGGGGCGAGGCAGTGGGGTAGTGAAGTCCACGGATTTTACATGCACAAATTCCCAAGTGTACATGATGGGTCTTCAGCGGGTATCGAACACGCGATCTTCCAGGTGAAAGTCTGACATCCTAACCACTTGGCTACCACGGCCTCAATGGTAAGGCACTGGCCTCGTACGACCAAGTTCGCAGGATCTAACCTGACCCAAGTGAGTGGATTTTCAAGATGCAGAAAAATCCTCAGCGCCCATGGCGTATGATTATGCGGCATGTTCAAGATACTTTGAGTATCTGTTTGGTTTGGCTACTCTTGGCTAAAGTACAATTCCTAGTGCAGTTTCGCATCACTTAGAGCTCAGGTGCCGCCATCTTGGAGGAAACTGAGCGTGAAGTGGTAATGGCTATCTGCCGATAGTGGTGCTACTTGAAAGAATGAATGCCGGTTTCTTGGGAATGCACTGGGTGTGCAAAAAATAGTTACCATACGCAGCTCCAAAGAAAAAAAAAATAAACAGAAATAACTTCACACACATATCAGTTAAAACAGGAAGTAAAGTAGGAAGGAAAATGAGTACGTGTGTATTGGAGGTTATTAAATAAAGTATGTTACTGGTTATTCATTTTCAGTCTGGTACTTGTGAATTCTGATTAGTTCAAAATATAAGTACTTGGCTTGTAAATCAGCGACCGACCATTGTGCGCTTATCTGGTTAAAGAGGCCGAATATGAAGTGCCGCTAAGGATTGTTGGGAAATCTACGTTAAAACCAACGTATGAAATAGCAATCGTATGGTATCCCAGCTGTTTCAACTGATTTAACTTAATGTAAAAGATGATGATGAAGCAAAACGAGGATTTAGAAGCTGGGAAGACTCCGAAAGCTCATAGCATAAAATAGCGATGTTCTTGTATTCTCCCCCTCTTTACAAATTTTTGCCATTATTTAAATATTTAATCTCAAAACAGCTGGACTTTATTGTGTTACTAACAAAACCATATTCCTCTTCTCTATTTCCGGTCCGAAATTGAATCTTAATCTTCTATTTCGTCTTTGGAAGTCATTCCTCCAATCTGAAGTAAAACTTATTCTAACGTCAATTCGCATTCCCAGCAGCTGCAGGAAGGAAAAAAGAAGACAAAACAAAGCAAGAGGTATCTAAGAGAACAAAGCGCTAGAGCTATTATATTATCACAAAAATTAAATAAATAAATCCGCCCATACTAGTCATAAAAAAAACGAGCCTGATAATCTTATTCGTCGCTATGCAAGGATGAAAATGTGCCTCTCAACTGCATAATCGTGGATCATAAAAAAAAGAAATTCTTTGTTAAATGTACGTGTTCGAACTCAGCTTGCCAAAGATTTACTCGTTCGTTTTGAACGAGATGAAATCGGCGATAAAGCGTTATGCTTTCGCCACAGGTCATATAAAATGGATAATTTTGATGAACAAGTCCATTTCAAATTCAGTCCCCATGGGATCAAGTGGATTAATCGCGTTTGGAACTTTTCAAAGAAATTTTAAACTACCAAGTAGGACTTCTAATTTCTCTCGCGGGAGCTAACAACATCATCTTGCTGTGAGTAAAAAAAAAACAATGTTTTTCTTCGAAAAAATATATTTTATGGAAATAATTGCATCAAGAAATGTTACCATATGATATTCAAAATGAATATAAGACTTCCATTTTGACCGCCCAGACTCTATTCAATGTAAAAAATATCTCTTCGAAAATTTTGGCTTGCATTCTAATTAATTCTCCTGTAATTTACCAAAAAATACATTGCGCATTGGAAGAAAGTTGAAAAATCGAACAATTTTTCAAATAAAATGCAATTTTGAGCATGTATCAAAAATTTTCAGTTCAATAATTTTGTGTTGTATAATTTAAAATTTTAAAGTAGCCTGATTTATACGAATTTGTGTCAAAACTTTTAGGGAATGTTAGTTCCATACTATTTTCTGTAGAAATAAAAACGTATTTTTACATTTATAATACTAACTATGAATTAATATGTAACTTTTAAAAAAATCATTCTCATTTTGAGGTATTTTATGGTAACGGCCACTGTTATAGTTTTATATTCAGTTATAGGCAAATCGGTTAAAATTAAACAATGTATTTTGTACATTTTCATTTCATGTGCAGTAGTTTTTAATCGAATTCACCTTAAGTGATCCATATACTGAGCTCTCTGTATGGTAACACAAACTGAAATTTAATGTATATTTTCGTCATTCGCATCCAAAAAATGTTATTCCAAAAAAGAAAATAAAATAGGAGAGATAAATGAAGAATAAAGCCGCTAAAATGTTGAAATTTTAATTTTGAATTACACTTATATACAACATTGAAACCATGGCATCTGACTAGATCATAGAGCTATTATTATTATTATTATTAAAATTAAAATTAATATTAAAGAAATTGGCAGTCCATGGACATGACTATCGTTTTACAGACATGATGAATAATAAGTCACTGAACATAAAACGACATGAAATCAGTTGTTAACATTTTTATACAGATCAAAAAGTAAAATACAACTTATATTATGCACAAATTTTGCAGGAGATTTCAGACACGTTTTTGAGGCCGCAAGGAGCGCCCTTTTCAATACTAAGAATCTCACTTCTTCTGCACTGAAAGAAGGGTTTCTTGAGGCTTCGAAACTCGTGCCTGTACTCTTGTACAAAATTTGTGCATAATATGAGTTGTATTTTGCTTTTTGACAAAAGAGCATATTTATGGACTGATATAAACAAAATATATAATTGAAATAAACCGATATTGAATGGTATGCGTCAGGAGTGTGAAAGTTGCTTTAATTATACTTAAAACCTTAAATTAAAAAAAAAAAAAACATTTCCAACATGATGGAGTTACGCAAAAAGTTAGGGCAGTTCAGAGAGGGCTGGAGGCTGTAGAATATTTCCCTCCCCTTCAGTTTCAGGTCCAAAATGGGAGGTGGCATAGCTGTGGGGGCGCCATCTGGTATCATCCGATAACAGTGTGTTAGCGTATGTGCTGATAGCCTATCGGTGACCCTTTTTTCAAAGCCAGCAATTTCAATGGCTTTGAATAGGGTGAATGCCGACGAGGGAAGCGCCTTCACATTGGAAACAACAACAACAACATTCACCCACCCATTACAAGAGAGCCACAGCTCAAAACAGAGTTGTTTTCCAGCAGAGCATAAGAAAAATAAATAACCAGAATTTTAAAATATTGTTTTCATTTTAAATCACGTTAATCTGAGGTTAAATTAGAGTTTGGATTATGTAATCTTACGTGGGAGTTATTATGTTTAAATATTATTACAAATTTGTTCAATTATTACGGAGGTATAGTTTCAGTTCTAGTAATTACTGGAATTGTATTGAATAGCTTGAAAAGTAATGAAATAAAAAGCTCAGCAAACCATACCAATTCTAAACTTATTACCATTTAAATTATTTTTTTAGTTGTGGCCCTGTTGCATTAAGGGTGGTCAACTGGGAATGAGACAGGCACTATCATATGTATATGTATGCAATATTTAATAGCTATAAAATTGTTACATTATACTTCAAAAAATGGTACCGTCAAGTGCGCCAACTTTGTGACACAACGTCACAAGGACTGCCTAACGGCTGTTGAATTGTAACTAGAGCTTCGAAAAATTTTGAGAGTTGTAAAAAAAGTGTCGAAACTGTATTTACATCTCGGCATCCAGTTGGTAGTCCAAGTGTCTAAAAGGACGTTGTGGCACAAAGTTGGCGTACTTGACGGTATTTTTCCTTAAATCTTTACTAAGGGTTGAACATTAAAATGTTACTGTAAATAAAATACAGTCAACTCAAGTGAAAAACAAATAATAATAATAAAATAAATAAATAATTAAATGAAAAAAAATTAGTAAATTGTCTGGAATGCAATCGAATATATATAAATATACATATAGCTCGTTCATACAACTGGAGTATACCTAGCATTTTCAAATTTTTAACTACTGGTGTATGGGTTCTATCTAAAATCCATTGTTGAATTTATGATAACTAACTTGTTTGGTTATACATCAATGTAGAAGTTTCAAAAGATACATTCATTCAACCACATCAGTATAATATTGCACTTTATATTTTTATTACCTTTTCTAAATGCATAAGTGCCTCTATCAATACAATGGGAGAAACGTTTATATGTCTGATGAAAAATTTATCCTTCCATGAATGAAATTTTAAGAGTGTTCATCAAATCCACGTGGCTCTTTGTATTCCTATCTGAAGTTCGTATTCATAACGGTTTAATTCAAAGATTGTAGTCGCTTTCGGTTATCAATTGATTCGCCACGTGCCTTTATTTTTGCTACAATGTAGATAGATGATAGTAGTAAAGCGTCCTCTTTTTTTTAAACTTGTGATTTAAAAATGTCGATTTCCCTGTAAGCATTAGGCCGTAGGCCATCTATAACCTGGGAAAAGAGTTTTTATGGGACAAACATCTTTTCTCCGGAACAATACATTGAAGTACTTATCATATCGTCAAAATTAAAAAAGAAGGTCTTCCAAAGCTAAACGCAACTTATTTTTGTCTGTACCAAAAAAAAAAAAAAAGGGGGAAAAATTGTAGGTACTACGTATACAAACATAAGTACTAGCAGTCAAAAAAAAAAAAAAAAAAAAGAAAGGAAAAAATGGAATTTCAATTCATCTTTAGTTTGAGTACTTTGATAAAATTATATTTGCCATCTGTGTATAACAACAGGCAATGCCATGAAATGTCCATATCCATTAGAGAGCTTTGAAAATTTACCAGAATTCTATAAAATGACAGGGCATTTTGTAGAATATATAGCTGTTTCGTAGCAGTTAACACACGGATTAAAGTTTGTAAATCGTGTGTAATTGTTTTATTCCATGTCCTTAAGAATTTATTACGTCATTATCTTTAATAACATTTCCGCAATGGTGGAGTTCTGGAAAAATGAAGGGGGACGCTAACATACTCGAACATAAGTTATTGAAATCAAAATCTACGGGGGTATTAAGATTAAAAAAAAAAGTTTGGGGCGCTCGAGTTAAAATAAAAAAAAGTTGGGGATGCTGTCTTCCTGCATAGTAGATTTTAGAAATTTTTTATCTGCTAGTTGTTTTCCTTATATATCCTCTTCAGACCCCAGAACTAAGCGCAAACAATTTTGACGCAATTTTTTGGTTCTCTAATTTAAAAAATGAATACAAAACCAAAAAACTTAAATTTTTTTTAAATTTTAATTACTAATTAGTTTAAATTATAGTTAATGCCCAATTTAAATATTTTCCATGTTTAAAACGAAGTAAACTATTTGTTGATTAATTTCAAAAACAATTGCGTGTTTTAGCTTCCAAATTGCACAAACAGTAGTTAACAAACAGTATTTTAAAATGTACCCTATTGGGTACACTTGGAAATGAAGAGGTTAAATTAGTATCTGGGGTTTTAACAAAGTTAAACGTGATTTACATATACCGCAATCCACGGATTGCAAGGTGCACCTTAATTTTGAGCATTTTTTTTTTCTGAAAAAAAAAAAAACTTTAAGCATTCATCATTAGATTTCAAAATTTCAAACCTAGACTAAAAAAAAAAAAATCTTTATATTTATAAAACAGAACTGATCTTTGAAATCTCAGAAAATGGTCGTCTGTCCTTCCTTCTTCTTCACTTTGACATTAAAAAAAAAATGTCGGAAATTTTCATTTGAAATATTTTAAGTATACGATGCGCTTTACGTTATTTAACATTCTTGTGCGGTTGCCTATTTAAAATTTAAATCTTAAATTAGTTTCAGTTAAATTTTACATTTAACAAACCATTTGGAAATAAAAGTGACATTCTCTAGATTGTTATTCTTTGTGGTACCGTAACGGAAATAGGTATTAAAAGATTATCATCTTTAGAGCAAAGAGCAATCTATAGACAAGCCATGTTTTTCAGTAAATCTAATTTCCGTATGGGTTAGAGCAGTAAAAGGAAATTGATGTAACATGTGTATCAACAAATGCTACTCATTATTGTAGTGAAAAGAGCCTAATGCTTTCATGTTTAATTCTTAAGAAACAATTTTTAGAACTGATGTGAATTTCAGCTTTTGTTTTAAAAATAGGCGATTTTTTAGAAAAATATTTATTTACACGGTAAAACATTCGGTTAAATTTTCTTTTGTTCCGTTTTAGATTTTGAATTATTTCTATGAAAATGGCAGCCTTGACCTCGCCTCCAAAAGAAATATGAGAAATTTCAGCTGACTTCAGATTCGAAGGCATTTGTTAATTTTTTGAGTCACATGATGCAGTAAATTCCGCTAGGGGACCATCCATAAATGATGTCACGCTTTTCCCCCATATATTTGACCCCCTCCTCCTCTGTCTCAGTATGTTGCGTAGCATGATGTCCCACTTCTTGTTACCCCTCCCCTCTTCACAATTTCACGAACCCCCCCTCAAAGCGTGACATCATTTATGAATGATCCCTAGCATGTAATGGACAGCTTTTTAAAATTCGAAATGGGTCCTATTCCTTCTTTTCCTTCATTTTGAAATTCAATTTTAAATCCTACATGGCTAAAAGAATGTAAGAAAGTAAATCATAATGCTTTTAATTTTAACAATTGAAAAAATTTAAACACAGCATTTCGCTATTTTTTACTTTCAAACAATGGGTCATTAATATTTATTAAATTAAGCAGTGTTACAGGGGAATCTTTATTTCTTTAAAAGTGGAAAAAATATCGCCGGATAAACTATCCTCTAAAAATGAAGAATTCTTTCGTTTATTTATAAAAAAGATTATTAATTACTAACAGATTAACAAACCTGAGGTTTGGCAGTAAAGTTACGTGTTATGGACGAGATATCTCGTCAAGAACCGCGGGGTGGTTAAGCTATCGCATACGACCATGGAAATACACCTTCCTCGGCGGTAACAGAAACCACACATCTGACTTGGAAAGGAAATAAAAGGAAAAGTATTTGGTTAATATTTTTGTAGCTCGTGAATAAAATACTGTATAGCAACAGTGGGGGCGGAACGATTCTGTTGTCACTTTACGAAAGGCGCAAATCAATTTTTCTTCCAGCTCGATAGAAGGAAAAAAACAGTATTCTGCATAAAGTGAAGAGATTGTTTCTTCGTTTTATTTCATTTTAAAATACTTGAAGATTCATTACTCCAGAATTAATGGCATGGCCCCTGCATTTATTATGGGATCCCCTTGCCAGATCATGCCATGGGCCCCCTTTCATTTTTGTCAATAGGAATGCAAAAATAAGTTTTAATTTAGTTTTTTTAAAACCTAGATTCCTCTGTTTCTGTAATACCACTTAGCACTCTATGTGGGGACGATGAAAATGGAAATATTTTCTTCAAACTTAGATGTCGTGATAGATAAAAAAATATGCAGAGTTTTCGCGTGCAATTTCTTGTATTTCTCTGAAGGATCTAATGGCAAAAGGTATTATAAGTGAAGGTTTACCTTTGTTAGAATAGCGTTGTAGATATGGCGCAATACCCCATTTAACAGTTCAGAAGTTGGTTAAATTTTTAAAATCCTTCACGTTTTTGGCAGAACTTTAAATTGACAATATCGCTTGATTCATTTTAAGACATAATTTTTTTTTTTTTAATCAGTGTTTCAGAAGTTATTCAAAATTAATGAAGAGTAAAATAAAAAGAGACTGATTTCAAATCGACCCACAGATCATTCACACCATGGAAAGCTTCACTTTTTTGTAGGACAGATTGTTTTGCAGCCAATTTTCTTCTCTATTTCAAGTGAAGCTTTTTAAAAAATTCTTGGCTACCTCGGAAAAAAAAAATATCCAAGAAATGTCTGCAGTAAGAATGTGAATGTAATATATTCAAATATTTTGAACTTTTGAAAAGCGAGATGATATAAATGCCGTAAAATACACATTTTATGTCGAGGAAATTTCCGACCTCGACTTTTTCCCAACGTTTGCCGACATTCGGTTCATCTCCGCAACGTAAAAATGCTCGTCATGCCAGTTATTACCCATTTGTCAATTTGTCAGTGCCCAAGACATGAATTCTCTTTGTTCTTCTCGTAGAGTATTTCATTGATGAGATATCCTATTCAAATTCCGCTTTGAAGCCGTAAAGGAAGAAAAAGCCGATTTTATCTGCCTCGTCGACCATCCCCAGACTGATCATTAATAATTATTCTCCGCTGAACAATTGTTCGAGTTTACTCCGCTACTACAACATTTTGTACCATGACTGGATACTCGCTCAGTTTCTCTCTATGAGAATCCAGTGAATCAGGAAGCACAGGTTTGTCTTTTAAACTAATGTCTTTTGTATTCTCTGAAATTGTTATTAATCCTTCTATTTAAGCTTATGTAAATTATAAAAAGAATGAAAATTTCTGGCATTTATATATTTTTTTAACCAGCATCAACGAAGCTGCTAATTTGAGAGGGCGAGAGGGTAAGAAAAGGTCAGGGCTGTTTACGAAAAATATCTATTTCGCGATAAAAAATCACTGGAAATGAGTGTTGCATTTATTAAGTAATAGTAATAATTAAAAATAAATAAATAAATAAAACTTGTTAATAAGCTTTTTTCCGAAAAAACGTTTTTGTTAATAGAAACACTTACACTAACAAGAAGTTCCGTCTAGAACTATACGAGCCTACTTTCCCGTATACACCAGCTTCAAATTTATAATCTAGCTCTCTCTCTCTTTCTCGTTTAGCTTTAGTTCTTAATTGCTTCAAATATACCTTTTTCAACGGTTAATACATATTCATTCAATCATTCATTTATTAAGTCATTCATGTATTTATTCACTCATTTATTCATTCATTATTTTGTTTATTCATTTAATCTTTCATTAATTCAAAAATATTCTTTAAAATCCCGATCAAAAAATTTCATAAGAAAATAGGCTCGTTAGTTCTGGATGAACTTTCTATTTGTACATGTTCTACGTCATAAGAGCTTTCCGATAAAGTTTGTTCCAAGCAAATCGGCCCGTTAGATCAGGATTTATGTAGGATTGAAATTTCCCCGTAGGCACTATGTTAATTTTTTTTTTGAACTGTTCAAAAATGAACAAAAATTGTTCAAATCAATATTTCACGCCAAGAACTTCTTCCAGTGAGCTTGTTCATTGGAACTTGGATCTTGTACCCAGAGTTTACATAATTTGCTTCATTTTCGCCCATAGGCGCTAATGTTAAAAATTTTTGAACTGTTCAAAATTGAACAAAAAATTGTTCAAATCAAAAAGTAAAATATAGAAATGACATGTCCTCGCCGAGATCTTTCGAATGCAAAAAGAATTTTTGGAATCGGACTATTCGTTCAAAAGTTATTAGGGGGGGACAGACCGACAGACACACATTTTCCCCATCTCAAAACCCTACTTTCAAATTTCTTATTTTTCAATCTTCATTTAATTACTTAATTTATTTTTGACTTTTTTTTATTTCTAACGATATTTTCACGATACATTAAGCCTTCTTTCATGCTTTATCATTATTTTTTTTACTTTTACGGGAAAGTAGGCCAAAAACCAGTCATTTTTTACATGAAGTAATAAAATAAATAAATAAAACTTGTTAATAAGCTTTTTTTCGAAAAAACTTTTTTGTTAATAGAAACACGTACACTAAAAACCAGTCATTTTTTACATGAAGTATATTTTTCAGAAAACGTTTCTTTTGACCTGGATTCAGATTTTTTTTCTTTCGTTTCGTAAGAATATTTCGTAATTTCGCAGAAAATGTCTTTGATGCATCAAGATGTTTGCTGTATGCATTTTATAAACATATCGACTTTCAGTATGTCATCATATATTATTTACAATAGCGGTACTGTTAGTAGAATTTCAATTGTATTTCTTTAAAGAAATTAGAATGAACAATGTATTTTTTATTGCTTTCATTATTTTCAGTTCCCCTTTGTAACCTACTAGTGTGCATTAGTAGATATAAGTATTAATTTAGACATTTAGGTATTTAAGGTGATTGTTCTTCTACTAATAAATGTTAAATACTTTGTGTTATCTGTTTTTACGAAAGAGAATTTTATGAAGGACTTGTTTTTGTGATATATACTATGTGAATGGTTTGTTTTGGCTATTGAGACTTTGTGAAGTATCCTTTTTTGAATTGTTGAACTTTCAAAAGAATCCGTTTTTCTTATAAAAACTTTATAAAGTTCATTTTGGAGTTCAAAATCGTTCTTAAACATACTCAGGAAATGCTTTTTCTCTCTCCAATTATTGTTTAAAAAATTCCTTTTATTAACTAATTTAGGAGTACTTCTGAAGTGAAAACCAGATATTCTCCCGGTTTGGCACTCTGGTAAATGTTCTGAATTAGACATTACGTTACATGCTAGTACACGTTTCTGACATAAACACATATAAAGTCATAATCCTTGCAATTGATAAATTTTTCAAGCTTTGATTACATACGTAAGTGACACTATAAATCCGTAGAATTATAATGATTACTTAAAAATCACCAAATATGAGCTGCGAAATCTATAAATTGATTCAGAGCAAATTGAATAAAATAAATAAATAAGAGAGAGGAAATCGGTTGCAAAATGAATAAATAAATCAAAAAAGCCAGAAGCATATAAAACATGATTGGGCCTCGAAATTATCTCTGTGTGATCATCCATGTCCCATACTATTAAGCACTAACCAAAATCTCCTTATATAATACAGTAAACGCTTTTTATAACGACCACACAATATAAAGACCATTCCATTATAACGACCAATGGTAAAAAGTTCCTACTTTATCCCTATGAACTATGTAAATTTGCTTTCGGTATAGCGAACTTTCTGAATTGTCTAATCCAATACAGCGACCGTACCAGGTGTCATGTCAGTTTAGAAGTTCTGCTTCCAAAAATGTGAATGTAATTTTTCCCCCCTATATTTTCTACTTTAAAATCTGTTTAATATTTTGCAGTGATATTTAAAAAAAAAAAAAAAATCCAATGATAAAAAATAATTTAGTTGGAATCTTTTAAAAACTACCAACTTTTATGGAAATACTGAATATGCATGATGCATGTATATTTTTTAAAGAAAATTCCACCTCTTATAGCGACCACTCGTTATAAAGACCTTTTCCTCTGGGACGCAGATGGCCCTTATAGCGAGCGTCGACTGTAAATACATTATAAAGGAACTGGAATTGTATCCAATGTCTCGTAACTACTACTCCCCCCCCCCCCCGAAAAAAAAAGCTGGTGATTTAAGTCTAACACCAGTATGATGAGTGTTTCCCTGTAGAACAATATGCGTTCGCCATTATTGATGTCATCACTGAGTTATAATAGTTCACTGTGCATATCAGTGGCGCAGATAGATTTTTTAAAACTTTCCCGCTCACTTTCCATAAACACTGAGTTCGCTGCGTTCTTCATCAGTTTGAAAGCGCGTTTCGTTAGAGACCTTTTGAAAACGTGAATGATACAGTATTTAAATTAACATAAGTTGATGAAGTTAGATTGTTGTGTCTCTTAAGACATTAAACACAAAACAAATAAACTATCACTTAACGGCCAATTTTAGTAAACTATTATACGAAAACCATATAAGGTATAATGCGTAAGAAGTACCAATTTTAGCAAGTTTTTAAAGCAGAATGTTTGCTCTATTTGTTATTTTTAGGCCAAACACCAAAGGCAACAGGATTTTGTGTCTGTCGTAATAGACTGTCACTATGTTCATCAAACTAACAGCGATGACGTATATCTTCCATAGCGCAATCAATAAATCACGGTCGTCTGAGTAACAGCCGTGTTTATTGACGCAATGAAAACGGCAATCTGTCAATACGAGGGCGTGACTATTCAATTATGTAGAACCAATGAAGAGTCCTGAAAGGTTTCGACATTGTTGCGCTTGGTGTGAATTCATACATACGCTAACATAATTTGCTTACGCTTAGATTTGCAAACTCTGATCATATAAAACAGTGCTTTCAAGCCGCATGAGGATTTCTTACAAAGATTGCGCATTTTCTTTTCATGAACGAGTTATAGGCTTTTTAAAAATAAATTAATGGCTTATCTATATCTAGAGCCTACTTTCCTTATATTTCTGAATATGGCTTAAAGTTATCATTTTTATACAATGTCATTTTCCACAGAAATTTTCACGCATTAAAATACCTTATCCTGTTTATTTCAAAATCGCAAAATAATGAATTATTTCTCAGTAACTTTTCTGTCTGTATTGAAAGAGCTATTTGTTAACATTACGTTTCCACTTTTAATTTTTATGAAACATTATTAGGCAACGTTTTACTCTCCACACGATCACTGTGACCGTTGCAGCACTACACTCAACACCCGTTGCTTTCACAAGCGTCAGGTTTGAATATTCAGCTTCGTAAAGTATGTTAGGATTTCAAATAGACTGAGCTATAAATGTAATTGAGCGATGCAGGAAGATGAAAGAACGAGTGTGCATCGATCGGAATCAGAACTGAGTAAGTTGACGGTGGTTATTCTTTAAGATGAATGGAAAAGGCGCGTTAGGAAACATAAAAATAAGTATGGACCTGCTAAGTTTAATGAAATAATTTGTTTTGTTGTGCATTATAACCTATGACATGAGTTGTACGCAATCAAATGGTAAGCCTTTTTAAAAATATATATTTTAATTTGTTTGAAAATTTCCTCAAGAGGTGATCGCCAAACTTGGCGCTCAATCTATATTGCCGAACTTGCAAATTCTCAAGTCATAAATTTTTAGTTTAAGAAGCGTGATACTGATCATATTGTGTTAGATCATGTATAAGTTATATCAATTTGTAAGATATTTTCAGAGCTTTCTTAATGTTACGTCAAATTTGTATCTCGTCAGCACTAAGGCAAAGAATTTATTGTAGGGAAGTAAATTAAGTTGGAATGCGTATATGTTATTTTCAAAATTTTGATCTATAGCTCTAACAAATAGAGAAGGGTACATATCAATTTATCTTTTTTGGATGCTTTATTTTCCAGCACATTTTCGTTAAAACCACGGGACTAATTTTACCCCATAATATTGGCACATTTTATGATTACTTCTTTTCATACTTCTCTCTTGATTGTAGCTGCCCCCGAAATTCAATCGTCAAATCCAGATATATCGCCAAGATGTAGTGAAATTTCGCCAAAACAGGAAACATGTGAGTGTTATTGTTATATGCATTTTTGTGTCATCGCCAATGCATGAAATTTGGAATTCTATCGAATACCGGATTTTCATAATAAGAATTCTATAGAACGCCGGCTAGTGCCTCATTTAGAATGGCATACATTACCGATAAAATAAACATTAATATGGAACCATGCATTGGGGCGACATTGACGGATTGATTTGACGCATTAAATACTAAGTGTTTAAGAATATAAATAGATAAATATGAAGACGTGGCAAAAAATTAGTACCTTTGTGTACCTTTCACTGCCAATGAGCCGCTTACAGATGCAATATATATTTTTAAATTTCACTGAGATTAGAAAAATTGTTTAAAAAAATCCATAACAGAATGGAAGTACCGTATGCTGCCCCCGAACAACATCCATAGGTTTCCTTGAAAATATGTATTGGTAAATTGGAGAGCGGGTCTTGATCGAGGATTTAATATTGTGGAACCATATGATTCTTGCTACTTATATCGGGATGGGCACATTGTTTACTCAATTTTCAAAGCATCTCAATTTGCTACTACTTTTGTATGTTCAAAAATTTTTTTCTTCGTTTTTTGAGTCACTTTGGAGTGGTTCTATGTGGTTCTTTCAACAATGTAGAAATTAAGTAAAACTGGGGACAACATTAAAAAACAAATACTTTTTTCTTTTATTTGTACACCTAAAAAAAGGTGACGATCTTATTCGGCACCAGTAGTATTTGGGATTATATAGTATTTATTATAACATAAATTCATTTTTAAAAAATCACGTAATACAAAAGCAATTATTCCTAGTTAAAATAAAAATACTAATTTAGTTTAACCTTACACTGCGCCGTGTTGTTTTGAAACAACACCTCTATTTTTCGTTCACTAAGCTCTTGTTTTGTATATTTTTTTTACATGTGGCGCATGTTTTCGTTTTATTTTGTATGTAAGGCTCATCTTTTTTCCCAAAATCGTAAGATATGTTGATTTTGTAAAAAGCAATAACTTCTTAATTTTTTTCCTACAAATTTGAAACAACAAGTTTATTTTAAAAAATAGTCTCTAACTGCTTATAGTTTCAAAATAAAATAAATATAAGTTGTCCGAAAAATTTCGGGGAAAAGATATATTTGGGCGCCTTTTTTACTTGTTGTTTTAAAACAACAATGCGCATTCAGGAGTACTTTTTATGCTCCTGCCTTATTCGCAGTATAAACAAGAATAGGTGTCACTGGTTGTTCTATTTCACTTTATTTACTATCTTTTAGAAGATTACTGTTATAAATATAACAAATTAGCGTAAAGTGGTCGATTAAATTATTATTTAGGAATTTTGTTTAAAATCAATTCGCGCTCAACCAAAGAAGAAACGAACATTACCGCATAGACCCCCTACAGATTTTGGGTTTCTTGTTTAAAATCTTTTATTTAAATTATTAAACTTCATTGGTAATTAAAATAAAAATTTGCACATTTGCACATGATGTAACTAATAATTATTATTTATATGTGCAAATTTTTACTTAAATTTTTAAAAAACTTATTAATAATGTTAAAATAAAATATTTTAGCAAATTTTACTATTTTATGATTAAAATGCATACCTATTTATTATTGATTTTGTTTCATTTATTAAAATGATTACGTAAAAAAATTATTATTGTTACCCCTAAATGCGCAGTGTTGTTTTTAAACAACATGTCAAATTTTCTCGAATTCTATTTTTCCGAATTAAATAAGAATTTTTTTTAGTATTTTTTCCTCTTATAACTAGCACAAACAAACACACACACAAAAAAAAAAAAAAAAAAAAATTGCGCAGTGTAGGGTTAAATAAATAAATGCAGATGGTAGTTGGTTGTTTCTTGTCTCCCATGTTATTATGATGTTGAAATACTTTTTTCAATTTTCTTTTAATGATAATTTCAGGTTAGGAATATTTTTGCTACTTTTCTTTTTTCTATTCCTCGTTAAAATGCAAAATGTTAAACACATATATTATAAAATCTTTAGCATACTTTAGGATTTAGTTTCATTATAGAACTCATTATTTTGTACGTTTTTGGAATTTGACTCTGTTTTTTCTACCTCAAATATATTGAGCGAAATAAAGAGCGTTGGTATTTTTTGAGGCAGATTGTCGCTTACGTTTATGCGTTTTTTCATTGCAATTCCAGATTGTTCGTAACCATTGTAGTAATAATAATAATAATAAATTTTTTTATTCATCTTCGAACGAGCAGTAATACGGCGGCCTTATAGAGAAGACAAGAGCATAAAAGAAAAAATCAAAAGCTTCAATAACAGTTAAAAATTCTAATAAGAGCTTACGAAACGTCTTACCATTAAAAATATCACAATTAGAAGAGTATTTGTTATATAATTCGTAAAACTTATACTGTACATGAATTATCAACGCATTTATATGAATTTGTTTCAGAGGAAATACAAGTATTATGATCCCGATATAATGTTAAAATACTTCGTTTATACGACCCAAATTTAGGTAATGCGTCGTCTTTATTCTCCTTCTAAAATTCCCAAATATGCTTCCTCACTCGTTTTTTCTGTTTCCATCTCCCTAATGTGAGGAAACTTATCCCAGATAGTAGATTAGAGATGCAAAGTGTAGTAGGTTTTAGAATGGACAATGCGAGGTCAATCAAAAGTCATTTCTTAAATGTGACTAACTTGGTTTGATTAATAAGCTATTTCTTCTCCAAGTTTTGTATCCTGTGTTTGAGCACTAGCAGTTTTTATCTTTCTGTTCTGTTTGCTTCTTAAAAACCTAAAATGTCTTGGTAGTACAAAGCACTCTCATTGAAAGATAAAACTAAAATTTGACAAGAGTACAGGATTAACAAAACAAAACAAAATCGCCAGAAACAGTTGAACATTCCAGTTTCCTCTTTAAAAAACATTGTCCATAATTGGAGGGGAGGAAAAAAAAAAATAGAGGACAGGTCCAGGGCTTGCGGAAACTTTTATTTTTTTTGTAGTTTTCACTAAAATAATAATAATGATATCCTAGAAAACTATCCCAGAGCTATCCTAAAAAACTAAAAATATTACGTTGTGTTAAATTTGTAGTAGTAGGATTAAAATTGTAATAATCAATAACTTATTAAGATTTTGATTATACGTCTTTTCACTTAAGCATCATTTTATATTGTCGTGCAAACGATGCTTTACTGCAATTGGTTTCGCGAAAAACTTACGACATATATATCTTTGAAAGGGGGGTAGCTAAACATTTTTGAGTGCAAGGATTACGTTTGCTGCCACATAACTTTATATTACCAATAGAACATTTGTATCCAGTGGTACACCCAGGATTTTGCTCTGGGGGTGGGCCAAGGCCAGAATGAGTAATAAACCATATATTGATTTTTTCGGATACCGGATATCTGGTGCCTTTTGTGTGACGTAGCCGCATCGGATATCCGGCTGTGGTGTTTGAAACTTGTAAATTCTATACGTGTTTTAAAACATCCGAATGCTTCCAAATGCGTGGTAAGTTCTTAATTTACATATATTTTCGAAAGATGCTAATTAATTAAGTTATAAAACTCAAATTTGAAGTGTCGGATAGCCGGGTCTTTCGTGCAGTGGCCAGATGGGGTTTCGGATATTTAAGAAAATCTGTTGGATATTGGATATCCGATAACTTCTGGGGGGAGAGGGGATGGACCGGTCCCGTTGATATCTCCTCTTCGGTGCGCCCCTGATTGGGTCCTTATTTAGCACTATCAATTGTATGAAATGCTCATAAAAATCATTATTATAACATTTTCTGTGTGTTTTTTTTTAAAATCAGTTTTAATAGTGTACTTAATTTTCTCGTTTAATACTTAAAGTGGGCAACAGATTGAGAACTATCGCGTCAAATCCTTAGTCCTTACTGCTCCCTGCTCCGAGAAGACTGAAGCATTCTTCTCGGTTTCCTTCTTCAAATGATAGCAAGATCGTTTGCATCCATCGGATTTGTCAAGTATAAACGTATTTTCATCAGAAAACATAATTTGTTTCTATTCATCTCTTCGTGACACAACATTTTTGCGCATTTCAATCTTCCTTCTTCTGGATGACATTTCAATATGTGTAGTGCTTTCTTCGTTTTTGTAAATTTTGTTTTAGTATTTAATTTAAGACTCTTCCGAATTGACAGGGAAGTATTTTGCTGTGAAATATTGAAATTTAACGAGTTGGAAAATATTTTCAATTGCTAATTGCAAAACGTGTCGATCATCCCGCACTTGCCAAAATCTTCTTTCCTTCAGATCTTTCATTTTTATTGAAAACTCGTTTCTGATTACGACATTACTGATAGAAATTCTATCACTTACCAGCTCCCTTATAAAACGAAATTTTTCTTGCTTCGCCGTCAGATAATTCTTTACATGTTGCCTCTTCAAATAGACCGTGGAGAATACAGTAAAAACCTATACTTTTACTACTCGGGTAATTTAAAGGAATTAATTTTTTACTGCGCAGGAGTGAAATATAGCAATTTTTAACTTTCAATACTGAAATCTTAGTGACATATACAGTCTAATGCCGTTATATATACTGTCTACGGACTCAATTAACTGTTCACTGCACTGTAAAATTTTGCGTTTAGTAGCCACCATTTTTGGTGTTACTGAACACGATTTTTGGTGTTCAGTTCGTGTAAAGTTGAAAACTATTCATTTTTGATGTACTTTAAATTTTTTATATGTGTGTGTCTAAAAAAATATCGACAGTATAACGCTTCTTAGACATGAAATGTGTTAACTCCGTTATGTATCGAAATTTCATTTCGAGTGCTCATTTCTAAGAAAGTAGGATAAATGAGAAACCGTAAGGAATTTTTGATGCGTACATTTGTTAACGAACATCATACGGTAAAAAAACATGCTGCTGTCTGTATTTTTTTAGACACACTTAAAAGAATTTAAAATACATCAAAATATAATAATTTTCAATTTTACACCAACTGAACACCAAAAATGGTGTTCAGTAAAACGAAAACGTTTTAGGGTATAATAGAGGGCTCAGAATATCCAACTTATCGATAAAGTTTTACAGTTTGCTTGTAGTTAGTTCTGTTTGAGACATTCAATGTGATAACATACATTTTACTAATGAATTACTAAGCACTGAAAGTAGGATGTTAATTAAAAATCTTATTAGATGAATTTTAAGTAATATGTACTTTTAATTTTTCATCCCATGGAAAGATATATTTTTTTGATTGAGTACATTTTCGATGATAAATATCGTTTATCAATTTTCTTATATGTGATTAGGAAAGTATCCATAGCTTTTTCATGTCTATATTTTCGTAGAAGAAAAAGGATTCAGAATATTTGCTGCTATTTTTACTTCGGTGACTGACAGTGCAAAGATTTTTTTAAGTGCTTCATTATTATGACATTGTTATTTTCAAATCTTGTCCTTTAAAAGTTGCCTTCATTTCTTCTTTCGTAATATGTATCTCAACCTGTATTTAATAATAATAACAAGTTGTTTCCACAATTTAGCTTATTTTGTATGTCCTTTCTTCAGTCCCACTGTACTTGAAAACTATATATTTTTTCTTTTGAATAAATTAAAGATAAACTAGTCGGCCCGTGCGCAATTCCGCTCTAATTTGGGAGATAGGACATTAAAGAAGAATAGAAAAAAGTAAACGGGTGTTGGTGCAAAAGAAGGCATGTAATTGAACACATCAGTACAAATAGCTGTTACACACTATTATTTAGATACTCAAAACAATAAAATAATCACAATAATAATAATAATTTTTATTAGTAGTATACCATAGCATTAAAATACATAAACGAAACAGTTCCATTACTTGAAATATAGTTACTGTTGGTTGGTTAGGCTCTACTTATTCATAATATAAATGAATGTGTAGGCCTAACGATTGAATAAGTTTAACACACAGACGCAGCTAAAACTGTCCAATTTTCTGCACAATAAAAACAGAAGGGCTTCTTGTTTGTTTACTTGATAACAGATGGCGCCAGCATACACAACACCAATTTGGCATCCATTGAGGGACCTCTTCCTAGATGATTTTAAATCTCTAATTTAAGAAAAGCGATACATTTATAGACCGTGGGTCTATTTTTTGTCAATAACCGACCCGATAAGCTTTAAAAGGGAGGGAGGGGGGGGGGGAATCATGGAATTTGATAAAAGAATGAGGAAGATAAAACGGAGTGACAGAAAAACAGGCTACGGAAATAATATATATAGATTACGAAAAATTTACAATAAAAGCTGAGGGTTGCCAATGTAATATACTATCTTTAATAAAATAAATAAATAAATAAAATAAAATGGAAGAAGTTATTATTAAACAAGTCAAAATTGTCTCACTGCTCCCTCCTCTCCCCCATTTCTTATTGATTTTTTTTTCTCTTTTTCAGTTTCAAGTAAACCAGGATCGTCAACAAGAAATATGACTGTTGAAAACAGTTCATCCGAGGGCAAAGCTCCTTCAAAAAAACAACTTTTCCTCACTTCCATGTCTTCATGTCCTCCTCTCGCTCCATTATCCACAGTTTCTTCACTTGTTCTAGTTTTAGCCCTCATCTATGGAACTTTATGGGGACTTTTAGGGCCTCCGGTACTGCCAGGAGGCGAAATATTTGCTCTTTTTGCGATAAGCATTTTGGCTTATTTATGCGGACAAATCATGAAATTAGTGAGAGTTCCTACACTTGTTGGTATGTATAAACTCTTTTACAGTAAATTTGTAACGCAGTAAAACACAATAAGTGTAATTTCTGATTTTACTTAATTCGAAGTGTTTGAAAATTATTGTCTGTGTTCAAATTTCATTTTACCCATTTTTAGCCTGCTTTCCGTAAAAGTAAAATTATAATAATAAAGTATGAAAGGAGGCTTAATGTATCGTAAAAATATAGTTAAAAATAAAGAAAAGTCAAAAATAAGTGAGGCAATTAAATAAAAATTTTAAAATAATAAGTTTGAAAGTAGGGTTTTGAGATGGGGGGGGGGGGGATGTGTGTCTGTCCCCCCTAATAACTTTTGAGGGAATAGTCACATTCGAAAGATCTCAGCGAGGACATCTCATTTCCATATTTTACTTTTTGGTTTGAACAATTTTTTTGTTAAATTTTGAACGGTTCAAAAATTTTTAACAGCGCTAGGGGAAATGCAAAGCAAATTACATAAACCCTGAAAATACGACCCAAGTTCCTTCAGACAAGCATAAAACGAGCTCTTGGTTTGAAATATAAAATGTTGTTTGAAATATTTTTTGATTTGAAAAATTTTTGTTAAATTTTGAACAGTTCAAAAACATTGAACATCAGCGCGTAGGGGGAAATTTCAATCCTATGTAAATCCTGATCTTACAGACTGATTTGCTTGGAACAAACTTAATCGGAAAGCTCTTATGACGTAGAACATTTACAAATAGTAAGTCCATCCTCTAAACGAGCCTATTCCCACGAAGCGTTTCGATCTGGATTTTTAAGGATATTTCCGAATGAATGAATCAATGAATGAGTGAAAGAGTGAATGAATAAATGAGTGCATAAAGGAAAAAATGAATAAATGAGTGAATAAATACATGAATGAGTAACGTAATGAATGAATGAATTGATGAGTGAATGAATATGTATTAACTGTTGAAAATGGTATATTGAATTAATTAAAAACTGAAGTTAAATGAGAAAAAGAGAGAAAGAGATAGCTAGATTATAAATTTGAAGTTGGTGTATACGGGAAAGTAGGCTCGTATAGTTCTAGACGGAACTTCTTGTTTTTTATTTATTTAATAGTAGCGATATGACCGTTGTCTGAGACTTGAAATTAATTTCACCAAAAAGTCAAAGTTTTATATTTTTACAGAAACAATAAATAATAAAGACAACGTTATTGAAGCAAATTTACAAAACTATTGCACACACGTTTCAGGCTTAAAAGTAACAACGTTTCCTACAGCAGGAAAAGGGAAAATAATCGGCAAAACGGGGATGGAAATAATATATAAAACGAACAAAATTAGCGTTTTCTTTTGTCGCTGGTCATTTTTAATTGTGAAACCTTTAGTAATACATCAGAACAGATCCGAAGGCTTATTGTTATTATTATCATTGTTTACTAGATTTCAAATTGTGTGTCTTCAAATAAAAATGTAGAGAGCATGGAGAAAGAAATAAGCATTATGTACCTTATTTTATTAATATTGGAAATTTAATGATAAGAACTACATATAAAAAATTTTATGTGTCAATCGTCGATTTAAACGAAATCTCGCATAAACGCAGTTCAAGTTCTTTGGAAAATGAGACTCGTTTATATTATTGTATTGCATGAAAGAGCGTGACTGAATTTTATACGACCTCAAAAAGCATATGTTTTCTTTCGAATTTGTAAAGCAATAGATGTTATAACGTTCTACGATCGTCGGATCGTTTTGAAAAGGAAAGAATTGTGTTGGAAGGTTTCACGAAGAGTGGGTTCTAATATTTTGTTTCAGTTGAATTTATGTATGTAGCAGATAGGTACCGTTTATTATATTGCCACGAAATGACAATTCGAATTCGATTTTATGTTTCATGCTATTTCCTGGAAACGTTTGCAAATTTTATTCCTCACAAACTTCATTTTATATTCCGACACACAAATTAAAATCAATTGTAGAATCGTAGTGCAAGAACAGGGGTCGCGCCTGAGAAAATTTGGTTCCGTTTCCCCCAAAATTCTAAGCTGCCAAGTAATACTTTTCTCAGAATCTATATATAAATAGGTAAGGACAAAACAGCTAAGAACCATTTTCTCCTCTGTTTTTCAACCGATTTTCTTACTTTTTTTTGTTTTAGTAGATGTTGACGAGTTTTAGTGATATTGATTAAAAGTTTTGGAAACAGTTTATTTATAGTTAATTATTTCCCCTTTTCTTTTGCCAGGCAAGCCATTTATAACTGTAATGTTATACTGTTATAGATAGCAGATGGCAACACGTCTTCATTGAATAAATTATTAGGTAATAAATATAACTCATTGTTAAAAAGAGCTTGTCATTAAGCAGTGATATTAAATTCAATTATAATAAGAGTTTGAGTGAAGGCTTATCTGGAACAATGGAATGAAAAATGAGAATAGTGTATGAAAGCAAACATATGAGCTTTATTCAACTGCTGCTCAACTTGGTACGAAATCCACAAGAGTACAAGCGGCTACATTTATGAGCGCAATTGGCCTTGCGGCGACAACGATTTACAGTACGTTTCCTTTAAAGTGAGGATGATCAAAATAAATTCGACGTTACAATCGCCAAATTGGATGAACAGTAATATAAATAGCATAATGTTTCCAATGCAAAATTTAATTATTACGGTCAAATTTCGACTGTTGGGAGAACTCTAGTTATTTATTAAATTAAGACTTGTAAAATTATGTTTAAAAGTCGGATCGATGTTGTTTAAAGTAAGGCTCGACCGATGCATCGGCGCCGATTGTTTAACAAAGTTGCCATCGGCCATCGGCATCGGCGGCCGATGTTAACATTAGAAAAACATCGGCCCATCGGCCTTGAAAAACATCTAAAAGCCGATGCAAGGCCGATGTTTTTCGCAGGGACAACTTTCCAGAAAACATTCTGTCTTTAACTTTCTTTTTTCTCCATAGCTAGATTTCTATTTTTATACAATAACAGGCAGCAAGCACATCAGTTTAAAAAAGCACAAAAATAATGTCATTCTATAAAGTATTTGATAAAAAATTCGGAAAAATAGTTTAAGCGATCGCTGCCAGAAAACCTTCATTATTAAAATTATTTCTCTTTGAACAAAATAGAATATGTTAAAGTAAAAGTAATAGAAGCGTCTTATGAGTTCTATTTGTTTTTCGCACTTGGTTAGTTGTCTCATTTTTGTCCGTTTTTCGTTTAATAATGACTTAGTGCATTAGATGTCATTGTGCAATAATATTATACCATCTGCTTTTAGTTTGTCGCGTTTATTATTATTCCGAAATTGCATACAGTACAAAGTCAACTCAATCAAAGTACGATAATAATTTTAATTTTTACCAGTGTAAATTTTTTTTTCTCTCAGCCTTTCTTTTTATTTATTTTTTTTATTATTATTATTTCTTCCTTCCCACGTGTTGCAGTTTTTCTGCAATTGTGCAGCAATCTCGTTGTAGTCCGTGGGCCGAAGTCTCAAAAAGAGCTTAAAATTAATTTTCGTTCCGACTCTTGAGGGGCAATTTTATCTGCCAAAATAAAGCATAATATTGGCTGGTAAATGTAAATTCATAAAGTTCTCCAAAATATGATTGTCCATTAATTCACAGTAACCAAAGTTATGAGGAACTATTTCATTTTCACGTTAGCGCATGGATATCCGAAAAAGATAGCACTGTGACGTCACTAAAAAAGAAATTGACCAATCAGAGCAACAGGAGCGGCCAGCTGTTTACGTTTTAGTAGCGCGTTCAGTGTCTGATTCTTTGGAGTTACACAATTCTTTTTGCTTTCACGCTGTTTTTTTTTTTTTTTTATGTTAACACTTTTAAAAAATTGTCACTTGCAGTTTTAATGTAAGGGGGTATGTTAGTTCATTGACAGTAATTTTCGAGTTGTTCATGCAACTTCAATGATTTATTTAAATAATTTTTATTTAAACTTTTAATTCTGTAGGGGAAAAATAATAAAATCCCCTTCATAAAAAATGTCAATCGATTTTTTTAACAATTACTACGTCACTGAAAATATTCTTCCTTTTAAAAAAATCTGGGGATATTCTATATCATTCCAGACAAATATGCATCAAGGACGTATCCAGAATTTTTTTTTTTTTTTTTTGGGGGGGGGGGGGGGGGGAAGGGGGCTGACTTTGAAACACTTATGTTGAGGAAAGTTTTAGGGAGGAATATATGCTACATTGCGAAAAATTTCCGGATTTCGGGGGGAGGCCCGAAATCCGGACAACACAATCCCGGCCCGTGGGGATTGTGTTGTCCCCCCCCCTCCCCTCTGGATACGGCCTTGATATGCATTAAAGGGGGACACAATTTCAGGGCACAAATCGGCTTTTTCACTTTTTATCTCTTCAGAAACCGCTATGACCCGTTTATAAAAATTTTGGGTTTTAAGAGTTAATATAAGCAGTAGTCATGCGGGGTAATTCCTGGTCATGCCTTTTTTAGTTTTATAAACTGGTATAACAAAGTAACTGCTAACTGAAATATGACAAACGCTCCTTAACCCTACACCGTGCAATTTTTCGTTTCTTTGTAAAGAAAAAAGAAAGAAAAACTGTGTTTGTATGTGCTAGTTATAAGTAGAAAAAATAGTAAAAATTTTTTAAATTAAATTCGGAAGAATAGAATCCGAGGAAATTTGACATGGTTTTTCAAAAACAACACCGAGCATTTAGGGGTAACATTAATAATTTTTTATATAATCATTTTAATAAATGAAACAAAATTAATAATAAATAGGTATGCATTATAATCATAAAATAGCAATAAAATAGTAAAATTTATTAAAATAATTTATTTTATTATTATTTATAAATTGAAAAAATATATCAAAGTAAAAATTTACCCATGTAACTATTAATTATTAGTTACATGTGCACATTTTTTACTTTAATTACCAATAAAGTTTAATAATTTCACTAAAAGGTTTTAAACAAGAAACCTAACATCTGTAGGGGGATTTGATGCAATAATGTTTGTTTCTTCTTTGGTTGAGAGTCAATTGATTTTAAAACAAAATTCCTAAAAAATAATTTAGTCAACCACTTTACACTAATTTGTTATATAATTACAAGAATAAGCTTCCAAAAGATACCAAATAAAGTGAAATAGAACAACCAGAGACACCTGTTCTTGTTTACAATGCAAATAATGCAGGAGCATAAAAAGTACCCCCGAATGCGCGGTGTTGTTTTAAAATAACAAGTAAAAAAGGCGCCTTAACATGTATTTTTCACGAAAATTTTCGGACAACTTATATTTATTTTATTTCAACACTATGTAAGCAACTAAAGACTATTTTTCAAAACAATGTTGCTTAAAATTTGTAAAAAAAATTAAGAATTAGTTGTTTTTTGTACAAAATCAACATGTGTTACGATTTGTGAAAAAAGGTGAAGCTTGAGCCCAGTTTACAAGATCTAGGGGAAACTGTATTAACTAATACGATCTTACATACAAAACGAAAGAATACACCACTTGTTAGAAATAATACAAAACAAGAGCTTAATGAACGAAAATTAGAGATGTTGTTTATAAAAAAAACACAGTGCTGTGTAGAGTAACTATCCTATTTCATGTTGGAAGAAAAGATTTCTTCCTCGCCTCGATAAGTGAATTAGTGGTATCAGAAATAAAGTTCAAGGACATGAACAATAATAAACTTTGCTTTGATACCACATGTTTCAAACGTAAAGCTGTAAATAGTGCCTTAAATAAGATGGGAAAACCCTTACCCATTTCAATGCCAAATGCGTGTATATTTATGTGTCTAAAAAAAAACTCTCTCTAGCTAACATATTTCCTTTTAACAATGTAGTGTAAAATTTAGCTCGCAATGTAAAAGATGCAATATTTTATTCAATAACGGAATGGATACTTAAATGGAAAAAACAAGGACTGAGGCAACTGTGAGGTAAGTCCTCTGATGCTTACCCACTATTTAAATTACTGCTGAATTAGAAATGTACAATACAAATATAACACAGAAAGCAAGCGCTCCATACGCACGTAGAATACCAATATAACACATGTGCTAATAATATATAATATATCTTTCTATTATTTCATTGTGCACGATGTAAAAAAAATATAGATTTTCAGAAATTTTGGAGGAAAAAATATGTTACTTACTACTACAAAAACATTTTGAAAACAGATCGTCTCCAAAAATTATACGTTTTTTAAAGATCCATACCAGTGCTATATTTAAAACAAAATAATTCTCGTTGATGCTGTTTTATATTACAAATAGCCTATGCTTTTGAATCCAGTGCATATATTTTGTCTATATTTGAATACATTGGTCGCAAGAATTGATTACAAGAGCCTTTTTTAAAATGAAGTTTAAAATAGAATGATAGCAAGGGTCGAAACCTTGTTTACAAACAATGATGTCAGAGACTGATGTTACAGTCGGCGTGATTGGTTAACTTCGCGGAGCAAAAAATAATTCGATGATTTCATTGGATCAGAGTACTAATACATCGAAAAAAGAGTGCAAAAGGAAATCTCTTGCTATTAAGTTATGGCCAAGTATTTTTTGGAGAACTTAATAAAATTAGAATTACTAGAACATTTTAAATAGTTTCCTTCAAAGAAAAAATTGCCCCCAGAGCATCGGAACGAACTTGAACGATAAATGCATTGGGCCCACGGACTATTGCATCTGCTTTTAGTGTGCGGTTATTCTCATTATTTTATTTTTAGTTTACAATATAGAAAAAATGCTCAAAAATAAGAAACAATTTTCAAGTATAAATGTTTAGTGATCGAAATTTTATGTGTCCAAGTTCGACTTGCAATTTTTAAAAATTGAATTGACAAAATGCGAGTTCGAGCGACAGGATTTAATATTATCTTAATAAAAATTTCTTTATTTTCAAAGATTGATCAATGCATTTTTTTTATTTTCAACATACATTTAAACTTTTTTATACGATAATTATTTTAATTTTTTTCCCATTTATACTTCGTTTTTTTAGGGCATTTTTTTTTGGCTTCTTTGATGCCACGTGTTAGACAGTTGACAGTTTTTCTCCTATTTTACAACAATCTCGTTGCATCTGTTTTCAGTTTAGGATATTTCTTGTTATTTTATTGCTAGTTTACAACATAGAACATATTGATAAAAATATCAATCAATTTTTCAGTATAAATGTTTATTGATCGAAATTTTACGTGTCCAAGTTCGACCTACTATTTTCAAGAATTTAATTCTTAAAAAACGAGTTCGCAGGAAACAGAGTGGAATAACACCTTAACAAAAATGCTACAATTTCATTAATTTTAAAAATTGACAACGTATATACATAAAAATATTTTTTTTTTTTTTTCAAAATACATCTTAATTTTTATAAATGATCACGTGTTTTTCAGAAGATTATTTGTCAACAGAAAACTGCTGATGCTCGAAATATTGGTTTATTTCGCTGACCTTACATTGTGATCATGAAAATATAAAGAACATGTCAAGTATTTCAGTGTAATTTTCAACTCACAAGAAAAAAAAAAAAAAAAGCTAATAAGATTAGTTCTTAAGACCCAGCATTCATTTGTAATGGCAAAAAAAAAAAAAAAAAAAAAAAAAAAAAAAATCTCACGTCTATGTTTTTAAAGCAATATTCAGTATTTCTTGGTTGTGAACGGGGGGGGGGGGGTGTTACTGCGGGCGAAATTTTTTAATATTTTATTTTTATTTTAGAAAAAGAGCTATTTTTAGTTAAAATAACTTTTAAATGAAAAATAAAAATAATCGTTCCAGCTTTTCTTTTAAAAACGGGGGGGGGGGGGGGGGGAATTATGAAACAAAATCTGAGAGGAGGGTGTTGACAATTACGTTAAAGATACAAACCCACATTATTTGTTAGTCTGAATTAGAACGTCTGCATTCCTCTCCATGAAAAAAATAAGAAAATAAAGGCAGCCGCACTTGGCATTTGCAGTGCAGGTGTTTTATGAGAAAATGTTGAAGGAAAGTGTATTAGACCCAATCCGATCCAATAGTTGTTGAGGTTTTTTGCAAAGATAAGACAAAAGAATTAAAAATCCTCTGATATAGCACTTTTTAATTTTTTTAAACCTCCAAATAGTTTAATTACTTTTCTAGTACCCCGAGTGATTCTTTTAGTTTTAATTATTATGTAAACTTTCCCCAAACAGTTTTGCGGGGCTTGAATAATGCATTTATATTTTTATAAACATAAGAATAAATAAGTGATTTAAATGGCATTTTTGACAAGCATTCTACACGTTTTAATGATTTAAAGCGACTTTTTTTCCATCGGCCATCGGCCGATGGAAGAGGAGAATAATCGGCAATCGGCCATTGGCCGATCTCGGAACCATCGGCCAACCATCGGCATCGGCCCATCGGCCAAAAAATGCCATCGGTCGAGCCCTAGTTTAAAGAATCACTTCATTTTTTATTTTTTAGCGCAATTTTTAATTTGAAATCTGTTCTATTTTTTCCCCAAAATTATTCAATTTGCTGTTGATCTGCTAAAGGCACGAGGGATATTCATTAGAAAGTTAATAGTGTAAAAAAAAACATTACCAGACAGGTAAAAAAATAAGTCTCACATCCAAGTGTGTATTAAACCCGTAATGGCGAAATATCTGTAGTACCTCTGATATTTTGTCCAAGGACCCTTGAGGCAGAAAACTTTTTAAGACGCTCTAAAGTCGCAATAAATACTTACGCTTTAGTAACACATCCTGTATAAGTTTTTGCTGCAAAACCTATCATTTGGAAATCGGCTTTGTATACTTTTCTTATCAAGTTAAAGAAATATTAAAAAAAAAATTAATGCATGAAAGAACATTACTTTTCTCAATTTTGCTTCTGAAATTAACTAATTGGCTTCTGGGCAGCGCGTTTGACCAATTTATGTGTTGAATGAGCTTCCCAAATGTTTTAGATTCCCAGTTTCTCTGCTTGATTTTTGTCACAACCTAGGAACCGACAGCAAACCAGTAAGATATTGCTAGGCCGTGTTAGCCTAGTAGTTAGCAGGCGGACTTCCACCTAGAAGGTCGCGCGTTCGATCCCCGCTGATGACCCGCCATGTACACTTGGGGATACGTGCATGTAAAATCAGTGGACCCCACTACCTCGCCCCCCCCCCCCCCGTGCGCAACCAATCCTAAGGCCTCGGCTAACAGGTAGGGTCTGGTAGAGAAAGGTAAGATATTGCTTTCAAATGTTAATTTTTCGAAAATTCTTTTACTGGGAGTAACAAATACTGATACTTCTGCCGAATGCTGACATTGCCGCTTTGTTTTAGATTGTTAATTTAAATGTATTTTGGAAAATGTTGAAATTTTTATGTTTCGATAGTTAACTAATGCTAATATCTACAGTCATTACTTGAATATGCACTGTTGACCACACCTACGTTTTATCAAGATTTGCCTTTTTTTTTTTCAAGGTATGATGATTCTCGGTTTTATTCTACGTAATGCGCCACACATAGACATCGCAAAAGATATTTCTGCAGAATGGGCTGGAAATATTCGGTGAGTGCAATTTCTGAAATTAAGTTTTACGTTCTTTGTTTTCTTTACGTTAATATCTTTTGACAATGTTTTCTAACTCGTCATTGCGGATGGTTTTATATTTCATATATGCTTCTTTTAAAAGATGCAGCTAAGTTTATGCAATAGAAGTTATTTTCATATGTAATACAGGTTTTTAATTGAAAACTAACTTTTTTTATTCATTCGTGTAATATTTACAGTATATTGTTATGTATGGAATACTATATTGGGTAAATGATCTTCATGGCTTTGCTTGCACATATGCGCTCTTTGTCTAAGTTTTACATCCTCTTTTCGCATAAAATGACAAATTTTTGTTGATTCTAGGCTTGGGTTGTGGTGAGCTTGTTGGAAAGATCCTAACTTCAAAAAAATCCCAAAAGAAAACTATTGAACGGCATTAGATTGCAAGAGTTGGGCGTCCAATTTCGATAATCAAAGCGGGAAATAACACCACTAGGAATGACGCTTGCAATAATTGAATTGTTTCTGGGGTTGTTACGGTTTCTCAACGATCATTCGTAGGTTTTTTAAATTCCAAATGTTAAAATTTTGACGATTTACGCATAGCCATCAATATGAAAATGAATTTCAGCGCTGAAAAAAATTTTGTTTGAAAAATCAACATCCAGCCCCAAATCTACGCCAAACAGTCACACGTTTTAATGGAAAAAAAATTCTCTCATATGATTCAGAGCTAGATTAAAGCATTTAAAATTCGAAAGAAAAAGTGCGGTTAATACGCGAAAAAAAAGGGTATTATAGAAAAAAGTGTTTTTATTAAAGAATAAGTATTTTGATATCAAACTTGGAGTAGATCGTTATGTAAGATAAATGAATGATTCTCTTTTTTTTTTTTTGCAGAAATATGGCTTTGGTCTTGATTCTCCTTCGAGCTGGACTCGAAGTGGATATTGACGTTCTGAAGCAAAATAAATTGACCTGTTCGAAGTTGATTTTTATTCCTTTCATCATTGAATGTATTGCAGGTGCCGTCGCTTCACGTTTCTTGTTGAGCTTACCTTGGTTGTGGAGTTTCCTCTTGGGGTAAGTTAAAGTTTAAGCTGTGCGAGTCAAATGTAGAGCGCAAACGGAACTATTCTTTGTCTAACAGTGTCAGGACCAGAACAATGCATGTCCCCTTTCCTAAACTCAAAATAGTTATCAGGGAATAAAGAGGGACCCTTTAAAGGTTTTGATTTTAACAAAACGCTACGCTGAATAACATCGACACAGGTTGCTCTGATGTCATAGGCTCTATAGCGCTCTAGAGAGGATATTTCGTCAAGTCAGCCTGCGCCTAAAAGAAATTGAGCGCACTTAAAATCTGAACCCTTAGATTGGTGGATTTTATTTCTTGCTTGTATGGTGTATTGTTGAAGATTGTCATTTTCTAATGATGGCATACAGAACGCGAAAATACTGTTTAGTTACGTATGCGCGTTTTCCTCTACGTGAACAAGTAGAACAAGTAGAAACCAGCTTAGAACTTTGTTGTATATTAAATTTTGCATGTTTCCAACATAATGAATATTTTAAGGTATCCCAAATAATGAATATTTATTTAGACCAGGTATGGGCAACCTTTAGAAAGTTGGCTGGCTAAACTAAAAAATTTTAATGAAGTCGCGGAATGGATAATCAGTAGTAACAACAAACTGCAAATCTTACGGTTTATTTTACTTTATACACTGAAGAGCCAAATAAACTGGTATAGGCATGAGTATGCAAATAAAGGGGTATGGAGCCAATCAGACTACAGCGCTGCGATCGGCAACGCGTAAGACAACGAGTGTCTAGCACAGTTCTTAGACCGGTTACTGCTGCTACAATGCCAGGTTATACAGATTTAAGTGAGTTTGAACTCGGTGCTATAATCGGCGCACGAGAGATGGGACATAGCATCTCCGAGATAGCAATGAAATTTGGATTTTCACGTACGACCATTTCCCGAGTATACCGTGAGTATCGGAAATACGGTAAAACATCAAATCTACGACATCGCTGGTGTCGGAAAAAGATCATGCAAGAACGGGATCAACGACGATTGACGAGAATCATTAAACGGGACAGACGTGCAACCCTTCCACAAATTGCAGCAGATTTCAATGCTGGGCCATCAACAAGTGTCAACGTGCGAACCATTCAACGAAACATCATCGATATGGGCTTTCGGAGCCGAAGGCCCACACGCGTACTCTTGTTGACTTCACGACACAAAACTTTACGCCTTGCTTGGGCCCGTCAACACCGACACTGGACTGTTGACGATTGGAAAAACGTTGCTCGGTCTGACGAGTCTCGTTTCCAGTTGTATCGAGCTGATGGACGTGTGCGGGTATGGAGACAACCTCCTGAATCCATAGGCTCTACATATCAACAGGTTCAAGCTGGTGGAGGCTCTGTGATGGTATGGGGTGTGTGCAGTTGGCGTGATATGGGACCTCTGATACGTCTAGATAAGAATCTGACAGGTGACGGGTACGTAAGAATCTTGTCTGAACACCTGCACCCATTCATGTCCATTGTGCATTCCGACGGACTTGGGTAGTTTCAGCAGGACAATGCGACACCCCACACGTCCAGAATTGCTACAGAGTGGATCCAAGAGCATTCTTCTGAATTTAGACACTTCTGTTGGCCACCAAAATCTCCAGACATGAACATTATTGAACATATTTGGGATGCCTTGCAACGTGATGTTCAGAAGACATCCCCACACCCCTTTTTACTCCCACTGGTTTATGGACAGCCTTGCAGGATTCATGGTGTTAATTATCTCCAGCAGTATTTCACACATTGATCGAATCCATGCCACGTCGTGTTGCGGCACTTCTGCGTGCTCGAGGAGGCCCTACACGATATGAGGCAGGTGTACCAGCTTTTTTGGCTCCTCAGTGTATATTTATAAAGTAAATAAAGAATAATGATAAAGTTCCAAGCACCAGAATAAAATCTTACTGACTAGGATTAGGTATTTACTCGTAATCAGCGAAACTAATGAAAAGCTTGAGCTTGAAAAGAAACAAGATAATCGATGTTGGGATCAATCCCACTAATGCACAGGCGCAGAGTATTTTCAATATTTTAAACCTTCAGCCTGGTTCGATATTTCGATTTACTAGTTGAGATTTATTATATTTATTATTATTTATTTCCTTACGACGAGCCCATTAGAAAACGTTTTAAAAGTTTCGAGGTACGAATCAAAAGTCAGAGCCGGCCTTATCCTACTCCGCGGGTCAGGCGTTGCCCACACTGTTAGAAATTTCATCATGAAATTACGGTTAAATAGCCGGCAGCAGTCTGTCCATCTAATTCACCGTTAAATTTACGGTTTGGAACATTTTTCTATCTTTACGGGACCTAAACCATTTCCAATCAGCTTGGTTAAAAAGCCGTAAATACAAAAGTTTACGGTTTTATAACCATTTAAAAATGGTTTCAAAACTAAACTTTTACGGTTTTTGAACCATTTCGAGGCGTAGAATCTTCGTAGCGTAGTAACCGTAAACGAAGTGTACGGGAATCAAACCCCGGGTGCATGGTGTACCAACCTTGCACTCTAATCATTCGGCCATCTACACCACTCAAAGCTGCCGCTTATTTATCAATGAATCTTCTTTTCCAACAGGAAAACTGCATTAAAATTGAGATTTCAGTTTTTGATTGGTTCCAAAGTCATTTCTGGTCTAAATTTACTGTATATTGACGAAAATCATTTTATTTGCTGCAAACATTATAATACAAACAAGCTTCAGCAGCTCATATTATGGGTTCGCTCATTCGCAAACAGTTCGGGAATCCGATGTCTCCAATTTTTGATTTACGTGTGTATGTGTTTCTATTTAGTAGCCACTGCTTAAGCGACTTTTTTCCTTCTTTTTTTATATACACATGCAGATTTGAACCACAACCAAGATGGACGCTTGATTCTTATTGACTCTTATTGACTACGAGATCTAGTGGCGCTTGTAAATTACGGTTAGTTAAACGTTCTTTAGGAGAAACAGAGAATAAACGATTTTTTTTCACAATCAGCGGTTTGAGTACCATCTCTGTGCGCAAGCAATCCTAAGGCTTCGGCTAACAGGTAAGGGTTTGGTGGAGATAAGTGATACCTTATGAAATTTTCAGCACATCCCGGTTCATATTAACGTATTTTCACAAAATTTCTACGGGATGGAAAAAAAGGCGTGTCCATTGTTTCGATGAGTGTGTTAAGGTTTTACTCTAAGAAGTTAGAGAGTTGCTGAAGAAAAGTCCTAATCCGACCAAGATTAGGCTTAAGTGAAAGTCTATAGTACCTAGATAACTATTATGACTCCAACTATGCCAAGTTTTAAGTGTAATGAGGATTACTAATCCTAAATAAAATTATCATTTCGATGACTGTTATTTTTTTATTACTATTCTTGTCAATAAGATTTTGAGTGCTGATATTTTATTTGAGCAAACAAATATATTAATTAACAAGAAGTTCCGTCTAGAACTATACGAGCCTACTTTCCCGTATACACCAAATTCAAATTTATAATCTAGCTATCTCTTTCTCTCTCTTTCTTATTTATCTTTAGTTCTAATTATTGAAAATATACCTTTTTCAACGGATAATACATATTCATTCACTCACTCATTCATTCTTTCATTTATTCAGCCATGCATTTATTCATTCATTCGTTACCTCATTCAAGTGTTTATTCATTCATTTACGCATTCATGTATTTATTCACTCATTTATTTATATTTTCATTTATTCAATAATTTATTCATTCATTCTTTTCCTCATTCATTTATTCATTGATTTATTCTTTCACTCTTTAATTTATTCATTCATTCATTATTTCACTCATTGAGTCACTGAGAAATATCCTTGAAAATCCCGATCAAAAAATTTCATAGCAAAATAGGCTCGTAAGTTCTAGATAAACTTTCTATTTCTACATGTTTTACGTTATAAGAGCTTTCCGATAAAGTTTGTTCCAAGCAAATCGGTCCGTTAGATCAGGATTTATATAGGATTGAAATTTCCCCGTAAGCTCTGTGTTGATTTTTTGAACTGTTCAAAAATGAACAAAAACTGTTCAAATCAATATTTCACGCCGAGAACTCCTTTCAATAAGCTTGCAATAGGAACTTGGCTCTTGTGCCCAGAGTTTACAGAATTTGCTGCAATTTTGTCCATAGGCGCTAATGTTAAAATTTTTTGAACTGTTCAAAATTGAACAAAAACTTGTTCAAATCAAAAAGTAAAATATAGAAATGAGATGTCCTCGCCGAGATCTTTCGAATGCAAAAAGAATTTTTCCAATCGGACAATTCGTTCAAAAGTTATTAGGGGGGGACAGACCGACAGACAGACAGACAGACCGACAGACACACTTTTTCCCCATATCAATACCCTACTTTCAAATTTTTTATTTTTCAATCTTTATTTAATTACTTCACTTATTTTTGACTTTTCTTGATTTTTAACGATATTTTCACGATACATTACGCCTTCTTTCATGCTTTATTATTATTTGTTTTTACTTTTACGGGAAAGTAGGCTAAAAATCTGATGTGACCATGATTTTCTTATACGATTATTAATGCATTTTTAATAACTAAAAGTTTAGTCCAGTTAAGTAATATCGTTAGCCGCCGTAATAAATAATATTACCAAGAAACCTTTCATGATTGCGAATCCTCATTAACTAAGTACATTGAAGTTATAAAAAGGTAATGAGAGGTTCATTTCACCAATTGAAATCTCATTTATAATTTATTAACGCGATTCGAGGTATTCACTTATCGTTTAGGTATAGTGTTAAAAATTCTGTGAACATTGAGCAATTTCGTCTGAAATGTTTTCAGCATCATAATTTGCTAAAACAATGCAAAATTGTATTTACGTAAACTGAGCAATTTGTTGTTTGATTTACACGGAACTTGGCTTAATTTTCCTCTTAAGTTTTGAAAGGAGAAACACAGTAAATATCAAAAGATAGCATAAAGATAATTTGAATTTTTTAGAACTACGTGTTGCGAATATGCATTTTTTACAGTGAATTTAAAGTGTTTTGCCTTTCCATCCCTTCTGTTTATAGTGAGACTCTGAGTAAAAGAAGCCTGATCTTGAGCGAATTCATTTCCTCTTGGGGGAATGGGAGATTCTTATATTTGCATAGAGCCAATAGCGATTGTTCTACCTTGCTGGCAAGGAAAACTGTTTTTTGAAAGCCTATTTTGAAAAATCGTTTAATTCCTCTCTCGGTGGAATAAGTCTGCTCGTCAGCGCCAAAGAGTTATTCTAATTTTGATTTAAACCCAAACACACATGCAAGCACTAAGTTACTCACTAAAGTGGTGCGTTGTGTGTAGTCTTTGGGTACTTTCACACCAAAGGCGACAAAGATACAAAAGCTTGTTTTTTCTCATCCATGCAAGCGCATATTTTTGAAGGCAGAAATATGCTCTTCGCTTGCGCAGATGTCAGAAAGACAAGTTTTTTGTATTTGTCACCTTTAGTTTGGAAGCACTCTAACTCTTCAAAGACTGACAAATGTCGGGTTCATTAATGGCTAAAAGAACGGTATCGAGCAGAAAAGAACTGCTCTATTTTTTTCCTAGCATGGAGTTCATTGATGACAACTCAGCTGTCGACGAAATCATCACCTTTCGTTCACCAAGATTGGTAGTGCCTTCCTATTACTTTATGCAGTTAAATTTTGCTTTGCAATCCTGATTACCAGAAGAAGTTAAGATAACAGCTTAAGACGATCATGCAAAGGCGAATTTACAAGTATGCCATCATATTGAAACATCTCTCTTGAACAAGTACATCTTGCTGCGTTGATCTTTGTCCGCAATGGTCACATTAAACAAGTCAATGCCACCTGCCTCGAAATAATGACTAAAATGCTGGTATTTTTTAGAATTACTTGTAGAATATGAAGGAGAGACTTGATGAAAAAATATTTTCTTCCTGAAATTCAATTACTGTAAGATGTATAACATTTAGTCTATTAAGTGAAGGAAGTCTCAAGTTTTCAACAGTTACATCATGAGTTGTTCTCCTTATATTTAAAGAAAAAAATAAATGTTTTTGGAGCCACTTCATTTTTAGTAATAAAGATGTCTAAAAATAGAATCTTATTTACTTTCTATTTACACCTCACTTCTTATATAAGGATTTCGAAAGAAAACATCTCGCTGGAGAATGAAAAAAAAAAAAATGAAGTACAGCAAGATAAAAACAAAGCAGTTTTCTTTATCACTATCTTCACGCTTAAATTTTATTACATGCTTTTATGCACAGTTGTCAAATTTCATAGTAGGTTGGATTCAAGAGATTGAAAATATTTACATTTCAAAACGGAGAAAACAGATAAAATATTTTGATTGCTTTTGTAATGCACATCGTTATACGGGAAAATATTTTTCTAGAACACTTGAAACGCACAATGACTTGTGATTGTGAAAGCCTTGAATGATGATAGTTTTCGTATCTCTACAACAATTATTGCAAACACTATACAATTATTGCAAAACTTCGTTGATAACATTTCTGAGAGTAATGTGAAATAAAATACTCAGAAAAAGGGTCAATGTCCCAAACAGGTAGAGAGAATAACATTCAATGAAATTAAGGCAAAAATATAAACGAATATGCATAACATAATAAATATAAAAGTAAACGAACGCCGTCATATTGTTTTCCTTAATCAATGGCGATAAAACTCTGAAAGAAATCATTAAATTTTCGTTAAAGTGCCATTATGATCATCATCAACATCAGTTTGCACATGTGAACAATATTGAATATTATCTTTAATAATTAAGACAATTCCTGCTTGGTGCGTTGAGGCTATGTTAGCGAATATATTGTGTAATAGAGGATACAAAAAGGTTTTTCTAGATCCGCACTCCCAAAAAAATTTGCATCCCTCTTCAGCAGCTCTTGCAAAGGGTGAGTTCCCCCTTGGGATAGGCAAAAATCCCAAATACCTTCAACAATCAATCAAAAGGGTGAGTTTTCACGCAGAGAACTCGCATGAATCTTCGCGAATAGGAACAGAGGGCGAGAAATTTTTTGCATCTCTTACGGTTTGGGATCGAGACTGCGAGGGGCCCCCACCAAAATGTCACTTTGTGTATATAGATGAAGAATAAGGTTGCCTTTCATGCCAAAGGCGACAAAGCAAAAAGCGTGTCTTTTCCACATCTGCGCAATCGCAGAGCATATTTTTGCTTTCAAAAATGTGCTATGCGCTTGCACAGAGGAGAAAAGAAAAAGTTATTTTTGCCTTTGTCGCTTTTGGTGTGAAAGAACCCTTAAAAAGAGAACAAATAAAGAATTTATTGGTTTAGTACAAAGGTGGTACCTACAGAAGTGAAAAACTACCAACTGAATGTCAAACAAATGAAAATAAAGTACAGCGGTTCTGTTTGAAAAGTTGAAAGCTACCGTTTCGCGATATATATTTTTTAACTTTGGGGTTCAGTAGCTGGTTAATAGATTTTATTGGAGCTAGCTGAGAATATAAATGTATTTCATATATTTTGATAACCAGTTGTGTACCTAATATACATGGTGACAAGAAATTAAGGTTTTAAAAGTAATTTGAAACGACCAACAAACGGGGCATGAATATGTTTTATTAAATTAGGAGAATACAAATATATAAGGCTCGACCGATGCTTCGGCCTCGCCGATGCATCGGCGCCGATTGTTCAACAAAGTTGCCATCGGCCATCGGCATCGGCGGCAGATGTTAACTTTAGAAAAACATCGGCCCATCGGCCTTAAAAAACATCTAAAAGCCGATGCAAGGCCGATGTTTTTCGCAGGGACAACTTTCCAGAAAACATTGTCTTTCACTTTCTTTTTTTCTCCATAGCTCAATTTCAATTTCCATACAATAACAGGCAGCACATAAGTTTAAAAAAAAACACATGCAAATAATGTCATTTCACAAAGTATTTGATAAAAAATTCGGGAAACTAGTTTAAGCGATCGCTGCCCGAAAATCTTCATTATTAAAATAGTTCTCTTTGAGCAGAATGCTCGCGAAATAGAATATGTTAAAGTAAAAGTCGTAGAAGCGTCTTATGAGTGCTATTTGTTTTTCGCACTAGGCTAGTTGCCTCATTTTTGTCCATTTTTCTTTTAATAATGACTTAGTGCATTAGATCCTAGGCGTAACTAGGGTTGGTGAAAGGGGGGGTGGGGGGTCACTCTAAAAATGTACAGACTGAACACCAATAAAAAGTGTAAAAGAGTTGAAAATTTACTAGCTATAAATACTTGTCTCTAAAGATATACAGTTCATCAGTTTTCCAATCGGCTCATCTACAAAAAAGATTTTACCAAAAGGGGTGTTTGGACAGGAAGGTCATAAATAAATACAAACTGCTCTTTTTGTTTCTTGGTGAGCATCCTTCCTGGCTTGAGGGTTTAACCCATTAGGACAATTGTTGGCTAGGGGTCCTTCATTTTCAGACCTCAGCACCTACAACACCGGCTTATCAGAAAACACAACTCCATCACAGTAGAGAATATTTCAAACGAAACTTATTACTTGTGCGATTGTATTCCCAAATTGCTGCCTTTGGGTAAAAAAGACATCAAGAATTAAAGAAAACCCTTTGGAGTGATTGAAAGGATCTCTGTTTGTCTGTGTGTGGTACGGTGATTGAAGCCACCTTTCGCTGTAAACCCCCACCCCCCCAAGGTGATAAGGGTATTGATTATAACCAGATGAAAAGTCCTCTTTATTATGAGCTGCATACTATGGTCATGATCTCAACCCTTCAGAGAAAGAGGAAATAAAATCATATGAATACGTGTTTAATTTTCTTAGGAAAAAAAAAATATGTGCTTTTCAAGGCCGTAGCCAGAAATTTTTTTGTGTGCCTAAATGTGCCTAAATAAGTAAATACCCAATGTGGGGGGGGGGGGGGTTGAACCCCCAACCCCCCTGGTTATACCTATGCATTAGATGTCATTGTGCAATAATATTATACCAGCTGTTTCTAGTTTGTCATGTTTCTTTTTTTCCCGAAATTGTAAACAATAAAAAGTCAACTCAATCAAAGTGCGATCATAATTTTAATTTTTACCAGTGTAAACTTTTTTCTCCTTGCGTTTTTTTTTTTTTTTTTGGTTGTTTTTTTTTTTTTTTTTTTTGCTTTTTCGATCCCACGTGTTACAGTTTTTCTGCAATTGTGCAGCAATCTTGTTGCATCTGCTTTTAGTGTGCGGTTGTTCTCATTATTTCATTTTTAGTTTACAACATAGAAAAGATTGGTCAAAAATAAGAAAAAAAAATTCTAGTTTTTTTTTATTGATCGAAATTTTATGTGTCCAAGTTCGACTTGCAATTTTTAAAAATTGAATTCTCAAAGTGCGAGTTCGCGCGACAGGATTTAATAACATCTTAATAAAAATGCTAAAATTTCTTTATTTTCAAAGATTGATCAATGCATATTTTTTTTTTTTTTCAAAATACATAACATTTTTTATACGATAATTATTTTAATTTTTCCCCGTTAGTACTTCGTTTTTTAGCGCATTGTTTTGGCTTCTTTGATGCCACGTGTTAGACAGTTGACAGTTTTTTTGCTATTGTACAACAATCTCGTTGCATCTGCTTTCAGTTTAGAATATTTCTTGTACAACATAGAACATATTAATGAAAAATATGAATAAATTTTTCAGTATAGATGTTTATTGATCGAAATTTTATGTGTCCAACTTCGACTTGCAATTTTCAAAAATTTAATTCTTTAAAAACGAGTTTGGGATACAGGGTCGAACAATACCTTAATAAAAATGCTACAATTTCATTAATTTCAAAAATTGTCAACATATATAATTTTTTTTTTTTTTTTTTCAAAATACATCTTAATTTTTATAAACGATCACGTGTTTTCAGAAGATTATTTGTCAACAGAAAACTGCTGGTGTTCAAAATATTGGTTTATTTCGGTGACCTTTCCTTTCATTGTGCTCATGAAAATATAAAGAACATGTCAAGTATTTCAGTGCATTTTTCAATTCACAAGAAAGAAAAATTACTTCTTAAGACCCAGCATTCATTTGTAATGACAAAAAAATCTCACCTCTATGTTTTTAAAGCAATATTCAGTATTTCTTGGTTATTTTATTAACAAAGGATATACTATCCAAGGGATAATACTACCAGAAATTTTTTAAAATATTTTATTTTTATTTCAGAAAAAGAGCTTAAAATAACTTTTTAAATGAAAAATAAACATGTAATCGTTCCCTCTTCTTGTTTAAAAGCGTGGGGGGGGGGGGGGGGGGGGGGCGGATCATGAAAAAAATCTGAGAGGAGGGGGTTAATAGTTTTGTTAAAAATACAAATCCACATTATTTGTTAGTCTTTGTCATAGCATCTGCATTCCTCTCCATGAAAAAAAATAAGAAAATAAAGGCAGCTGCACTTGGCATTTGCAGTGCAGGTGTTATAAAGAGAAAATGTTGAAGGAAAGGGAATTAGACCCTAGCCCATCCAATAGTTGTTCAGTTTTTTTTTTGCAAAGATAAGAAAAATGAATTGAAAATCCTCTGATATAGCATTTTTTATTTTTTTTAACCTTCTTTTATTTTTTTTAAAGTAATTAATAGTTTAATTACTTTACTAGAATCGCGAGTGATTCTTTCAGTTTTAATTATTATGTAAACTTCCCCCAAACAGTTTTACGATGCTTGAGTAATGCATTTATGCTTTTATAAACATAAAAATAAATAGTAAGTGATTTAAATGACATTTTTGACAAGCATTCTACACGTTTTAATGGTTTAAAGCGACTTTTTTTTCCATCGGCCATTGGCATCGGCCATCGGCCGATGGAAGAGGAGAATAATCGGCAATCGGCCATCGGCCGATCTCGGAACAATCGGCCAACAATCGGCATCGGCCCATCGGCCAAAAAATGCCATCGGTCGAGCCCTACAAATATATATTCTAAATTTTATGGTGGAAATCGAATTTGTGAGGCATCTAACATCATTTTCAAAGCATGACACATGCGTAGAACAAAATGTTCCATCTTAAAAGGAAGTGTTGGCACATCAAATGGCTCGATGTGCTGTAAAATGGCAATCAACATCCCTTTTTGGGATTCGTTGAATACATTTTGTGCTTTATATGTCCCCGCTTAAAAAAGTCACTCGGGTTAAAGTTTGAATAATTAGGAGAGAAGCCACAGCCCATTTTTGTGAGTTCCGGATACTCCGTAGCAATCGCACGATGCTGAAAGTGCTCTGCAAGCAGAACAAACACATTGGGGTATTCTAACCTCAAAGCTTCAAAATTTTTGACCCCAAAAATTGCTTTACGACTAAACTAAATTAAGAAACTACAATTTTGTTGTCAGTCACGAAATTTAAACGCGTTAAGTAGTTTTCAAAACATTACGCTTCCTTATAAAGCTCTTTTTTCCTGTCATCCCGTATATAGTAGTGCAATTTACATTGAATGCAATTATCGACATTAATTCTTTGAAATTAATATTCTAGCTTTTTATTATCTGCTGTGTCCCCAGCTGTAGTTTTACCAGTTATGCTGAAATTACTGAAGAAAGGTATTGGAGCAAATGGCATCCCTACTATGGTCATACTGGTTGCTGGGATTTGCGATGTCTTGGCTCTCACAGGATTTGAAGTTGTTTTGGGAGTCACTTTCGCCACAGGTACTAAAAACAAGTGATGATTATTGAAATTCTTAATGGATGAAGAAGTTATGTGATAAATAAGTTAAACTGAAGAAAATAAACTTCGAAATTTGTATGGTTTTTTTTTTTTGGTATTTCATGCAATTGGCATTTTTCCAGCTTGATGTTGATACTTAATTTTTAATAACTCAAACTTAGGTAAATCAAAACTTTTGATATCTCGAAAAAACATGATTTCTCTTCATCTTTATTACGTTTTAATGTAATTTTCTCTATTTAACTCATGTTTTTCGTTTTTATTCATTCGCAATAACTCTAAATTTTTCCTTCGCTCAAATTATTTTCTCTCTCCCTTTCAGTTACTTATAATTTCCAACCCCTCAAAGCTACGGTTTTAAAAATGCCACTTTAATTTGAGCTTGAATAGTGAGTTGCCACATTTCATCTACAGGACCTCTATCTAGCTTTTGCTAAGACTACCTAAGTTGTGCTAAAACTGTTATGTGTGCTTTATGTCATTTCGCGATTCGACATGACTAAAAAACAACTTCAAGCCAATTGGAAAATAATTGATGCCAAAAGAAAAAGTAATGCCCATCATAGTTTTTGATAGATATTTTAAATAAAGTATGATATTTTTAAAAATTTTGTGCTCGTTTTTGCATGTACGTGAATTTATTATTTACTTTTATTGAAATAACTTCTATTAGATTTTCGATAACTACAATTAATATTTCTTCCGTTTGGTTTTGAGGTAGCGAGAGTTTACCCGAGGAAGTTGCTTAAAGTTTTGCTTTGTTTTCTGCTGTTATTTCGCACTTCGATGGATTACAATCATTGCTAGAGACTTTCAGCGTACTCCATTAGTTCTAGATAATTTAATTAACAAGCCCTCGTGTTGATTCCTTGCCACTTTTTAATTTATAGGGCTTTGGTGTGCTGGACTATTATGGCAATGAGCAGACACGTTTTCAACAATATCAAGTTTATTAACAAACAAGTTCAAACTTTGAACATCGCGTATCAGAAGGGTTTGGAGTAACGGCCCCTCAAAGTGAATCTAAAACTGCTTAAATTACATCCTACTTGAGCGAAAATGCCTATCGGCATCTTAATCAAAACGCAAGCTTATCGCGAAGCTTATTAAGCTATAGCAATAAAAACAGAAAGCAATATGCTTCATCCTTATATGTACTAAGATTGTCGGCTATACTGACGAAACGTAAAAACGTAAACCTATCTTACTGACATGTAAACGAGATGCCGAAAGGGCTGAAACTGAATTCTGTCGCTCTATCTTTGGCTTTTATAGAAGTGAGCAAAGAATCAGAGCTCGCCACACGATTTACGACACGTACCGCAGAAAGAAGTGATTCTTTGCATACATTAAAAGCAATTTAATGAATATCAAGCAGCTATGTTAGTTTTACGTTCGTTAACTGAAGCAGAAAATTAGTAACTTATCTGAGGAAATTGCGGACCATGGAGCACCACGAATTTCACCATTAGAAGCTTTTTCGCCCAGAAGACAGTAGTTTGTTGACTGCGCAATGACGTCACTTGAAGTCGATAAGTCCTTGCTGTTAGTTTGATAAATATAGAAACCGTCTCAGAGCAGACGTATTTTGCTACAATGTGTATGAATCCACCTTTAGCGTCATTGGTTCGTTATATTTCATCTTTTTTCAACTTGACGGATATCTTCGCAATAATGAGGTTCCCTGATATCACTATGTTTCTCAATTTCAAACTTTGTAAACCAAGGCATCTTAGCACGCCGATTGCCCTGCCCTCTTCCACGCCGGTCGCCCCGCCCACTTCTGTCACATAATCTTTACTACTTGGCCTTTTTGTTGTGCTCCCGTTTGTGTCTGAGTTTTTGTTCGTCCTGTGTTGTTAATTGTTTAAAAAAAAAACTGCAAAATCTTGGGAATCTTGACTATGGTGTATCTTGGGATACTTTTCTTTAATATCTTTAAAAATTAATACCTGGATTGCATTGATGCTTGCCAATCCCGTGAATGGTGCACGGCCTTGACATCTCCACGAACCCTCGGCTGATTTTGTCCTTTGCTTGCTTTATTACCATGTCCGTATTTTTGAAATTTTTACCTTTCCACCCTCTCCTTAATACCAAATCATTAATACAGAGTAAAAGAGCCCTATGGGCTCTGCGAGCTCGGAAAATATCTCCAATTCGCAATAATAAAAATTCACCAATTCTACTAATTTTTTTTAATTTTTATTGAAGCGAAATGTTTTGAATATGTGTGGAGGCGGGGGAGGGGTAGGAATCCTTTGAGTTAAGATATTTTTTCGTTCAACAAATCGGTCATGCAAATAAATAAGAAAAAGTTACTTTCGATGCTTGCCGAAAACTTTTCTCACCGGATGGAGGTTTTGTTTAGATACAAGTTTTGAATGTTATTCACGAGTTCAGAAATTTTTTTCTTCTTATTATTATTTTTCATAGTTATAGAAATTAACTTTGAACACAAGGAGAAAAATTAAATTTTTCCTTCCGCTTTGATTTGATTGAACTAAAACAGCATTTTCAACTTTGTAATAATGAAAATTTCAACTCAGTTCGTCTAGTTAAGAAAATTTAGGATTGATTGCGTCAAGACACGTTTTGTAAAGTTAGATCTCCAAGAACCTAAAACCACTTTCATAAAAATTAAGAACTATTGCAGCCGAGGCCGTGCACAAGGGGTTAAACTCTTCCCATTGGAAAAAAGAATAAATGTGTATGGTTTAAATTTATTAATTTTAGAATTATTATGCATTTATTGGTCCTTGCTTACTGGTACTTCTTGCCTTTAAGGGTACTTTCACACCAAAGGCGACAAAGGCAAAAAAAAAAAGCGGTTTTTCTTATCTGCGCAACCGCCGAGCCTATTTTTGACAGCGAAAATATGCTCTACGCTTGCGCAGATGTGGAAAAGACATGTTTTTGGTCTTTGTCGCCTTAACACCCTTACACATTGTAGAAAAATGTTGCAATATAAAGTAGTAGTATATATTTTGTTTGGTATATAATATTCATTTTTGAGGAATTCCTGTGTATTAAAAATATTTCATAGAAAAGAAAAACATAATATAAATTGCTGTAAATAGCGTGCTCCCCCCAGATTTTAATAAATGATGCATAATGCATAGCTTAAAAGTTTTTTTTTTTAAAAGATGGGCGGGGGAGGGGTGAATCAACGAATACTCTTGTGATAAAATCAGAATGAATCATTTGGCCTTCTAAGTCACTTTTTTTTTGAACCGCTCCATTTTTGGCATTCTGAGCACTGGCTTCCTTGCAGCGGTTAATGATCTCTTAATTCGCTTTGGTAATCGATAAACATTATGTATTGAATGTTTTCGCAATGCTGATTTATAGAAACTCTAAATGATTTCAAAGACTTTGAAGCTGTTACATAAAAATAGAAGACATGAAAGGAATGCACAATTCTTTATCTGTTTAATAATCAATGTCTTTTTTGGCACTGGCGCACTGGATGTATTTGCAGTGCTTCCTCAATGTCATAATTATTATTTGCAGTACTTGCTCACTATCCTAATCTTCTAACATTTTTGTAGCTATAACCGTTTCGTTTTCCTTACTTTATTTCGTTTATCTAAAGGGTACTATTTAAATTATTTGAACTATTTTTTTTTCAGGTAGCATGGGATGGACTATAGCTAAAGGCCCACTAGAAGTTTTAGTTGGTGTAGTTTATGGAATACTTTTAGGTATCATTTCGTGGTATTTGCCAAATCCTGAAGAGGTAAGCGAAATCGCTTTCCAAATCTACGTTTTTCAATTTCTTTGAAAACTTTCTAAAAGTTTCTCAATTGCTTTAAAAATTTCTATTAATACATCAAACAAATAGTTTGAGCAAAAAATGAATAATTTTCCAAGCAACAGACATACTTCTTCCTGCGGCCGGTATGCGGTTTCGAAACTCTTTTTAAACACGATATAGTCATATTTACTACCCGTTGCCTTATATACCACTTGCTCGATATACGAGTACTATAGCTAATTATGTATTAGGGACACTGTACCAAGCTTCTATTACAACTTATATTGAGTGATTATATTTAATTTTTTGTAGGATTTATTATAGCTAATTGGTACATAAAAGCTAATTTTTGTTAGGTCATGAAATGTTAATGAAATTCGAACTCACTAACTTATAGTTTGATTGCAAAACCTATCGTGAAAAAAAAATCTACCAACTGGCGAAGTTAAAAAAAAGTGTACTTATATCAAGGGTCGCTCCAGAGGAAATTCGGGTCCGTTTTCGGAATCTTCAAAAAATTCCAATTAATCAAAACGAACCCTTCATAAAATTCCAAGCTTCCAAATCTTACTTTTTACACCATTATTAATTATAAAAGTGGCAAATAATAATACATTTCTTCATCAGTACTTGTTTAAATTTTTAATTTTCTCAAAATTATTTAATTTTTCACAAAAATATCCATAAAATTCACAAAAAACGGATCCTGTTAAAAATACTGGATCGACCCCTGTATATACATAAATATATGGTCTTAAAAATGTGTTAACATTACTTGCTAACACATTTTCCAAAATTTATTTTAAAAAAGGGCTTATCATTCCATTAATATTAATATTTAACCGTTAGAATTAATTACTTTTTAAGAATTTCGAATAATTATATTGTTGCACATCAAATTTATCGCACGGAGTAGTAGTACAGTAAGACCGCTCTTAGTTATTGCATATCAAGTCAGATATCAATCAAATGAACTAGCTATCTTTTCCTATTCGATAAAATTATATCGGTTGCAACAAAACGCTAAATTCTCTAATATTGAAACTACATTTTACATTAATAGGCACTGCATTTGGCAGTGCTGCAACACCGCATCTTGTCGCGCGCTTGGTTTCCATGCTTGTCGATCCGTTAATGACGACATTTACAACTTTGCTCTTTCTTTTCAGAAAAACAAAAACATTTTCCGCTTCATGATCCTGTGCTTCGGTGCCATGTTCATCCTGTTCGGCAGTGCAGCCATAGACTGGGGCGCTGCGGGAGCCGTGGGTTGCATTTGCTTGCCTTTCGTTGCTGCTATACAATGGAAACAGGAAGACTGGGAAGAGGTAAAACTACTGCTTTATTTAGAGAAATGTATTATTTAGAGAACCGATTTTAAGTCGTAAACTTTTAGGGATCACACTGGATCTAAGCAAGAGCAAAATAATAAGAAAGACATACACAAAAGGGGCAGTAGCGTCATTTCGGGAAGGGGGGGAAGCCCCCCCCCCCCGAAGTGCCCCTATCCCCTTGTTTTTTGAAGAAAACTTAAAGCCCCTATATCCTTGTTTTTTTAAGAGCAAAACTTTTTTTTTTTTTTTTTTGGGGGGGGGGGGGTGGCGGGCGGAGTTTGTCAAGACAGCTTACCGTACCGGCTGGGCTTCAAAGGTTCTGGCGATGTAAAATTGTGAGTTCTTATCAAAAAAAAGTGACGGTTTCACTTTTAAATACATTATTTTTGCTGGAAAATAGCTATTTACTTGGATTTGTACTGCAATTGAGGGCTTCAGGGTTCCCACGGTCCTTTAAACTCTTTAATTTTCCTTTTAAAAATTAAGGGCTCTTAAAAGTACTTAGTTTTAGTTCGAAGTCCTTAATTTCCACAGTCACCTAGCCTATTCTAAGAGCTGTTTCTATTAGAAACCTCAAGAGTGCAACTGCCTGTACAATTTTCGTTACAATGTATAATTCAGCACCAGATTATGCCACAAATGCTATTTTCTCTGAATTTGCACCATAACTGCACTCATTTTCGATTATGCCCATTTTCTCGCCACATCATGCTAATAAGGTGATTCTAACTTTTTGCTGTGTAATTGTATTAACTCAGATTTGCAGCATGTGATTAGCAAGCTGGCCTTAGGTGTGTGTGTCAAGATCATCTACAGTATTTTTCAAGCCCTTAATTCTTTTAAAATTGGCCCTTAAAAGTTCAAAAATGTTCTTAAATGTTGTTGTGAAATAAGAGTGAGAAACCTGGTAATAATTTAGTACCTCTTAACCCCTTCCCTCTCGTTCCCGTGAACGTGACGATCTGAGATTTCGCCTTTTATTGCTCGCTCCCGTGACATGTTCGGGCTGGAGTGTTTAAAATTTCAAAATAAATAAAAAATTATAAATGAATATATATATTGTTTATACACATATTTTTATATAATTTTCAGGTATAAAAAAATTAGGCATTTTTATGACCGTTTTCTTGAAAATTACCCGACCGTTAAAGGGTTAAAACAGAACAACTAATTGGACAAAAGAGAAGAGCAGTTCTTTTCCATGCGTTTCACGCTCATTTCACGATCGTTGCCGAACGTGATTGTAAAATAAACTGGTTTCAGTAGATTTCCAGTCGCTCAAACATTCTGAATTATGAGAAATTAAGTGCGGCGGTCTTGAAATATTTGATCCGATTAGTAGTCAATTGAAGAGATTATTTGATGTTAATGTAATCAAGAGTGGACGCCTAAAATTGTCCAAAAGCTACTCCCCCCCCCCCCCATCTTCGTAAGTTTTCTCTCCTGCCTCTCCAAATATATACATACATACACACACACATAAAATTTTGCCGCTTCGGGTCTGCTTTTTGGGACGGACTGCATTACGTAGGATGCACGAGCTACCAGTGGCGTTCCTAGCACGGGTGTGAGAGTGAGACCCTACTGGCCATTCTCAAAATGAATTACAGTCGATTTCGGTTTTAACGACATCAAAGAGTCCGCAGTATTTATATCGTTAAAACTAAATTGACGTTTGATTTCAGGGATTGCAAATCAAATTACTCAATGTAATATAAATAAAAATCCCTTACTTTAAATGAAGTCAAAATTGTGCGCAACCAAATTACTTTGCCTCCGTATGCAAAAAGCTTCATGATACTCATGCGACAACGTTTTTTTTTTCTCTCTCTGGTTTTATAAAATTATGATACTACTTTTAAGGTTTTTTTTTTTTTTTCAGGTTTTGTACGAGGTGCATTCAAGTTCTAAGGCTTCCGATTTTTTTTTCTCCAAACTGGAAAGAAATAAAAACATGTGCATTGGTTTAAAATGCGCGTGCGTTCATTGTCAATTCGTCACAGAGACGGCAGCACTATACGACATAAGAAATTTTAGCAGTAGCGTCGAGAACGAGAACTGTTTTAGATACTTAAAATGGCTACGTTTTCCTTACTTGAACAACGTGAAATCATTCATTTTTTGAATTTGCGTGGTGCGACACCAATTGAAATTCATCGACAGTTGAAGGAGACATGTGGTGATGGAGTTATGGATGTGTTGAAAGTGCGTCCGTGGGTGCGAGTTTAATGAAGGCAGAACATCGTGTGATAACAAAGCGAAACAACCTCGGGTTCGCAATAGCCGGTCTGTCGACATGATCGTGACAGTGGAGAGACTTGTTTTGGGGGATCGCCGAATGACTGTTGAACAGATCGCCTCCAGTGTTAGCATTTCCGTTGATTCTGTGCACACAATAATGCGTAACTACCTGAAAATTCGAGAAGTGTCCTCCAGGTGGGTGCCACGAATGCTGACGGACGACCGCAACAGTTTCTTCATGACAGCAACTTTGAAGTGATTTCTCATGCTCCCTACTCACCTGACGTGGCTCCTAGTGACTTTTGGTTGTTTCCAAGAATGAAAGACACTATCCGTGGCCGCACATTCACCAGCCGTGCTGCTATTGCTTCAGTTATTTTCCAGTGGTCAAAACAGACTTCTAAAGAAGCCTTCGCTTCGGCCATGGAATCATGGCGTCGACGTTGTGAAGAATGTGTACGTCTGCAGGGAGATTACATCGAGAAGTAACACCAATTTCAGAGTTTTCGAGTGATTAGTTAGTTAGAAAACAAATCGGAGGCCTTAGGACTTGAATGCACCTCGTAGATAGAGAGACGTAAGTACGGTGTCGGGGTTTTTGCTTGTATGGCTGGTATTTGCGACAATGTTTTATTTCGTGCTTGATCTGTCAGAGACCGTTGTTACTTCCACTTGTTTACCAAAAATTGTCTGCAGTTTTACATGCTCTCATATCTTAATGAATCATTAAAGTTTCAGGTTTCAATTTGTAATGAGATCTAGGAAACGGGTAATGGGCAGTACAAATTAAGGGCTAAGGGCAATCATTTTAATTATAACTGCTGATGTAGGAAAAAGGGCACTTATGAATTGCACTTGAAGAACGATAAAAGTGTCATTCCATATCAAGTTGACTGATCCTCTGATACAATAATAGTGTGTTCACCCGTATGGCGATAGCAACGAAAAATCTGTTGTATTATTCAAACTCACGTCATTGGTTTTACATAATTCACTAACCACGCCTTCGTGTTGATTGATTGCATTTGTTATACCATCAACACTTATTTTAAGCTATGATGCGACTTGGAACAGGTAAATCTTCGCTGTTAGTTTGTCAACAGTTTATTAGCGATGGACACAAAATGTCGCTGTTGCTGTTGGTGTGAATGCACCTTGGTTATCAAACAAACGTCAAGGATGTTTCTGTTAAAATTGACATCATAGCGCAATCACGTAATCATGGTTCTCTGGGTGCTAGTAACTTTTAATGTCGGAATAATAAATGTGAATCGGTCAATACGAGGGCACGGTTATAAAATTTATGTAAAACTAATAACGCGCGTTGAAAGCCTACGGCGAAGTTTACATCGCTGTCCCCATGGCTGAGAATCAGGGTTGCCAAGGGTCCCGGATTTTCCCAGACAGTCCCGTACTTTGAGAAATTGCCCAGCGTCTTGGGAAACTTTAATATGGGACGGCAAAAGTCCCTCTTTCTTGGTAGGATCAGAGGCGTAGCTAGGTGGGAGCAAGGAGGGACAGTTGTCCCGAGGGCGCAGCGTCAAGAGGCGCCAAATTAATGTTAATTTATTTTATTTTTAAATGCAAAAAGAAAATTATTTAACTCGAGGTGTGAATATATTCGACAAAAACGTGGGAGCACCGCAAACCATATCGGGAATGACCGATGAGAAGAGTACGTGGGAAATCAGACAAATAATTTTACGAAGCCAGTGTCCCATTTTTCCCTTAGAAGTGAATGGTCGCTAATAAAAATGAAAGTTAAAAGGGCTGCTTTTTAGAGCTATTTATCATTTAGGAAGCATAAAAGTTTATAAATTTCCTTTAGGGCGCCCCTAGGCCTCCAGAGGCACAGGGCGGCGCAAAATCTTCCGTTTCCCCGGGCGCTGAAAACCCTAGCTACGCCTCTGGGTAGGATATTGATTTTACCTGACATCGGGTATCCGGTGACTATTGTGTAACGGATATCCGGCTCCGATGTTTCAATCTTGTAAATTCTAAACTCACATTTTTTTACCCACCGCTTCCAAATACGTAATAAGTTTTTAATTTACATATCTTCTCAAAATATTATAACTAATTAAGTTATAAAAATCAAAATTGACATTTCGGAAATCCGCATCTTTTTGGCAGTGCTTTGATATTGGATTCCGAATATTTAAAAATCACTCGGATACCGGATGTCCGGCGATATCGGGTATCCAGTATCCGGATGACCCCTTCGTTGGCGGGCCCCTGCTATCCCATATTTGCAGTTTTTAAATTTGGCAACCCTGGTGTAAATGCCCCTGAATGGTTAAAGAGTTTAATCTTCTACAAACTTAAAAAACAAAAAAACAAGAAAAAGAAAAAAAAAAAAAAAGAGTAGGTACACACACATTTTGTTTAATATACTTCATAATAGTAATTAACATCATTCATACAAATTGCATTCCTTATTTTTCCTCTGTATTTACTTAAAGGGGAACGCTATAAATGATAAACTTTTGAAGCCAATTGCAGACAGCACTTAATGAACTTGTTTTTAGTTCTATTCATACATTGATGATATCGTTTATTCAACATTTTGTTTTTCTTATTTGTCTTGCGGCAAGATGTTTAAATGCATACATTAATATTTCTCCATATTGCAATGTACATTAATTATACATTATGGTGAAACTTTTCCGATTCTCTTCAGATGTTTTATGAATGAGTGAAATATGATAGATTACGCTACAGCACTCCTACGCTAAGTGTCTCTTGCCATGGAATACGATACTGCCATGAAATTGACAAAACAACAAATTTTAATAAAGAACTTTGAAGCGTTGAAAACATCAAATTTCAATGGTGGTTTTTTTTTTCATACACTGGGTTTGTAATAAAAACTGAAGAAAACAATACGTGTCTTGATTTTGAAGAATGCATTTCAATAAATTTAACAACAGGAAAGAATAATAAAATAATTTTTGGAAAAAAGCGAACCGCCTTCAAAGCAACGAAACTATAAATTTCGCTAAAAAGTAAAGAATAAATTCCTTCTTTTGGGACCGTTCACAAAATGTCACACTTCATATCACCCTATCCCCCTTTGTTACGTGAGGCTATATTACATAAGCATATGTACTTGCAGTTCAGAAACAAAGCTCTACGTCAAGTTCCTAAATTTATATTTGAACTTTAAATGACATTTGTGAGCATAATAATGATTACAGGTGTACTTAATTTGTATAAAATGAGGTTAAGGTTTACAACACAAAAGATAATTAGTATAGAACAGTAAAATATATTAATTGTTCTAATTCTGAAAAAATGACCCACGCAATTTTATCTTAAAAGTGTAAATGCTTAAAAGTTTAATTTCTTTTAAAACTTTTAACAAGAAGTACATTCAAACTTTAATGAACATCGGTGTTTACGATAAAGAATGATCAATAAAACTTCAAAATCAAATTATGAAAATAAAAAAAGCTTCAAAAATAAATTTAATTTGCTGATTAAATATTTTTTATCGAAACCAAAATGTGTAATGTCACACTTCTTGTTAATCCCTCCCGTCCCCTTGTCACAATTTCTCAAACCCCCCGCCCTCCTCGAAGCGTGACATCATTTATGAATAACCCCTTAAACAACATCGATACTACTTTTAAACATAATTTTTGAAGTCGGAGCAAAATTATAAAATTTAAAATCTTTTGCAATCATAAATCAGTTACAAATATAAATAGCCCAAAGTTGGCAACAGTACTTAGGTATATAAATTAAGTAATAGATGGTGCACGTAACGGTAATTCATTGCGGTAATTAGAGCCTCATAATTTGGGGACGACTTCAAAAATTATGCTTAAAAGTAGTAGCGATGTTGTTTAAAGAATGAATTTAATTTTTACTCTTTTAGCGCAATTTATAACTGCGTTGCTTTGAAGTCAATTCTATTGTTATCCCCCAAAAATTATTTTTCATTTTTTTTAGTGAAAATTCATGTTTCATATGAATACTCTTTAAATATATGTATATTAAAAAGCGCACCCACTTTCATTAAAGGCACTAAACAAATCATTTGTATCATAAATTCCGGTTTGAAGTTGATTAAAAAAAAGGCCACCAGTGAGTAAACAGATTGAATGAATTCAATTTTCGTTTCAGAGAAACCTTCACTTAAAATACTTATCATAACTGATTTCAATATTACTGCTTAATAGAAGCAAATTCTTTTCAACAATCACTTTTATGTTTATTAATAATTTAATCAACAAAGATAAGTCAGTACCCCTTTCCAAATCAAAAGAAAATACTAATTTTTTACAGATAACGTCCTTTCTAAACAATAAATGTAGTCAAATCAATAAAATATATTAGTTAGACGATCCTCTATCGATTAAAAAAAAAAACATTAATATTAGTTCAACTAGTCAAAAGTTATGGATGAAAAAAATTGCTAAATTTTCGCCCATAACCTTTTTTCTAATTATCGAATATGGTCAAACGAAGGTACACGGGACCTATTGAAGTCCACCTTGGATCGACTGAAAAAAGATTCATCGAAACCGGTACATACAATGAGAAGTTACCGATGAACGAAAAAAAAAATACGGTACGAATTGATAATCGTCCTCCTGTTGGAAAGTCTGTTAAAAAATGTGCAATAAAACTTAAAAGACAAATAACAAATATTATTTCTATGTTTCGAAACGTTGCGTTGAATATTTAAAAATAGAGTAACATTCTGATTTTATCCATTCGGACTTTAAAATAAAATGAATGACGGAAAAAAAGAATCTTACCTCGAAACTGAAAGTTTCGCATGAAGGGCGAATATTTTTCAGTTTTCACTTGTTTTTCCGAGTGCAAAAACTAAGAACACGCGCTTGCGTTCAATCCACAATATTTTCGATTTTTAAACAAATAAAAAGTATAAATTGACGATAAATTTGCTAAAGTAAAGTTTCCGAAAAAATAAGTAGAAAAAAAAATCGTTTTTTAGTTTATTTCATTTGTTTTTTAATGTTTTGTATAAATTACAGATAATTTTTACTAAACTTAAATTTAAAATCGTAAATTCTTATCGTTTCCTTAAGAAAGTTTATTCATAATGGTGAAAATTTACCCGTAGAATCACTTTGACTGTTATGAACACCAGGGTTCGTTGATGTAAATCACGATTTAAATCAAGTGATTAAAAAAAAAAAAAAAAAAAACACCCATTGATTTAAATAATTTAAAACAATCTAAAAATTGATTTTAGTGTTAGAAAATGATTTAAATATAAAAAGTGTTGCATTTACAACCTCTATTTCAAGCAAAACTTCATAGATCCCTCTGTCTGTGTGTGTGTATTATATGTTTCATAACTTTAGGTTTAATTACTATTATTATTATTTTAATTTTACAATATTACCACGACCACAGAATGATAGTGTCTAGAGCAACATCGTTTAGAATTTAGAATGTTCCATAATAGCTTAAAGTTTTTTTTCCTGATGAAATATTTTTTCATCTTGGAAATTTTCAATAAAGATATCAGATTAAAATAAAAAGTTTCAACTTTTAATAATGGATGGAGTAATCCTATGATTTTACTAAATAGGTAAATTTAAAAAATATTTCAAGTTATTTCATTTGAACCGTTTATTTCGAAAAGGTAACATCTCCGTTTTGAGAAAGGAAGAACTTTCAGTATTAATTTTTGTTGTATAATTAATTAAAAATTGTTTTTATTTACCAATATTGCATTGCTACTACCTACTAAAATAAATCAATGTAAAATTAAATGCACACAAATGTTTGATTTTTTTTCAGCTTTCAACAGCAAACTAATTCAGATTAAATTTGTTCATTTTTTACTATTGTACCTGAGTGTACTCTTATTCCTGGTACAGTAAATTTCATTTGACCATACATTCGTATTTGTTCATTCTTAGTATCATAAAATAAATCTACTGCAATGAAAATTAGCTTAAAATGTGTTTTTCATAATGTTTAACATGTCATTTTATTTTTATAAGGGTAACATAATGAATATTCGAAATCTTTAAGGTGTAAAAGGTCTTTTTGAAAAAAGTTAAAAAATCTGATTTAAATAAAAAGAAATCTGTTTTAAATAAAAAAGTCCGATTTTTTTTATTAAAAAAAAATCAGCAACCCTGATAAGCACTTGTCAACAGTGCCACACTGTTCCAATGTAGTCGTATACAAATGGAATCAGGCTCAATTCATTCAGTGCATGCAGTTGGTGGTTATTTGTTTTGATTTTTTTTTTAAAGATTTAGAAAAAAAATTTGCTTTAAGGCATCAATTCCTACGATTTTTTCCATTTAACTAAGCTTCGTTTCAAACATATGTATGTATATATTTAAATGCATGAAAAACGTTCCCATTAAAAAGTTATGTACGGTTCCTTTTTATTTTTTCCTTTAGAATACAGTTGAAGGAGCCTTAACATTTGTGTGGAGAATCATAGAGCCATTTCTTTTTGGACTTGTCGGCTCCGAAATTCGAATCGATTACTTACAGCCAAGCACAGTAGGTGAGTAAATTCAATTTTATAGAGAAGTGAACAAAATTGAAGCATATACAGTGGAACCCCGCCATTCGTCCAACTTGTTCAAATAAAATTCTTCGCCATTCGTACTTGTCCCCCGATTCGTACGGCACCAGGGGCCAGTTGGGTTGCCAGTTTGGCTTTTTTAAGAAAAAAAAAAAAAAATCCAAAAATTATGCACATTTTGAACTCGTCTGGAAATAATTTGTTTGGCATTTGGATTTTTAATACTTTTTGAGATTTTACTGACAATTTTAAATTTCTAAGGGGGCAGCAAGAGGAAGTGGTTGAAGAACTTTCTTTTTCAGAGGAGGAAAGTAGTAAGGAAAGCATTTCCTTTGCAGAAATTAAAGAGCTGTGTTACCCCTGCGAGAAAACACAGAGGAGTGGTGGAAAAATGGCATCCCAACACTGCTGTGGTCAACAGCTTTAACTTGTTCAACGACAATGTTATTAACCATTTAAAAAAAAATTCTGAACAATCGTCGAAGGCAGACAACATTGGACAGGTTTTTAGAGAAAGAAACCCAAGATTCTTTTAGTACAAAAATACAGAAAACAGAAAGAACAGCAGAAAGGGAGAAAACACCTGAAGGGATGTTACCTGATGATTTTATGGAAGGGGGACTCTTCCAACCATTTCTCTTCCTCCTCTCAACATTCTGCTTATGCCATCAGCTCACCTCAGTACAAGCAAAGTGCTGTTAATTTTTTTTTCTATAATTTCATGTACAGTACTGTACATTTGTTTTTCATAGGTTTAAATAAGCAATCATCTGCGGGTCTGGAACGTATTAATCCAATTTACATTGTATCTCATGTGAAAAAATAATTCACCATTCGAACTGCCTCCTGGAACGAATTGTGTACGAATAGCTAGGTTCCAATGTATACCGTATTTTACGGACTAAAGGACTCGCTTTTTTCTTCGAGACATAGATGATAAAAATGAAACATAGAACACATGCAAATGGAATTTTTTTAACAGCATAAAAATGCATGTTTTTTCCCTAAATTCTAAAACACGACCTACGTACTTTCCGAGAAAAAAGTGTGTGCTAAGGAAACGCCTCGTCCTTAGCACCCAGAAGCCAAAGGCTCAAAGGAACCACTGTCAATAACATTGCACTGTAGTAGATCAGCTCTATTGATAAGAGATTACTTTGGCTTACTTCTTTTTCGATCAAGCTTTTTGTAAAAGTCAATTATAACTTTTACTTTCCAGAAGATTGCACACACTATTATTTAATGTTAATGTAATGAAGCACATTACAACAATAATTATTTTAATCATATTTTAGGCCTGGGTTTAGCTACATTGTTCATTGCCTTGGCGATGCGAATGCTTGCGTCACTGTTCGCAGCATGGTGTTCGAAGTTCACTCTAAAAGAGCAAGTTTTTGTCATGTTTGCAGGCTTGCCCAAAGCTACAGTACAGGTAAGTTGCAGCTTAAAGTCATCAATATGATTCTTTCAAGTAATTTTGTAAACGATAAGATCACACACGAAAATAAATAAAATAATTAAATAACGATTGAAAAGTATAAAAGCTGAAAGGGGGGGGAAATATGGCTCTGTCGGTCTTTCCCTCCTAATAACGTTTAGGGAGATCGCCCCAATTGGAATTTTTTTTGGCTCGAAAGATCTTGGCAAGAGCACTTCATTCCCTGTTTTTTTTTTTTGATTTGAGCAATTTTTTGTTCAATTTTGAACAGTTCAAAAAAAAAAAAAAAAGTGCGCATGGGGAAATAATTTGAATCCTACATAAATCCTGATCTAATAGATGGCTTTGCTTGGAACAAACTTTGTCGGAGTGAGCTTATGTTTAGAACATGAACAGACAAAAAGTTCCTCAAGAACTAAACGAGCCTGCCTTCCCATGAAACTTTTCAATCTGGATTTTTAGGAATTAATTTTGAATAAATAAGTCGTTCATTCAAAAATGAATGAATAAATGTAGTTTTTAAATATCAAGTCTTTCTTTTAAAAGTTTTTTTAAAAATATTTATTATTACCTTTTAAAGGCTGCAATAGGTCCTGTACCCTTAGCACTAGCAAGAAGATTTGGCCTCGGACCAGAAATGGAACAACATGGAATAGCGGTAACTTAATTCTATAAATTTGTCTTTTTAATGTTAATTTTTTATACGCCATTTGATTTTGAGTGTGAATGAGATGGAGCTAACACTGTCAAATTCAAATGATTCAGCTTAATAGATAAATATGCTAGAATACAACATCTAGTCTTGAACATAGTTTATTATTTTCATTGATATTCAGAATTTCAAATAATGTCACAAGACAACACTTGTATAATGTATGTAAAACGTGATGGCGACATTTCAGTAAATATGTTCACACTAGGAGTAAACATGTTGACTGTATTGGGAATTTTTCGGAACTGTTGTCTGTATTTTGATGCAGATATTTTTTGGGACTGTTGTCCTTACTCTAAAAGGATTTTCATAGGACTTTTATCTTTATCTTAATGGGGTTTTTAGGGACTATTATCTTTTTCTTAAAATGAAATTTAAAAAAAGGAACTGCTAACCTAATTCTTAAGATATTATTTAAGGACTGTTAATCATATTTAAGAACTATTGTTCTTGATTTAGTGTGTGTACGGGGGGTGGGGGGGGGGGGTTAGGGCCTGTTGACGTAGCTAAGGAGTTACTGATCACATTCTAATGAGGATTTGTTTTTGGAATGTTGTCATTATTTTCAAGCCTCCCAAACACAAAAAGACGAAGGCTTTCACGTTGGTTAGGATCTTGGCTGAGGCATGAATGTTCATGTGAAACCACCTTTTTTCTTAGTCAGGCAATGACACTACTCAAGATAGCCCATGCAACAATGAGCGACACAGTTAGTAACACAATAAAAATTTATTAACAATTTTTGTTACAGGTAATTACTTACACAGAAGTAATAAACTTTATTTATATCACACCACATATAAACAGCAATAACAGATGATTCGTTCAAAATGAATATGAGAAAAACCCCCATCCCCTTTGTAAAGCATTTCTTCTTCGCTAATATGCAGTGGACTCACTTTATGACTATCCTAGGTTTGGTTCACTGTCCACTACAACAAACTAAATAATTTTATACAACATAATTGTGGACATAAGCAAGCTAAATTTATAGTTTAAGTGCAAAGAAAGCAATGTAAAAATGACTAGTTTTATAACATAGAATTTACTATAATATAGAAAAAATTATAGGATGGAAGAAGAAGTGTAATAAATCTTTCCCCAAACTGAAAAATTATAGGAGTGGGAAGAAAAAGAAAATGCAGAATTATTTTATAGCATTATTTATTATTCAACAGCTAATAAACTTTTAAACTAAATTGTAGATATGGATTTATGTAGACTAATTTAGCCCATTTTGTTATTGTCCTATATTGTTGCAGGTGCCGATCGAATGTACTAAGTTAATTACTTTTTGCATTGTATATTTTAAAAATATTTTAAATATTCATATTAAATGTCTATTTTAAATGAACTAGTTTTTCATTTTAGAATTTTAATTTATTAAAAATGTTCTTTCTCCCCCAGATTTTAACAGTGGCTGTGCTGGCCATTCTCATCACAGCACCTCTTGGAGCAACAGCTATTTCTGTACTTGCACCAAGACTTCTAGCTGATAGCAAGGAAAAGAATCCAAACATAAAATCAAACATACCAGAGAGCAAAATCAGCATCGCTGATATAGAGAATACTATTAACAATTACAAAAAGGACAGCCGTTTATCAAATTCAACAATAGGGAACAACAGTACATCGTATTACATTGAAAGGCTTTGAAAAGAAAACTTTTTTATTTTAGTATATTCTGTAATATAGATTCAATTTCTTACATTTTGTACTTTTCAATCATTCATATTGAAAGAATACAAACAATTTTATTTTGTCAGTTGTATTGACAACAGCAAATTAAATCAACTTCTGTAAATAAATCTCATTAGTATATTTATGAACCACTAAATAAATAATGAAATAAAACAAACCATTAGATGGGTGTCTAAAATAATTTATATTGAGTAGAAATTAATGCAAATTTTATCCTCAAATGCTTTTTTTATAACTGAACAGTAGTATTCCATCCATATTAAATGATCTCTTAAAACAAAATTGGATATTTAACTATTTTTTCCTACATTATTCAACTACCAACAGTATGACTTTAAAAAATATTGTAAAACTTGGTATTTTATGAGGATAAGGTTGCAGCAACTTTTTTTTTTCTTTTGAAAGAATTATTTGAGAAAAACATACTTAACAAATTATGAGCATGGCCACGTAGCACGCACAACTATGTTGCGTAATGGGCTAAGTTGATTAAGTTAAAAAATGTTCTAAAAAATACACCAATTCATACATTATATGAAAAATTATTTTTTCCCTTGTGTAACTTAAAAGTGATGATTTTAAACGGTTACAAATGCTAGCGCCGCTTTTATATGGCAATGCCCGAAACAGGTACTAGTACCTGCCGCCCGCTCATAATGTGTTAATCAGGTTTGAAGCTATAACTATTTTAAATAATAAAAAAAGTCATATAATGGTTCACATTAAATTATGCTATATTCCTTACAGACTAATAATAAAGCATTATAGGAATTGAAACAGTTATAAGAAGAAACAGGCTTGATTAACTACAATAATCCGTTAAGCAAAAGAATGTTTCTAAATGACAAAACTTTAAAACTAAAAAAATATACAAAAAATGAATTTCTAGGGTTTGTGCTAGCACGGTGACAAAGTGAATTGCTGCTGAAATTACACAGGTGGACATCAAATTTGTTGCCTGAAATATATTTACCTATTTTTTCGATATTAAAAAAAAAAAAAAACATTTCAATAACATGTCAAAAGTCTCATGAAAAAATTCTTTTAGAAATTGTGAAATGCATGTATTTTCTACAAGCTTCTAACTAAAATTTGCATTGTTATTTAACTTTACTTATTTTTTGTCTAGCATTTCATATTTTTGGGCTACCATTTCAGTTTGAAAGATAGAGAAGGAATATCTTTTAAAGTTCTTTTTAAAAATAAAAATATAAAAAATATTTACCCTTGCACTGACTATAGAATTGAACTGAGAATAAGCCAAAAGAGCCAAAAATACTTCTAGCTATTTTTCTCATATTTTAATTTTATTGCAAAATTTGTACCTTATTTATGTTGGATTTATTCACATGTGTAAAATGTACAATATAAATATAAAATACTCCACTTTAATACATACATACAGCTGTTAGAAAAAAAGATCTATGCTCCTTTTGGGTATAAATGAATCTTAACTAATCATCTTCTTTTGCTATTTTAAATAGTCTTGGAACTGTACTCTTGAACTAATATAAACATTAAAAAAAAGTTTATAATAATTCAAGAATACAGTTCCACTATTTCTGATATAATTAAAAAAGAACAAAAACAATTAAACAACTTGGCATATACTCTGCACTAGAGATTAGTGAGCAAATATTTCCTCACTTTCAATTGAAAAATTAGAATGTTTCAAATAGAAAGAATTTCAAACGCTTAAAAACTAATAATTTGTTAAAAACAATGCAGGGAAAATGGTAATGTCACTTAAAAAAGACTTTTATAAATAATTTAATTTAAATAAGTGGAGCTCTTACTGCAACAAATTAATTCATTTCTAGTACAAAAAATAAAACAATTGATTTTGCAAAAAATACAATATCGAAGCACTGTCAAAACTCAGCAGTGCTTTTACATATTAATAAGTAAGTACTATAAACACATAAATAAACTTTACATGAATTTCAATACTTTATCAGAAAAAAAAACATCACAATAAGAGCCTAATACAAAGGATTAAGTATTTTACCATGATAGACAATTTTTTTGAAAGTACTACAGTACTAAGTCTCAAATCTGGACGTCCGAATTTTGGAATTCTCCCAAATCCAGACATTTTGCAAATCAGCATTTTAATTTTTCTTTCTATACAAGCATGTTACAAAAAAGTGTGTATTTATTTATTTTCTGTGTTGGTAAGATACTATTTTTCAACCCTACGTACCTTTTTTCTTTTCTAAGAGCGTATCTTGTGCTATGCATCTAGACACACGGCAGTGTGTCCGCCAAGTTCAGAAAGTCAGCCAAATTAAGATACGGCGACACTGGCCAATGTGTATATTTACCCGAACCATTTCAAGCTACTTTTGACTCCACCATTACCTAAAAACTATTAAACCTACATACTTGAAATTTTGTACATCTAATAACGATCCCCTTAACCATTCGAATATCAAATTTCATTGATGTACCTCTTATGGTTATGGAATTATTAAGGTTTGAAAAGTGTCATTTTTATCACTCACTCACTCACTCACTCATCAAAAACCTAACCTACTTCTAGAAGACTTAGAAACTTGAAACTTGGTATCCAGGTAGACAATTTGGAATATATAAAGGAAAAAAATCCGAAACTTCAAAAAATTACATTATCTTCGAAGTTACTAGCATACTCATAAGTAGCATCATACCTAACGACTTCAAACAGCAGCCATATTTTTCTGCCGTTTAAAGTAAACAATACTCTCTCGCGCGTGAAAGTTAATAATTGATGCATTGAAATTCACTTTCCGCTTTAATTTTTTGCCTTAAGGCTTAACACAAGCTGACTACAAACAATCCAGTGTCGTAGTTATACAGAACTTTTCAACGTTTTAAATAAAAGATTAATTAAGTAAAGATAGGTTTACGGACTTATTACGGAGAAATGTAAACAGACGAAAAAAATCTTAAATAATTAATAGCGACTCTTCAGCTTGGTTTAATTCAGTATAACTTATCGTCAATATAAAAACACATTTTAGCTTTTCAAAAATTAATGATATCCCAACAAAACATAAATGTGAAAAAATTGCCAAGTTCGATAGAAAAAAAACGGCCTCCGGAGTAGTTGGTGTCAGCGATAAAAGAATTGATATCTAATGGGTGCCAAGTTCCATAGCAGATCCTTTGATCATGGCTGTAAGAGCGTACAATGTTCCTTAATTTATTTGAAAGCATTTTTTTATCGGATTCCTAACTTGGCAAGTTTTAATTAAGATAAGTTACGTTCAAGAAGACGATAAGAAGACAATTAGAAATTAACTATAATAGCTTGCCACATGATTTTACTAACTATTAAAAATTGCTAATTGAATGAGTTAAATTTTTTGAATGTAATTTACCTTAATTAACACTTGCCAAGTTAGGAATCCGATAAAAAAATGCTTTCAAATAAATTAAGGAACATTGTACGCTCTTACAGCTATGATCAAAGGATCTGCTATGGAACTTGGCACCCATTAGATATCAATTCTTTTATCGCTGACACCGACTACTCCGGAGGCCGTTTTTGTTCTATCGAACTTGGCAATTTTTTCACATTTATGTTTTGTTGGGATATATATTACCACAAATCCTCCAATTGTACAATCTTTTCTTTTTGCCAAAAGAGATTAGAAAAACTCCTTAATTCATCAACTTGAACAGTGGGACTTTCCTAAGGACAAAGAACTGACGTCTGCTTATAAAATAAAGGAGAAAGTTATTGCCGAAAAATTCAGTTACATGAAGCAGAGCAAAATAAAAAACGATGATTACCACAAAAGATGTATAAATACTCTTTATATTTATGAGTACCATTTTCTTTTTGTGTGATGATTTTTTAAAGAAATATTCACACTATAATCTCTGATTTTGTACTGTTATATTGGAAACACGCTCCAGATGTAAATAACTTACAGAAAAGTTTGAGGGGTTTGGGTAGATAGTTTTGTTTGTGACAAGTAAAGTGCTAATGATCTAAAGTTTAGAAAGTCTGAAATTTAATTTGCCAAAATTCTCAGGAATCTGGATTTGAGACTTCGTACTATACCATAAAAATAAGATTCACACTTAAACACTTGCAAACCAAATTTACAAATAATTTACAAATCATTCTTATTCACTAAGTTATATTTTCTTCATTTTGGTCCTGAAATGGATGAAAATTAATCAAATTGAGAGAAATGATAATTGTACATAATCTGATAAAAAATAAACCATCTACTTACTTCTAAAAACTTGCAATCAGCTTGTAAATCATCATTTATTATTTTATCCTCATTTTCCTTTGTCAAAAGTAAAGGTCCTAGGACAGCGATAAGTGCTGCTCCTATAGGAGCTGTTAATATGATAGACAGAACTGCAACAGTGAGAACCTAAAACAAATTAAACATCAAAATAATGCAAAAGTAATTTTCACATAGCGAAACTGCAAATTTAATGTAAAATTTGAATGTTTATCATAATTAAAATTTTTACAGCATGGCTGAAAAACTTGACATACCAGCAAAGAGTCGAGTTCTATTAAGCTTTCATAGCTTACAAAGATGGAAGACAGTTGACCTTAGTTATAATGAAATTGGAAGGACTACAAGGTTTGTGATATTAAAAGTTGCTTAAAAAGCATAGAGGTTGTATAGCTCAATATGTTTTGAAAATTTTTTGCTCAATATTTTTTGTTTCAACTCAATATGTTTTGAAATCAATGCTTTAAAGTATTGCAAATTACACACTGTAATATGAAAGCAATGTATGATATAGAAGCAGCATACAAGTATAGGTTTTTCACCCAAATTAAGACATATGCTCTTTCAGAAGGCAATTTAATCGTAAAAAACTTAAGTTATTTGAAACATAGTTCACATCAGAAAAAGAGGGAAAAGCCGAGAACACTATAAAGAATTCTATCAGTTATAGTTTTAGGACATCACTATGCTGGAATCATGTGTTTTTATGCTAAAATTTTAGAATTGTGTTTTCATTATAAGCAAATAATACTCTACATTGCTTTTTAATGAAGAATTTTAATAAAAAAACAATGATTTCTCATTGGAATCTTAATATCTTAAATATTATGCCAAGATAGATTAACTATATTGGTTTTAATGAGTAATTAAATTGTCATACTTAAAGTGAAGGAAAAAAAAAAAACAATACGCATTGGAAATAACAGGAAAAATTATAAGTAGTACAATAGCTTAAACTCTAATGATACTCAAAAAATATTGTCCGCAAAATATGCCATTTGTATGTTAAACCATAGAAAGTTTTTATTGTACTGAACAAAAACTTTTGTTATTTCTAGAGAAGAGTAAATATGCTCTAAAATGAAATAGAATACCTCTTTTTCAGAACACAAGTTTCTATAGTAATTTATAGAAACAATTACAGTGTAAAGATACATCTAACAATGTACTACATTTTAGCAGTGATTAAAAAATTTAAAAAGAACATGCCTATTTTCAATGAATGTTCTACACACAAAATTTCACCATTTAGTAATAAGAGAACGTAATAAATATCAAGATTTTCAGAATTGTATTTCATATTTTTTTCAATTGGATCAGGTTGGTTTAAGGTAAAATGTAAGGAAATTTTCTGAGAAAACACCATTTCTCAAAATTTAATTTTAATATTTCAGAAAATGGTATTATGAAACTTAATTAAATTTGTTAGACTGTACATTCAACAAATGCAATTTTTATAATGTAAACAACAAATAACATACTCTTTTGGCAAGGTCTTCCATTTCTGGCCCCTTTTTGTTTACTAAAACATAATCTAATGCTTGAGGTCCTACAGCCGCCTAAAATACAGAAAATACATAAAGTAGAACTAATTACAATACTTGCTGCTCTTTAGATAGAGTAAAACTCTGCTGATAGAGCTGCTCTTTAGATAGATAGATAGTAAAACATAAAACAATAGTCTATATTCTTTTTTCAAGCTTTACATTTATTTCTTGTCTATCTTTGAATAAGATGATCCACTGAAAAAATGCATACTAAATAACTAAATCATATGCAAAACTGAATACTAAATCAGTTAAAACCCTTAGAAATGAATTAAAAGTTCTTAATTAACTCAGAGCCTCTTAAATTGCATATCAACACAGAAAGCAAAATCTTGAGAATTGTGTTTTCACTCAAATAATTTCTAATTGACTCAGAGCACATGTAATACTTAAAACAAGTGTAGAGTAGACTACTAACTAATGTAACGGCTCATACTTTTTTCTTTAAGATGTCGATTGGAAAAAGAAAATCCAGCATGAAATTTTATAGATTCCTTTTCTAAAATCATCTCACATGTAACTGCCATAATTCTCTGGATGTTTGCCATATTTTCCGAAATATTCAAAGCAACTCTGTAAAAGAACATTGTGTTTGATTTTTATTCCAACTGAAGAAACTTAAAATACACTTGTGAATAAAAATTGTAGAAAGCAAGCACAGCAAGTAATTTCAGCAAAATTTTTTTGAATTTTCAGACAGCTGATATTACATTAGTATTTCATCATTTGATCTTGTAATACTTGGTGATATTTTTTAAATAAATGAGCATTAACTATTCCTCTGAATGAAACCACTTACAGTTCAAAACAAGAATATTTCCTTGACAATGAAAATTGCACCTTTAAAAGTTAAGGTATTTACTGCAGAAGAACTGTAAACTAGTTTGCTATTATATTTCTTCAAGACATTTATTGCTAAATCCATTTACAGTGGAACCCCGCTATTTGTTCCAAGAGGCAGTTTGAATGGCGAGTTTTATAAATGGTGAATTATTTTTTCACATAACATACAATGTAAATTGGATTAATCCGTTCCAGACACACAGATGATTGCTTATTTAAAGCTATGAGAAACAAACCTTCAGTACTGTACGTAAAATTATAAATTAATAAAAATTCAACTGCACTTTGCTTGTACTGAGGAGAGCTGATGGCATAAGTGGAATGTTGAGAGGAGGAAGAGAAATGGTTGGAAGAGGAGTCCCCTTCAATAAAAACATCAGATAACATCCCTTCAAGTGTTTTCTCTCTTTCTGCTGTTCTTTCTTTTTGCACTAGAAGAAGCTTGGGTTTCTTTCTCTAAAAACCTGTCCAATGTTGTCTGCCTTTGATGATTGTTCAGAAGTTTTCTAAAATGGCCAATAGCAATGTCGTTGAACAAGTTAATGCTGGTGACCACAGCAGTGTTGGGATGCCATTTTCCCACCACTCTCTGTGTTTTCTCACAGTGGTAACACAGCTCTTTAATTGCTGCAAAGGAAATGCTTTCCTTACTACTTTCCTCCCCTGAAGAAGAAAATTCTTCAACCACTTCCTCTTGCTGCCCCCTTAGAAAGTTAAAACTGTCAGTAAAGTCTCAAATAGTATTAAAACTTTATAAAAAAAAGTCAAAACGCCAAACAAATTATTTCCAAACAAGTTCAAATGAGCATAATTTCTCAATTTCTTTCTTAAAAAAAGCCAAACTGGCAACTCAGCTGGCCCCTGGCACCGTACGAATCGGGGGACAAGCACGGATGGCGAGTTGAATTTTACTTGAACAAGTTGGACGAATAGCGAGTTGTATGAATAGCAAGGTGGACGAATGGCGGGGTTCCAGTGTATTTCAAAATTTGAAATTACTAGCGATACAATACATTTTATGTTATTTTTTTCAGTCATAAATATTAAACTCTTTTATTTGAATTAAGGAATTAAAGAACAAAGGTTTCCATACTCACTTGAACTGTTGCTTTGGGTAGCCAAGCAAAAGCAACAAATATTTTTTCTTTAAGGTTAAGATCACCACCAAATGTAACAAAAGTAGCAGTTACAATACGAAAAGCTAAACCAATCAGAACTGAAAAAATGCTGTCACCTATGAAATATGAACCTGAGTAAGCATTACGAATAAAAACTCATTTTAAAGAAGTTTGTTCCAAACTAATTATTTCTTTCTTTCTACATACTAATATTTTTTATAACTAATTTCTTTCCCATGCAATTTTATTTGTTATTTTATGTTGTGACAAAAATAAATAAATAAATAAATAAAAAATAAAAGGTTAATATTCATCTATGTTAGAAAATTTTATACTAAATTGATTATCCGAAAAGGAGTCTTTTAGCAATACTTTCAAGTTCATGCTAGAAGCACTAACTAAAGAAGTAAAAGACACTTCTTAAGCACAGAGGATGACAAGACTAAAAATAACAATACAGGATGGTTTTCGCATTTTTAAAAACATGAAAATTACGGAAAAATAAACTACGACTTCTAGCCTTGCAATATCCATGCAATTTCACTTAAAAAATTGATGTTTTGAATACATTAGAAATTTTATTTTAGTATTAGCCTGAAAAAAAATTGAAGAGATATTCACCTAAGTTTGTCTGTAAATTACTAATGGTAACTTCAGCACCAATGAGACTGAAGAGGAAAGGTTGTATAAGCATCCACAAAACAGTTATAACCTTTTCTATAGTTTCCTTTCAAAAAGCCAATAAAATTTATGAAATATTTTGTTTGATACACATGTTTGAGGAATCAATACCTAAATTTTAGGCATTGAAGGCAACAAAATTGATCGAAAGAAATAGCAAGGGAAATTAATAAAATTGCTAATTTCACAACATATTTTAAATTTCTATTTTCAATTAATAACTAAAAATGATTAAGAAATGAATAAAACGACAGATAAACCATGTAAAACCCTAATTTTTGATGTCACAGATTTTGTCTGTACCAAATTTAAGCATAATAAATTTGTTTAAAACTTCTCATCTGAGTCTGGAAATAACTGAACATAAAGTTGGTCAATATTTTTAGAGTGCATTATTTTAATAAAAATGTATGTCGTAAATGTTGGTGAGAAATCATAGTTTTTTTTTAAAAATATATTTTAGAATATGGTAAAAACTTTAATTTTAATTATTAAAAAAACATAACTTTTTTAAAATCTGGAAATTGAAAAAGCATGCATGAAAACTACATACTGGATTGACGCATAATTATCCGCTCTGCATGTACATGTGTTTCTTGTTAGTAAAAATTGGCTTCTTGTTTATTTTAAAAATAAATACATATTTTTAAAGGATTAGTTGATAAAAAATACATGTAGAAAATCCTATGCATGTTAGTCCTACTATGCTTTACCATTACAAGAAAGGATGGAAAGCAGCAGCCATTTCCCGATCTTGATGAACTTTTTAGCAAAGGAATAATTAGCAAAAAGAATATGTTAGAAGTGACAATGTGGTATGTTTAGTGGGACAGAAGCGGAATTTTCCATAGGAAAATCATTTCAAACGACCCTTGCTACTGATAAAACAAAGGTGACGAACATAAATAGGGAAGAAATCTGGTCAAAAACGGCAAATGGAAACGTAACACCAGCAATGTCTTCCTAGCTCAACTTGATCATCTCAATGCTACAAGACAGACAAAAATATCGTGTAAAAAGATCACAATTGTTTCCCAGTACAATATTGCATGCCTGAATGTATGCCTGTGTTTATTTTATCGAATTCGTCGCTAATAACCGAAGCAAGCTGCTTCCTCATTCGCCATACTCTCCGTGCAAGTCCTTTACTACAGAAGCTGAAACTTAAGAAAGATTATAAATAATGGTCACCTTAAAATGATTAATGTCCAAGAGGAAGAATCCGATAGTAAACGAGAACTATGAAGTTTTACTGAAGCGGATACAATTGGATTTCGAAATGCGTAAAAATTGACTCTTGCAAGCGCAAAAAACAGATCTAATTCCTAAATTTTACCCAAAATTTGAAAAACTTGGCAGGTATGTACGGAGGCTACTTTCAAAAATTTTCACAGAAAAAAAAAAAGAGAGAGGAAGATTTCCAGAATTACGAATTTTCGCAAAAACAAAATTTTTAATTTCCAAACTTTACCGAAAATACTGAAAAATGACAGGTCTGCAAGTGGGAAGTGGTTATTGACATCTAAAGTGATTATGCTCCAGAATAATCATTTAAGCATGTTCCCCTTAAATTTTTATCTGTCTTTTTTCAATCATAGCAAATTTTGTTTAAAAAATGGCAGATAATTATGCATCAACCTAATATAGAGAGTAAATAAGTAAGTGCAAAATATTTATTGATATTTTTCTTAAAATTATTCTAAATTGAGATTTTGGAAATAAACTCCTGTCATTTATTTTTACATTATTGCTTTTGTAGCGTTAAATTATTGTGAAACATCGTTCTTTCAGATATATCATACTTTTGGATTTTATCCAGACTAGAGCGACATGATGAGGGCATGGGCAATTCTCATTAAAAATAAAAGACATTCTGAAATGAACACACAATTTTTGGAAAAAAGTATGCACCACAAGTTTAAAACAAAAATTGAATCCTTAGATAAACACCAAAGTTCACACCCATGCACAATACATATGTACATATACAGACATAGGCTTCACTTACAAAAAAAATGTGATTAATGATTAAGTGAAAGTTCTGCAATATTAATACCAAAAGTCAATTTTTTCTAGAAACATTATAAGTATTTTTAAGCTAAATACTTTGCTCATCCCAAAGAAGAAAGAAAAGAACAGATATTATAAAGGAATCTTAAAATTAAAATTCTTGGAAAAGTAATTAAAAAAAAAAAAAAAAAATCAGAATAGTTTCTCAAAATTTTTTGGAAATTTAGGAGGCTTAAGGATCAGAGTATCTGCATGGATAAGGTGCTAATGAAAAAAAATTGGAAAACTTTTAATTTTGGAAGATTTCATCAAAAATGCAAATTGTATTTGAGTCTGTAATGCAAATATTGCAGAAGTCAAATAAGAAATGGAATAAGAAAAATAACATAAAGCATACAAACTGTTCAGAATCCTTCTTCCACAAAAGAGAAGCCACAAATGCTAATGTCAAGCATGCAAGAGGGCCAGCTCCAGAGATATGCAGGACTTTACTCAAAAACATGCCTGTCAGGCCCCCAAAAAGAAGCATCAAGGTATGATAGTAAACCAGAGTATTCTATTGAAAAATATACACATAGAGTAAAATATTATTTAAAAAAAGTAACTGACATCATTATTTTGATAAAAGCATACCAGAAACAAATACAAAGACAAAAGTGACGACCAGCAACAGGCTCAGGGCCCAGCTAGGTTGGTCCTAGTTAAAGACACTTCACTCTTGAAACACTTCAACTTACAAGAGTTTAATGATAAAAGATGAAGTATCACATAAAACATTCTTGTTTGCAAATCTTAGAGTAATACAGCTCTTTTTCAAATTTGTTAAATGTGAAAAAAAAAGTATTTTTAATATACGTAAAATAAAAATTAATATATTATTATTCTTACATGTATGTGAAAAATAAAGCATATACTTTTCATATAGAGATGTGAAAAAGAAAAAAACCCATCAATATATATCTCTATATAATGTAGAGTTTATGCGGGATCGCTTTGAAAAGTACATAGACTAGGGATGGGCAGTGTTGAAATTTTTGGTGTAATGTAATGTCAGTAATTCACTCTTCTCTGGGATGTTCCTATGCAAAACAATGTTAAAAAAATAATTATATTCAAAAGCAAATATATATGATGGCTTAAATTTAAAACACATTTGTAATATTTTTCATCAACCTTTTCTTTAAATGATTTTAGCAGTTATTATTATTCCCTGGGACAGCTGTTGTCCCAGCCCCATTGAGAAAAGGTTAATGCTACGAAAAGAAAAATTTACCTTTGGGCTTAATTTGTCAGGAATAATCCAAAAAAGTGCCCCGAAAATGATTCCATACAAAAGCCCTAACAAAGGTTCCAAAGGTCCTTTTAACATAGTCCACACTAAGCTACCTAGAAATAAAACAAAAAAAGAAAAAGAAAAAATTAGCTAATTTTGAATACTTTGCAAAAATATCAATAGGAGATGCACAATTTGTTAAAACCTTTCATTTTGAACCAAAACAAATAACCTATTTTAGGAAGATAGAGAAGCACTGAATAACAAAGGAATGTATTTTATTATTGTCAAAAATTATAAATATATTACTTAATTTGTATAAAAGATAAGTTTTAAGGTAACTAAGCTTCCTATATATTGTGAATGTTTAGCAGTGGTGCACAGTAAATTGCAATTTAAACAGTCAGGCAAACCTAATGTTTAATTTATAACTCAGCTCTCGACCCTCAAATTGATTACACTGTGCAACACGAAAACTGTCCTTTGGATGAAAATGTCTTTCTTATGTATTTTTGGCTAAAATTACGAATCTGCAATTATTTTTCGCCTTCCACAGTACCATTTTCCCAAAACTCCACATTTTATCTTGTTACATATTTTCTTGATAAATGTACATATTTTCGAATTTTTTTGACATAATTTATTATAAATTATATCTTTCTCATTGACAGTGAGATCGTTGCTGTTCTAGAGACCTTTTAAACGAACTTGGTTACTTTAGCGACATTTTTGGCAACAAAAGCCTTATCTACTTTCTCAAAGTTTCAAGTCATTTACAAGATGACAAAGGCCTTTTGTAGACTATCTTTTGGAGAAAGAAGAAAGTTTGCTGCTGTGTTGTGAATGTACTATTTGAAGCATTAGGACGTGAACACAATTCAGCAGAATGGCACTTGTTTATCAGTGCTCCTCCATCTAAGGATTTTTTTCCTATTTATTGCTGTAGTATATTCTGCAAACACAAAGGAAATTTCAAAATTATGAGTGGCAAAAACATGTCAAAAGAGCCACTTGTAAATCTACAATGTGTCGTCTCTTTTCCTCAGTTGCACTTTAAACTTGGTTTAATGCAATATTTGTAAAAGCTCCGAACAGAGAAGGAGCTGGCTTTCTGGCCTCTCAGGAAAAAATTCAAAAATTTAAGTGAGGCAAAAGTAAAAAATAGGGTTTTTACTGGCCCACAACTGAAGAAGTCTTTCATGATGAAGTCATATGAAAACAAACTGTCAGAAGCTGAAAAATCAGCCTGGCTAGCCTTCAAAGCAGTGCGCTCAAGTTTAATTGAAAATGAGAAAGCTGAAAGCTACGAAAATCTTGTTGGCGACATGATAAAATACTTTTGTATTATAAGTTGCCATATGTAGTTAAAACTACACTTTTTGGACTCCCTTATGGGCTTCTTTTCTCAAAACCTTGGCACAATTAATGATGAGCATGGAGAAAGGTTTCATGAGGCCATATCTGCATTTGAAAAGAGTTTCAGCAGTTGATGTAATAGAAGTATGCAAACTGAATATTGCTGATCTGTTATCAGTGCACACCAACAGATGCCTACAAGATAAAATGGCCCAAAAAAATTATTTTAGTGTTTGTGTTTTCAATAAGTAAGCGTCAGTTACATTCTTCTATAACCAATTTGTATAAATATGAGAAGTGGGTCTCCAGCAAAAACGGTACATGATGGACCATTTTGGCATTGATATTGGAATCAAGCACCTCTTGTTAAAACAGAATCACGTAGTTTTAGAAAAAAAAAGTTCAAATTTGTTGCAGTGTTATAGGAAATAGTGCTTTATTTATCTTCCGCAGGAAAAAGCCGACTGCAGTCAACTTGTATTATAACGGTCCTGTAGCACCATGACCCAATGCCTTATAACGGCCATTAAAAGCGAACCGACCAACTTCCACTTTAGATAATGTTATTTTATTGTTAATGTAACAACCATGAAGAATCATGACCAGAGTCCGACAAAAATGCAAAAATCTTAGGAGCCAGGGAAAATTTTTAGGAGCCAGCTATAATATTTTCATTTGTCAACACCTGAAAAACTAGTCGCCAAGGCATTTTTTTAGTCGCCCGGGCGACCTGGCGCCCGGGATTTTTCGGACCCTGATCATGACTTTTGATATAACGATCAGCTTTACTGAGCCTGAAAACAAAATGAGTAGATATTTTCCCACTTTGCACATTTGTAATGTTGAATTTGTCTAGTGTAGAAGAAAGGGAAAAAAATATTTATTCTAAAAATTCTGACCACATATCTGTTAAATATGAAATGTTCCCTCCATTGTCCATGTGATGATTGAAATTTTATTTATGCAAAAAATGCACTCTGGATTGATATTAGTTATTTAAATTCTTCATATTTATATATATATATTAAAATTCAGTTTACTTAAAATCCAATTTCTGTATCCACTCTTTTTATATAATTAATATTTTGCAATTTCTTTAAAGAATACAACTATTTTGAATTGTCACACAAACCATTTCTATTACCAAATTTAATGAATAATATATCATATTTCAGAAAATATTTTTCAAATCATTTAAATTCAAATTTATATTATTTTAAAAAATTCATTTATATCACTTATATTATATTATCATTTATTATTGTTCATTTCCTGAACTATTTGAAAGCACTTTTTTTAACCAAATGTAAATAAAATAATGTTTGAACCCTATTATCAATGCAATTGATATATTGACCTGAATAATGAAGTTTGGTTTTGGATGGGTTTGTTATAAAGGAAATGATTGTATAGCTATTACATTATTACTAAAGAAGCATTTTAAAAGTTCTAATTTTTTAGAGTACTAACAAATCAAAAATAAAAAAAATATACAAATCATTTGGGATTTTTTTCAACTAAAATTTTCTATATAATAATTTACAAAATAGAAAAAGTAGTAAACATAATACAATGTTTAACATCATTTTTCAAAAAAAAAAAAAAAATAAAAATAAAAACTATTAATCTGTCTTTAACACATTTAAATTATTTATCTTGTTTAGAATTTATAATCTTTAGAATTAAAAATACATTAATATTTAAATCACACAATATTATCATAAACTTTAGTTGTGAATGGAACAAGTAGAGAAAAATTTAAAAATTAAAAAAAAATAAAATAAAATTCCTCTTATTGATAAACTTTCAAAATAAGAAAAATTTTCAGCTACAGTTGAATATAAGTTAAGAGTAATGTTATAATCTGGGAAAATATTAAATCGGAATAGACAAAAGCAAAATTCTAACCATGAAATGAAAACTAATTTTTAGTATAGCAAATCCATGCATTTCCTTACAATGGTTTAGACATAACTTTCAATTATTTATTAATTTTTTTACAGAAATTACAATGATAACCAAGGCAAATAATAGGTATTCTTTGTTTTAAAACTTTTCGTACCTTCGGACACTGATATGCTCAACATTACAGTAAAACCAGTAATTGCTATAATATCATCCATTGAAGCAGCAGCAATGACTAATGTAGGAATCCCTTTATTTGTACCCAGTTTTCTTTCTTGAAGGGATAAAAGACTAGGTACAACAACTGCAGGGGATACAGCGGACACAATAAATCTAAAGAAAAAAAATGAACAAAAAGACATAAAAATAAATAAATAAAAATACATTACATAAGTAAAACATTTTTCTTAAGCAGGATATCACTTTTGCACAAGTAAAACTTTTATACAATACTTTTTGCTCTCATTCCTTTCAAAACATGTTTTTTAAAAACTAATCCATGAGTATCAAGGGAGGAAAAACTTTTACACCATTTCTCAACAGAATAAGGGAACTACAGTATTGCTGGACGTGCATAGAAAAATACAAGTAAAACTTGCAAGGTTACTTATTACGTGGCATTTTTAGCTGGACCTGGAGCAGGATTATAATACATGCAATGAATGAAAATATTTTTTCACATGATAATTTGTCAGCAACCAATCTGGTATACTTCATTTTACATACAGAAATAAGTTTACATATAAAACATATAGTTAAAGAGGGTATTTTTAAAGATGTCTTAAGAAAAAAAAACTGACATCTAACAATAATGAGCTTTGATCTCAAATGCATAGACAAAGAAGTCCTTGCTTAAAATAAAAGAACCAGAGGCAAAAATCATTAAAAGACAAAGATTGCTCATTTTTTTTCAAAAAGTTTACCAGGTAAATAAATTGTAGTTTATATTAAGTGCAGTATTTTTAAAAAACACTCACAAATAATTTATTAACATAAACCAATCCGATTAATTTTTAAACAAAAACTAAACTTTAATTTTTTTCTTTTCCCTTATGACAACTTGAACTATCTTAAAAAAGCCTGATTCTTCTATGCATCTTCAATACATTGATCTCTAATTTATATATGTTTTTGCATTGTTCTGTTTTTTTTTTTTTTTTGCAAAAGCTCGTATGAATTTTGCAAAACATCAATTCAATCTTATGCTCCCTGATTTTTCAAGGTTGTTTCTAACCATGATATAGGATCAGCATTTTAATACGCCATAATAAATTTGATTTTGTACCTCAAATTTATAAAATACATAAATAGTAAAATTTTTATTATAGGGGAAAAAATATAATTAAGAACAAGAAAAGGACTAAAGCTAAGGCAGAAAATTATACGTCAGTAATTTGTAAAATTTTTGAAACTTCCTGGAGAAAAATGGGGTGTTGACTGGTTTGCAGTATGGTTTTATATATGATGAAATTCGATTACTAAGGAGACGTTCAATAAAAATTCATCATTCTAATGCACATACCCTACAACAGGAAGAAGACACTATTCTTTCATTAGTTACAACATAAAGAGTATGCAGATATCAGAAATTAAACAGTTGCCTAAAGATGAAAACATTCAAGCCAAGCTAAACATTAATTTTATAGCAGATTTAGGTAATATTAGTTCAGTTGCTTCAGTTATCTCAACTTACATTTGCATGGGTAGGACATGAAAAGTGTTTAAACAAGAAGTTCCGTCTAGAACTATACGAGCCTACTTTCCCGTATACACCAAATTCAAATTTATAATCTAGCTATCTCTTTCTTATTTATTTTTAGTTCTAATTATTGAAAGTATACCTTTTTCAACGGATAATACATATTCATTCACTCACTCACTCATTCTTTCATTTATTCAGCCATGCATTTATTCATTCATTCGTTACCTCATTCAAGTGTTTATTCATTCATTTACGCATTCATGTGTTTATTCACTCATTTATTTATATTTTCATTTATTCAATAATTTATTCATTTATTCTTTTTCTCATTCATTTATTCATTGATTTATTCTTTCACTCTTTCATTTATTCATTCATTCATTATTTCACTCATTGAGTCACTGAGAAATATCCTTGAAAATCCCGATCAAAAAATTTCATAGCAAAATAGGCTCGTAAGTTCTGGATAAACTTTCTATTTCTACATGTTCTACGTTATAAGAGCTTTCCGATAAAGTTTGTTCCAAGCAAATTGGTCTGTTAGATCAGGATTTATATAGGGTTGAAATTTCCCCGTAAGCTCTGTGTTAATTTTTTGAACTGTTCAAAAATGAACAAAAACTGTTCAAATCAATATTTCACGCCGAGAACTCCTTTCAATAAGCTTGCAATAGGAACTTGGCTCTTGTGCCCAGAGTTTACAGAATTTGCTTCAATTTTGTCCATAGGCGCTAATGTTAAATTTTTTTGAACTGTTCAAAATTGAACAAAAAATTGTTCAAATCAAAAAGTAAAATATAGAAATGAGATGTCCTCGCCAAGATCTTTCGAATGCAAAAAGAATTTTTCCAATCGGACAATTCGTTCAAAAGTTATTAGGGGAGGGACAGACCGACAGACAGACAGACCGACAGACACACTTCTTCCCCATCTCAATACCCTACTTTCAAATTTTTTATTTTTCAATCTTTATTTAATTACTTCACTTATTTTTGACTTTTCTTGATTTTTAACGAAATTTTCACGATACATTAAGCCTTCTTTCATGCTTTATTATTATTTTTTTTTACTTTTACGGGAAAGTAGGCTAAAAAGGGTGATTATCCAATCTCCAAAATTTATACCTATTTGCTATCTATTAATGGTGACCAGCATTCCCAGAATTGGTAACAAAAATTGTTGGATCCATTTCAAGTAAGCCCAAAGAGGACATATCAGGCAGTGAGAAGCAAAGGGATGTAAGTGACTAAACACGGTTGTGAGTAAAATGCATTCAAAGTTGGGATCTTCTAGGAGATTTAATAATATTTTTTTCTAAACCACATTGGAGCGGAGCAACTGCTAGAGCTTTCCGAAACCTCTTCCACAAAATAGAAGGGTGCTTTTCCTACCATTTGCACTAGTTATCTCAAAATTTTCAATTTTGTCACTTGCACCCCTTTGCTTCTAGATGCTTCATATGCAAAATGCCAAACTCATAGATCATGTAACAGCCCACCAGCCCTTTTACAACAACGCTTAAATATTTCACACAGAGGATAAAATTCAGGATGGGAGGGAGAGATTCCTGCTCAGGTTTCTCAAATCTCCTCTTTGAAATAAGACTGGGCAAAAAACTTCGCTTGATTAAGATTCGAAAATTTCCTTGAAAACGCATATTTTTGACTTATCAGTGTAAAATTAGACATTATTATCATTACTATTCTAATTTAAAAAAAAAAAGATGTGAGGTGTATATAGGTATTGCTATTGCTGATCAATTGCAGGAATCTTTAAAATGGAAAAATTAATTTTCGTAAAAAGAGAATATTTCCCTTTTGCATCATTAACACAAATTAAAATTCTCTCTTTTGAATATTCAATATTAATCTCTCTGGAAGTGTGGATGAATATTTTTTGATATTTTTTTAATATTTTGAATACTTAACAGGGAGAAAGTTGTGTGGGGAAATGGAGACATTTGCATCATAGCAAAACAAAAGTGAAATAATGAAATATTAGTGCTATTTTTACCTCTCAAAAAATTAATCCGTTCCACTTACAAATTTAAATTTCAGGGGGCTCAATTCAAGGGCAACTATGTTAAATAGGGAATCAAACTGCAATAAAACGGAAGAAAAAAGAATATTCTCAATTATTCTCTAAATTTCATTTGCAAAATATTCTTGTTCTCAGATAATATTACTGACATCTCTCGCTCTCTCTCTACGCACCATATCACTTTATACCGATATTGGCATGTACTAGTTGGAGCTCCTTTTCCTTATATAACATATAGCAAAGTTTTTGAAAAATAAACCAAAGTGTTTAAACAATTTTTGTACATGAAATTGGCTTTCAATCTTTTGCTTTACACCAAAAAGGGTATTAACCATATTCGCTTTATAAATTATGGATCCAAATGCCATTCATTTGTTTATTCTAACATAATGTATTTTCCAAGTAGATTTTTTTCTTGTTATACACTATAGGTATTGGTATATATGGCACAGCAATAGAAACTGTGAACAGCCAGCTGAGAAGCTAATTTTAATCAAAAAAAATATTATGTACATTTTTTTAGGATTAAAACAAAACTTTTACAGTGGACTTTACTACTTATATTGCTAAGCAATGAGTTAACACACATTTTAGTAATGAAAAGATTTAATAGGCATCACATAGCATTACCCTAACATAATTGCCCAAGGCCAAGGTAAAGCTAAAAGGTAATGTGAAGAAACACCTGTAGCAACAGTTTCTACGATACATGGAGCAAATGAAAGTTGAAACACAACTAGCTTGAGTTTCTTTAGTTTTTTGGCATCCAGCCCCAAACCAGCTTTCAACAAAATGATGACCAGAGCAGATCCTCTAAAAATAATTAAAAAAAAAGATATTAAAGCATAATTCCAATTACTTGAGTTCCAATCACCCGAAATGAATTACAAAAAAAAAAAAAAAATAAATAAAATAACACAAAGATTAAAAATCAGCTTAGAGCTAATTCAATGAATTTGCAGGTAATTTAATTTATTGTACACTTTATTTTCATTTTCAGTACAATAATATGGTATTTGTCATATTTAATTTATGCATATGAAAAAGCATGTTTAAGATAAATTACCAATTTTTACTTTAATTCCTAGGACACATGAAATAATTTATATTTATTTAACAAATGCCAGCCATTTGATCCTTAGGTTATTAGTCCCCTAGCTTTCCAATATTTTTGTACAATTGAATTGAAACACAATAACGTGATCATTCATCCAAGTGAGCAGCAGTCATACATTGTCCCCTTGAACTCAGAACACACACGGGTGAATCCAAAATGTTAAAACGGTGAAAGTGGGCACAAAGACAATTGTGCCCAGGAAAAAGTCTAAAAATTGTAGTAGTAGCGGCAGAGCAAGGAGAATCTGGAACACAGTGAGAGACAGAGTTGGCAAGGACACTCCAGGGTTAGAGTGTGAAGCCTGAACAGTCACCACAGAAGGAATACCTAAAAACAATCTAAATTTCAAGACTTGCAGAATGAAAAGGCAAATACCTGTCAAAAGTTTTGGGTGATTTTGTACCCTCTCTTAGCCAAGAGGTCAGTTTTTTGTTACCCTCAACACTGCAGTAAGAGAGTACGCATTGAAAAACACTTTATGGTGCACTTGCTCAAGAAGAGAGTTACACTGTTGTATACGCAAGCTTTTACTTTCTCGTCAGATAAGAGAGCCTGTAAGGTGGAAGTGGAGCCAGAGAGAATTACTGCCCTTTAAAAAAAATTCTGATGAAGAGCAATAAAAATTGATTCAAGCTGCCCATCAAAATGAGTTGAAAACTTTCCAACAGCCGGGAAAAAAAAAAAAAAAAAAAAAAAAAGTTCGCAGTGAATTCCCACACTAGCTCCCTGTAAAAAATCCGATAGAAAACCGTCTGTATAGACATGAAGCCAATCAGGGGAAGGAAAATGTTCATCAATGGTCTCAAGAGCTAGAGTGCCTCAGGACAAAAGTCAGTCTTTTTAATAAGCTGATTTAGATTTAATCTCACATTCATTTCCGGAAAGTCTAAAGAATTAGCAAAAGTAAGAAATTTGATAGGAGAATTGTGAATTAATTTTTAACTATTGATATTGAGTACAGACTGGATTAAACCTCTTTTGAGTTTTCAGATCATGTTCTTCTTTATGATTATAATCATTCCAAAAAAGATTATTTAGTAGCCTAATTAACTTACTGTAAAGAACAGAAACCTTTTTCAGACAACATTGGCTATTGGCTGATTACACTGTGCAACAAATTTGAACTTTTTTTTTGTCCTTTAGATGAAACTATGTGATTTTATATAAACAAAAGGTGCTTAATTCAAATATCCAAACCAAAATTGTCCATCACGTACCGTTTTTGCTGGAAACCCACTTTTCCTATTTATACAATTTGGTTATAGAAGAATATAACTGCGGCTTACTTATTGAAAACAAACACAAAAAAGATTTTTTTTGGCCGTTTCGTCTTGTGTACATCTGTTGGTGTGCCCTGATAACAGATTAGCAATATTCAATTCGTATACTTCCATTCTATAGACCGCTGAAACACTTTTAAAACACAGGTATCCCGATGAGACCTTTCCCCATGCTCATCCTTAATTACGCCAAGGTTTTAAGAAAGAAGTCCATATGAGAGTCCAAAAAGTGTAGTTTTAATTAAATATAGCAACCTAATAATACAAAAGCATTTATCATGTCACCAACAATATTTTCGTAATTTTCAGCTTTCTCATTTCCAAGGAAACGTGAGAACACTGATTTAAAGGCCAGCCAGGCAGATTTTTTGGCTTCTCACTGTTTGTTTTCATACTCTTCATCATGAAAGGGCTTCCTTAAGTTGTGGGCCAATAAAAATCCTTTCTTTTAGGTTTGCCTCACTTAATTTTTAAAATTTTTTTCTGAAATGCAAGAAAGCCACTTCTTCTCTGTCCAGAGCTTTTACAAATATTTCAATAAATCAACTTTAATAAACAATTGTGGGAAAAAGGCACATTGTAGATTTACAAATGGCTAATTTGATATGCTTTTCCCACTCAAAATTTTCAAATTTCCTTTGTGCTTGCAGAATATGCTACAGGAATGAATAGGAAAACAAAACTTAGATGGAAGAGCACTGATAAACAAGCGTCACTCTACTGAATTGTGCTCATGTCCTAATGCTTAAAATACTACATTCACATCACAGCAGCATACTATTTTTTCTTTCTCCGAAAAATATGAAATGTTTTTGCCGTCTTGTAAAAGACTTGAAACTTCGAGAAGTAGATAAAGCTTTTGCTGCTAAAAATGTCGCCAAAGTAACCCAAGTTCATTAAAAAGGTCTCTAGAATGGCAACGATTAACTGCCAATGAGAAAGATATAATTTATAATGAATTAAGTCGCTAAATTACGAAAATATGCACATTTATCCAGAAAATACGTAAAAAGCTAAAATGTGGAATTTTAGGAAAATGGTACGTGATAGGCAAAAAATAATTGCAGATTTGTAATTCTCAGCCAAAAATGCCAAATTAACTGCCAATGAGAAAGATATAATTTATAATGAATTAAGTCGCTAAATTACAAAAATATGCACATTTATCCAGAAAATACGTAAAAAGCTAAAATGTGGAATTTTAGGAAAATGGTACGTGATAGGCAAAAAATAATTGCAGATTTGTAATTCTCAGCCAAAAATACATAAGAATCAGACATTTTCATCCAAAGGACATTTTTCGTGTTGCACAGTGTTATTAGTCAGAAGTTGCATTGCCAAAAGTCTAGATAACGCTATCACTGGATAAAACCATTTAGAAAGGATAAGAGGGAAAGTGAGGATTATATAGCACTCTTGAAGTGAGAGTCTCAAGCCCTGAGACTGACCAATGAAGCATTGGCAGAAAGCTTTTCTTTGAATAAGTTTGGAAGCATTGGCATATGTAGTAACATCATTTAGGATCTCTTCTTCAACTTTTCTTATTATAAGCATTGGACCTGCCCCTCTAGTACTAATCCCTGCTGTAGGGATAAAACAAGCATTTATACCATAATACCTCATACCGAGCATAGTAGCAGAATTTCATGTATAAATCTGCAGTACATGTTTCAGAAGTCAAAATTTATCTGTGGCACCAAATGATGTAGAACCAAATTTACAATCATAAAAAATAGCAAACTGTACATTTTAAGTAGTTGACATATAACAGTAATGCATGCAGACAATAAATAAAAATTATAATTATTCAATTTATAAATGAATTAATAAAATCTAAAAGAGACATGCAATTAATGCAAGCTAAAAGAAAATGAAGTAAAGACAATACAACACAGTTTAATAGATGAAAATTATTATAAGTTAGTGAAAACAGGCTAATCATTTATCTGAATCATTAACACTTAACTAAGGGTAGCAGTAGTAAAAAACTAGCTAGTATTAAAATTTTTTTTTGTAAGGTGGCTAATTAATCTGCAAGCTTTAAGATAAGTCTGTAGCGCTCGCTGCTGTGCTGCGCAATTTCTGCTACTGGGATACCGAGAAGAGGAATTTCTTTACTTCCCACAATTGCCAAATGAATTAGTTTTGGGGGACCTTTTGTCTGCCTAAACTCAACCACTAGACAAGTGACATCCAATGCTTGCTGGAGTAACATCCAGAAAGGAACAATACAAAGCAACAGATAAGAAAACAGCTGTATATCCAGTATTGACACAATGAGAGCTTGTGAAGAAAAAAAAAGAAGGATACTTATTTAAAGGAAGGTTTAAAACCTGATATGAAAACTTCTTAAACGGGAAACTGTTAGAAATTAAAACTTCTTAAAAGGGTAATTTTACATTGAAAATATAGGTACAGTAGAGCCTCGATTATAAGAGGTAATGTGGACCGAGGGTACCTCCGATAATCGAAAACTCGGATAACACGGACCTTGTCCAAATCGAGAGGGATTGAAATGTATAAAAACGTCGTCAATGATGTAAAAAACAGGCATTTACTGCACATATTATGAAATGAAAAAAATGACGTTACATACATACAAATATCTAATTTTATATGTACACATCAGTAGAGTACATGTTCCAGTTAAAGTTGTCTCTTGAAGAAGTCTATGTATATAGTATATATATATTGTTTTCTGTTTAACGGTTGTTCTAGGTCTTTATATCACCAGAAAATGATTGGATGACTGACGTCAGTCAGTGACACCGTCATCGGCCGGCAAAAAAATTTTTTTTTCAAGGGCAAATGTACCTCGTTAACCCGGAACTTGGTTAGTCGAGGCTCGGATAACCGAGGCTCTATTGTACTAAATTCGGACCACAAAAAAGTTTTAAACGGGAAAACTTCTGCAGTAGGAGCTTAAGCGGGTTCCACTGTACATGCAATATCTTCAAAAAGTAAGAAGTTTGGAACAGCCTAAGTTGATTTTCTTTATACATTAGAAGCAATTACCAGGGTGTCATGCATAAATAATATTACCGTATAATTCCGAAAAAGCCCCCCCTCTCTGATTATCCCCCATGGGGCAAAAAAATAAATTTTCAGTGAGAACCTAAATTCCGTTTTTCCCCCCATCCTATAGTAACAAAGAAATCCGATTTCAGTTGCCCTCTCTCTTTAGAAACTACATAGAAGTCAATCAGGGGTGAAAATTTTTTCCGCCAGCATGCAGTCACAAACATCTGAAAAAATAGCCAAATACGTGAGCTTTTAATCAATAGCCGCAGAAAAAAGTAGCCCGATCAGCAAACTTTTGCCCAATATGACAATCATGGAGCCAAGGTAGGAGAAGGAAAGCGTCTGCGCTCTAAAGACTCAACCAATCAGAGAGCAGTTGCATCGGAGCGCCGTTTCCCTGCATCAATGCACGTGTGTTTGAGTTTGAGTGAGTCATTTTAGGTTAGCATTCATCCGTGAATTCTAAGAGCAAATTTTCTTCTATCAAAATGCTGCGCTTGTTGAGCTATACTGTGTCAAAAAAAGTGAATGTCAGAGTGAATTTAATTATTAGTATTACTTGCATTAAATGTATTCTCTTTTACTACAGGGTTCACACTGGGGAAAAATACAAGGTGGGATTTTCCTCCTTGACTAAAATTTTAAGTGGGATTTTTAAAGTTTAAGCCCAGAAATTTTTTTTTTTGAGTGGGATTTCAAAAAATATTGCGAGAATCGGGCGATCGGGCGAACCCTGTACTATATATATATTTTTAGAAAAAATAAAATAAAAGAGTGCTAATTCTGCTACAAAATTGGGTTTAGAACTTCCGATTATCCCCCCATGCTATAACGCTAAATTTCAAGTTTTGCCGAAATTCCGATTTTTCCCCCCTGGGGTAAAGGCAAGACTTTCTGGGGGAAAAGGGGGGGGGGGGGCGATTTTCGGAGTTATAAGGTACATGTTTTTCAAATATATTTGGGCCCCCTCCCCGACTTTGCCGCAAAATGTCACATCTCAAGATACCGTCTACACCCCCCAGTCACAGGCCAAAGCATATGTACTTGCGGTTTAGAAACAAACCATATGCTATGACTCACATTTCCAATTTTATTTTAAAACTTTTAATTACATTTGTAAACATAGCAAAGCTGATTATATGTGTACTTAATTTCCATAAAATGATGCTAAGGTTTACAACAAAAAGTATTACCGTAAAGTACCAAAAAGCGGCCCCCTGAATTTTTGTGAAAATATTGGAGGGGGAGCTTAATAGGTACAAGTGAAAAAAGTACCAAATAAGCTCCCCGGTCCTGAATAATATAAGGAAAGTAGCCTCAGCGATGCCGCGGACGTGCTAAAGTGCGTCCAATGTGCAAAAATCGGAGGTGGGGAAGCAAAAAAAAGAAAAATACTCGTAACCCGGGTCGCGTAATTTTAATAGCAGAAAAAATTAAAATCAAGTAAAATCTATACGCAAAAATATTTTTCCATGTCCATTTTTCTTTCAAGTTTTTTAAGATGAAGAGCGAGTAGGGAAACGGCGCTAGCGCCAGCTCACATTGACTCCCGTTTCCTTTCCTGAACTTCCCTGTTGCAGCGGCTCAGATAGACAGGCGGCTCTGAACAGAACTGATTTCTTTTGAACAATACATAGGAGAAGTATTACATACAGTGTGAAAATTCACTTTAGCAACAGTGAATTTTTGTAAAGCCTTCATTTTCGCAATTAAGATTTTTTCTTAGCTTTTATTTTGAAGTAAAATAATAAATAAAAATTTCATATTTAATTTGTTATATCCTTACTGCATTCTCTATTTACTACAGTCCATGTGATGTCACATCTTTTGTTACCCCCTCTTCTCCCCTTGTCACAAACTCACAGTTTCTTGAACTCCCCTCCACCCTCAAAGAGACGTCATTTTTGAGTGACCCCCCAGACAGAATATAACAAAAATTTCTTCATTTTATTGGTTGCTTCTTTCATTGATTTTTACACAAAGGATCAAATTTGATTCTTCATTTTTTATTTCAAATATCAATAACTTTATTGTTCAAAAACAGAGTATGAAGTTAAGTTCTTGCATGTATAATACAAAAAAGAAACAACAACAATAATAATCATAATTAATGATGCATAACATATACCTTAGAGTTGATGCCCATCGTACTGAAATGTCTTGATAAAAAGGAATAAATGGAAGATTTCGGAAAAGGAAACCTATAATCAACATACCTAAGGACAGTAAAATTGTAATGTAACTATAATACATTCAATGTAACTGAAATGTAATACTCATGTTAATAAATTAAAAATAATCAATTTAGCTTTAAAAGTTTATCTGTAATCCGGAAATTACTAAAAATATCAGACCTGTTTAGTGTTACAAAATCTTCAGGCAAAAACTACACTAGACTTCAGTTACTTTCTCAAAATTTAGCTCTTATGCCTTTTAGTGCTGAACATTTTTGTTGAAGTATTTATGACCATTATTTTTTTGCTTAAAATACTCATAATGAGTAAACAATATATTCTATGTCATAACCAAATTATATTAAAAACAATTTAAATGAAGATTGGAATCACTGTCTCCTGTCTCCAACAGGTCCTTTCTCTGCACTGCTGCAGGATTTAATTTCTGGATAAGTAGTGTCTTTAAGAATAAACAGGACTTCATTCTTCAAATTCATAGTGACATTTAGTGTTATTAAATAATTACCATCATCAAATTATCTTCCAAGATGAGTTAAGTAAATTAATGATTGTTACAAAAAGTTATAAAATACATTTAAAAAATCTGAATAACTAAAGCAAGGAAATGAAATGGAGTTAAAACTAATCTAATCGTGAATAGCAGGATTAGATTTTGGCTTGATTTTGAACTGAATGGAGAGAGAATATGCAATGGAAAAAAGGTACTCTAATTAATGTTCATTTTAACGAACTGTATTAAAGTAAATCTGTATTAAAGTAATTGAAAACAGTTAAAAGCAGAGTTGGATTTCTTCCAGGACAGTGGAAGAAACTGGAAAAAACTGGTAGAAATGGAAGAAACTTGAAAAAAAAAAAAAAAAAAAAACCCGTAAGAAACCAACAGAAAAAAATAGTTGTTAAAACTTCAATTAAACCAAATATAAAGTTCATTAACATTACAATATTGTTTTTGAGAAAAAAGAACAATTTTTACTAACAAACTTCAAGTCTGTCGGGTATCTGTAGATACAGTAAAACCTGTAAAGTTAACCATCAGTCTCACTTGACTGCTTTTGTAAGGAACGGAATTAGTCCTATAATGTACGGAAACCTTGTAACTTGACCACCTATCTTGAGGACTTACATTCACCGAATTTGGCTGAAAGTATTATAAAAACCTTTTGGGGTAAATTGACCGCTTAGTTGTTTAATTTTTAATATGATAAAAATAACTAAAATAACTTGTCCAGGATATTTTCTGTGCTACAATGTTAAACCAGTACTTCATTTCATGAATGAAACAGCAATATAAAGCTTGTTCTAAACCTCTTTATGTGTTATCCATATAAGAAAACTATACAATCAGGGTTCATTTGGATGTTTTTGCATCTAGAATCACCACTACTGCATTGAAAAAGGGATTCCAAACAATTCCGAAACATATGTCTGCATTTTAATGCTCATTTGTGCTTTCTTAACATTAATAACTGTTTATCGGTTACACAATGAGGGATCTTCTATTCTTCAAATAAGTTTCTTCTTTTGTTTTTCTAACTGAAGTAGCCTGGTTGAATGATAATGTATTTTTAGGGAATCTTTACATCAAATAAATAACTTGTATAATTAATCTTACATATATGAACACATCTTCATTAATTAATAAGAGTTTTATTTTTGTTTAATTAATTTTAAATTTGTATGATTCATAACAAATTAGTCAGTTTAAAATTCTCTAATGATACTTTAGATAATTGTTAAGTAAAACAGATAATTACTATTTTAAAGTGATTTTGATACATGGAGCTATACTTAAAAGAGTATTTTAAGTACTCAAAAAATAATGAATGCATAGTGTAAGAAATGACAGAATAATAAATAATAATCCCAACCCTTTATAAGTTGACCACTAAAGCAGCGGTTCCCAAACTTTTTTGACCACGGAACCCTTAACAACTCACTTTTACTTTGAGGAACCCCCATTAGTGTTTCTATTGAAAATGACAAATTTAATGATGTGGACAAGGCTCATTTAAAGGGCTCAACCAGTGGGCGGGAATAAATTAAAAACTACGTATTTTGAATTGAAGGGTTTAATATTGTAAAGACCTAATTTGTGGAAAGCTCCCTTCATATGTCTCTTGCTCCTCATTGTCCTCTGCTGATCGAAATAAATTTCTACGAATGCTCTTGGATTTAGAAGTTAACTAAAATCATCAAAACTGGGGACCATTGGTCATCCTTCTGAATTAAATACCTTTGCAACTTATTTTTAAGTTATCAGGCTGTCGATGAAAAATATTATTGCAATGGAAAATAAGAAAAAGTAGTAGCTGTTAAAATTTTAAAATATGTCCCCTTAACTTGAAAAATGAAATTGTTTCACTGTATTGTTAATAATAGCTGTAAAGGTAGGAGGTTTTATCTCAGATATATGACTGTATATGTAGGCTCTGGTAGCATCCAATTTAGATCTGAATTCGTGTTTTTGTACGCGTAGGCTCCAAAAATCTTGTTTTTTTTTTGTTTGGATGTGTTTCCACAAAGGGGAGAAGTATTAATACAGCTTGCTTATTTTAATACGCGTTCTCATTTTTGTAAAAGTCAAAGCAAAAACTCATTGCGTGAAATATTGCAATATAATGAAAAGATTGTTTCAGATAAGATGAACTCTAAAATTCTATTAGTGATTCCTACTATTCAGCATGGAGAGCTTTCTTGTATTAATGACTCAGCTACTTCAAGTTATTACACTGAGTGTCAAAAGTTAAGGCTCAATAGCTTGTAATACATATTACACAAAAATTTCATCTCTAAGTACTTATCATTACAAGCATCTAATTTTCTAGCACATCGCCAGGGATCCGGGAGATAAATTCAGGTCGTTGTATGATTCTGATCGCAGAATTTAGAAGAAACTCGTGTAAAGAAAATATGCATAAAATGCCACCCTATTAATATCAAATAAATTAGAAACAAACACTCACTTTTCATATCAACAAGAGTTAAAAACGCTCAATTACAAACTCGCGAAACTTTGATTCGAAGCAAAATAACGCATCACTGCACGTATTGCCTCACTTTATATTATATTAGACATTGTTCAAATTGTTTTTTATTCTTTTATATTGTACTGGACAAACAATCTGACTGACTTATCATATGTATATATACTTTGGAAATGGATTAACTGACACCTTAAGATTATTATTATTTTGCTTTGACATTTATTTAATCAATTACATTTTCTTTTATTTTGTCCTTTATATTTCTCCTTTTTAGCCTACTTTCCCGTAAAAGTAAAAAAAAATAATAATAAAGCATGAAAGAAGGCTTAATGTATCGTGAAAATATCGTTAAAAATCAAGAAAAGTCAAAAATAAGTGAAGTAATTAAATAAAGATTGAAAAATAAAAAATTTGAAAGTAGGGTATTGAGATGGGGAAAAAGTGTGTCTGTCGGTCTGTCTGTCTGTCTGTCGGTCTGTCCCCCCCTAATAACTTTTGAACGACTTGTCCGATTGGAAAAATTCTTTTTGCATTCGAAAGATCTCGTCGAGGACATCTCATTTCTATATTTTACTTTTTGATTTGAACATTTTTTTGTTCAATTTTGAACAGTTCAAAAAAATTTAACATTAGCGCCTATGGGCGAAAATGAGGCAAATTATGTAAACTCTGGGTACAAGATCCATGTTCCAATGAACAAGCTTACTGGAAGAATCTCTTGGCGTGAAATATCAATTTGAACAATTTTTGTTCATTTTTGAACAGTTCAAAAAATTAACATAGCGCTTACGGGGAAATTTCAACCCTATATAAATCCTGATCTAACGGACCGATTATCGGAAAGCTCTTATAACGTAGAACATGTAGAAATAGAAAATTTATCCAGAACTTACGAGCCTATTTTGCTATGAAATTTTTTGATCGGGATTTTCAAGGATATTTCTCAGTGACTCAATGAGTGAAATAATGAATGAATGAATAAATGAAAGAGTGAAAGAATAAATCAATGAATGAGGAAAAGAATGAATGAATAAATTATTGAATAAATGAAAATATAAATAAATGAGTGAATAAATACATGAATGCGTAAATGAATGAATAAACACTTGAATGAGGTAACGAATGAATGAATGCATGGCTGAATAAATGAAAGAATGAATGAGTGAGTGAATGAATATGTATTATCCGTTGAAAAAGGTATATTTTCAATAATTAGAACTAAAGATAAATAAGAAAGAGAGAGAAAGAGATAGCTAGATTATAAATTTGAATTTGGTGTATACGGGAAAGTAGGCTCGTATAGTTCTAGACGGAACTTCTTGTTTGAATTATAAATAGTAAAAAATGCATTGTGTATTGTAGGTTGTAGATTTAAGGAGTAGTATTAAAATGTGATAAATAAAGACTTCTTAAAAATGTCTTCGAATCTACGTTGAAAGTAGTAGGAAAAAATAAAATTTCAAAACTTTATTGATAACGCCAAATAATAATCTTAAAAAAAGTAAGAAAATCGGTTGACAAACAGAGCAGAAAGTGGTACTCAACTGTTTTGTATTTATATATAGATTTTGTGCATTATTTTCTGGTCCAAATCGAGTGTTCCGCATGGCCAGTTTTATTTCCCCAATTGACTTCTTGCCATTTCGATAAAATTATTGTTTAAGAATGCACAGATGTTCTCTACATTTTTCATATCAGATTGAAAAGGAAAAATATAATGCTAATACACTGTTTGAGCAATGTCATTGAAGCAGTCAGTTGAAAGTATCAGTTTTGAAGCATTGTCCAGCGAAAAAAATCTAATTTTTTAGGTGTAAAATCATAAACAGGAAACAAATAAGACATGATTGTGCACATACATTTCAAACTTTCTTAAACTATGAAATGTATGCATTTTCGGAGATCATATCAAAAGTCTTACAAAAATCAACAAAATTCCCTTTTTCACTCATTAGTCAATATCATTGAATATAATTGACAACCTTTTATCATCAAACGACCAAACGACATATAGGCTTTGACCCGCCTCATTAGAGTTTCAGAGTGGTTCAAAGGGGAGCAACGAGTCATTTTACGATTTTTACATTATTTTTACATAAGTAACTTAGAGGATCCTCTGAACAGTTTTCATTTCTTATTTTGCTTCCTTCAAATGTATTTTTACTTTCAGGAATTTTTTAATGTGGATAAATTTTCATCAGCGTCTCTTTGGGTTTTCTGAACATGACTTACTGAAAATAATTTTATGTAATCATAACTTGGCAAAGGAACCCCTGAGATCCTCCTGCGAAAACCAACATTGTTCAGCAGAACACACTTTGAGAACTGCTGCACTAAAGTACTGAGACGCAAGTGGTCAGCTTACACATGTTTTCAGGTTTTACTGTATGTATATTACAAACTCAGGAAGGTACATGGTTAGAATTTTCTTAAGTACTACTTATAAGAAGTTTAAATCATAAATTTTTGCTGCATAAATTGGAGTTCATAGTAGTATTAAATATATTAATTATAAATTTGGCATGTCTAAACAAATGTTTATAGATCTAATTATTTGTAATTGAATTTGATTAAATATATTTACTTTTCCTTTCAAAATTACAATTTTACATGATAAATTCTTAATAAGTTTCTTTCATTTCTTCCACTTGGAAGAAACCTTGTTCTTCTGACCAGTTTTTTTCCGCTTTGGAAGAAATTGGACAACCCTGGTTAAGAGTATAAAATACTATGCAAGAGTAGAACAAATTTCCTCTTATTCAAAAAGAGATACAAAAAAGTCTTATCACCTCTTGAATGTTTACTGCATTAATTAAACTCATTAAAATTTCATGGAACCTAATAAATTGCCTAATAAAGATTGTGTTTTTGTTTTCATTTGCTTTCACAGAAAGAAAGTTATTGTGATTTTTTGAAATTATATTCACTTATCACACAATTTTCCTTTTTATTTCACATATTTCATTTTATCAGTGTTGAAGAATTTGTTCATAGCTGGAAATCTTAAAATATATTATGATGAATTCTAGGTGCAGATATAGAATTTTTCAGGGGTGGGGGGCTTTATTAAAAATTTATTTTACCCTTCTCCCGGAAAGTTTGTTTCAAAAGGGAAAAATTATAAGGTTTCAGTTCATTATTTGTATAAACTTGAGTAATTACTTGACTCTCAGGGAGAAGCAACTGCCCCCATTGTCTCCCCTTGTATTCACACCCAGTTTTATATTGTATTTCAGACGAGAGACCCAAAGTAATCAACGAAAATATGTTTAATGTCAAAAGTTATTTAATGGAATATAAAATTTGAAAATATAGCATGAGTCTTTACAAATAAGTTGCATCACAAAAAAAGAAAAAAAAAATCATTGAAATATTATCAGGGGTGATTGCGACACAAAGTAAAAAACCCTGAAAATTTTTTATGCAAAAAGTCGGTATCACTTTTTATGTACCATAAATTATACGACAGCTTTTATACACATATAGTTACAACAGCATGTTTAAATAACTTCTGCAATTAAAATTTATATTTTACTTACCTACTTATAACTAATAAGAAAAATTTAATTATTTTTTGCAAATAAATTATAATTTATAGTAAACAGTGAATAGGAATTTCCCATGACTATATAATTATTGCCAAATTTTTGCAGTGAAATACTTTTTCTATTTAGAGTTATTATTTTTTCATTTATTTGTCAAATATCTGCAACTTTTAAAAGTGGAAAAAATAACTTAAAGTCCAGCGCCGATTTCAGGAAAAGGACAATAAAAATGCGTTATTATGCAAAAAAAAAAATGAAGTTCGCCAAATGAGTTCAACTTTTTGCGATGTTTATCGGAAAAATAACTAAATCCAAAAAAAATTCCAAGTTTTTTAAAATTATTCTTTCAAAAATAAAAATAAAGTTCGGAAAAAAATTACCACTTTTGGCGATGTTTACATCGGGAATGTAAACATCGCCAACTCCGGGGGTTTAGCGGCGGAAAAAAAAAATCCAAAATGGCACCAAAGCCCAGTTATCTGTAACAACGAAAGCACGTGGGACGTGGTATCGTTCGTGTTCGGAACAAAGGACTAAAACTTCTAATTTTTAAAACACGGAAGGAAGATGGGAAAAACCCGGATTTCCGGGGTACACCCGGAATACAATCACCCTTTTATTATGGATTGATCCCCTTAAACTTAAAAAAAGAAAAAAGGGAGAGAGAGAGAGATTGGTCCATGTTTTTATGTCAATTCATGATTTTATATTTACAGGGAACTGACTTTTAAATTACAACATTATTTTTCCTAGGAATACATAAAATAATTACCTAGAAGCGGAGGTAACTTGATAATTCCGATTAGTTTTCCTCCAATATGAGCTGAAACTGCTAAAAATATTAAGGCAAAAATTTCGCTACCAGGAAGAGCTTCTTTCCCCAGTATGCTGTATGATGAAGAACTTAAGAAAACTAAGACGAGTACTTGGCTAACAAGCAATAATGATTTCCTCTTGCTAGTAATAATGAAATTTTTAAGTTTTTTGCCACAACCTGAAAGAGAAAAATAATAAATTAATCAAAGTACTACTACAACTACTACTACTACTATCAGGGAAAACAATAAAAAGAAAATTTCACATATAAATTTTAACTATATGACATGCATGATGTTAGAATGCTGTTAGAATGCACCGATAAGCAAATTGGCCAATTACTTATAGCCGATTACTCTGCAAAAGATAATAGGCAGCTGATAAATTCTAATGATAGTTGTTTTTAATACTAGCATTTTGCTATCATTCTTTTTGTATACAATTTCTGGGAATAATACAAATACAAAAGTGACGACCAGCAACAGGCTCAGGGCCCAGCTAGGCTGGTCCTAGTCAATTTATGTCCCCAATGAACATCAAGAGTTTTCTTAAAAGTTTTTACCCCACTGCAATTAACAGTCGCTTCCGGTAAACTACTCCAACTGCCTACAACCCTATTGAAGTAGTAATATTTCCTAATTTCAAGATGAGCCTGAGATTTGAAAAGCTTAAAACAATGACCTCTAGTTCTACTTTCATCACATAGCTGTAGTCCATCAACATTTCCCGTTTTAATGAATTTAAACAACTGAATCATGTCCCCTCCGACTTTCCTTTGCTCAAGACTATACATATTGAGCCTTTTAAGCCTAACCTCATAATCTAAGTCTGAAAGACCACTTACCAATCTTGTAGCCCACTGCTGACTGGACTTGAAGTCATGACTAATCAATACTCCTAGATCAACAACTGCTTCTGCTTCCCTAATGACGGAACCTTGTAAATAATAGGTTGCATGTTTATTCCCATGACCAAAATGAAGCACTTGACATTTAACAATATTAAAAGACATACCCCACTTAATTGCCCACCTAGAAATTTTATTTAAATCCTCTTGAAACTGATTGACTTGTTCCTTCGTGTCCACAATTCCCATGATTTTGACATCATCAGCAAAAATATTGATGTTCCCAGAAATACTCTGAGTAATATCATTAATAAAAATAATAAATAATATAGGCCCTAACTAAAACTGAACCTTGTGGAACACCACTCAAGACATCAATCCACTGAGAATAATTGCTCTTCACTACTACTCTCTGTTTTCTCCCAGTCAGCCAATTTTTAACCCAAATTAAAGTTTTTCCACCAATACCAATATAAGCAAGTTTGCTAGGAAGAGCTTCATGCGGTACTTTATCGAATGCTTTCGGAAAGTCAATGTAAACAATATCTACGCACTTTTTATTATCTAATGCCTTGGTAACCTTGTCATAGAAATGCAACAAATTAATTGTACAGGACCTACCCTTCCTAAAACCATACTGAAAACTAGTTAGTCCATTTGCCTCCAGGAAATTCACTATTTTGATTTTGATCAGCATTTCAAAAATTTTACACCTTTTTCATTATTAAAGATTTTTTTCACATTCTATGAACCAATTTTCTTTTTGGTTGTAAATAAAGTCACATTCTGTTAACTAAACTAGAAAGTTCAAACATTTAAGCCAATGGCCAGCAGATATTTTTAATTTAGTAGCACTATCAAGGTGTCTACAGATTTTCAAAAGTGAAATTTCGTGACATTTTTGGTGATACATCAGATATTCAGTGTCCTCTGTATGACATACGTATTGGATATTCGGTTTTGCTGTTTGAAACTTGTATATTCTAAACATATTTTTAAACATTCCATAGCCACTAAATATGTAGTAAGTTTTTTAATTCATATATTTTAAAAAATTAAATTTTAATAATAAAATTTGACAACCGGATTACTGTGCAGTGGCCGGATCGGTTTCCGGATATTTAAAACCTCTTGATTACAAGATATCCGATGTCTTTTGGCAAGACCGATCTCGCTGCACGGAATTTTTTTGTGACCTATTCATAATTTTCATGACCATTTCCAAATTCGTGACATTAATGACCTGTAGACACCCTGACTATTTTTATTATTAAAAGCGACTTTATCAAAAATTTGTATTCCTTACAGATGTAAAGTAATCTTAAAGCATTATGCTAGACCAGAGCTTTCCAAACTTTCCCTGATGGCGACACCCTTCCAGTACATACAATTTAACGAGACACCCTTTCACTGATACTAATAAAACAGATTTGATTTTACCATAACAAATGGTATTTTAAAGCATTAATTATTTCAAATGTGAATCGGAAGTACAGTATAATTAATTGGAATTACAGTTTGGAAGAATTTTAAGTACAGTTTCTCTCCACAAATCACACACTCTGGAGTTTGGCATTCTTCAACTCCACACCACGTAAATCCCATTTTTATGTAGTCTTCCTTATACATTCTCCCTTTCGTGTTCTTGCTACCGCATATTGGCGAGGAATAAACAGAGGTTTGAGACACACTATTTAATTGTTGTTCAGTAACTACTGAAGTTTCAGACACACCACTTGACTGTTGCTCTGCATCTGATACTTCATAAACTGCCAAAAGTGTCTTTCTGACAATAAATTTATCCATAGCGATGAGTTCCGTAAAATTTATATCACTTTGAAGCAGGTAAAATAATGGCCTGTGTCACAAATGAAAGAAAGAAGCAGACTGAAGGAAATGTACAATGGCCCAATGTCGCCTCTCGAAGAACTAGTTAAAACAAGAAACCTATAGAGAGCACCAATGAACAGCAGCACAGTACAGAGACTTATAGCGCCATAAGTGGAAGTTACATGGACAAATTGCAGAAATCCACATATCGATCAATTGGTTTTTTTTTTTTTTTTTTTTTTTTTTTTTTTTTTTTTTTTTTTTTTTTTTTTTTTTTTTTTTTTTTTTTTTTTTTTTTTTTTTTTTTTTTTTTTTTTTTTTTTTTTTTTTTTTTTTTTTTTTTTTTTTTTTTTTTTTTTTTTTTTTTTTTTTTTTTTTTTTTTTTTTTTTTTTTTTTTTTTTTTTTTTTTTTTTTTTTTTTTTTTTTTTTTTTTTTTTTTTTTTTTTTTTTTTTTTTTTTTTTTTTTTTTTTTTTTTTTTTTTTTTTTTTTTTTTTTTTTTTTTTTTTTTTTTTTTTTTTTTTTTTTTTTTTTTTTTTTTTTTTTTTTTTTTTTTTTTTTTTTTTTTTTTTTTTTTTTTTTTTTTTTTTTTTTTTTTTTTTTTTTTTTTTTTTTTTTTTTTTTTTTTTTTTTTTTTTTTTTTTTTTTTTTTTTTTTTTTTTTTTTTTGTCTGTATATAAAAAAACAATTGCAGTGAACTTTATTCTTGGATTGTCGATAGAAGGAAAAGTGCAAAAGCTTTAGCATTATATTGAACATTGTAAGGATATGTATTGTTTTTATGTGTACAAAAGGATTGCATCTGGGTGTAATTTAATTCTAAAAATTTGGTTGCCTAACCGTTGTAAAAAGAAATACACGTTTTTTTTCAATGATAAAATGTATTCAATCGGTTTCAAACACCCTGAATTTTTTATTTTATATTTACTCCATATATAAACCTCCTATATTATTTTCGTTAATAGATGTATTAACTGGTTCTTATGAATTCTGACGTCTTAACCGTAAAACTCCGTTATTTCATATATACATGTTCAGTTTAAATATAAACTAACTTAAAACATACGTCGTGTATTTTATGCACAGTGGTATTTCTATCATGTTTTATTTCCCTGAGTTATATTTTAAAATAAACTATGGTTTAGTTAAATTTTGAAAAAGTTAAAATTTTAATTATCCCTTGAGCTATACTGATATTAATATTGTGAGTTACAAATCATGATCGTGGAAATTGTGGCGTCCCGAAACGGGCAAACAGGCCTTCTTTATGGGAGGTGTCGGCTTTGCCTGCGTGGTTATTTTGAAAAAAAGACTTGGTTTTTAATAAATATCAATTTATTACGAAACGAGAATATTTTGTTTTAAAAAAAATTTTAAAAACACAGACTAAATACATATATATCGATTTAATCGATGTGGGAGTGTTAAATGCAATAAATGTTTGGTTGTCCCCCCCACCCCCTTTCTTGAAATCCATCTCATAGAAAGAATCTGAACTTTTCAACCATGGTTCTAAATCAATGGTTCCCTACCTTTTTTACTTCGCGACCCCATTTTTAACAACTAAGCAGCCTGCGACCTCACATGTGTACACACAGACTTTCACGCAACCATTTGGACGCAAAAGCAATACGTAAGATTCCAAACTGTTTTTGAATCCAACCCCACTGTAAATGTCTTTATTTTATAATGTCCAAAAACTGTAAAATAAACAAATTTACAGTGGAGTTGATCTGAAAGATTGCATTTTTACTTAAACACTTTTCCCTGTCCACTTTGACTGAAAATATAATATTTGGAATGAAACTAAATTTGGTACACTTATGGATCCTAATGAGTAGTAGCGTTGATTAGTTTTTGACGGTGATCCTGTCAAGAGAGATAACTCAATTGAACGTTTTTCTCGTGACGCATAATTGCTCTCAAGAAATAAACGAAAAATTAAAAAGAGATACTGCTTTTATTTGAATATTTCTGTAAATTATTTGAATTTATTCAAATGCTGAACACCATTTGAATATTTTTCGCACATGATTTGAATATTTCTCTATATTATTTGAATATTTTTCGTGCATTTCTCTCTTTTAAATATTTTTGATGGATTTTCTTCTGGTTGGATATGACGAAAATTGCCTCGTCACTAGACATTTTCTTCGTAATTTATGTCTTTAAGTAAAACACAAAATAATTCAAAACGATATTCAGTGTAAGAAAGTCATTTTATCTAACTTGTAAAAAATTTTGATTCAAAATTCGAAATTACGTGCCGACACTATGAAAGATGCCTCACGATCCATACGTTGGGAAACCGTGTACTAAATTAATAGCTTGGATACCTCATGCATCACAAATAGATATGTAATGAATATTTTATGGATACTTATTCCTTGTATATCCAAGAAATATTTTAGATTTCTTCTACATATATAGAAATCTAGGTATCTAGTATCTAGGTACTATAGTATCTAGGCATTGAACAATTTAACCTCACTGATTCTAGCCATTTAGACTGCGAGGTGTCCAAAGCAACGATTTGTTCAATATTTCAAGGACATTGAGAAGGAATACGGATATTTTTGCATGAGCCTGATATATTTCATGATATATGCACATTTTATGCTCTTAATAGCATTTAGTTAACTTTGAAATTTGAATCGGTGGTGGTGCATAAATATCTTCCATAAACTGTTTCTCTCAAATGATGTGACATACTTTCGCAAGCAGAAAATTAATTTTGCATAAATTATTTGTGGCACCGACTTTCGAAATGATTATTTCGCTTACATTTCGTTATTTTACTTTACTATATTTCCTTTTTATAAACTCCGAATCACTTTCTTTACCTTTTGTATTTTCCAAATTGCACTTATTTAGTTCCTCCCCCCTTTCCCAGAGAAAACTTTTTTGTTTCACTAGTGAATGTATGAAAATATAAAGAGCGTTGGTTATTTAAAGACAAAAAATAGAAATGCATGGCTTGACGATTAGATGAAAATTCAAAGTCGTTGAAAGTTTAGCTGTTTACTTTAGTCTTGCATTTTCCTGCTGCTTTGACTCTTGCTCATTTCGTTCTGGCCCTTTCCACTATACTTCTGCAAGGAGGTTTTGGACGAAAGGGTTACAGAACAAGATCCGTAGCTCGCTCTTTTTTCGACAATGATCTCTGACTCATCTTCCTCACTTTCACTTTGCACAACAGTGGTAACAGAATCTTTTCCTAACAGGTGAGGTCCCAAATACTCCATAAACGCCGATCCCAGAGGAGCAGTAAGAATAATGGAGAGAACTGATAAAGTTAACACCTACAAAGTAAAAACAAAAATTGAAAAATATTACTATTATAAAAAGTAAAGAATGCCAAATATTGTACACAATAAACATTTGAGTGAATGTTGAGTAACCTACATGGTGATAATTTTAATGTCGCACTAAAGTTCAGATAACTGGAAGTCCAAGTTCATGCTGATCTCACAATAAATTGGCGCACAAATGCAAATGGTTAAAATTGCTTTGCAGGGTGCGACTTCTTTTTTTATATAGCAGTGCAATACCAGCTTTGACAGTGACAGTTAATTGGTTGAATTGATGTTATTTTAACTGCCCGTCTTGTATTTGCCCAGTAGCATAGAGAACGTTGATGCATCAACGCTGAAAACACTAAGGAATTTTGTGCCATGTTGCTCTAATTAGAAATAATAATTCTATTTAAAAAGATAGCTTGTTGATTACGAAGTAAGGTGCGGAATTCTGTTACATTTTGGCGCTTACTTAGGTATATTATACCAACACAAAGCAAAATTTAGCCAAAATCCTATGTAGCCGGTAAATTGCACCGTTTATTAGTGCAAGAAAACATCAACGTCTTTTAGTATACTGTGACTAAAAATTTGAATGTAGTACTTCAAATAAAATAAGCAGTTAAGTAACTGTTAAGTGCTGTTTTAGTGTCTTTCTTTTCTTAACTCGTTTAGCCATAGTTATTACAAGCAGGAAATATTTTCAAAATAACAAACTGAAGGAAGCTACTTTCAGAACGATGAAGGTGCTATATCTAACTTCGAGTGTGTTCTTCCACATTAGTGGAAAAAAAAAAGAGATTCAAATTTGTGAATTTCTAGTTTTTAGATGAGTCTTTTCTTTTTCTTCCTTCGTCTTCTACATCTTCCTCTTTCTTTTCTTTCTGAATTTGTTCGATCTTTCATATTTATACTGTAAAATCTGTCCTTTTTAGATTCCCCCTTGTAGTATATCCCGCAACTTTTCCAACTATTTTGAAATTAGTCTCAGTTTTTGGTTTATATTATTTTCTAAATAATAAAAAAGGAATTTCCATTCTTACTACAATTATTTTTGTAGCCACACCCTAACTACTCACTAACATTACAGACTTAATTTCATCGTGTTTGCGAAATTTTTAGAAATAAAGTACCTGTTTTCCATATCTTTCAAACTCGTATCCACTGTTTTGAGATCTTGCGTAGTCCAGTGCTTGTGATCCAACAGCAGCCTTTCAAAAGAATAAGCATAAATTTAGTCAGTAAAACTAAATTAACCTTGAGAACAAAGTGAGACGTTTTAGATACTCAAATATACTAACAGAAAAAATGCAAAAAATATAATACAACTAGAAGCTAGCACAGAACTACACGAGACTATTTTACCTTTTGCAAAGAAGGTGGATGGTAAGGGATTGTTCATAATTACTGAACACAGTATAACCTTCTCATGCATCCATTTATTTATTTGTGTTATAAAAATAAGTTTCATATGCTACAAACTAATTTAGTATCTCAGAATTGTTGTGTAATAATTTATTTTCGAAAATTTTGTCCTGTATAGTCAAAATTTCGTGTTTTTGTATGAAGAGGTTTTATGATGTTTTGCCATATTTATTCAATAAAATAACAAGCATGGCAAAACTGAACATTCAAACTTCATTCATAAGGAATAAGAAGCTGTAAAATAACACCAAACTTCCCAGTAAGGTAATACACGCTTTAAAATAAATAAACAGAATTTGATTCGAAACTGAGATTTTCTCTTCTTTCTTGAATCCTCCATGGACTGCAAAAGATACCTTAATCTTTTAACTATCTTGAGTACCCTATGAAACTTTTTGTGGTTTCCAAGGACGGTTTAGAGTCTCCAGATGAGGACTACATGAAAATTTCAGCACAAAAACGAATCCGCATAAAAATTTTAAGCAAAAATTTATGTCAACTCATAAGAGGCTTTCATGCATGAGAGGGTTAACTTAGCTGGTTGATTGTGAACACGTCACTTGGAATAATTAAGAAACTAAATTTCGACAAAAACAGAAAAAAAAAGTTCACCCAGACCAACGAAAAGCAACAGTGACGAAACCTTTCAGGGATTTTGATTGGTTCTTCATAACTTACTCACCACCCTTTCGTATTGACTTATTGGTATTTTTTTTTTTGCGTCATTACAAGTGACTTTCCCTCAGACGATCGTGATTGGTCGATTGCAGTATCCAAGAGGAACATCATCACTGTTAGTTTGACAACCACAGCAACAGTGTCTTACGACGGAGGCAAAAAGCCCCCGCTGTCGTTGGTATGAATGCAGCCTCTTACTCTGATTTTACAAATACTTACCAAAGTCAAGCGGGAAATTGAATTGCTATTATTTAACTTTTACGTTGCTTGAGACAATTCATAACATTAATTAATCGTAAAAAAACCTTTCACAAAATTAAAAAATATTTCAAAATTATTTGAATAGATATATAGCAATGTTGTTTAAAATACCTGAACGGTAGCCTTTGCCAGCCAAGAAGAAGAAACGAATATTTTTTCCTTGCAGTTCAGTTGTGACCTTGTTAAAGCTAATATTGTTGCAACTGCACGCACTAGAAGACCAAGAAGTAAGGCCAAAACAGCATAACCTGCAAATAAGTAATCGGATGGGTGAAAAAAAGAGCATTTGAAAAATAGCATAAACAAAAACATACCTTTGCTCAGAAATAAAAACACGCTGCCGGTGTGAAACTAGCACATGAATTTGAAAATGTGACACATTTGAAAAATTGATTATGAATGTTACGAGTACTAACAGACCATTTCAGGCCACATACATTTTCGAGTTAGTTTGCTATCTCAAAGACAAGTCTAAACTCTCATCTAATATCACAGTTGGTACAAGACGATACAAGATAGCATGTTACGATACAGAGAGGGAAATTACAAGGGTAAGCGCAGGGTACGGGAAGGGAATCGAGCTAATCGCCTCTTCAATGCGCGCAGTCAGGTGCCGGAACCAGTTGCTTACAGCGAGCTGAATTTTTTAAGATAATTTAAGGGAATCAATTTAAACCTTTAGGATTGTTTCTTTAGAGGTATCCTGCATATTTGAGTAATATGTACATTCCATAACAATATTGTCCCGTCGTGGACCAGTCGGTAGATGGTCGGTTCTAGCAGAACACCGAAAGTGAAGCAACATCGACACAGGTAAGTGTTTGGGAGGGTGACAACATTTCACGGCTGGTTTCTGTGGACCGTGTCCGCTAAAGGGAGCTGTTGCACTTTAAATCCGTCGTGGCTCCAATGCCCTCCATGAAACGATACCTCTGGGGGTGCCAACCCCAGATGACGGTCTCTCATCTGCTGGTTCAGAAATTCAGAGACCACATTAATGATGTTTAGTCAGTCTTCAGCCCTCGTGGCTCCTCGCTCAAGTGAAGCTGCATATCACCCTTTGCCATGGATCATGGACCTGGTGTAGGCTTTTCTACGCCAGGGGGATAAGAAACTAAACAATATTACTGTAACTTATGCTTCAGTAAAAAAAAAAAAAAGCTTCGTTTTTTCTCTTTGAGCGTTCTGCTTTTATAGTGTTTATTTCAATCTAAACGTACAAGGCGCATTTTGCCAATTCATCAATGTGGAGTTCTTACCTAGGTCGTTTTGAAGGCTCTCTAATGTAATTTCTGCTCCAATGAGTCCAAATAAAAATGGCTCAATTAACTGCCACAGTATGCCAGTGATCCAACAAATAGTTTTCTGTTTGAAAATAAAAATATGGAAAATAAAACAGCACTTCTAAATATGTTTTTCGCACCTGTTATGATCAGTATAGCAAGCTGCTTTGCGAATAATTAATGTGATAAAATTTGTTTTTGCGCTTAGGGATCATTCATAAATGATGTCACGCTTCGCGGGGGGAGGAAAGTTCGAAAAATTGTGACAGGTTGTGATAAGGGGAGGGGAGGGGGTAGCAAGAGGAGTGACATTACCCATTTTGGTTCCTATAAAAACATTTAAAATCGGCAAATTAAATTTGTTTTAAAAGTTTGTTGATTTTCATTATTTGATTTTAAAGTATCATTGATCTTTTTTTATCGTTAACACCGAGGCTGATTAAGGTTTAAGTTCATACTTCTTGTTAAAAGTTTAATAGGACATTATCTTGGGCATTTACACGTTTAAGATAAAATTGCGTGGGTCATTTTTTCAGAATTCGAACAATTAATATATTTTACCCTGCTATACTAATTATCTTTTATGTTGTAAACCTTAACAGCATTTTATACAAATTAAGTACACATGTAATCGTAATTATTATTACGCTGACAAATGTCATTAAATGTTCAAGAATAAAATTAGAAACGTGGTCAATAACGCAGTGTTTTGTTTCTGAACTGCAAGTGCTTAGGAAATATAGTATGATATGCGACAAAGGGGGGTAGGGGTGTATGATGAAGTGTGACATTTTGTGACAAAAGGAAGTGGGTCAAATATATTAATAAAAAGTGTGGCCTAATTTATGAACAGCCCCATTAAAAAGGGATTTTTAAAAACGATATAATTTCCAATTTCTCTCATTAGCAAACAGTTTGAAAACGGCGTATAAATCTCATTTTTATATTTTAAGCAATAATAAGCCAAATTTTTACAAAGGTATATGAAGTCTTTGAAAAAGGAACTCCGAGACAAACAGCAAGGAAATGTAAAATTTACTACAAAAAGCACAGCAACAGTTACTCATCATTTCACCTTAAGGTATCGAGATGTTTTAGAACGATCCTAAATATATAAATAAAATTAAATATGCACTAAAAATAACGAAATTAATAATCAATTTAGATAAAAAATCATTTAAACCAACTCAAATCAACTTCAAAAAGATTCAAATTTTAAACTAAGTGCAGAAAAATAAAATAAAAACTAAGCAATAAGAACTTACATATTGTTCAGGGTCTTGCCTCCATTTTAGAGCGGCTACAAATGCCAAACTGACGCAACTGAGCGCTCCGGCTCCTGATATTCCAGCTCGTTTGCTGACAAAAGTAAAAGCCATACCGCCGAGGAAGAGCGAGACAGTTCTATAATAAACCAAGGAATGCTAAAAAAAAAATAAATAAATAAAATTATTCTGGAATCAGTACAAACACACACGCACTACAATTATGTCATTTTTTGAGGGAGCAAAACTTGCGTGGTGTAATGGCTAGAGCTCCCTTAAGTCAAGTTAGTCTTGTTCCCCAAGAAAGCTAGAAAGCTACCGTTAGCAAGATACTAAATTTGTCCCATTTCACAGGCAGCTATTATAATTGCTGATTTCAGAATACAGATTGCATAGCTACACTTTAATTTGATCACATTCATTTATTTAAAGTATTCAATTTAATTTTTCAAAGCTTAATGTGAAGTGAAAAAGAGTAAACACCTTAATGCCCAGGCAGAAAGAGAGAGAGAGAGAAAATCGTAGAAATAACAAACCTTTGGCGTGTTTTCGTCTGGAATGTATCTTAGCAAAGCTCCAAAAATAGCTCCGAAAAGGAAACCAATGCATGGCTCTAAGGGACGTTTCACTAAATCCCATGCTAGATTTTCTGAAAAACACGGGTATATTATGAAAAATTATAGTTATATGTATACTATTTCAGTAGCAGCCGCTTGGTAAACAACCTAGTTTGTAAACATAGCTGAATACTGTTATCAAATCCACTGACGAGAAGGAATCCAAAATAATTAGATAAGTTTGAACCTGTCCGCATTAATACACATTTAATTAAATTTAACTTTATTATGAATAAAGAGCATAGACCAAGAAACAAGAACAGGAACAGTGAGAAATGAAATGTTGACTATCCATCTAAAAGCTTCTCGAAATTAATTTTTCATTGAAATATAATATTGCTTTAGTTCAATTTTTTTTCAAATACTGATTCGATAATTCATAAAATAAATTGAATCAATATTTTCAGAAACATAAAGCATACTTTTATTATTATATAGGACTGTTTAATAGTTTTATAAATAAATAAATAAATAAATAAATATATAAGAAATAGGAAATGATAAAATAATAAATAGATAAATAAATAAGAAATAAGAAAATAAGAAAATAATAAATAAATAAATAAATAAAACAGTGCCGTAGACATTTCGAAGTGTATTTTTCTCAGCTGAATAGTGGAGTAACGGCTGAATCAAACTGCACAAAAACAGACAAGTCTTAAATTTTAAATAAAAATATGTGATTTAAAAAATAAAAAAAAGATGGATACCTTTGAGTTTTAAAGTTGATGTGCATTTTAACACATTATGAATGGGGGCCAGGTATTAGTACCCGTTTCGTGCATTGACGTTTAAAAGCAGGGCTGGTATTTGTACCCGTTTAAAATCACCACTTTTAAGTCACACAAGGGGGGAAATAATGCTTCATATAATGTATGAATTGGATGCTGTATTTTTTTAAGAACATTTTTCAACTTAGTCAACTTTGCCGACTTAGCCCCCTACGCAAAATAGTTGCGCGTGCTACGTCACCCGCTCATAATGTGTTAATATAAAGACGATATCTTGCCAAAACTTTATAGATAGCATTTTATGATGTACATTACGGAATTTTCAAACGTACCATGATAAATTGAAATATCTCAAGCGTCTCTTGTGTAAAAAATAGTATTTAAATGAGAGGGAGTGTTTTCCTTTCTTTTTTTTTGTTTCTAGGACTGTACATGTGAAATAATAAAAATACATTATAACTGATAAGTTGTTTACAATTTTTATCAAAAAAAAAAAAAAAAAAAAGCGAAATAATTATATGTTATATTGCAATAATATAAAACACAGTAAAATGTTAATAGATTAGATGGTAAATGGAAGAATTTTTACCATTTGAGAACAAGATACTGAATGTCACGACAAATCCAGTAAGGGCAACAATATTGTCAATTGAAACGGATGCCATAATTAAAGTAGGAATACCATTTCGTATTCCATATTGTTTTTCTTCCAACATGAGGACACCAGGTACAAGAACAGCAGCCGACACAGCTGATACAATAAAGCTAAATTAAAATAATGCAGTTTTTAATAGAAAGAAAAGATTCACTTAGTTTTATGCAACATTGCTTATCATTTAAAGATTAGTATTTCATTCAGTTATTTTTTATGTAATGTAAAGTAAATAAATAATAAATTCCTTTTCAAATTTACTCTTTCTTGTGTGTGTGTGTGTGTGTTTCGATTGCTTTTATTAACAAACCATACTTTTGAATAAAGAATTTAACTAAACCTTAATTCAAGAGTCATTTTCACTGCTATTTAAATCCTATATCTTTAACAACTTTTTCAGCACAAAATAGCCAATGAAGTATAAAATAATTCTTATTTTAATTTCTTTTTTTTTCCAGAAAGTAGTGTCTCCCAAAAGAAAAAAGAGAGAGTCATTATTATGACAAAATGCTTGACAATATGAGGCTAAAATAAATAGCATGCGTAAAATTTAATTTGTTTTAGAAGTGTGGCACTGCTATCAGTTTAAAACTACCAAGTGCATGCAAAAGATCTAGGTTTTCTCACTTAAGTCAGTATTCTCCGATACACCTAGAACCCCTATATAGACAAGGCAACGTATCACATGTTTTGAATCAGTGCGCGTGTTCTACATGCTGTCCCTTCTGGCATTTTATCGCCTTTGATGATATTTCACATTATCTCTCGCATTTAAATCTTCACCAATTTCGGAAGATGTGGTAATGTGACATAATTCCCTCTGGGAACCCCAACTTTTCAACAAACCAAAATCTGATCCAAAAGCTTGATGCGTCGACTCAAATATACAGTGACCTTAGATATACCTAATCCAATTTGGTTAAGAAGTTTAATATGACCTAACTGAGGGTCGTATTTACCAGCCGTCTTTCAACAAATGAAATGTCAAGTCTTCTTCAACCAATCAAAAAGGTTCGAGTGTCTGATGAATTGTCGAATTGGCTGGTGAATGCGACCATAGGACGTTTTACATTAGAAACTCTCTCTCTCTCTCACTTATTCTCATAATTTTTCCTTCTTTTAGTACTGATAGGCACAATCGAGATTTGCATTAAATTTCATGCACAGCATCGAATTCGAGAAGTTCATTCGATGCTGTAAGACTCTTGAGAGATTCACTCAGTTACTGATATTCGATTATTAGAACCACTCGATATTTGATCAGTCGATTATGCAAATCGCTTCATTATGCTTATCACTATTTTTTTGTGTTGGTTTTCATCACTAGTGTGATACACAGTAAATTGTCTGCAATAGAGTCTGGGCAAGATAAAATTTCGTCATCCTCCGAATAATCAAAAAATTTCAAGTTATTTTAAGGAATTTTTAAAAACGGAAATAAATTTTAATTCTCGTTACATATTACATTAAAAAAATGTATATAACTAGAGTAAATGTTGTTCTGCTACAGTCTTTTTCAATCGCAAGTCCTTGTTAGGCGAAACCTCGGTAGTGTTTGCGTACTTAAAAGCAATTTGAAAGTGGAGAATCTAAGACCTGACGCTAAAATTGTTAAAAATGCTCTTGCACTTACAAAAACTAAATGTTTACCCTAACATACAAGACCATAACCATGGAAGTCCTAATAAATAATGAGTAAATACTGAAGAGCCAGCAGTTTCCATCAAACATGGGATGAGCGAAAGCTTGACCACAGCCATCTTTAATTGCTTGAGCTTTTCAGGATCTAGTCCTAGTCCAGCTTTCAACAAAATTATGACGAGTGATGCGTCTCTAGAAAAAGAAAAAAAAAAGGGTTCTAAGAGTCGGAAGGGAACACAGGAAGGGATTGAAACACATATTTCTCAAAGCTTATATTTTAAACTCATTAAATTGTATCTCACATTGTAAATTTTTAAACTTCTATACTTTTTCTACGTCTGCAGAGTGCGTACTAAATGCAATTATCATCAATGAAATAATAATTTTAAACGTCTGGGTAAAACAATCTATCTCTCTGTCCATAGCACTCGAAAGTTTCGTTTAGTAGAAATGAATTTTGTTTAAGGGAAATACTTAGAATTATTTGAAAGTTGAAAGCAAAAACTTTAATGCTTAAACAGATCTTTGCGATTTTCTGAAAATAAAAACTTGGAGGCAATTAAATAATAATAAAAAATGAAATTCATATCTAGCATTATAAATGGCTATCAAACTGTATAACAATTAGTTTATAAATAAACAATCTACATAATGTGTTTATTTGATTTTTTAACGTTAATACACAGTTTGAGGCATCCCATCTATAATTATCCTCATAGCTGCAAAGATAATCTCAGTCTTGGCCATCCATGATTAGTTCGTACAAAAGAGAGCATCAAAAGATATTCTAACTTTTAAAAGTTTGAAGTTAACGAAGAAAAAAACATAAATGTTCTATCGGATTAAAGGAAACCTATGAAATAATGAAGGAATTCCGATGAATAAAGGGTAAACAAGGTTCGACTAGGTTATAGATAGACATCGTATTAGATTTTGTAGCCACAAATAGTTATTTTTTCCATGCATTATAGCTGTTAATAAAAAGCTTGTAAATAATGTTTCTCGGAATAAAATGTTGTCTGTGTATTGTTATTTCTTTTTAGTGTCTACAAGTAAGCACTTAATTTCAAAAAAAGTTCTATGTGAAATAACACTTCATTTGTACATGCGGTAACTGCATGAATGAACATTTTTTTTTTGCATAAAAAATTGTACTTGGTTGGCAGTTTTTTTAGTCCCTTATATGCAAAAGTAATTTTATCTGATAAATAGCTTCAACCCCACAGAAAATAAATACCATATCATATTACGACTGATACTTTATCAATACCTATATGTGTATGAAAGATTTATTGAAATAATATTTAGAAAATAAATAGTTCACTAACCGAAATGCGGACGCCCACATGATTGAAATGTTTTTATGGTAACTCAAGAAAGGTAGATTTCTGTAAAGAATTCCTGTTATTAACATACCTGTAAAAAATTAACTAAACTTTAATGAATTAATAAAAGGAACTTTGTGCACAAGTAAAGTTAAAAAACTGCACTTTATGTAAAGCACAAATAAGCATTAAAATGCAGACATAAATATGTTTCGGGATTGTTTGGAATCCCTTTTTCAATGCATAAGTGGAGCTTTTAGATGCAAAAACATGCTTTTGCATCTATAAATAATGTGCAATTTTTCGAATTTAAATTTTAATGGTCATTGTTTGTAAACAAATATTACTCAGTTTAAAGAGTATTGACATATTGAACACAGCGCTAATTTTCATTACGAAAAGTAGTGTAGATGCTTTAGGAAAATTGGAAAAATTGCCCCCAATCACGGTCCGACTGGCTGTAAAGCCTTCTCAGTTTTACCTTATAAGTACCGTGATCTGGGTACTATTAACTTTATTGAAAGGAAACAAACAAAAATACAAGGGCAAACAATCTGAACATAAAACAAACAATTTTGGAGAAGACATTATTTCGGAAGAAACTTGACATAAAAGCGTAAGAACACAAATTTACATTAACATAAGAGCAGAGTAGTGTGATATATAAGATGAGCATACAATTAGGAATAAGCAGTATATAGAAATAAAAATGTAGTATAGTCATTAAGAAACAAATATATACAGAATAAACAGTATGTATAGAATGATGTGACAGTAAAATAGAATATCAGTGTGGATGACCACAACAGTAGTGCAGGTAGTAGATAGATAAAGTGGTGAAGATTTACATGATGAGCAGTTTGATGGATACAACAATGAGTGCAGCATTAGTAATGAACAGTTATATAATAGTAGTAAAGGGAATGGATAGACAATATAAATGCAGAAATAAGGAACACAGTTAATGAGTCATTCCACAGTAACGGACGTTACATTTACCCAGCATTTTTCAACTTCAACGAGCTTTCTAACAAACTTGTTGGGTATTTTTTAGGTTTTAAATTTTGGATAGTAAAAGTACATGTGTTTTAAGTAGGCAAAAAAAATTTGAAGATATATATGTATTTGCTGTTTGTTAAAAAAAAAATTTGAAATTTCGTTACGTGTGTTACCCGAAGAGTTAACGAAATTTCAGAATTTTTCAAACAGACAGCAAATGCATATATATCTTCAAAATTTTTTTTTGCATACTTAGAACACACGTAGTTTTATTAGCCAAAATTAAAAAACCTAAAAAATACCCAAGAAGTTTGTTAGAAAGCTCGTTGAAGTTGAAAAATGCTGTATAAATGTAACGTCCGTTACTGTGGAATGACATAAGTGACATAGCTGAACTGACACACAGCACTAGAAATATACAACAGGAAAGTAAGCAGTACGAATAAACATCAGGATATGAATGCAATTAACGTATATAATAGCAGTAGACTGGCCTTCAACATAATGAAAGTAATTAAGGTATGCGTATAAATACCTACTTAGAGAGCAGGTGTTAATAAGAAGTATTAGAATAATAGGTATCATAGCAGCAATGAAGGTAGTTATACATAAAATGCAAAAATTAGCAGTAATATATGAGCAGAAGTAAAGTTTTGAAGAGTATATGCTGAAAAGCATTAATGAAATTTTTGCAGTGTACAGAGATAAAAGTATAAAAGTAGCTAGGCGTAAGCTATTCTAGTGAGAAAGTAATAAAAGCAGTAACACATTAATGAAAGGAAAGAAAAGAAGCAATGAAATAGCAAAGAGTAAACAAGAAGAACAAGGTGAAGACAAAGCGATTAGTAATACAATGTGAGATTTTTCCTTTTTTGATTGAGTTGATTGAAGAACGAACAAATATGATGGAAGGCAGCATGGTGTGGATCCTGTAGGTTGTGTCTGTGACAATTCGCACAGTAATATTGATTTTCGGGAGCGGTGAGGTTGAAGAGTGGCGTTCTCCACTGCAAGGGCTGCAGGTGGGACGTAGCTGTGTACATTGTGAAGTAGAATGTCCGTAGGTTTGACAGTTTGTGCAACTTTTGATACTAAAATATTATTTAATTCGGATGAACTGGAATCCCATAAACAATTAAATTTCGAAAGAAGCTTGTAGGTGTTTGTATCACAGGAAATGATCAAGTTCCCTTTGTTATTGTAAGTTTTGTATGATTCCAATCTGCAAAGTTGAATTTCATTATGAATGAGGGGATCGGAGGCACGTAGAAGCTCTTGAAGGTGTGGAAGAAGTGAGTCACCAGTAACATCCTTTGGAATTCCAATGATAAGAAATTTAGGCAGAAGAGTCTTCGGTGTGATTCGCTATTGATGACGTGATGTATGAGAGTGTAAAATTTTTCTCTCATTTTCAGTGCGCAGGTCTATAGCCAAACCGTTATTGCGAAGGATGCGTGTACCCACAATGCCGTATTCATCCGCATCCAGAAAGTCGTCAAGACGATCGCCAATAGTAGAAGAGGTAGCTCGAGTCGAAAGGTCGCATAAATTAAGATGGTGAATGCCGCAGTTCGGGAAGAAGGAGACGGGTAGCCAACGCTTTCATTAGAGACACTGAGTCTTCTACGGAGAGAAGAGTTAAAGGGTTAACGTGGCGGCAGTCGCGTACTATCCTGGTACGAGTCATCATGGGTGGTGGAGAGATGAGGAATCCGGTCCTTCGATACTGACGGAACGGAATGTGCGTCGCTGAAGACATCAACACGATCTTGGGAGGATTCAGTCTGTAAAGTAGGATGAGCAGATGGACGAAAATGGGAGATTTCATCAGAAGGAGAGAACCCAGAGGTGTCCATAGGTACTTCCGGACAAGATGACCCTAAGATGTTGCGATATTCAATAGGAGGGAAAGCTTCACTCACAGGACGTGGCTCAGAAGTAGGGTTTGATTGTTCAATGTCGGTATTCAAGTCGAGCATATCTGGGAATTGAGTGTCTTTGTGGCAAAGTTGTGGAGAATTATCTTGCAATGTTGGAGAAACTTCTGCATTTGAAGAGGAATATTCCGGAAATTGAGTATTCTTAACGTCTCTCACTGGCGCAGTGTCACGTAAAAGAAGTTCATCAATAATATCAGAAAGGATAGTTCTTAGTACAAAAGGGATAAGATGTTTTTTACTATTTCGTAATTTAGAATTAATGATTGTTTGAAGGCAAGTAAGCAGAATGCAAGAAGAGTCAGTAGGAGAAGGATAATTTACTTCTGGGGGTATTTTATAGCCGGTTAAAGAGGATAGGGAGCAATTTGTGAAGATCTTTTTGGAAGTACTATACTTGTAAATAGGGGTAATCTGATCAATAATAAGGGGAGTGAGTAGCGAAGAAGAGGAACATAAAGAGGAGGAGTCGGGAAAATTTCCGACACGAAGGGGCGGCTCCCCGAGAGGAAGAAAGAGGACGAGAGGGGCTAAGAGAATTCATTTTAGGTAAAGAGGAGTCCCGCACACAGATAAAATGGAAGACATGAATAGGTGAATTATAAAGGAAAACAAAAAAGAAGAACATATTTTTTTAAAATTACTAACTTACGCCCTAATAGCTCTAGAAACTCGAGAAATAGCGTAAAGTGAAGGTCTGTGAAAGATAGGGAAAGCATTATTCTATATTGGGGCAAGAGATGTTAAGAGTAGCCCCAGCATGATTTAAAAAACAAATAGCGTTGAAGAGGAAAGTCAAAAAGCTGTAAACTGTAGCACAAAAGTTTAAGGAAAGAGTGGCATTGATGAGAAGCAATAATAAAAATTTTAATTGGCGGTAAAAAATTAAGTACTAGTGAAGAAAAAAGTTCAAAGCAAATTCTTCAACAGCAGTGTCATTGTCCATGTATTACCAAAGGCGAGGAAAAAATGTTTGGCGATCATATATTTAACAAATGAATTTAAAAAATTACTACCTAAATTAACATGGGATAAAATAACGAATAGTGCCAAATTAAGAAAACATTGGAGGAAGCCAAAATTGGCGGAAAAAGGATGTTCCATAGATATAAAATTTAAAAAATAAAACGTTAATAACTCGGAAAATAATGAAACTACAGTATTTTTCGAGTTTTTTTTTTACATATTTAGAAAGGAAAAAATTTTTATCCATTAATATGGTTTAAAAAAATATTTAAAAAAATTATTAAAACAGTTACAAGAATGAAACAAATCACCAATAGTTTAACATGGGAAAATTGACAAAGATGGACGACATAAAAACAAAACTGTAAAAAATCATAGCAGGCAAACAAATAGGCATCCAAGGGTATTTTTTATACCTTAAGAAAGAGAAATTTTTTCTCCTTAAGATAGATAAGGTTTAAAAGAATTATGATATGGATCGAAAGCTGAATAAGTACACTAAAAAAGGTAATGCTAAAGCATAGGCAAAATTAGAATTTACATGTTATATTTCACAGAATTAAAATTTAAATATCTAAAGTAATACGAAGCATCCAAACGCATAACTTATATTGAAAAAAATGGGAAAATTTCCTCTTTGAGAGGTTATAAGATACAAGAAAATATGATGAAGATTGTAGAAAGTACAAAATTATAGAAATAAAATTTCACGTTAAATTAAAGCACAAATGAGCATTAAAACGCAGACATATGTTTCGGGATCGCTTGGAATCCCTTTTTCAATGCGACAGGGAGCTTCTAGATGCAAAACATCCAAATGAAGCAGACAGAACAACAAAAACAAAGCTTATATAGCCTAAGAATTAACTGTAAACCAATGAGAATAAAGGTAGTGTGAAGTGGAAGTAGAAGTAGTATTAAAGGCACCAATAAGAGAGCAACAAACGAATGTAGTTGGAAGTACAGAAAGTAAAAAGGAATATCAATAAAAACAAAGAAAAAGACAACAGCATAAAAATGTGAAAATACATGAAAATTGCAAAAAAATAAAATAAAATACAAAGAATAAAATGGAAATAAAATAAGTACAGAAAATACCGAAACAAAAAGCAAAACAAAGTACACACGCAAAAGAGGGTAAACAAAGCTTATATAGCCTAAGAATTAACTGTAAACCAATGAGAATAAAGGTAGTGTGAAGTGGAAGTAGAAGTAGTATTAAAGGCACCAATAAGAGAGCAACAAACGAATGTAGTTGGAAGTACAGAAAGTAAAAAGGAATATCAATAAAAACAAAGAAAAAGACAACAGCATAAAAATGTGAAAATACATGAAAATTGCAAAAAAATTTAGAATTAATGATTGTTTGAAGGCAAGTAAGCAGAATGCAAGAAGAGTCAGTAGGAGAAGGATAATTTACTTCTGGGGGTATTTTATAGCCGGTTAAAGAGGATAGGGAGCAATTTGTGAAGATCTTTTTGGAAGTACTATACTTGTAAATAGGGGTAATCTGATCAATAATAAGGGGAGTGAGTAGCGAAGAAGAGGAACATAAAGAGGAGGAGTCGGGAAAATTTCCGACACGAAGGGGCGGCTCCCCGAGAGGAAGAAAGAGGACGAGAGGGGCTAAGAGAATTCATTTTAGGTAAAGAGGAGTCCCGCACACAGATAAAATGGAAGACATGAATAGGTGAATTATAAAGGAAAACAAAAAAGAAGAACATATTTTTTTAAAATTACTAACTTACGCCCTAATAGCTCTAGAAACTCGAGAAATAGCGTAAAGTGAAGGTCTGTGAAAGATAGGGAAAGCATTATTCTATATTGGGGCAAGAGATGTTAAGAGTAGCCCCAGCATGATTTAAAAAACAAATAGCGTTGAAGAGGAAAGTCAAAAAGCTGTAAACTGTAGCACAAAAGTTTAAGGAAAGAGTGGCATTGATGAGAAGCAATAATAAAAATTTTAATTGGCGGTAAAAAATTAAGTACTAGTGAAGAAAAAAGTTCAAAGCAAATTCTTCAACAGCAGTGTCATTGTCCATGTATTACCAAAGGCGAGGAAAAAATGTTTGGCGATCATATATTTAACAAATGAATTTAAAAAATTACTACCTAAATTAACATGGGATAAAATAACGAATAGTGCCAAATTAAGAAAACATTGGAGTTGTTATATTATACAAAAAAATTGTTATATTATACAAAATTATGATAAATTAAAAATTTTTAACATTGGGAAAAGAGCAAGAAAAACATTGTACAAAAGGAAATACAAACAAAGATGAAAAAAGGAAAAGAAAAATATAATAACTCACTAAATCCTGGACGGATTTTAAAACCAAGGGTACCGGTGTGCAGGGCTCCTCAGCGCGATTCTAGGGATATATAAATTAATTCGGAGCGGTCAAGATTTGCGGAATTCGTCATTTCGATAAGCAGAGCCCTCTGAAAGACGTCCAACAGTTGAAAGCGGATGCTATAGGAGGGAAGATCCAGATTCACTTTCTTTTGAGTTAAATGTGGGGAAGTATATTATTACGAAATTAAGAGGGACACCGATATTATTTCTCGCCAAGCTTGGAGACTTCCCAATCGTGATAGATAATATCAGTTTTTGCTAGGTTTTTCCGGAATATTCATGTCACGTGATCCGAGATGTTATATAAGAAGCTCTGGCGAGAAGTGAAGAAGTTCAGTTCAGTTTCAGTCTTTTGGCGATTGCATGGCAGTCTGAGCCATTGTGCTGTAAGCTTTGTACTTGATTCTATTCGCATTTGGGAAGTATCCATGTTGTTTTCTAAACGCTAGTTGAAGAAAACCTGTGTCGGGGACACATAAGCTAATTATAAATAAATGCTTATAAGTAACTACTTATTATCAGCTATCATCAGACTTACAGTTACTTAGTCCAATTTTACTGTCACCTAGAAGGAAAATTTTAATTACCTAAGAGTGGAGGTAGTTTGAAGTAGCCAACAAGCACGCCACCAGCATAAGAAGATATGGCTAATGAAAATAATGCAAATATTTCGCTGCCAGGTAGGGAATTTTCTCCAATTACACCATACAAGGTTCCAGCGAAAAAAATCAATACAACGATGTGTGTCACAGCAAGACGAATATTCTGTTTTGAAGGGAATATTCTCATACAAAAACTTTTACCTGAAATATTAATAGTTGTTACTTTTATATTCACTGTCACCAATAATTTTAGCGAGAAATAAAAATGAAACAAGTAACATTTATTTATAATAAATATTTTCTCCACACATTGGGGCTACAGCATTAATTTATTCTACGACAATTACTTAGAGTTAACATCCTCCCTATAACTTAAAAGCATGTACAATGGGATAGTTAATGTCTTTATTCCTTCTGTAGAAATAATAGCTTCTTCTTATATGAAAAACTAAACTTTTGTTTCTATGAGTTCAGTATTGGTGTCATCCTATGTAAGTTCACGGTGCCACAATTTTGCTGCGATTCATGATGTCACCCCTTTTAGCAAATTAATTCATCACTTTCAAGCACAGAATTTTGTTTAAAGGAAAGGTGTTAAAAAAAGGTTTCGAAACTGTTTCCTTCTTTCTCTCTTCTGAAAAATTACTCCACAAAAGATTGACTGATATCATTTGCGAGAGAAAAAAAATTTCTCTGGTATTTTGTTAGAACCGATTATGGATTATTATTATCATTATTATTATTATTATTATTACTATTGTTTTTATTTTGTACTAAAGGCATCAGTTGCTAACGGCACCGGAACCACTAAACAAAAAGCTTCCTTCATTAATTCTTTTCTCCCCATAATAGATATTTTTTCATCAATTAACAACTCATTTTTGCAGCAATAAATTAATTATTATGCCTTATCTAATTTAACCTATTTTTCCACTATGGAAAAAAACTAAGACTTTAATTATGGGCACTAAGGGAATTTAAAATCACTAAGAACAAAAATACATCTAACTTTGTATTATAAAATATGCATGTAAACTGATAGTAAAAAAATATTTTACAACCATACATTTTCAATGTATTTAAATTTTTTAGATTTTTTAAAACTTACATTACGTTTTCTAAAGCATGTGAAAAGAAGCAAAATATATACGGTATAAACAAACATTTATATAAGCTTCAGGACAGGATAATGCAATGCGCATAGTTGGAAATGTTTTACTTTTTTGTTGATTATTTTGTTGATTATTGTATATTAGGTACCATGCGTATTATATATATAATATATCTACTTATGAGTATTAGTATCTTACATTTAATCTAAATTTCTCGTTCTATTCAAAAGCCAAAGATTATAAGCACATCACATCAAAACATTAATTATATTCTGCGCTGTAAATTAGTTTAAAATGAAATTTTTTCCACAGCGTCACAGAATAAGCGAATAAAGCGGAATTTCAAAGCTATTACTTAATTACAAATTCAGAAAATCCAATGTGAAAAAAAATTCTCTCTGTTGAGAAATGAAATACGTAATTACCTTTGCTTTACTCCTTGCAATGTGCTTAAAACTATATTTCTCTTAAATTAATATTTAGGAAGTGAACGACTATTACCTTTAAAATGAAAATGTAAAGTAGCTAATGAAGTTTCTTACCTTTATCGAGAACAACAGCATCATCTTTTATTGTAGTTATCACAGATATTTCTGTGTATGGAACCATTTTTCTAATTAATTCGGGAAAATTTAGAAAGGTAATGAGTCCGTCACGAAAAAATGAAAGCAATTAAACTTTCTTTAGTTTAATACTAGCTAACATAACATAAAAAAACAAAATATTTTAATAAATGAAACTTTTACACAATTAATTATTCGTAAAGAAGAATGCAATAAACGCAAATCTAGATTTAAAAACAAGCGGCGGTTTAAATTCTAGATCATACGGCAGCTGAAAACTCCAAGTGCGTGCGAATAACTGTTATCGTATCAATACAGGTTAAGGAAACTTTATCTCCTTTCCATTCATGCGGTTTTCCTATTAGTGTTTACTTTCAAGGAAAATGTAAAATCACTAACTAAAATTGATTGTAGAATAATTCACAGCAAAAAATATAAGTTCAAGTTTTTTTCTTTTTTTAAAGTTATTATTATTATTATCATTATTATTTCAAATAAGTTTTTGGTGTTTATTCATATTATATTCCCCTCCCCCGACTGTTGAAACTCGTGTGCTTTAAAATGAAAAAAGATACATTCGTATTTTTTTAAGTTATTTTGATTTAAAAGTGAGCAAGCGCCTTTTTCAGTTTTAAGAACCGATGCTTACTTACTTATATTATGAAAATATAGTGACATTATTTTATTTTTACTGCAATAAATTAGAAATTTATCGAACAGCTTTACGTTCATAATTAATACAGGTTTTTTTTTTCCCTTAACGATTACTTCTTCAGAACAATACTATTTGCATAAAATTACGGAACTATTTACTGCGCGAGACGTCAGAGCGATTCAAGAATGTCAGTGGTCTGTTCGTCTCTTCAGAGCAGGAATTCAAGAGGAAAAATTCGCGGATTAGGATCGGACGCAGTAAAACAAGTAAACAGATTGGTCGAGTGGATAATTAACATTCTTCTGGATTGGGCTATGAAGAAATTTGGTGCGGAAGTACTTTAGCACTCACAGCTGGTACGTTTGGAAGCTATATAGTCCAACTGTGTCGCTGACCGCTCGATGTCTTTTGGCACAGCGGCAGCGATTTCGCCGTCAGACAGGATGATCCCAGTTCCATTTCCTAACGGTCTACTGTTCTCAATAATGCTGTACTCTTGTTTCGCACGAGCTCAAATGTAAGGGAGAATGTGCTTTTTCTTTCTTTCTTTTTTTAGGGGTGTCTCAAAAATGAGACTGGTTCATTTTTGAGAAAAGGGATAAGGGATTTTGAAAAAGGGTTTTCTTAAAAAAAGAGATCTCAATTTTTCAAGTCTAAGTCATTTCGACTCGGAGCTATTCCGAGAACGTCATGTTCTTGAAAATACGAGATTTTATCCCAATAATAAGAATTCTGCTTTAAAAGTGCAGACATGTAATTAGTTTTCCAACCTGTAAACACAAAAATGAAAATAGGAATGATAGAATGATTGTAAAACGTAATGATTATTCTGAATTTCTTTCTTCTCCCCAAACCATGGTGGACCCCCTTCGTGAGTCCACACAGTTATTTTTTTTCACTCATAATGTATAGCAAATATTCTTGTATTTAGGATATGACAATAAAGGTTTAAAAATGTCTGTAACTTTTAAGTAGATAAGTTTTCGGGGCGAGGGGGAGGACATTAAGAACAAAAAAATTGCGAAGTTCTATTTATATCGCGACACAAAGTGTCACAAGGTTGACGGGCTTGATAGTATCTATCTTTTTCTGCTATTTCTATGATCTTTTTAATCGTTCAGTATACTTTAATATGAATGAATAAATAGCTAAAAACTTATTTTTGATGGCCGTTTCTGGAGTTAAATAATCAATCAAATTTTGAACAAGTTTCAATTTGGGGAGCTTTTCTGTCTAAGAACCGTAAAAACCTGGGAAAAAAAGATTCGATTGCTAATAGCCAGCAACATTTTTTTTTTAATTTGCTTTCTTCGTCAACTGTTAAACAATTAATTACATGAGGTAAGTATATTGAAAATTTTACTTAATGCTCAACTAAAATGTGGACATCTTTTAAAAATAGAAATATATATTTAAAAGATGGCACTACTTTGATCTTATTCTCTTTTATCTATCATCTACATCCAGACATGTCCTTCCTCCCAGATTTAAATAACTCGGCGCTAACGCATTATACAAATTACATCGTTTCCAGAACTGAAAATTCTTGTGTTCTCCTTAATCTTAATAAAAAGCCCATTCCTTTGCTCCTGGCGATTTATTTCTCATGGAGTTTACTATAATTTTTTGAAAGAAGCAGAGATACCGCTATCACCATCGGCAAAAAGGATCAAGTGTTAAAATCTTATCTGACACTTCTAAAGCGCGAAGAGGTGTAAACAGCAAGATTTTTGAAACGTAATTCTTATCAACGTACTCTTTTGCGGTTTATTACGCAAGTGAAAGATTGGTTAGATTGTTAGGAAAACATTACAAGATTGAAAGAAATATTGCGTACCCTCCATCGGTCCTCTGCTTGTACATATAATGATACTTATAATTGCTTTATTTAGCACCAATTGCATATTGGAGCAATAAAAATTTTGAATTTTGCTCCAAAAAAATATTGGAGCAATATTCAAAATTCAATTAGCCTTTGATTTATTTCGAGAATACATTTTTTGTTTCACTTGGATTTCATTTTACAAATTAAATGAATTTAACGTCCTTAACGCATGGAGAACGTCTAGCTCTTAATATCACCCAATGAACCAATGTTTCTTAACCAATCATAGGATGATTGACAGCTAACTGAACGAATGAAATGTAATGCGCTCCAGAGACTTCTAGTGCATTGTTTTAGAAGCACGCATTTATAAGAAGAGACATCATGATGTAGTTAGCTACAAATAAAGTGCAAATAACTTTTATGAAATCTCATTATTATAGATTTCTGTGATTATTCTATATTAATGTTCACTTGAAATACTCATGCAATTATTGAATTCAGAAAAAGAACTTTGATTATACAGTGAAACCTCGATAACTCGACACCCCAAGGGAACACGAAAGCATGTCGAGATAAGCGAGTGTCAAGTAACTGAGGTTCCGTAATTTCAATTGCTAATACTGGGCTGTATTGTTATTTACTTACCGCTCAAGTTTTAATGGCTAATTCCAGTGAATGAAATTATCTCCATTTATTATTTAACTATTATTAATATTATTTTTCGAAAAGTTATACATTACAAATAAATAAATATATACACATATATTATCAAATCAGAATACCTCATGAAAAAAAATTCCATAATTTCTGTTTGTTTTTTAATCTGAACAAAAAAACATAAATTCCTCATCGCCATTAAACTTGTTAATTTGCAATTAACTTTTTTCTTATGTTCGTCGAAAGCGCCGGATGACTTCTACAGCTTTCAATGCCTCGCACCTAGACGGAGCTGCAACTTTGTCATATTCGTCCGAACTTGATCCGTTTTCAGCATTTAATGGATTTGCAGTTTGGTTTATAGCTTTTAAGATACCTCTATCTTCTAGAGGTCCTGAAGTGATCAGTTCAGAGTCAGTATTCATATATTCCTCACAAATGGAAAAAGTTAACAAGAATACAAAATGGAGGTCGACTTCCAGGGGTTCCTGGAGATTGTGTGTCAAGTTAGAGAGTTTTACGTCCATTGAAATTAGCATTGGGCCAACCATTAGGGGAAGGGAAATGTCGACTTACCGAGGTAGTCGACTTATCCGCGTGTCAAGCTAGCGAGGTTCTACTGCATATATATACATCTTTGATTATATATCTCACATTAAAAAATGACACATAAATATTTAAGATCAGTAGTGTGTTAAATTAAATTATTGAACTTAGAAAAACATCTTTGATTATGTATATAAGGTAAACCCTGCGTGGTCGGAGAGATGGCGCGCTTGAATTTTTTGGGAGGAAGTGTAAGTGCAGAGCAATTTCAGGTAATTAATTGCACAGCCACAGCAGCAGTGTCTACTTGAGTTCATAAGTTTCTCCTCCGAAACTGCATGATACAACGTCCTTTTTTATTGCTTGCTTTCCAAATGTAATAAAAGGGATAGAATTTTCATTACTGTTCCTCTGATTTTCATTGCAATGTGAATATTCCAAGATACTTTTTACACAAACCCTTTTTTTCGCTATTTTGACTTTTTACTTGACACTTGCAGTTATTATCAGTATAAACTGCTTATTATCGAAAGCCATATCCCACCATCCATGTGCGCAATCTCTTCCACAAAAAATAGCTGTCTTGATTCCTGCTGTCGTTTTAAATTACAGTATAACAAGGAAATAAGGGGGGGAAATGCATATAGAAGGGACGTAGTCTATAATATTCACCAACCGCTTGGCAAAAAAATTAACATTTTTATTCTCTCCCATCTTATTTTCCAATTGTGCACCAACTCTGCAGGTTTTACCTTATTTATATATGTATGTAGAAAAACCCCTCTTAACGGACACCACTCTTGGACTGTTTTTAATTCCCCTGTAGGAAAGCATTGAGCTTAATCTATTAAAAATCTGTCTCAAACGGACACCCTCAATAACGGACAAGGACACTATTATGGGAGTAAAATACATTGACAGAATTCTGATTACGGACATTATTTCGGAAAAAAAAAAAAATAACATTAGCGAATGAAATGATTAAATATCGGGAAGTCAAAGTTTAAAGTAAATCATACGAATAGAAAAAGAAATGAAGTAATAACTTTTTAAAATAATAACAATATTGATAATAATTAATATTATGATTTAGAATACTGATATTTTTACTAACTACTGGTTACATTACTGATAAATTTGGTGTTGTGGTGTTGGATAAACTCAGATTAGCATCTTAAAACAAAAACATATTTTTCAGATAAAATGGTTGATCAATAAATGCTAGGAAAAGAAAAATAATTTTCAGATAAATGATAAACTTCTTTCTGTATAGACAAGCCTCGATGCTTTACTATTTAGAATTTGAAATATTTACCCATTGATTGGTATCAAAACAAAAAAGGCGCTTAAGAGTGATATCATCGCGCTTGATTGGCAAATGAATTTGAATTAAGAAGTTTTAAGATTATTTCTCTACCTGAGAGTCATATTACCTTAAGTCCATTTTTCTAGTTTTTACGAGTTTACATTTAATGAACAGAGTACCGACGATAAAGCAACTAGCTACATGAGGGTTTTAAGAACTTTTAAAGCTCCCATTAATCAGTGGGACAGTCAGCCATATCATTTTATTACGTGACAAAAATTTCCGCCCTTGATAAAACAACTGAAATGTACGAGAAAATTGTAGATGGTTACAGTACTAAACTAATCTTGATTCAAAACCGGGGCATAATTAAAAAAATCCTAATTCATAATCGATCTACATGACAAAGCGCAAGGACTTACGCCAAATTTCAATGCCGGGAGCCAATCCGGGATCACGCTGACTCTATTGATTATGCGAAATTTCACTAGAAATTTAATTTAGCCGAGAGTATCTAGGCCAAATGTCTACTCAAGGGATCTTTTACTTGTCTCATCATCATGCGACATGGGCACAGACAATTTTCTGCGTCTTGAAAATCCCCCGACCCGACATTGTCAAGATCGATCCTATGAACTGGGGCGAACGAGTCAACCACGACGCCACCGTACCGGCGAATTGTTGAGATAAATGGGAGGATATATAATTAATTGTATAGTTATCTCTCGATCAAGGCTGTATCCAGAGGGGGGGGGGCAACGCCCCCCCCCCCCCGCGAAATCCCAAAAATTTTCGCAATGTTGCATATATTCTTCCCTGAAACTTTCCCCTACACTAGTGTTTCAAAGTCAGCCCCCACCCCCCCGAAACAAATTTCTATCTACGGCCTTGCTCTCGATGTTACCTACTACAGCTACATGCTGTAATTGACTCCACTGCAATTATTTTTACTTACTTTTCACTTTTTAGCAGGCTATCTTTTCCGAGCTGTACCATGGACTAAATCGGACCTCTTTATTCTATGGTTAGCACGGAAAAGAATAATCTTATAGTACTAAAAATGTTTATTTTTTAACTTATTCCCAAAATCTCGAAAAATGGACTTAAGATACTATGGCTCTCAGGTACAGACTTATTTCATGCACTTAAAAAAAGCAGTTAGTTTAATCGCTATCTTAGGTGCAAAAGTGTGTAATATAAATATAATTGCATTGATTTAAAAAAATCAAAAACAGAAAAACCCTCTTTTACGCACACCCACTGCAATTTTTTTACTTACTTTGCACCTTTTAGGCTATCTTTCCGAGCTCTACCACGGATTACTTCGGACATATTCTAAGGTTCGCCCGGAAAAGTCTAATCCTACAGTACTAAAAATGTTTATCTTTTAACTTTCTCCCCAAAACTCGAAAAATTAACATAAGATACTACGGCTTTCAGGTGCAGATTTATTTCGTGCACTTAAAAAAATGAGCAAACAGTTAATTAAAACGCTATCTAGGTGCAAAAGTGGGTAATATATATAAATATGATTGCATTGAGAGATAATTTTTAAAAATCAGAAACATAAAACCCCTCGTTTATGGACACCCCTCGGTTATGGACTAGCTCTAGAGGGGATATGAAGTAACTACCCTTTGAATACTGACAAAATTATTAAACATTAATGGAAAATTAAATCTTTGGTAATTAACATTTATGATTTAAAATGAAATTTAACGTGTACTAAAGTTAATAAAATATTTATGAATAATTTGTTAAATAAGAAGCCTGCTCCTTCTGATTAAACACATTGTTCTAGCAAGATTATTTTACTGTGTATGTTGATTTAGTGTACTGTTGACTTCGTGAAATATCATTCGGAAGGGGGGGGGGGGGGCTCCTTTGCATGTCATAAAATATGTCTCATAATGTGGTGCATTGGTGAAAACTTATTATTACATAGAAATAATATAATGCCTGATTTTTTTCCCTTTATTTTTTTACTTTCGAAAATAGTTGAAAATTTTCAGATGTACAGTAGAGCCTCGGTTATCCGAGCCCCGACTAACCGAGTTTCGGGTTAACCGAGGTACATTTGACCGCGATTTTTTTTTCTTTGCGGCCGATGGCGGCGTTAATGATTGACGTCAGTCATCCAATGACATAAGTTGCATTTTTATTTTATTTTCTGGTGATATAAAGACCTAGAACAACAGCCAGAGACAACTTCAACAGACCTTTTACGGCTACACCCTTTGCGTAAAACGACAGCAAATAAGCGAGCGAATTCCGTTAAATAGAAAACAATGTAGTATATATATAGACTTCTTCAAGAAAGAACTTTAACTGTAACATGTACTCTACTGATGTGTACATGTAAAATTAGATAATTATATGTATGTAACGTCATTTTTTCATTTCATAATATGTACAGTAAATGCCTTTTTTGTTGCATATTTGACGACATTTTCCTTTATTTCAACCCATGTTTTCCTCTCGATTTGGACAGAGTCCGTGTTATCCGAGTTTTCGATTATCCGAGGTATGCCCGGTCCGCGTCATTACCTCGGATATTCGAGGCTGTACTGTACTAGGTTCCCTATTTCGAAATAGAAAAACGCCGTTTTAATCAGTTACTCGCTATCTATATTAGTTTCAATTTTGTCCCCAATAAGTTTTGATAAACTATAACTTCGGAATTAATTTTCAATCAAACATTGCCATTTCAATTAAAATGTCTGCGTTATCGAGATTATTTGATTGTTTTGAAAAACTTAAGTTGGTTTTGAAAATAAAAGATGAGTACTGGCAAAGTGCATATTCTGCTTAAACTTTTGGTTAAAAATTGAAATTAAGTATAATTTTCATTAAAAAAGTTACATTAAATATTGCTCCACTCCTGTCTCTGTTTCAAAGTTTGATTATTATTTATTTCAAACATGTACAAGTTAAAATGAATATCTATATAAATATATATAAGGAATAGAAATAATTATTATAAGTATATTAGCGTAAAAAAAAACTAAAAATTGTTTTTTTGTGTATCAATTTCTTCAAAAATGTAGTTACAGTGCAAAGTCGTAGAGCGCACAATACAACAGGCTTCCTCTTTCCTTATTTTCTTCTTTTTGTGCTGCAAAAAGTCATTATCTAACGCATGAATTCCTTCGTACTGTTGCAATTACCGCGTTCTTCTTGTTTTGTTTGTTTGTTTGTTTGTTTTATGACCATTTCAGGTCACATAAATATTCGAGTTTATTTGCTATTCCCAAGGATATGCTTCAAACTCTCGTCTAATATAACAGATTGAACGAGACAGCACAACAGATTTTAATATACAAAGAAGGAAATACACCCAGGGCAGAGGTGGGAATCGAACCCACTCCTCTTTCTCTCCGCGCAGGGAGGCACCGGAGCCTGCTGAGACCGAAGTCTCAGTGTCGCTACAGTGGCTAGAATACCTAGTGTGCCGTTCGGCGCGAAAATGTTGAAAACGAAACTAAGCCACCAGTAGGTGGCGCTAGCATCGACAGCGAGGTAACTGATTAGCACAGCGAACGTTAAAGAATCATTTACTCGCCTTAGTTTTCGCACTTTTTTCAGTACTAAAAAAAGGAGGTGCAAAAAATATGTGATTTTTTTTAATAATATTCAATCATCTGTTCTAGAGAAGAATTTGGAGCAATAAATAGACGACTGTCGTTTAGGTGAACACAAGCATGAAAAATATTTTTATTTAGTTTTCGGATGCTGTCTTAAATGAAAACCATGTATTTTGTTAAGAGAATATTGTTATACTTTTTAAAGACAGCGGTTTTTTAGTCCAATATAGTGGGAATGAGCTGTTGAAGATAATTGCATTATTATGCTCATATTACCTAAAAAAAGAAAGGCTATATGTCTATGTACTATATTTTAACATAAATAAATAAATAAAAATTAACAATAATTACTATCACATAAGTTTTTTACAAAGCACATTGCAATCTGATTTATATTTTTTTTAAAAATAAACACTTGCAATGTCATTTTTAAAATGAACTGCATGCTTAAAATTTTGTGTTAGATTTTTTTTTAAAATATAGATTTAATTTTTTTTTAAATTTACATTTATTTAAAAACACATTATAATGCACAAAGTTTTGGTCAAGTTTCAATTACATACAAAACCAAAATAGAAACAAATAATAAAAAAAAATTAGCTTTAAATTTATTTTTTTGTTATGACAAGAACAATTTCATTTTGATATTACATTTCTTCTTCATTAACGTCAATATTGTTTCATATGTAAAATTTAATTTTTGAGTCACATCTTTTGAAACTTTTTATAGTTTCAGACAAAGGCAGAATTTTATTCAAAAACTGAACCCCCCCCGAATCCCCCCTTCTGGTGGGTACCTTTGTCACATTATGATACACAATATTTTGGTCAAGTTTCAATTACATACTAAACCAAAATAGAAACCAATCATTAACAAAATCTTGAACCAAAGCAAAAAGCTTAGCTTAAAATTTATTTTGCTGTTATACAAGCACAATTTCATTTTAATATTACATTTCTTCATTAACGTCAATATTGTTTTATATATAAAATCTAATTTTTTATTCACATCTTTTAAAACTTTTTATAGTTCCAGACAAAGGCAGAATTTTATTCAAAAACTGAACCCCCCCCCCCCCCGACCCTTCTGGTGGGTACCTTTGTCACATTATGATACAAATTTTTGGTCAAGTTTCAATTACATACTAAACCAAAATAGAAACAAATAATAAACAAAATCTTGAACCAAACCAAAAAGCTTAGCTTAAAATTTATTTCGTTGTTATGACAAGTACAATTTCATTTTAATGTTAAATTTCTTCTTCATTAATGTAAATATTTTTTCATTGTTTTCTTTGAGGTGGTCAGAATTAAACCGATTTATCACGCATAAATTTACAAAGACCAAAAATGGGCATATGTTCCTCTTCATTTATTTATTTTACAGAATAAAAAAATGAAAGTTGTTCGTATACTATATCAAAGTACGAATGAGGGAGATATCTATTTCATGTCCTGCTTCCTTAGGGGAAAAACTAATCCGAAAGTAGTTAACAGCAATCAATTCATGTTAGTGCTTCAGTGTCACTTGTAACTTTCTATATGACAATCGGCTAATCGAAAGACTTTTGGTACACAGGGCCTTTAATCGCAGCAGCTGGTCCCAAAGCCGTCTTTCGGTGGGCTCGAACTTACCTCGCTGTCGGATAGAGCGCCATCTAGTGGAGGCTTACTTTCGGGTACAGAAAAGGCACTGGAGGACAATGGCGAACGGCACACTATCTATTCTAGCCACTGTAGTGTCGCTCAGCCACTGAGGCCCCTCTCCTTGTTTTATTTAGCCTAATGGCTGGGTAATATAATAGAGATAAAGTTGTTCGTGCGATGTAGGGAATCCCCCTTATGACGCTATTTGCGCTGCAAGACGATTTTAAATACCTTTTCTGTGAATCACCTTTAAAACTAAATTGAAAATTGTAGCAGTTATTTTTTAAAACGCTTCTTTTACTTTGTTTTATCTGGAAAAAAGCAGATCAGAAAAGGCAACCAACCTATGGAACAAGTTTTCACATACACAAAAAAAGTGATAGTAAAATTTGGGCAGTTAATACCGAATGTGACATTAATAACTGTTTTAAATCATTATGAGAATATTTTGTTAAACCTGCAGTCCTGCAGAAATTTGTCCATACTTTTTTTTTATTCATGACGACGGGCTGCCCACTTCTCTTCCTTCTCTCTTCAATGAAAAAAAAAAGCACTCTTTCAGTGTATTTTCTTCTAGATTGGCAACAACTGAATTGAATGTTCTCTTCCAATAACAACAACATGGCCGGCAAAGGTGTGGATTTAGAATTGAAAAAGGTAAATTATGTCTCATATATCCATTTTTATGAATTATTGTATTTTTTAAAACTAAATAATCATCAAAATCAACTATTATTATTCTTACTTTTGTTGCTGTTATCATATGTTTAGTTTTAATAATTAAAAGTTTTTTTTCTTCAATAATTCACTTTGTCGTGTGAACTCCTTGAAATTTCCCTATTTTAATTAATCAATATCCCTAGGATTGGAAAGTTTAACTAATTCTACCCTTCCTTTTCGTAATACATATGTAGTAAAGATGTATTAAGTATTGATATGTTGCTATAGTTTTCACATGTGACTTCGTATGTAGTATAATGTCTATTTTCATTTCATATCTTTCTTTTTGGCATAATATTTGGATCAAGCTTAAAAGATAAATTCTGAAAGTAAATACTCAACATTTTTATACTGCTTTACGAGTTATTGGGTATAAAGTTCAGTAACGTTAAGTCTACTAATCACAATCGAACATAATCAAAAAGTTTTGTTTTTTCAAAATTATTTGCTATTGCGATCGGTTTCAACAAAATATAGCAGAAATGTTTCTAATAACTTTTATTGTAACTTTAATCTACTACATACACTTTTGCGAAAAACTCTTCAAGTAAAATTGCATAATTTGCTTTGAGAATTTAGAATTTTTGTAAATTGAAAAAAAAAAAAACTTTTTATTGACAAACTTTTGTATTGAAAATTATGTTTGTACACGCCTTTTTCTTTCTAAATTAATGAGCTGTAAGGGAAAATAAATAAAAAAAAAAAAAAAACCATTTTCTTTATATTTTATCCAACTGGGAAAATATAATTTTTAAAGAATATTTTTTTATTTATAGGCTTTTCAAGAACTTCAAACGAAGGTGCTAGATACTACTCAGAAGTTGAAATTAGCTGATATGCAAATTGATGCGTATGCAAAAACTATCCAGCATGCTCAGCTTACTCAAAAGGAATTGAAGTCTTTTCCAGATGATGCTAGAATGTATAATGGTATTGGGAGAATGTAAGTTAATTTAAAATAAATAAAGTAGTGTTCTTTACTTGACATGACTATACTGCAACACTTTAAATTGAATGATATGATGTGTTAATTTACAGGGATCGTGCCAGAGGAATTTTAAGTCCATTTTCGGACACCCTTCACAAAATTCCAATTAACCAAAATGTACCCTTCACAAAATTTCCTTCAATCAAAACGGACCCTTCACAAAATTCCAATTAACCAAAATGTACCCTTCACAAAATTTCCTTCAATCAAAACGGACCCTTCACAAAATTCCAACTAAGCATTACGAACCCTTCGCAAAATTTCAAACTACCAAACCGTACTTTTCAGGGTTATTTATTAAAAAATTGGCATTTAATCTTTTTCTTAATCACTATATGTTTAAAAATTTTAATTTTTGGCAAAAGTATTTTATTTTTCACAATCCTTTTTAAAATTCGCAAAAACCAAATCCTGTTAAAAATTATGGATTGCAATTCTGGTGCACAACCCATTTTTATATCCCTTCGATTTGTGGGTAGGGGGGGGGGGGGTTCTCTGAAAATTGTATTTATTAATTTTTTTAAATAAAAAAATTTAATTTTTAATGCTTTATAAAAGACTAGCGATGAATTGAATTGTACATTCAGCATTCCCATCCTAGCTCTCCCAGGAAAACCCCCCTAAAGAAACCTTAATCCTTTTTTGCACCATTTTGTAGGAATATTTCCAGAAAGAGTAGGGGGTCTAAGAATGCTTTTGAAAAGAGGCAAGACAGAGAAAAAGATTGGATTGTGCAAAAAAAGCAGAAAATCGCGACCTAGATTTTCTGCAGAAAAGAACAAGGAGCATTTTTTCAAATCTAAAACGGGCAGCATGCAGTGCCCTTTGAAAATGCCTAGCAGGAACACTACATCTCTACAAAGATGTTCTTTTCAACACTAACATTCTGGAAGACATACTGTGCAATATTCATTTAATAAGTTTAAAATACTGTTTTAAAAAATAAAAATTCATAAAGTAGATCATGATTACAATGAATTTCATGGTAAAAGGTTGAATGACTTATGCTTTGCTGTTAAGATACCTAAAGAATAAAGGTAAGATTGAAATTGAAAGGAGTAAAGTTTCCAAAATACGTTATAGATACACTTTTACATACAGAGGGTCCTATATTGAGTTTTTCTAATGTAAACTGGTTGAAAATGCAACATATTTCATGTTTATAACAACACTTTGTAAAAATGCAAAATGAATTTTAAGAAAAATAAATCAAAATAATTTTAATCAACAATTAAAAAATAAACACTTGATTTAAATCAACAGACCCTGCTTTTCTTAGAATTATTTGTTAAATAAGCAGCAAGTAATAATAAGTTTTTAAAATCAGTTTATGTTTAAATTTTGAATTTTTGCAAAAATCGTTTTTAAACTTCACAAAAACAGGACCTTGTTTAAAATGCTGTATCTACCCCTGCTGTTATCAAACAATTTCCTCGCAATTCCCTTATGTTTCCTATAAAATAATTCAGTTATGTTTAATATGAGTGAAGAATCCTTTTGTCTGTAGTAAAGTCTGTTGAATTTGAAAACTACTTGTAATGGGGGAATTAATAATTTAGTCTTTAATGTCTATTATTAACTTTGTCAAATTTATTACTAAAATATGCAACAAACAGGACATTTCCAAGAAAAAAATACTAAGTCTAAGTAAGTCCATAAGAATAAAAGATTGATTGATTTAACCCTTTGCACTCTCGACCATTTTCACATGGACAAATCGGCAACTTGAGACCTTTCGCAGCATTTTTGATGTTGATGAATGGCTTCCTTCTAATTTAAAATGACTACACACGCAATTTTAATGCATTTTTACATTGTGTGGCCATTTTAACATTAGAGCTCCAATAAATATCAACATTTCCTCGATAGTCACATTACCGCTAAGTTTGCCATATCAAATGCAGGGATAGTATTTCCTTTCTGCCTTTTTCTGTCACAATTATTGTTTCATTAGCTATTTAATTCATGACTTCACTAGTAAAAAACTGGTAAAAATATAATTTTTCTTTTTTGTTCAGAAGTACATTTGTTATTCCAGAAGAGTGCCGCTGGCTATCAGCGGTTTCATGAGTGTATTTCTTTGGATTCTTCATAACTAATCCATTCGGAACTGTCTGATTTTGGGTCTCCTACAGTATCACTATCACTGTCACATTTGACTGTACATTCTATTCTTCCTAGATTCTTTCTTCATCATTATCATCATTGCTCTAGTTCTCTGTATCCTCAAGCTTTTTGTCTATAGATGTAATTTCTTTGTTAAATCTTAAGTAACGTTTTAATTCAAACTCGTCTTCTCTTGAGCTTGTGTCAATACTACGCTCTATGCTTATTGGGATATACAACTGCACATATACCTCAAAACTCCAATTCTTGATTGGTAGCCAATGGCTACTAAAACCCCACAAAATGGTAGCCAAATTTCAAAAAATGGTAGCCAAACTTAAAAAATGTGCACATCTGCAAAAAAATGTAACTGTGCATTGTTTTTAAGAGCACAAAACTGGTATCAATTGCGATGAGCGCTTAAATTACATTTACATTTAACTAATCCACGTAGTTCTTCTCAGGCACGCAATCGCAGGTGTTTTTATCGTTAGACATTTTAAGAACATTTAGTCCCTCCGGGACTAATTTTTTAGCTAATGTTTAATCATTATACTTGAAATAAATACATGTAATAATAACATATTTGTCAATGCAATGTATTGAAATCCGAACAGGGAATAGTGCAAAAATCTAGTACCAAAAATATGAATGGACTTCTTCAATATAACCTACAATGCCGTCTTTTGGAACTTAATTTTCTCAGAATTGAAAAAATACTCCCTTTCTTCTTGCTTGTCGATGCCTAAATTCCTACTAAAAGTTGATTGAACAATTATCTACCTTGGCAAAATTACTCTGGCTTTTTTTTCTATTTATACACACACATTATTATCAGTACCACATCTTGAAGATTTCCGAGGCGGGGCAAAACTTAAAAATGCCGCCCCCTCTAACCAATTATTGTTGATATTTCATATAACTTTCATGCGTGGGCATTTTTATTTCTTAGTATTTTTCCTTTTGGGATTGCTGTTAAACCAATAAAACTTTCGTTAATGTTCCCACAGCATTGACCCTTCAGCTCAATATTAAAGGGTAGAGCATACGTTGGGTCCCTCTTAACTGGGAGATATGAAATTCTGATCCCCCTCCCTGGGAAAATTTTGGAAACTATATGCAAACTGGTGCATATAGTTTCCAAAAGTGGAGGCCCTTAGGAGACCCTTTGAGACTTTTTAGGGGGGAAGCAAATTTTAGGGGAAAAGAAACAAACAAAAACTTTCTGAAATTTAAACACTTTTACTCATAAAAATAATAATAAAAATGTAGGAAAAAATGGACATTTTTAAAAAAATCCAGAGGGCAGGTCCTTCTCCTTTCTACTAATGCCCATATCAAAGAGCCATGTGTTTGCCTTCTTAAACGACACTTACAAGCTCCCACCTCTTCCCAAAAGGATGCTTTAAAAGTTTCTAAAAGAAAAACCATTGGGTATTGTCTGAGCATAGCATGATTTATACGTATTTCGCTATCACAAGGGGGAAAAAACCTTGACTTTTTAAAATTTAAATTTTGACATTGCGAAATTTTCTTCCCCTTAACCTCAACTTTAGAATTTCCAACAGTTTATACAAATAAATAATTCTGTTAATCGTTAGCAATATAGCTGATCAATGAAAAAATCGGAGCGCCGAACTAAGATTTTAATTCTTTTTCAAAAGTTAAATTTTCATAATTAAATTTTTTTTTCTTTCTTTCTCTCCCCCCCCCCCCATTTTCTTTCTTTCTTTTCCTTTTGTACATCACTGTTGAATTTGCTGCCCCCCTAACTGCCGCCCGGGGCATGGGCCAGGGCTAGAACTTTTACATTTTTGATCAAGATTTCAGTGGACAAATCTATGTTTTGTTGGTTTATACTTGCTATTTTTAAATTTTTAGGCTGTTTTAACAGTTTGTACTTAGTAATTTTACAACTTCAGTCTATGTTTTAGTAGATAAATCAATTTGTTTACGTTTTTGTACTTAGTACTTTAACATTTTCTTGCTGCTTTTTTGACCTAAGAGTGAAGGGAAGGGAAAATCTCCACAGCCCCATCCTAGATCCGGCACTGATTATTATTATTATCATTAAGTAAAAAAAAATTCTTATTTATTTTATGACTTTTGATAATACTTCTTTTCAATAACTGTTTATTTAGCTAACAGTTTTCAATAATTGTTTATTGTATTTTTTTAAGAAGTTAGATCCAGGTAAATTAACAATTTTTTAAAAATTTCTTATTTATCCAAAATTTAGTATCTTCTAAAAAGTAAATAGCTTTCAATACTAAAATCAAATTTGAAGTAAATAAATAAATGAAACAATAATAATGATAAACGCAATTTTCGACAAACACGTGTTCAATATCGGCAGTGTTAAAAAAAAAGTCAGAAACTATTAAAATAAAATGCAAAATAAGCAGATTTAAGGTAGCAGGTGCAAAAAATATCTTCTAATTTAGAAAATAATTGAAATTTGTATCCGATGCAAAAGGATTACAATCTCTAACGTAGAATCCAATTTTCGGCGAAGCATGTGACGATTTTGGCTGTTTCTATCTTTACTTTTTTTCTTATTATTTGTTAAAATGAAACGACAACTAAGCAGATTTAAGGTTGTGCATGCAAAAATAACTTACGACTTTCAAGATAATTGTAATAATTCCAGGATGGAAAAAGATTGAAATTTCAAACACGGTACGCAATTTTCGGTAAAAATCGGAGGAAAACCTAGTTTCCGTGTGGGGCGCAAAAATTAACTCCAATTTCTTTCTTCTTTATTGGGAAAGGATTTTAGCATTAGCAAATGGTAGCCACATTGGCTACTTCGATGAAAACAATGGTCGCCAAAACGTGAAAATTGGTCGCATTTGGCGACTGGCGACCGCGATTTTTGAGCTCTAACTGCACAACAACAATACTGTCAACAGGGGTTTTGCCAGTGAAAATTCGGGTCCGTTTTCAGATCCTTCACAAAATCCCAAGATTCCAAATCATACTTTTTACACGACTAATTATTATAAAAATGACAAATATTAATAAAATTTTTCACCATTATGTGTTTTAAGTTTTCAGTTTTCACAAAATTATTTGATTTTTTACAAAAATCTCTTTAAAATTAACAAATAAACCGACCCTGTTGAAAAATCCGGATCAAACCCTGGTCGAGTCAAAGTAAATTCGAAAATGCACTCGTGTTTGTCATTGCAGACTAATTCAAAAGAAGAAAAAAAAAAAAGGAAAATCTTCATTTATAGAAGTCATTTTACACTTCATAAGATTATACACAAAGAGCCTAGAAACATACTTCAAGTAAACATAAATAGTCATTGCCACACATTGAGTTTCAGCATTAAATCAAGTAGTGAGCTTGAAGGACTACAACCTCTTGAGTTGTGGTGTCAAATCATGTGGTGAGTGAGAGTCACTTCTTGAGTGCATAGGGTTAAACTCAGACTAAGTTTCCTTTAGCCTAAATTTACCAATTCAAAAAAGATGTATGTTTTAAAAATGACCCATGTATATCTAATGCTGACTTTAGCATAAAAAGACTGCAGGGTAACAGAAATTTTGAAAATTTCCCTTGTTTGTCTCTCCTATGGTGGACCCTTTTAAAAATTCCTGAATGTCAAAATTACCCCTTCAGAAGAAATCATAATCACAAAAATAAATGTCTAAAGAAAAAAGTCACAATTGCAGAATTGAACCTTCCTTAAAATTGTTTGTGTTATTTAGCTTAAAAACAAATGTACATTGTAATGGAAGAATAAAAGGGGGCGAATGTTTTTCAAAGAAAACAAATCATCGCATAGGTGACATGATAATGTGAATTTTACAAATTTTATTAGGAGAGAAAATGGTATCAACAGCTTGAAAAAGGTTTCCACATTTCACTGTTTTTGTTCTCTCTGATAAATTATACTATATCTAGAATTGCATACCAAATGATCATAAATGTATGACCAAAAATGTAATTTACTGGAAATCTAAATGTTTTCTAAGCTATTTAAAGTATAGTAAATTGTATATTTTCTTTAATTCATAAATATCTTTCTTCATTATAAAATATCTTAATATTCAGGTTTTTATTAACAAGCCCTGAAGATATAAATACTATGCTTTCAAAGAAAATACATACATCCCAAGATAAAATTAAGGAATTGGAGGTAAAATAAAAATTTTTCATATTCTTCTAAGGTAAATGTTGTATGTGTTTCAATTAGTTTTTACTGAATATATTCAATAATTTCCTTTTTGCGCAATTTTGTCCCTTTTTTAAATGAAATTTTCATTGTCTTAATACTTTTGTGCCAATGAATGTATATACAGTGAAACCTTGATAACTCGACACCCCAAGGAAACACGAAAACATGTTGCGATAAGCGAGTGTCCAGTTACTGAGGTTCTGTAATTTCAATTGCTAATATTGGTCTGTATTTTTTATTTACTTACCATTCAAGTTATAAAAGCCAATTCCTCGTTTATTATTTATCTATTATATTGTATTATTATTTTGAAAAGTTATGCATGTCTAATAAATATGTACATAACAAATAAATAAATTTATAAACATAGTACATCAAATCAGAATGCCTCATGAGGAAAAAACACAATTTTCGTTTGTTTTTCCCTCTGAAGAGAAAACATAAATTTTTCAATGCTATTAAGCTTGCCAGGGTGCGCAGCGGTTTTTAAAAGTGCTTAATAGTGCTTGTTTTTGCTTTTGATTTTAAAAGCTTTTAAAAGTGCTTATTTTTCATCCATGTTTGTAAGAAGTGCTTACGGGTGGATCTTAGGAGAGCCCACCCCATTGGCGTGGTTGGCGATAAGTACACAATCTTGGTAAACCAGATTCGATAGAAACCCAGCTTCTATCGTTCTACGAAATGGACGCCAAATTGGCGATTTTGAAAAGCGGTAGGCTCTCCTAGGAGTTTACTAGTGCTTACTTCTTCTTATGCAAAGATATATTTTTTCGTTCGACCGCCGAATGTCGCCATGAATTGCGCGAGAAGCAAAGAAGGGCAGGGGTGTACTGGGGCCAGGGCGCACCGGGGCGACGCCCCAGCACTTTTTTTCAAGGCAGGGCGCCGCCCCGGTTAATCAAAATATCCCTCCCACTTTTTTTTTTTACCGTTGTGTGTATGTAAAAAAAATCCCCCCCCCCCCCCCCCCCGCCCCCGAAAAAAAAAAGTTTTAGACAAGTTTAGAGATTCAGATCACTTCCAACTTTTTATTATAACTAAATTGTAATTCTCATTTCATCCCATTTGTCCCGCTTTGCTTCAATAAAAATGAAAAAATGTGGCCATTTTAAAGGAGTTGGAACAATGCAAGAAATAAATAACAGCAGACGATGAAAAGATGTTAGGCGCGAAATAAAGTCGCCGGCGCTTTGGCGCACATTAATGGTTGTTTCGTTTACAGACACGTGTATTTTCATCAATCACCCCCACGTGGAAATGAATTCGGCTGTTCCGACGGCGGAGAAAAGTGCCAGCTCGTGAGAAACACACAATACAAAGGTAGCATTCTGGGAAAGATAAGGATTGAAAAAAGAGCTATTTTTTTTTTTTTGTATTCGGCAATTCGGAAGGCCAAATCGTTGGTCGTGCTCACGCTATGCTAGTCCGTGGTCGTGCTCATACTGTGATCTAGAGAGAAACAGTTTCTCATCGGAAACAAGAAAGCTGATTAGGTAAGTCTTTTTTTCTTACGTTTAATGATGAAGAGAACTGCAGAAAAAAAAATCACAAGTTTTTTTTCATCGATTCCATCAAAAATTCCGAGAGTAGACGATGAGGCTTCGACATCATCTACCAAAATATGTGAAGAAACAGAAAAGACGAATATACCTATTCCGCCGATGTCAGAACCCAATGAAAATGACCCTACTAATGAACTGTTAACTGTCGAAAAGCAGAGAATAAGGAATAAACTGGTATTTGGAAAGTTTGGTCTGAAAGCCAATGGTTGGAACGGAAGCAGAAACACGCATGGCTAATAACAAAAAATGTTTTTTTAGGATGCAACTATTGTTCTGAAGTACAGACATTAGGCTCGTATAAAAGCCAAGGTATCTCATTAAGTCCAGAATGGATTAATTGCTTAGTCATTTTTAATGGTTCTGACAGAAATCAAAAACTTAAATCATTGCGGACTAAAATTTCAGCTCATCAGTTATCAACAGCTCATAAAACTGCTTTCAAAATTCTAGAGGAGGCCAAAAAAACAAGATTGGAAAAAATCAATATTAAACAGAAGGAATCTTTTATTGAAAAAACTGAGAAGCTTTTATACACGGCTTATTACACTGTAAAAAGTAACAGGCCCTTTTCAGATTACGAGAGGTTGATAGAGCTGCAAATGAAAAATGGAGTAGATTTAGGGATTACGTTACATTCTCGTAAAAGTGGTTCTGAAATAATAATGCACATAGCCAAAGAATTTAGAAAAAAATTAACAGCTAATTTAATTGAGGAAGACAAAAAATTTTCAGTTTTAATTGATGAGTCAACTACATTAGGTAAAGAATCAGCTCTAATTATTTATATTCAAACGTGCCTCAAAGAAAAAGAAGAGCTTATATTTCTTGACTTAATATCTTTAAATACGCAATCTGCACCAGTTATTTTAGAAGCACTCTTTGATTGTTTTTCGTCATATGGCCTCAATGAGGAATTTTTACAAAAAAACTTGATTTGTTTTACTTCTGATGGTGCTAGTACAATGTTGGGCAAAAATTCAGGCGTTTCCAAATTGTTAAAAGACAGATTACAAAATCCGGACATTATTATCTGGCACTGCTTAAATCACCGTTTAGAACTGGCCATTGATGACAGTATCAGTGATATAAATGCTGTTAATCATTTCAAATCTTTCATGGACACTTTATATGCTTTATATAGTCAATCTCCAAAAAATTCAAATGAATTAAAGAGTATAGCCGCAGATTTGGGGATACAGTTAACCAAAATTGGTAGATTATTAGATGTTCGTTGGGTTTCTAGTAGTTTTCGGACAGTAAAATCAGTTTGGAATACATATACTGCGTTAGTGAAACATTTTAAAGAAGCCGCTAATGACAGCTCTAGGAAAAGTACAGATCGCAATAAGTACAGAGGCCTGTTTGAAAGAATGGAATCTATTGAATTTATAAAAGACTTGGCCCTGATTTATGACGTTTTAGAAGAATTATCCGCTCTGTCTTTGCAACTCCAGGAAAGATTTTGTACTATCGTCAGAGCCGATACATTAATCAAAAGAACAATTAGAGTTATAGGAAGTATGAGAGATAAACCTGGATCTAAGGAGCAAGAATGTATTAGATCTGCAGAAAAGATGAATTTTAAAGGGATAGATCTGAGTAGAAATAGAAAGATTGTTTCTATAAATAGAGAGCAGTTTATTGCTAGCATCAGAAACAATTTGGAAAGTCGTTGTTTTGGGTTGACTGCTTCTAAAAGGTCGAGAAATAATGATGAATTTGAGAAGGAGAAGTCCAGATACAATGTGATGCTGAAAGAATTTGCAATTCTAAATCCTGACACCTGGGCCGAAGATGATGATCAAGCAATGTCAAGATACGGAGAAGAAGAAATAAGAAATATGTGCACTCGTTATAAAATTGGTGATGAGCGTTTAGTGATCAGCGGCTTCAGAGATTTTTTCGAATCAGGCGGAAAAACTATTCCAAAATATCTTGCACCTCTCATGGATATATTAAAAATAATTCCTTGCAGTAATAGTGAATGTGAGCGAGGTTTTAGTGCCATGAATTTAATCATCACTTCATTGCGCGCAAAACTTTTAATAAAACACGTCTCCTCAACCATGTTTATTAAACTTAATGGCCCTCCACTGAAACAATGGGACGCAATTCCATATGTAAAAACGTGGTTGCTTCGACATAGAAATGCTAAGGATAATCAGTCTCGACACGTAAATCACGAGTGTCCTACAATTAGTCAAGAAAAAGCGGAACTGTGGTCGTTGTTCTAAATAAATTGTTTTTTTTTCCTCCTGTATCGTTGTTGTAAATAGATAAATTCCACAGACAGACAGACACACACAGAAAGAAAGACAGACACTTGCTTTTAATATAGATTACAATACGTTTTCTAAGGGAAGAAAAATTGGCAACGCCCGCTTATTTAAATTTTTTTTTTCGCCTGGCTTTTTTTTTTTATAGCGCCCTGGCACTTTTTTTTTTAGGAGTACACCCCTGAAGAAGGGTGGCTTCCGCTTACCATTCTAAACTGGTTTTCCCAACCTTTCTCTAAATGAGGAGGCGCTAAAACGGTATAAGTTAAGAAAAATACCAAATAAGTGCTCCTTTCCCGAACAGTATAAGGAAAGTAGCCTCAGCGATGCCGCGGACAAGCTATAGCACATCAAATGCGCAAAAATCGGAGGTGGGGACGCAAAAAATTAAAAAATTACTCGTAACCCAATTTGCGCAATTTTTTATCGCGTAAAAAAATCAAGTTAAATCTATACAAAATTGATACGCAAAAATTTCTTTGCATGTCCATAGTTCAAGCTTTTTTTAGATGAAGAGCGAGTAAGGAAACGGCGTCAAAGATGGTAGAAAGAAGAAGATGGGACACTTCGGTTTCGGTATTGCCCAGAAAACAACCGTGGCAGGTCTGAGGTGTACAACAAAAAAACAAACATTTAGGGCAGCTCGCATGCATTTGCCGCCAAACTTCAACTGATCTTTCTTGGAAATTGGCGAAAGGTTTGCCATAGCTTTTCGCTCGGAATTCCTAGAAATTATAAGTTGTTCAGGGGGGTAGGTCGTTATCATTATCGTACCATCTTCCGGGGTCTTTGCTGCTCTCAGGCAAACCGCAAAATGAAAACAGATGTTTGGTCTTTCTTTCTTAGCTGTGTTAAGAGCTAAAGCATTACACTTGTATTTTTATACATGTGGGGTCGTTTGAGTACGAATACACATAATAGGCTTGTTTTCGCTACTCACCCTTTTGAGTTTAAAAAGGAAACATGAATAAAGATTCAAGTTAGGAGATAAAAATTAATTTAGCTTAGCGAATAAAAATACTATCAGTATTATTGAGTATTCTTCAACTGTTTATTTTATTAGATACAATATGAAGTATATCTTATTCAAATTTTCACTTCAAGCAAATGTGTGAAAAAGGTCAGTACCGGGTTTGAAGTTTTCCGAGGCGAGACAAAACTATCCCTCCCCCCCTCTCCATCCAATTATTACTCACATTTCATAAACTTTTATGTACTGGGCTTTTTTTTTTTTTTTTGAGGATTTTCTACTTGGTGGCCACTGATAAACCCAGAAAACTTTCTTAATGTTCCCACGACATGGCCCTTTCATCTCGACATTAGAACGCACCCCGCCTTAACTGCGTATGTGAAATTCTGACAGTTGAAGGGATGGATTCTCCCCCATTTAAAAAATTTTGAGCCCTTAGGAGATGCATTTGGGATTGCAAAAATATTAGGGAAAAAAGCAAACAAAACTGCTTAAAATTTAAACGATTTTACTCATAAAAATATTCATAGAAATTCAAAACAAAATGAGCATTTTTTTTAAATCCAGGGAGCAGGACCCCCCCCCCCCCCCCCGGTCTCCTCTTACTAACGTCCATATCGAAAAGACACACGTCTGCCCTCTCCCCCCCCCCTTCCCAAACGACACTTACAAGATCCCCTTCCCCCTCCGACCTCCCGCCTCTTCCCAAAAGGATGCTTTGAAAATTTGGAAAAGAAAAACTATTTTATTGCTTAAGCATAGCATGAATTATATTTCGCTATTACAAGGGGAAAAACCCTTGACTTTTTTAAATTTAAATTTTGACATTTGCAAAATTTGGGCGCCCCCAGAAGAGCGGCCGACTAATCAACAACGCAACATATTGAGTATACCTAAATTTTAGTTTCCGACAGTTTAAACAAATAAATAATTGTATTAATCTGTTTTAATCGTTATCAAAGTAGCCGGTCAATGGTCAAATCAGAGCTCTGAACCAGGATTTTAATTCTCTTTCCAAAACTTAAATTTTCTTAATTAAATATTTTCCCATTTTTTATTTTATTTTTTTTCTTCTTCTTTTCCTTTGCCTTTTTATTTTTTGCATCACAGTTGAATTTGCCCCCTCCCAGAAGTGACTCCAGGGTGACATTGCCCCCCCCCCCCCTATATCCGGCACTGAAAATGTTCATGGATTGATGATGTTTTTAAGATAAAGTTAACATCAACATCCCCAAGCAACATGTTGATTTTCATTAATGTGTATATTTTTTTAATCTCACTGCCCCCACCGTTAAATAACTGCTCATTGTGCGATCGTCTTGCAACATATGTTTAAAATTTCACTGGATCAAAATCAGAAATGTGTACCTAAGTGATTGAGAGTAAAATGAAGGGAAATAACAAACAAAACTGATCGACCATTTTCATTTCCGTTTCTGGTTTTCTTTACGAAACTCTACACTACATTTAGTTACAGCCAAAAGAGTTTGTTGCACAAAAATTCTGCAGTCAAGTATCGACCTAGTTTTATAATAGTTCTACGGAAGGACAAGATGCATTTTTTAATTATTTGTCACTTGTTATCAATTTAATGTTCTAAAAACAAAGCATTTTTCTTAATTTTACTTCTATTTAATTGAATTTTATACTATGCAACAAAATAATTAATAAATATTTGACGGGTGAGAGTAATAGCTTGAAAGAAAAATGAACATGCATAACTTTCAAACTTTTTTGAAATAGTTAAATTTTATTAAGAAATGTATGCATTTTTTAAAGATTAGAAAATCATTTACTTATATTAGGAAATACCAAGCTCCAGAAAAGACTTTTGACAATAAAATTAAACATTTTAGGATTAATGCTAGCGTGTCAAAAAATTCAGTTCATGAAATAGGTAAATCTCTCAATCTACAGCATGAGAATTTATTCAAACATTTCACATACGTGCTGAATAAGAAATTAAATAAGTGATTTTTAAATTAGTTTTTCATTTGATTATGTATTTAGTTATTTGTTTATTTGCGATTAACTGCAAATATTTAACATGTTCCTCCTGCGCAGAAGCAATTTATATGATGACTGAATGTGTGTAAGAGAAAAAACATTATCGTCATAAGTGCATAGTTAATTACTTTTATTTTCTGAATTTTTCAAATTTAAAAATATTATTTAACAGTTTCGACCTTTATTTCAAGTATTTTAAACAATGGTTAGAATTACGCATGCATAAAGAAATTTAAATAAAAATAAAACTAGAGGTATTATCTTTTGACGTTCGAAAGTTCTTCCTTACGATCACGATTCACGAAATTTTGATTAAAAATTTCAAGTTAAAGTTTTGGTGAAAAAAATTGTTTACCTTTTAACAAAGCATAAAAAACATCGAAAACTTACAAAGTCCAGTTCCCATTGCAGATGCAAAAAGATCACATTTTTTTCATATGTGGGCAAAAATTTATGAAAAACGGCAATTAAAATTAACTTTTTTGAGTAAAATAATTTCAGAATTAACTTTCATAAGGGAACGTTGAATCATTTTAATGATTACAGATAAGTTCATTGGAACTCTGGAATAAATCAAAAACAAAGAAAAAATTTCCAGACTTCCCTGATTTAAAGGGTTCTGTCGCCACCATTTCAAGGGTTCTGTCGGGCGCTTTCATGCTGCTAGGAACGAGGGGGGGGGGGGGGCAAATAAGCCAAGTTAAGCGAATGTTGTACGCAGGAAAGGGCTTTCAGAAATTTCCAGGTTCTCCACTGGTAACAACTAATAAAATTTGAACTATAAAAAACAGTAGGTGTAGGTCTTGAAAACCATTAAGACAAATGAATAGGAATTTTGAGAGAGAGATACTAAATCTAATCCTAATAAACTTAAGACTTAATGTTACTTAGTAGCATTATTTTTTATTAAAATAAACAAAATTGTTCAATCAAAATATTCAGTAAAAATAAAGACACTACGTAATATAACAGCAGCAGTATACAATATGATATAAATAATGCTCTGATAAATGGGAATACAGCTGAAAATGTACAGCTGAAAGCTTTGACAGCTTTTCTCCAAAAACAAATACTAAGGGAACAGGAATGTGAATTGAACAGACTGGAATTCAAAGCGTTTTTTAAATAGCTATTCAGGCAACATCCCGTTAGCCGCCATGATTATAAAAAATGTTTGCTTCACTAGGCTAATTTTTCGGCTTTATTTTTGAAGATACTCCTCTAATACTTGATAAAATAACGATTCCCTTCGCTTCTGCCGCTAATGTCTGAGACAATTTTTGCGTGCACGTTCAAACTCTTACGGGGGAAAACCTTTCAATGAAAACTTGGAAATAATGAGTTACAGAGAACTTTCTGGTGGAAAAGCTGATATAAAAAACACTTATAGATGCGAATTGTAGTTTTATAATTGTTCAATTTGAAATTCGGCGTACTTTTTTCTTCTGTTTTGCCCACGCATATCTCAATTTTTAATGAATGAAGAGCGTTGGAGATAAACCTGTGCATTTACTCTTAATGAAGCCTTTTTTTTCTTTATATGATGATTGTATTTAAGTTAAAAAAATTAATTTTAAAATTCGGAACTGCAACTTAAAACTACATCCATAAGAGAAAATTTTGAAGAAAAAAAAATGTAATCGTTAGAGGAGGTTTCGATCATTTGACCAAAACAGAATTTAAACATATTAATAAGCAAAGCCCAACAATTTTAAGAGCCGTAAAGGAATAAACACAGAAGAAATTTGTTATTAGAATTTTCTCTATTTATTTTTTACTATATTTGTATGTTGAAACAATACTTTAAAATATTTAAATCATTTTCTGGGAATCCGTGTTTCAAATTGCTCCAGCATTGGATGTCCATCAGACAGAATTGGGGCGCGGCCCCTGATGTAAACTAAAAGTACTTTTTGAAGAAAAAAAGTTTGTCTAAACTTCCGATTTTGAAGGAAGCTAAAGATCCCCCACTCCTTTCGCTAATCGACTGCCGTCATCTAAAGTATTTTCAATTTTTTTAATCCGATAAAATTACCCTCCCTGTTTCGTGACTTTCTAACGGCAGCGCTTTGTACTATAATTTACCTGCAGCAGCAACAAAATTTCTTCTGTAATTGAATTTTTTCCAAAAAGGAAAGCAACTTATCGAATCTTCCTTAACAGGAGCAAATAGGTTTCATCCTGACAGTTGGGAACACTTCGCGTTTGCTTTTATTTTCCCTTATATATTTTAATTATGTGAAGCTCGTTAAGAAGTGATTGACACTCGCCTAATAATAGCAGAAGAGTCGACCATGAACAACGTACCTCAGGCTATTTCAGCGCTTTCTGGCCCCTTTCGTTTTATAACCTCTCTGATACACGATCCGACCCCCGGGGTTTCGGACGATCTCGCTGTGCATGCCTCAAAGGATCAGTGCATCCACTTTGGCGACTTACTGCCGCAATGACATCCTCAGTATGATTTTCGCCAAGATTCTCTCGCCAATCTCATCCTAAATGTTACTTTTTTACTTATACTTCTTAGACCCCTCTGCTCCGAAGCATTTAACATAGGTTTCTACTAGCGTGTCCAATCTTTTCGAGTAGAAGATCGTTGACGGCGTCAGCTCACATCGACGCCCTTTTCCTTTCCTGAACTTCCCTTTTGCAGCGGCTCTGAACAGAACTGATTTCTTTTGAACAAAACATAGACTTAATGTCGAAAGATTTCTTTAAGGATATAATCAGCTGGATAATGTCGGAAATATGAGGTTTTCATTTTTTTAAATACTATGGTGGGAAAAGATCTCGTTTTTGCGACAGCGAATTTTCATAAAGCCTTCGTTTTCGCGATTAAGATTTGTTCTTAGCTTTTATTTTGAATACAAATAATAAATATTTTCCTATTTAATTTGTAAAAGATGCCTTATTGTAAAAGATCCCTTATTTATGCTTTTATGCCTTACTGGCATTCCTTATACTGTCCATGTACTCGATATTGCGAAAAATTCGCGAATCTGATATTATGCCAAGAATTAATCATTTGATTTTTGGCTTTTAAATATTGGATTTTGGTTTTAATTCTTCGTCAAATTGTTATTGAATCAGTTGTTAATTGCATTGAAAAACATCTCTTGCCATAAAAAGTTTATTTTTCATTTGTATCTTTAAAACCATGATATGCTATTTTTTGCGTAGGGACCCGCTTTTTGGAAAAAGGGACTTATCAGGGAAGTTTTATGTTCTGGAAATTATCAGGGGATATTCAAAATCAGGGAAATATCCCCCAAATATCAGGGAAAAGTATCGTTTTCAATATCCAAACCGGCAAGCGTCCGAGTTTCGTTTTGCGGAATTTCCTTTCATTGTGCGCGGTTAGCTCGAATGCCGATTTCCCATTGGTTGAAAGCGTCCTTTTTCCGATTAAATAACAAAAAAATTCACATTTTTTGTCTATGAGTTAAGATGATATTGCAATTTTGCGTAAAAAGACGCGTGTTAGCGTTAATGCTTCCGAGAATCCGCCATTTTTGGTCCTGTTCCAAAATTCGTCCTAACACCGCTCTCCAGTGTGTCGAATTTGGGGCTTGGTACCGTGCATGATATTGCTGTGGCGCAACAAGAAGGGAGTCCATGACAATCTCTCTACCCCCCGCCCCTAAAGTGATGATGTGGAATTTTTTTCAAAAATATAGCAGGGAGAGCTTTGTTCTTTGTTTAGTATGCAATTCCCAGGGAACTTTTAAATACTTTGGCGTTTGGTTTGGGAACTGATAATGGAAGGCATGACCTTCTCTTGGTCAGCGGAATGAGACTCCAATTTTCGTGGGGGGGGGGGGGGGGGCGTTTATTCGGTATTTTCACAGAAAGAAAATTGAAGGAAATCACGGGGAGGGGGGTGTAAGTACATCTTTATTTTCTTTTTTTTTTTGTGCTGTTATGTTGTAATATAAATTTTATATTATTTATATAAAGAAGTTTTAGCAATTTGGGGGTGGGGTATGTAATCTGAATAGCAAAAACGATCATTTTTTGAGTGCTTAATATATTTTTTTGAGTGCTTAAAAGTGCTTATTTTTCATTGAAAGATTTGCTACGCACCCTGGCTTGCTTATTCTGCAATTCACGTTTTTCCTGTATTCGTAGAAAGCACCATGGACAAAGAGCATGCTTGTTGCTGAGTTAATGAACCCCCAGGGTACAAGGGGAATATCGAAATTTTCCAGAAAAGAATTTATTGACGAAGAAATATCGCTGTATAATTCTCTGAATTGTACATGAAAAAATGCCAGAAGTAAAGGTTAATAAGAACACAAAATGGATGTCAGCTTACAGTGGTTCAAGTTAGAGAGTTTTTCGCCCATTGAAATTAGCATTGGACCAACCATTAGAGGAGGGAAATGTCGACTTACTAAGGTAGTTGACTTATATGGGTGTCGAGCTACCAAGGTTCCACTGTATATATATTTTTGTTTCATATGAAGGTCATGAATTTTATTAAGTTATACCGTATAATTCCGAAAAAGCCCCCATCTCTGATTATCCCCCATGGGGCAAAAAAGTAAATTTCCAGTGAGAACCTAACTTCCGTTTTTCCCCCCATCCCATAATAAAAAAGAAATCCAATTTCAGCTGCCCTCTCTCTTTAGAAACAACTTAGAAGTCAATCAGGGTTGCCAAATTGTTCGGCCAGCAAGCAGTCAAAAACATCTGGAAAAATAGCCAAATACGTGAGATTTTAATCAATAGCCGCAGAAAAAAGTAGCCCGATTGGCGAACTTTTGCTCAATATGACAACCATGGGGCCTAGGTAGGAGGAGGCAAGCGGCTGCGCTCCAAAGACTCGACCAATCAGCGAGCAGTTGCTTCGGAGCGCCGTTTAGCTGCATCGATGCACGTGTGTTTGAGTTTGAGTACGCCATTTTAGGTTAGCATTCAGCTGTGAATTCTAAGAGCAATTTTTCTTCTGTCAAAAAACTGCGCTTGTTGAGCTATACTGTGTCAAAAAAGTGAATGTCATAGTGAATTTAATTATTAGTATTACCTGCAATAAATGTATTCTCATTTACTATACATATTTTTTAGAAAAACAAAATAAAAGCGTGTAATCCTACTACAAAATCGGGTATAGAACTTCCGATTATCCCCCCATGCTATAATGCTAAATTTCAAGTTTTGCCGAAATTTCGATTTTCCCCCCATGGGGTAAAAGGCAAGACTTTCAGGGGGGAAAATTGTGGGGGGATTTTCAGGGAAATTATACGGTACTATTGTACACTCTGTTGAATGACTTTCAAGAAATTCGAAATGATATTAGTGTGATGCTAATTTGTGAAATAAAAGGGGAAGGCTAGAGTGTCAAAACATTCTTTTATAAAATTCCGTCTTGTTCTTTTCTTATTTCATTTTGAAACTAATTTTACAAAGAAATTTGCTAATAGGTAAACAAAAAAATTTTTGCACAATGGATATTTTGAATTTGTATGCCATTTCAGTGGTAGAAGTCGTCTATATTCAGAGTCGGACAAAAATGCGAAAATCTTAGGAGCCAGGGAAAATTTTTAGGAGCCAGCTATAATATTTCCATTTGTCGCCACCTGAAAAACTAGTCGCCAAGGCATTTTTTTAGTCGCCCGGGCGACCTGACGCCCGGGATTCGTCGGACCCTGTCTATATTTCTTATAAATCCTATATTTGAAACAAAAGTTTAAAAGCATCCTATATTTTCCTAAAATCACCAACTTGCTTTCCCGATTCACCTCACAGTGTCGGCAATTTCACAGTAATTCCAAGTTTCAACTGGTTATTTTGTGTCACATGGCTTAGCGTTGCATTTGATGCACAAATGCTCCCAATAGGGATCCTTATCCTTGGACCCTTGGCAAAACATCCAAATGAAGCAGATAAAACAACAAAAACAAAGCTTATATAGCATACGAATTAGCTGAAAACCAATGAGAATAAAAGCAGTCTGAAGTGGAAGTAGAAGTAGCAGGGAAGGCACCAATAAGAGAGCAACAAACGAATCCAGTTGAAAGTACAGGAAGTAAAAAGGAATATCAGTAAAAACAAAGCAAAAAAGACGGCAGCATGCATAAAAATGTGAAAATACTTGAAAATTGCAAAAATAATAAAATAAAATACAAAGAATAAAATGGAAGTAAAATAAGTACAGAAAATACCAAAACAAAAAGCAAAACAAAGTACACATGTAAAGGAGGGGGAGGGGGGGAGAGAAAAAAATAGACACAAAAAAGGAAAACTAACAAGAAAACCAAGAAAGAACAACAAATTAAAGGAACTTATGCCAGACCTGTGAAAAATAAGGAGTTGAGGAAGAATCATTAACCAAATTAGAACTATTCCATTTAAGAAATTTTAGGATGCTTTTAACAGCAACCAGGGTTCGTGATTTTTTTTATTTAAAAAAAAAATTAAAAAATCGGATTGTTTTTATTTAAATCAGATTTTTTTGATTTTTTAAAAAATACCTAACATTTTTTGGATATTTATTATGTTACATTCATAGAAACAATATGGCATGTTAATCAATATGCAAAAACACAACTGCAATAATAATTTTTAAATAATAATGATAAACAAATTTTAATACAAATGCATGACTCAAACAAATCTTATCCCTACCAGAAATAATGGTACACTCATAAATGCAGAAAAAAAAAATGAACAAATTTAATCTGAATTATTTTGCTATTGAGAGCTGAAAAAAAAGTAACAGTTTGTGTACTTAATTTTTGCCTTGAGTGTACTTTAATAATCATTTTTCTATTTTATAAATAAAAAAGCCTGAAATATTTTTACCCATTTAGAATAGAAAAATCATATGCTCAGACCATTATTAAAAACAGAAACGTTTTGTTTTAATGAAATATCTTCATTGAAAGCTTCTATAATAAAAAAAATATTTTAGAAGGAAAAAAACCTAAAGCTATTAGGTGCATGGCTGAAACTTTAAGGATGCTAATTCTAAATTCTAACAATTGTCATTTTAAACACTATCATCCTGAATTATTTATTGTGTGGTATTTATGAAATTGAGTTGAATAATTGAATGAATGATGCTTTGCTGTTAAGATGCTTGAAGAATAAAAGTAATATTGTAAAATTAAAAAAATAGTAATTAGTTCTAAATTTATGAAATATGTTATGCACACAGACAGATGAACCTAGGAGGTTTTGTTTGAAACGGTGGTTGTAATTGCAACATATTTCATTTTTACAACACTTTCTAACATTGTAAAATCTATGATTTTTTTGAAAAAAAAAAAAAATCTCTTGATTTAAATGAAGCTGATTTAAATCAACGAACCCTGACAACAACCAATAGTTTTTCCCCGTTAAAAAGTATTCAGTAAGTCATAACACAATTTTAGGCCGCCATTATTGCGTTAAGGGTAAAAAATGGGGAGGAGGCACCCCTCCCCCTTTTTAGAAACTAAATCCTAAAACCAAATTTTATGCTTTTTTTTTTGGTGAAATTTGTAAAAAGGTGCGCTCACACAGAAAATTTTAGCTTCAGAAATGCTGTTTAAGATCCCCCTCTCCGAGAAAATGATCAAAACTGAAGTCCTAAAGCTCAATTTCAGGCTTTCTTTGGTAATGTTATGTCATTCCATCGTTTCTCCTACCCAGGAATTGACAAGTTTTCTTTGGCAATATACAGGAACAATTTCCATATGGTTTCTCATAATAGGTGATAAAACAGGGATATTGAAATTTCAATGTGAATTGTTTGCTTCTTCGTCTTTTTTTTCCGAGCTTTTTTTTACATGTGTCACAGATTTTTGAATTGGGTTTAATGCAGTTTTACTACATGCATTCAAAAAAATACTAGTCTAAAATATTTATAGCATTTAAGGCCTGCACACATTGTAAGGAGGGTGGTGGTGGGGGTCCTTAGTTCTCAGACAAAAAAATTTCAAAACGAGCCGTGATTGGAGAAGGAAACCAACAAGTAAAGCTAGGATTAAAATGAAAATGTATGAATGACATTGAGGCCGAACAGGTACTGATTCATTGATAAATTTCTTTCTAAATTTTCAACTATTTTTATCATTATTTATATTTTATGTAAGTAAGGGAGAAAAATTAAAAGCTTTGTAAAAAAATTATAGAAATTTAAACAAATGAAGAAAAGTTTCTTTTTCCTCCCTTTAAATTTACGTAATGGTTTTTCTTTTGATTGTATGTAAGTGGGAATTATTCTTATTTTCATTATTTAGTTTAATTTCAAAATTCTGCTAAATCCTAGTTCTTATTTACTTCTATGTAATTAATAAATTAATTTATATTATTATTACAAATTGTGTAAAATTGTTTTTTGAAATCTTTCACTGTTTTGCTTTTGCTGTTTAATATACTTATATTTTTTCATTATTAATATAGAAGTGAGCTATTGAATTACTTTTTAAATCAGTGTTGGCAAAGTTTTGGACACTATGGTAAAATCCATGGTAAAAACCATGGTTTTTACCGTCCTGTCCAAAACCCATGTGTCCGAAACTGTCCAAAACTATATTTTTCAATAAAAATGTATTTAATTGAAGGAATGCAATAATTAACAAATTAATGCAATAAATATTAATTAAAATAAAATATTTTATTTTTATTAAAGCTTTATTTACTGAATGTGAATAGTTAAAAAAAATGTTTAATTTTTTAAAAAAAGCTAATACATATCATGGTTCTAAAATCTCAAAAATCTCTTAGTTATTGGCATGTTTTATTTTTATGGTACATTATCATGAATTTCTCTTTTAATTGGTAATTTTTTAAAAATGCTTGAAAAAATAGTTTCATTCAACAGAATTGGCTAAAGTTAATTTTTTTAACATATTAAAAATAATAGTTTTCACACAATAGAACTTTTGGCTAAATTTAATTTCTTTTAACATAGTAAAAATGATAGTTTTCACACATCAGAACTATTGGCTAAATTTAATATTTTTAACATAGTATAAATAAAAGTAATAATAAAATTTAATTGAAAAATAATATTTATTAACATTGTTTATAAAGTGTACAGCAATTAAAAACAGGAAGATTTTCAAAATACCCAATTTGGGAGTTTTGGACACTTTCAGGCAGTTTTGGACACTTTCGGACAGTTTAAGACGGTAAAAACCACCTGTCCTGTCCAAAACTAGTTTTGGACTTCCAAAACCCCAACCCTGCTCTTAATATAAAGTTAAACTGCTTTAACCTTTAAATAATGTAAATTTGGTGATTGGATATATATCATGGTTTTGAATATCATGGTATGTATCAAATGATATATATCAACCAATGCTGCATATTTTTGCATGCAGTTCCTAATCCTCAAAATTTGCTGTAGTGTCGTTTTCACGAGTCCATTCAGAACTGATGGAGAATTTTTGCATATCACTTGCTGATATCATTTGAAATTTGATCTTACTTCCAAGTTCAATAATCTAGTTGGCATGAAATATCTTTGTACAAAGCTATAAGTTATTTTCATTTTAGATTAGGATGTAGCATCTGTTTGTTCATTGTAAGCAACAAACCTCTTAAGAGTAAATGTGTATAGCATGAGAAAAGAAAAGTGTGTGTGTGTGTGTGTTGCTTTTATAATTTTGTAATTATCCTAATTTTTTGAGAGAATATTCAGATTTTTTTTCTTGCAGAATAGTAAAGCTTATTTAGAGAGAAGCATGAAAGAGAGTGAGGAAAATCTTCGAGAGCTTGTTGCAAATAAGCAAAGAGACCGTTAAACACTGATGGTTAAGTTAAATAATTCTTTGCTGCTTTTCTTTCAAAAGACTGACAAGTTTTTGAATTTTATGAATGACTGTTGTTTTTTATAAAATGAAGCTTTGTTGTTTAACACAATTACATTTGTTTATTTATACCATTCTGTATTTAACACAAACAACCATTTTTCAATAAATGTCTTTTTGTAAAGTTTATGGAACCATTTGTGTCTATGTATTTTCTACTCTTGATTTCAGATGCAGTAAATTGTAATATTGACATATATATTAAAAATATCAAGTTTCATTTTGCAATTATTGCGAAAATGTTTTCTACATCTATTTTGGGCACGACTTTTCAAAAACATGGACTTGTCAAATTAGTTATCTTTTCTTTTGAGCCTTTAGGATGAAGTGACTATTTTGATGAGGTGATTTGGTTCAAGCAAACCAAAAATGCATTTTCGACAGCAATTAATGTTCAAAAATGTATATTAAATAATTCTTTTCCTCAGATATTTTATTAACTTTGTTGTGGATTAATGCAGTATGTTGCAAGTCATAGAAAGACTAGGAAAACATCTCTAAAACATGAAAAATTTCTGAAATAATGTCACTATGAACCAAAATTAAAATAGAAGACAATTCTTAAATTGTGCAAAACTTGAATAAATAAATATAAAGAGTAAAATGGCATGTGAAATGAAACATTTCACAGGACAACATTTAATTCATATTTTTTTCTAACTTCCATCTTTTGTTTTCTAAAATAGGCCACACTGTTTGTATATTTGAAAATATAAACTAAAAAAAATTGTATATACACATATATGCAGAGCTACAAATTTGAGGAGAGTACAAGTTACACCCAAAAATTCCTAAGTATTGAAAAGAAAAAAACCTTGAAAGTTTAACTTTGCAGTTTAAAATTAATAGCTTTATCAAAAACAAAAATATAGTTGTTTATAATTCTCAGTATAAATGTTGTAAAACCTCCAAGTTACATTTTCTAAACTCCGAAAGGCATTCTAAATGTTAAGGTTTATTTTCTTCTCTTGACATGTTTATTCAAGATAATGAACTAAAATTTTTCACAACATACTTTGATATCTTGCCTATTTTTGCAGTCATTCAATTGAAGCATTTGTCGTGTAACCCCCAAATTTATCTTTGCAATTTTTTATTACTATTTTGTGGGCTAAGTGCTGTTTTTACTTCCTTGTACGAAGTACAAAAATGGTAGTTGTAGTATTGTAATCACGAAAAATTTTGCATTCAAACTTCAGCCTAAATTTGCATTTTAATCACAAATTAATCAGTTCGGACAGTTTTTTCACAATCTCTGTATGTATGTGCATATGCACGTGCGTATAGACCACTGAAATATCGATTTTCACCATCCTTGAATCCATTTTGACGAGTTTTTTGTGCTGTCTGTATGTACGTTTGTGCGTGTGTTATATCTTGCATAACTCGAAAAGTTAGTCATAGAAGATTGAAATTTCGATTGTAGGACCTGTTCACGGGTCTAGTTGCGCACCTTCCCTTTTTGGTTGCAATCAGATGTTCCAACTCGGGTGTTTTATGTGATTTTGTGTAGATTGCATGCAAATTTCCAGTTGTTTTCAATATCAATATTTTTTCCCAAGGGCCTCAAACGAACTTCATAGTTAAGTATATTGGCTCCTGTTTGGCGAATAATTTGCCAAATTTTGCGTCAAAATAGTGAAACCAAACCCAATGTCTGTTTAGCGATGTAAGTGATGTTTGGTAACTTTCCCGTTGAACTCCCATGTTAAAGCATTTGCAAGAATTAGGATCTTGTAAAATTCTCCAGCCCCCCATTGGTTCTCAACACACTAGTAGGTATAAGTTTAAAATCCTCTTCATTCCTCACCGGAAGGCATGCTTACGTAGTTTTTTCTATTGCAGATTCCCTTCAGTTACTGTTGTGTTTTAATTTCAAATTTCTCAGGCCAATAAAAATAATAAATTCCATTAATGCTGAAAATACCATTCTCTATATTTACTATTATATAGGTGTAGGGCAGCGTTTCCCAACCGGTGGTTTGCGCACCCCCAGGGGTTCGCGCGGTGCAGAAAGGGGGTTCGTGAAAATAATGTTGTAATGGCGGAATATTTTTATCGCTAACATAAAAGAAATAAAGAAATAATTTTTTCATACTTATTAGGAAGAAGTGTCCCAAAAATGATTTTTTTAAATAAATTGGTTTCCAGATAATGCAGAAAAGTAGGGGACTGGCATAGGAAGCATGCATACAAAATTCGAAATACCTATTTCTACTTTCGCCTGATTTCTAATTTGGATCACAACCAAATTTGGGACCAAATTAGCACCGAAAGATATTATTTTAAATTTTAGAGCGTATTTTTCTCCTATAATTTTCAACTTTTCCTCGCATGCGCGAAGAAGTCGGGAAAATTTACTACATAAAATAAAATTCTGCATTATTTTAGGCTAATTTTTCATTATACAGACCCTAAATTGAAACCAGAAGGAATTTATTCGCAAATTTGGAATCACATTTATCACACTTTATTCCAACTTGCTGCATTATTGCAATATTGCAATTAAACCTTTGAAAATATGTATATTTTCATTTTTCTTTAAATTCCCTTCACTTTTCCGAATTTTGTATATTTCAACGTGGAACCTTTAGCTGTATATTATTTTTTATTTAAACTTAGGTGCTTTCAATAATTGTGTTTTCATTTTTTGTTATGAAGTATTGTACAACATGGAAAATAAAGGCTCTAGTAAATTTTATAGTTTTGTCACCCGCTACTAGCGACTACAGAAAGGGGTTCGCCAATTTCTTTCCGGTCTTACAAGGGGTTCGCAAGGGAAAAAAGGTTGGGAAACACTGGTGTAGGGATATAAAAGTGAACTAAACATTTATTTAAAAATAATGTAAAAACTCTTTTAACATAAGTGTATGATACAGGCACCCATTTTTTTTAGTTCCTTTAAAGGTATATTTAGTGTTTAAAAATGTTTTACTTACTTTTTAAAAGCAAAAATTGTAAAATTTGCAGTAATAATCCAGAGTGAAAGGACTGCTTTTTAGATAAGAAATTCAAGCTGTAGTATGAGTTAAATTAATAACGGTTTTCCCATTTGTAAAAAAATGCATTCTTTATAATTTTTTCAGCTTGATCACAATTTGATAATTCAAGTACTGTAATTACATTTCAAAATATTTTTTAACATTTTAAAAATGTAGAAATTCATGATCGAGAAATTTGCTTGTTCAAATCATTATTTCTAAAAGATATTTATTGGTAAACGCTTAATATACTTGAACCTTAAAAAAAAAGGTTTACTTACTGTAACAGGAGTTTGAAAAACTACTTAAAAATTGTCAAAAACTCTGATAATAGCAGTGTTTTTTACATTGTAACCACGCTCAAATATTTACAAGATATTCCCTGTACTTCTATATGCAAGATTTATTGTTCGTCTTAATAGCTACTTGTTTATACTGTACTAGGTTTCATTTTAGAAAAGTTGGGAATAAAAACTAGCACAGTATTATATTAGTAGTTGGGTCATTCCACAGTATTTAAGACAAAATGTCCGTAACGAAATTTATGAAAACTAAAAAATAATTACATACATTGAAAGAGCACACTCTGGAGGACATATTTATGACATCTGTTTGTTTATTTACTTTATAGTTTTCGTGCAATTGTACTCTAAACTTGAAGAAACCTGCTTTATCTGTTACGGACTCTACATTACCTTTTTCCCCCTGTATGAATTAAAATTACTTTTATAACCCAACTTTTTTTTCAGACACATAAAATAAAGACATCTTTATATTACTAACAGCAATTTTTACTGGAAATATATTTTCTGATATGATTTATTGACTGAAAAGTTATATTTGTAGAGTCCGTAACGAAATAGGTTGAAAAGTTTTGTTTTTGTTTTTCAGTATGTACTTATGTTTGCCAAAATGATTTTTTTCTATCTCCATGCATGGTCTAATAAAAATCTTCAGTAATAATCATGTATCATATTGCCACCTAATTTTTATGGAATTATGAATTTCTGTTTCGGACTCTACAAAATGTTTCGGACTCTACATCCGGCAAGACTTCTTTCAAGATGGTTGCCATGATTGGTATGCTATTATAAGCTTTTATAGATATACCTCATTCTTTTTATAAATTTCAATTATTTAGCTGGAAAGTAGTCTGTGTATTATGGTAAGCAATGTTTTATTTATTAACAAAACATCAATATATAAATTAGCTTAACAATAGGTTTTTTTTTTCTTAAATTGTATAACTTAAAACATAACTAGTTTTTTGTTGCAGAATATAGAATTGCATTTTTTTATTGGTTTAAAGTTTTGATTAAATTTTACCTGTAAACAGCTGTAAAATTCAGGCTGGAAGAAAGGTGGAAAATGTCAAAATTCAATACCTGACATGCGAATGATGCACTATTTCTATGTTTCAGATGGTGAAGTTTTTGAAGAAGTAAATTCTAAGTATATTAATAAGACTCAGGGATCCGTTAGCATTAATACAAACATTTTAGAATCTAAAAGTATTACTGAAAAGGCACCCTCTCTATTGTGCCTAGTTTAAGAGAAGGAACTTGGATTTCAGTTCTTTTTAATAATAATTGGTGGCCAGGACAAATAAAGTTATGTTAAAAGAAATAAAATTACAAGTAAAGTTTTCATTTAAACCTGTTGCAAGAAATAAATTCCAAGCAGTGGAGAAAATAGTTTGAGGAAATTGCCCTTGGCAATCATTTGGCTGTTCTTCCAAGAGACCCAAATCCAATCGATTTTTCTCCATGTTTCTTTGCTTATGATCATGACACCAAAGTTGCATCAAAGATAGCAACTATTGAACAATAATAATAAGTTATTGTTATTTACTATTATTTCTACAAGATGCCAGGGACATAGAAGTTTAAAAACTAGTAGGAGGAAACATGATTAGGTGTTCCACACCTAACTAAAATAATTACTAATTATAATAATAAATTTAATGTAATTATGTATGTAATAGTTTGTAATACATATTTTTAAATTTATGTATATGTGTTATTGTAAATATTCACTACAAACCCACTTTAGCTTGGGTGACACATGCAAGGACAAATCTAGAGTCCGAAACACTCCCTACATTTGCCACTTGATCGACAAATAGTTGATTTTAAAAAACATTGTTGTTCTTTTTAATTAATAGTTTTGTGTTTAAGTATTCTATATGGATTGGTATGTGATAGACAGAGTCCAATAACTATGAATGTTTGTAAAATTCAGAAGAAATTGAAGCTGAATTTCCTCTAAAATTTTCATGTCCATTGCTTGTAGAGTCCGAAACAGGTAATATATTTCATTATATTGTGGCAAATTAAAAAAATAAATACCAATTTTTTGTATCTCATAATGCATCATACATAAAAGCATCAAAATACATAAATTTTGATTTGATTATTTATACTGAGTGGCAAATGGTTAAGGAAATAAATTTGTAAAGTGTAGAGTCCGAAACAACCAAATACTGTGGAATGCCCCAGTTATGACCCTTATTGATTAATACATTTCGTTTTACTTCTATTTATGTGTATGATTTTTCAAGTTGGAAACACGGTGGGGAAATCAAGGAAGTTTTAGGTTCTGGAAAATATAAGGGAATATTTGTTTCTCCAAATATGAGGAAAAATTATCCTTTTCAATATCCAAATCGGCAAGGTCGGGAGTTTCCTCAGCGGAATTTCCTCTCATTGCACAGTTCGAGCTTCCTCAGCTCGATTGCCGACTTCCCATTGGCTGAAAGTGCCCTTTCTCCGATTAAGGGAAAAAAAGTCCCGTTTTTTGTCTATGAGTTAAGAAGACATTGCGATTTTGCGTAAAAAGGCGCAAGTCAACGTTGATGCTTCTGAAAATCTGCCATTTTTGCTTCTGTAAATCCACCATTTTTGGTCGTGTTTCGACATTCGGCTTAACACCACTCTCCAGCGTGCCGAATTTGAGGTTTGGTATTGTGCACGATACTGCAGTGGTGCAAGAAAGAGGGCACGGAGCTCCCCATGCCCCCCCCCCCCCCAGTGATGATTTGGAATTTTTTCAAAAATATTTTCTTTACTCAATAAAAGAGCAATATGCATCTTGAGAAAATAAAGTTATAAAAGCATAAAATAATGAGGGGGGGGGGGGGGGGGGCTGATCTTCATTCTTTAGATTGAAAATCATCACGAGATGCAGATTATATTTCTTTTTAGAAAATTTTTATTTTCTTTTTTCATTCAGGCCCTCAAAAAAAAAAAAAAAAAGTACAGTGCATCCCCCCCCCCCCCCCAAATATTTTATGATTTCACCCCTGTGATACTGTCATTATGTATGACAATGATGCAGAGTGTAACTCACAATTAAAATTCTAAAATCAGGGAAATTTTTGGAGCTCAATCAGGGAATTATCAGGGATTTTTTTTTTCTTGGATTCTGTTTCCACCATGTTTTGCAGCCCTGTTTCCCAATATCCTTTGAATTTAAGTCATAACTTGTGAGAGAGCAAGGTTGTATGTAAATTACAAAAAATGTATTGCATGTAATGTGTTTTGGAATTATCAGAAATACCTTTACCAATGAGAAGAAGTCACATAATTTTTTTCTACGCAGAAGGGAAAATGACAGATAATTATTATTTTATACAACAAAGTGGTACAAATGTTTGGAAAATCAGTAACAGCAGGTCTAACAATCTTTGTTTTTATTCCTAGGGACCGTTCATAAATGATGTCGAGTTTTTTTCTTATATATTTGACCCCCCCTCCCCCCTTTGTCACATGCCACGTTATGTTGCATAAGCATGATGTCACACTTCTTGTTACCCCTTCCCCTCCTCTTGTCACAATTTCATGAACCCCCTCCCCCCTCAAAACATGACATCATTTATGCATGATCCCTTATTTTTATGCTTTTACAAAATTGTTTTTAATGATGATGAAATGTAATAAACAAATCTAGAATCACATTATTCAAAATTGTTTTATATGAGTAAAAAAAACTGAATCTAGTTATTTTAAAGTGAATGGGGCAACTATGTTAACTTTATGATCTGAACATAGTTTTCATAATTGCTTTCACCTCAAAATAGTCCCTTAGTCACTTTTTTGTCGCCAGTAGCAAGTCCTATGGTGCTTTAAATTATATTGCAGAGTTGCTATTTTGGGGTGTACAATTGTTGTTCTCCTGTTTACCATCTTTCTCTCTTATGACAAAGTAGAACCATGTTAAAAAATTCCCTAAAAGAGCAATTAGCAAATTCCTGTTAATTACTTCTTTAAACTTTGACTAGAGCACAAATAATAAATCCTACATTTATATATACTACATTCACTATTAAGAATTAATAAAAAAGCTAAAGAGGTAATTATGAACAAACTAATGTAGGTAATTTCATTTGTTGGTAAAGATGCAAAATATTACCCCAATGAAATTACAAAAAACTAGACACTCATTTGAAGAATTTATAGTTGTTAGATGTTAAAATGTAATTTTAAAAATAAGATGCCAAAGATAATTTCAAATCTTAACCTAACTTAAAGATAAAGTAATTTTTTGAATCTAATAATTAATTTACGCAATTATGTGATTAAACACAATCAATAACACTACACCACAGCAATCACATGTGTGTCAATTATAAGTTATTAATAAATAGTTTTGCAAATATGTAAAGTGCTATATTCAGTAAACTAGTAGGCAAAATAAGGAGCATGGTATGCTTCAGAAAATAATATTTTTTTTAGCCATTATTATGTTTAATTTAGAAAGGATGAGACAAACGGGGAGGGGGAGAAGCGCACCTAGAAAAGAAAAACAAGTGCTCACAAGACAAAAGAGGGAGCAAAAAAATATAACATAAAAAATGAAAGTACTATAAATGAAATATCTGTTGAAGACATGCAATACTGATTGGCAGTATATGTTTGCCACTGAAGGTTATTTTCTTAATTATAATACTTTTACACAGCATTACACACATGTCTTCATATTGAAAATTCAACACAATTTGAAAACATTTTCTCTTGTTATGGCACTTGATTTTTTTACTTTCGTCCCTCAGGCATATCTGATTCACGGGGCCCGGTTCGGCATCAGAGTAGTACAGAGGGTACAAATGTTTCTATGGGTAAGATGCAAGCATAATGGGGGAGGGGCAAACTGACATTGGGCCCAACTTCAGTCTCGACTGCACTGTCTTTCGGCAACCAGACACTTTCTTACTGGACCTCTTGTCACCATTATGCAAAATTCTGTAAACACTTTTTAAAGATCTCTTAGAAGTCTTGGATGTATTTTTTGGTGGATTAGTTTAAAACTTTAAATCAAAAATATTGATCTCCTCTTTCGAAATATCTTTACACTAGGCAATTCACGAAATGTATAAAAATATGGATTTGTTTGGTGAAAACACGAATAAAAGTTATTCCAAACCAATAAAAGTCAGACAAGCAGACAACAACCCTTCAAGAAATGTAAATAAATAATCATCTGCTAAAAATTATACATAAATAATATTTCTAAGTAAAGTTAGACAGTCTATATTTATGGCAATTTTCAATTTTTTAAAATAAAACTGAATAAATCAGTTTGAAAAGAGAAATAAAAAAATAAAATAATAATAATCTGAATAATTTTTGAAAATACATGCAAGGTATTTTAGCTTGGAATACTATTTTTGATCTCTGTCTATTCTTGAACAAGGTTTATATGATAGAAATTGTAAGCCTTTGTGCTTCAAAATGAACAGTAATCAAAATACAATTTTAAATTACACACAAACTTTGCAAAAAAAATGCAGACAAGTGTTTTGAGGTTGCAAGAAACCCCTTTTTCAATGCAAAAGAAATGAGCTTCGAGATAAAAAAATATCCGACTGAATTGACCAGTTCATCTTCAGCTTCAGTTGGATGTTTTTTACCTTGATGCTCATTTCTTTTGCATTGAAAAGGGGTTCCTTGCAACCTTGAAACATGTATCTGCTGTTTTTGCAAAATGTGTGCATAATTTACATTACATTTTAATTTACTTTTTATCAAGGTGTTTTTGCTTAAAATAGAATATGAAGGAAAAATCAATGAAGTTATCATTCCAGGAATATTATGTTTAATTATAAAAATAAATAAAGAAATAAAAACAAATCCTCCACGAATGATTGGAAATTCAAAATTAATAAAATTTCATTATATTTAAGTCAAAAATTTTAAGGCACTTTGGTATAACATGCATACAAAATATGCAAATGGGTATTTCACCAATGAAATTTTTAATTTTTTTTTCTAAATCCGCAGGGTGAGTACGCGGCCTGGAAAACCTTGAAAGTCCTTGAATTACGTAATTTTTTTTTAAGGCCTTGAAAGTCCTGGAAATTTGGAATAATGTACAAAAATGTCTGGGAAATCCTTGATTTTCTTAATTTTACTATTTCTTTGCAACTTATCAATAGGAAAATTCACCTTTCTTCAAATTCCTACCTGCAGACATGTGATTTTTCCGTATTCTGACGGAATTCCGTAGTTTGGTAACTTTGGAAATTAAACATTTGGCTTCTGCAAAAATTCGTAATTTGGATTTCTTTTCTTTTTTTTTTATTTTTTATTTTTTTTATACCGTATGAAAATTTTTGAAAGTAGCCTGCGTAAGATTCCTGCGAAGTTTTACAAATCAAGAGTACAATTTACACATTTGATTCGTTTTTTGGCGCTTTTAAGTGTCAATCCCGATTTTTTTCAGCTCTCGAAATCGTGGTAATGGTATTCGCCGATAGTGGTGCCCCTTGAAAGAATGGTTGCCAGTCCTAGTTCTGCAAATGGTAAGGAACCAAGATGCAGCCCCAGTTAAAAAAAAAGTTGTTCTCGTTTAATTTCGGATTCTTCCCCTTAGACATCAATGAATTTGAGCTTATAATTATTTTTAATCTTTCCTAAGTTTTAGCTTTTGTGAAAGACTTGCAGAAACGTCATTTTGCCACGCCCACCCTAAATGTCGCCTATAATCAAGGAATTTTTTCCTTTTAAGTTTTAGTGATACATCTGTTGATTATAATTATTAAGTATTAGAACCTTATTAAAAGTTTGTTTTAAAAATTTTTTTGCCGAAAATGTTTCGTTTTTTAAATTGATTTTTCTTTTTTGCATGTAATTTAAAATGTGTTTAAATTTTGTATCGTCTTTAGCATTAGGGTCCCTTCCCCCTTTCAAGTACTCATTTTGCATTGCTACAAAATAAATAAATAACATTTTCTATTTTAATTCAATACATAAAAACATGTACAAAATTCTTCACACCTAATTTTGAAGTTATTTCATTTTTTAAAAATTTTTATAGTTATCAAGTAAACATGTTTATTTCTTTAAAAAATGCCATGCCACTTCCACGCCTTATTTTGGTTAGACATAATGCCCCAATCATTTATTTATATTAAAGTAAGGAGTTGACTTGCTTAGTATTTAATAATTGTATTGCATAGTAATTTATGCTTGTAATATACTTTTTAATAAACTTTTAGAAAGCGTTATGTCGTGATTTTTCAGTATTTTTTTTCTTGGTGAGGACCGTGTGACCTGACAAGCAATAAAGCTATGGCTCGTTACATACACAGCCGATACAACACATAAATCTAATTAATGTGCAATCTGATAAATTTTTATAGTGTTGAATATGAAGTTATTTTATTACAATTAGAGTGCTCTAAATTAAATAGTATTAAAGAAATCTTTCTGGCTTGTAATGTAACTTGTATTCGACGTGGTTAGATTTACTTCATTTGAAATACTTGACTTTTGCTATGAAGAATCCTGGAAAGTGCTTGGTTTTTACTCGGAGAATAGTGTACGCACACCCTGAATCCATTTTTTTTAAAGAAAAATATTTAGAATTACAAAACATTTCTACAATCTATGGGGGAAACTACTCTGGCAATTTATTGTTTAAACGCGCTTTATCTGCGACGCGGGTGTACTATGAAAGTAACTAACTTTTGCTTTACTGTGCTTCAAAATAAGGGTTTTATTAATTTTGACTCCCACTACTTTCTGACGCCATAAAAATTTGAAAGTGAGAAAGTTAATGAACATGGCCCATAATTCCAAAACAAGAGTTGGCACTGGTCGTACATTCCTGATCAGAAACGTACGACCAGTGTCAACCCCCAGTAGGATCTGATTTGTCTTTCTTTCTTTCTTTTTTTTTCTTTCTTGAAATTAATATAGGTTTTGCAAATAGATTTTTCAAATATACACAATACTACTGCAAATATAATAGGTTGCTCTTCTCTTAGAGAGTTTTCAGGTAAGATTTCTTCTTCATTCTTTTCTCTCCCCTACTCCAGTAGGCTCTAATTTGTCTTTTTTTTTTGGTTTGCAAATAATATAACCTTTCTCCACCAGACCCCTACCTGTTAGCCGAGGCCTTAGGATTGCTTGCGCACGGGGCGAGGTAGTGGGGTCCACTAATTTTACATGCACGTATTCCCAGGTGTACATGGTGGGTCGGTTTTGCAAATAATATAGTATTGCAAATATAGTAGGCTGATTTGGCTTGGCAGAAACTGGTTAGAGAGTTTTCTATTGGTTACAATGACGCACGGGATGAAAAAAAAATCGACTTAACAGGACTAAGTGCTTTCAAATGATGTTACAGACGCCGGAGTTGGTAAAATGAAGCAAAAGATGCTATAAAAATATTTTTTTTACAGTATACATTAATCTGAGTTAACTGATAGAAAAGAAACTGATGTGGTTGGTAAAAAAGTACGTTTTTGTGGGATTATCACCAGGACAATAATATTTTCGTGTAAGTATACTACTTTTCAGAAGTATTTTTCGAAAATATCTTAACAAATTTCTCCAGCATGCTGGGATCTTGCTCAAAAATGGCATCTAATAAAAAAAAATTAGAAAATTGGAGTGGGTGAAGCAATTACGTGGCGGATTTGCGTTTCTCGGAGGAATAATTATCACAATATATTATTAATAATAATTCTTCTTGTTATTATTGGGTTGTTTTTCATAAAGAAAAAAAGTTATATATTTATTAATTTTGTCCTAGATAATCTATGTTAATGTGTTTATATTTCTTTTGCTACACATTTTTTTTATCACTCTCCAATTTAGTTTTCTCCATTAGTATCTTTAGCCATAAACGCTCGCCAATGAGAAAAAATTTCTACCCGTTCTAACACGTAAAACAAGTTTCGCTGCAGCTATACACACGTTGTGGAAATGCTTGCTTTAAGTGAATCGGAAATAATTTTGGTTTGAATTATAAATGATTAGGTTAAATTTATCGACAGTTGAAAAAATTGAAATTGAAATTTGCACAAATACATGATTTATTAAAATATAAATACTTAAAATGCTAATTTAATTCTAGGAAAGCATCAAAAGGAAAACTGACTAGCATTAAAGGAAGTTTTGGGTCATAAATGTTAGAAGGATTTTGTATTCGTAAGGTTTTATATTTGTAAATTAGATTTCACTAACAAAAACTTGAGACAGGAATTAGAGCACTGTATAAAATTGTATACTGAGTTAACGGTTGTTAAGGGGGGAAATAGGTGTAGGACGCCGTATTAAGAATAATTTCCTAAGTTTTATTAACATATAAAGAATAAATATATTTTATTCAGATTTTGAGGTTATTTTATAGAATATATTGAAGAACATTCACTGAAATTTTCAAACATTTTTCTTGAAAAATTCCGAAGATATCAGCTGATGCACATTGTAAGTCGCCACCCGGATCGGCAGTTTGTGTGCATCCTGAAGGTCACAATTTTTATCTAAATGAATTTATAAAATGAATTTTTTAAAAAAATTACCTTTTTTTGTTACTGTCTATTCTACTTCAACTACAATTATCCCAAAAATATCGCAAATTTCTAATTTTTTTTTAGATTCAAAATTAAGTACGATTTTTGTTCTTTTTTTGCAATGAAAAAAAGTAAAAATAAAGATATTGTTTATGATTGCAGTTCAAATAGAGCATGTATATATATAAAGAAAATGTGTGCTAAAGTTGATAAGGATTTTTCAAAAACTCTGCGAGCTAGATTACACAAATTCGAAAAAAGTAGTTTCGAGAAAAACACGTTTGAAAAAAAGAGTGGTAGTGAAGGTAAATTTAAGGCAGTAATGAATCAATTTAAGACGGATTTTAAAATGTGAACGTCTTCACAGGGTCACTAATACTTATAAAAATTTCTATCTGAAGACTCCATGGTTAAAAGAAACAAAAGGACATCTGCTAACGTTCTTCTGTCTTTCTAATACCCTTCAGCTCATTCATGAATGACTACCTGATCGACCACTCCAAAAGGACTCTCGCTCAAATGCTTATAACTTTTGAACGGCTTAGAATTTTGCTTTGAAATTTTCAGGGTATATTATTGAATAATTGAATAGTTACAGAATCGATTTATGAAAACAAATTTTTTTTGAAACCTCTACACCTATTTTCCCCTTTAAAGAAAGGTAGCTGTCATATGACCTTACATCTCTTCTCCGCCAGGGGATCATGCAATATTCGAGTTAGCCCGCACAACACCGGGCACGTCCGCTAAGTGTGTAATAAAGCTGACATTTTCTGATTTGAAGTAGTATTGCTATATGTATGAATAAAAAGAAATTATATATTTAACAGATGTTCATTAAAATGAATGCAAAAGAACTCTTTAATAATACAGTTATAAATAAAATAAGGGACAAATTCTACTGCATTTAGAATTTATTTTCTTTCTAGATTTTCTTGTACTCGTAATGTAGAAAAAAATTGATATTTTGTTAGAGAAAAATGTCAAATCAGTTTCAAATATATCGACATATTTACGAAAACATCCTTTTTAATACTCATGTCTTCCAACATGTAACATCTTGTGTAATTTAACTGTAAAGGAATTAAAAATGATTTTGCACCAAATTGTAAAGTGTTTGATTTTAAGTTTAAGTTCACACGAAATTTCACTAAAAAACAAGCAGAATAATAATTAAGTAAATAAAGATTTTTAAAATTAGTTGTTCGGCAAAAGGAAAATATGTTATATTCATTGTTTTTCATGGAAAACTAACCACCATCAGTGTTATAATATCTCTTCTATTACATATTTTTACACTATCCGAGTTACTTTTCTTCGGTAATATTTTTAACATAACGCTTCTTATAACAGTTGAAGTTTTTGTCATTTGTTAAGGACTTCTTGATAGTTGATGGATTTCAGTTCTTATTGCCAAGTTAACGAAATCGAAAGTAAAACCCTTTGCGATACTATTGAACATGCTACAACACGCTTTGAACATGTGATCCGACTCAAATGCAATGCACGCTACATAAAATTTTGTAATAAAATAGTGTTTTTTGCTTCTAAATTGTTTTTCACGCGCCGCCTTCTCACCTGGAGGTAAAATTTTGAACTTTCTTACTGCAGATTTCCTTTCCGCACATCTCATATAGCATATATTATTCCAAGTTTCAATGACATGTATTTAATAGATCGAGCTCTACGTTAGACTTACGTAGCGTTTGTTCTAAGCGAGGTCAACTTCATACAACCGCCGTTCTATACTAACACGTAAAACAAGTTTCGCAGCAACAATAGGCACTTTGTAAAAATGCTTTCTTTAAGTGAATCGGAATTAACGTGGCGTTTAATTGTAAAAGGTTAGGTAAGTACTTTCAAGTCTGCTGTTGGAGAAACTGAAACTTGCAGATATACGCAGTAAGATAATTAAAATTTATGTAACTAAATGTGCATAAATTCAAGGAAAAGGTCTAAAGTTAAACTATGGAGATTAGTTCATAACATTTGAAATATTTAAATTTTGTAATTTAAGTCATTTTATAATGCAAACATTCTCCTGGAATACAAAATATCTCATGAACACTGCAGTTATTTCAGATACAGATTTCAATTAATATTCACAGCACGTCTTATTCTCAAGTGCACAGAAGTTATTTCAGACCGTATATGTTAATCCAGGATGTAAAAGTAAAAAGGTTTGAACCTAGGGGGTTAGGTGTTAGAATGGACTGAAATCTAAATTTTTTTTTTTTTTTTGAAATATTTTTTAACCAAGCATGGATAAATATGTTTTGAGTGATGTTTTACGATGTAATATGTTTATTTTGGCGTTATAAATTTAGTCGGCTGTTTCGTAAAATGTGTCAGGTTTTGATTTCATTCGCAATCAGGAAAATTAGAAGACTTTTGATGTAGTAAAGCATAGACTCCTTTTTATTTTCCATAATTTATTATACAAGAAGGGAAAATCTGGCCAGTGACATAAATTTTCCTTTTCCCTTTTTTTTCCTGAAATTATCGGTGTTGAAATTGTGGACGACAATAAGCTGTACGTTCTGGAGATTTCAAATTTTTTTTGTGATGCTGTAAAACTCTAGTAAGATTGTAATTTTTTAAATCAAAAGCTCAATGTAATTTCGCAAAACATGTTTCTGAAAAGAAAATCTTGAAAACGTTATCATATATATGACTAGCTGCGACCCCCGGCGTTGAACGGTCCATCTTAAATTATATTTTGCAATTACAGCGATGCCTCATCAAAATGCTAAAAACGTTGATTATTATTTTTTTGATTTGTTTAACAATGGCAACTGCATTGATTTGTTTGTTCACACGGCAACTGTAACAATTGTTAAAACGATGCAACAATGCAAATAAAATAAAACGGTCATCTGGCTGGGGCAAATAAAATTAAAGTTAATTACCTTGCAAATAATTTCAAACTGCAGAGAAAAACGCTTATAACTTCTTTTCCATTTAATTTAGAGACTTCCAATTTTAGCACGAAGGACAAAACTCTAGGATAGTTTTTTACGGGCTTTTCAATGGTATCAAGTTCGAAAGGATGCGATAATTTCTTCCGATAGAAAAGGACTATTTTATGCAATTTTCGGAACTCCGCTCCAATTGGTCTTAGCGTGATGATATATAGCCTATAGCCTTCCTCCATAAATGGACTATCTAACATCGGACCAGTAGTTCCTGAGATTAGCGCGTTCAAGCAAACAAACTCTACAGCTTTATAATATTAGTATAGATAAAATAATTTTTCGAAAAAAAATAGAACCGACTTCAAACTATAAATTGCGCTAAAAAGTAAAAAATAAAATTATTCTTTAAACAACTTCGATACGACTTTTAAACATAATTTTTGAAGTCGGTGCAAAAGTATGACGGTCTAATTATAATTACGCCATGCGTTTTTTTACATTGAAACTGTTGCAAACTCTACGCTATTTATATTTGTAATTGGTTCATAGTTACAAAAGGAATCATGCATCAAAATTCATCATAATTTTGCACCGACTTCAAAAATTATGTTTAAAAGTCGTATCGAAGTTGTTTAAAGAATAATTTTATTTTTTACTTTTTAGCGCAATTTATGGTTTAAAGTCGGTTTTGTTTTTTTCCAAAAATTATTTTATTTTATTCTTTTTAGTGTAAATGCATTTTTATATAAATAATTTATCTTTAAAACATACATATCAAAGGGGAAACCTTCTTTGAGGGAATGACACTAAAACTAACCGTTTGTATGATGAATTTCGTTTTGAAATCGATTTTAAGCGGTCACTAGAGCAAGCAAACTGATTGAATTTAATTTCTTCTTCAGAGAAGCCTTCGGTCAATTTCTTGTTATACTTGCTTCTAATATTGCATCTTAATGGCAACACTCTTTTTTAACAATGAGTTTCATGTTTATCAACGATTTGCCCAACAAAGAAAAAATCAAGCCTAGCCTTTCCAATTAAAATGAAAAAATACTTATTTTTCACCCATAACGTTTTTTCTAAAAAACAAATGTAGTCAAATTCATGTGCGATATTTGAGTTAGACGACCCTCTATCGACCAAAGAAAAAGTAATCAAAATCGGTTCAATATGGTCAAACCAAGGTATGGGACCTATGGGAAACCACCCTCGATCGATTAAAAAAAAATCATGAAAATCGGTTCATCCGGTAAGAAGATATGAGTGGACAAACAAACAAACAAACAAAAACAAAAAAAAAAAACGACATACATACAATATGAATGTATAACCTCCTTCCTTTGTGAAGTCGGTTAATAAAACTCACAAAATTTGATTCTTGTTTGTAACTCGAGTTTTATGAAGGCCTTTTATTATTAAACCAGTCATTCATTTTAATTTGTCTCGTTAAACCTGGGTTCTCGTTGAATCCAAACTCGAAGAGACCGAGTTTCACAATTTGGTTTTTAATAAATGCCTTTTGGTGTCCTAGTTTGTTACTTTATATAATATTTTAAATACATGTCAAATATTAAAAAAAAAAAAAAGAAAACTATAAATATAAACCACTTTTACAAGTTTTATAAATTACTTATTTTACACAAAACATAGACAAATGATGATGGCCTTTTCTATTCTAAAGCATCAAAATAAGCATTTTTTGTTAAGTAGACTTATTAAGGGTATTTAATACGATATTTTTCTTTTTTTACTTTACTTACAAAAAAGAGCGAAAGAGAGAAAATTCGAAAATGTCCAAAAAAGTAGCAACATAACAAGAGTAAGAAAAAGAATATGTTTTTATGTTTGATACAATATGTCAAAAAAAAAAAAAAAAAGCTTACACTCACACACACACACACACAACAACAACAACAGTTGTCAATTAAACCTTAAGCGAAGACATAAAAGTGAACGAAGATCGTTATAGCCACACAAATTAATACATCATTTGTCCAAAGATCCGACAATCAGAATTAGAAAATATCTTTAGAAATCCAATATATTATTTTTCGCTCTTTTTAAATTCTTACAGATTCAGTTGCTAATTTTTTTAGACAATTCAATTCCATGTTCTAAACATAATTTGTATTTTGCTATGTTTCTCCCAATTTCTTTCAAGATCTAAACGTTTTAACGAGAAAATTCATTTTCCATTATCTGTCATTTTTCTACACAGCGACGGATTATTTAATAAGATAAAACTTTAATCCGGAAGAAAAAACTTCTGTCTGATGGTGACAGAAATTATTGCTTGGAACTTAATATGAAACTACAAAAATGTTCAAACTCGAATGACAGCCGAAAGTTCTTAAGCAAAGTTCAAAATATGTTTTTTTCGTTATCTGAATGATCTCCGAGGAACGCTAGAATTCGTAATCCTACGAAAAGCTATCAAATTCTTGCTCTAAGAAGAAAAGTTTCTGTCGAAATTCCAAACTTCGCACAACTAACCCCGCCAAAGATGGCAGCACATCGCCAATGCCGTCACGGTTGCTTTAATCCAGTCGATCAATATTGTTTTTCGCTATATCGACCATGGAACTTCTGCTGCCATCTAGCGGCGATACGGGACATTGATTTCCCCCCCAGCGTCCTGGAGCAAGCGTAGAGAATCGCGAGAGATGAAGAGCTTATTTTAGTCACAAACCTTGTTAGGTGTGGACCGCGAAAAGCTAAATTTTGCTCGAGGCGGCGTGATTCTCTCTCTTTCTATCAGTGGACTGTTTGATAGGTGATTTTGTGAATGAGAATTGCATCACAAGGTTAACTATTTCTTACGAATTGCGAGAAAAGAGGATTTCTTGTCCCAAGGTAGGAATTTTTGCTTTATGTATAAAACTATATTGAACTATGCGTTCAATAAACGTGCTTGAGAGTCGAGATTGCATAAAATGTATTTGCTATGAATTGGCTGTTTGTATTGAGCAATTCAAAATTAAAAAAAAAAAAAAAAAAAAAAATTGTGCCTGTCAGAGAAATTTAATTAACATGCAATACCATTAATATGTGTAGTAAAATAAAGTAAAACCAGATGTAATAGTGTTTAGAGTCCTTTGGATGTGTTACATGATTTGGTTATACATTTACTTAGGTTTTCATAAATAATGATAAGCTCCATTATTTGCAGTAAAATATCGTAAGGTAGTTTTGGAGTCCTTTGCGTTGGTTATATCATTTCATACAAGTTTTAACTTTTGCTATATCTCAAAATTCAAAAGGTACTTTTTGAATATTTCTGTGCACAAAATTCTTTTTTCCTTTTTTTTCTTTCTTTATTTTTCTTTTCCTTTTTAAATTCGGGAAAATTTTCGGCAAAAATTAGTTAACTTTGTAATCCAGTTTACACCATATTTCTATAAAGGCATTCCTATCTTTCAATTATGTTGTTGGGTTGGTTGTAGACAGACTTATGCATCCTTTTGAAAGCAGTAGTGCATTAGTATAATTTGTTTTAAAAGTATATGGTACTTTATTTCAAATCAATTTACAGAGATTGCAGTTTCGTTTAACTTTTAATGGAAGTTTTTTTTTCCCGGCTTTGGACTAGCATGTGATTTTGTCTCCAGTTTTTCAGAGCTTGATCTGTTCATATGTGATATGCTTTGATTTGCTGCTAATTTTTCTCGTGAAATATGAACATTATTTAACTGTATTACATTGCAATTTTTTAAAGTCAGTTCTAGAAGATGATCTAATTCGAAAAAATATTGTGCTCCTTTTGATAAATAAATTTTGCGAAGAACAGTGAGTTGGTCAAAAGAATCCTTGAAGCATGTCTGCAATTGCGTTGGAAATTTTTTCCTTAACAAGTTGTTTTTTATGAAATTTACTGGTGGTACCATATTAATATTTTTGTTTCATTTACAGTTGTTTCATGAAACTTTATAAAACTTGCATGTCTGCCATAGAAATATTCCGTCGTCATCAGTTCAATTTTGTTCTAGAAACAGTTGTATGACATACGAACAATATTCTCTTATTTTCCCAGTTATATGTTAATGCAAATTTTATTCATAGATTTGACGTAATGTGTAAAACTTTCATATTAAAATATGTTTCAGATACTGAAATTTCACCTGAAAGTTCTGGTGCAAACTTTATAGTTATTGGCAACACGAAAAATGAGTTGGGAGAAAAATTGTTACCATGTGTTCAGTTTATATTATTATGTATTATAATTTGATATCAGTTTTATAAAATTTCAGTCTAAAAACAATGCCAGTGTAAGCAATGATTAAAAAAAAAAAAAAAAACTAATTCCTTGAGGAACTTACTTAAAATTTGGAAAATAATACATTGTATTTATTTTTTAGGAATTTTACTATTTCATAAATAATAACTAAAAATTGAAATGATTTCTTACAACGTTTCATTATTTTTAAAAAGCTATCTAATTTGGAAAAATGCTTACCTAGTGATAATGAATAAATTGTTAACAACGTTTAAATACATTGACATGCAGATTACACTGCTTACAAGTGTTTCGGGGTTTCAAGGAATCTCTTTTTTCAATGCAAAAAATGGGCTTCCGGGTGAAAAACCTGTAATCTTTATTTTTTCCACTGTTATTAGATAATATTGAGTTTATATGAAACCTATATCAGAATCACTAAGATAAGAGGCATGATTGAATGAGGAATTTTTTTTAGAGTTCATTAATTTAATCACCCGAAGTGCAATTTATAAAAATTATTGATTGTGACACAATCATCAGAATCCTAATACTTGAAAAAGTACTCATAGTGATTCATTCATACAATTTCGCCAATTCCAGCCTACCGGGTTGGAGGTAGTTTTAAGACGACGCATTCTGAATTCTTATCATACCTCAAAATAACCACTGAAAACCCAAGACATCAAAACCAAATTCTAATCACATAATATTCCAGTTTATGATGCTTTTTTCTCTCTATATTAGCACAGTGCAACACAACTAAACGAAGAAGTTCAACAGCATAATTCGTCTCCTGGATTAAATTTGTGAAAAACGCACATGACTCTTGCCAGTTATTAATAGAAAGGAATATGAACAATGACAAGTGCCACTAATCATATTTTAAACTTGCATTTGGACTTATATTTTAAACATCACAGTGTTTTTTTCCATACAGACCTAGTGCATTCCCCGGAAACCGGCATCCATTCTTTCAAGTAGCACCACTATCGGCGGATGCCATTACCACTTGAATATTTTGACACTCATAATTTTCCCCCTGAGCTGTAATTGATGCGGAACTGCACTAGGAATTTAATTTAGCCGAGACTATTCACGCCATACGGATGCTCAAGGGACCTTTAACTTGCGGCATATTCATACGACATGGGCGCTGACAATTTTTTGAAAATATCACAATGTGCTTTTGTTATTTCAAAAAATATACCATTCAGCAGCCTCTTTAGAGTGTTAACAAAAACGGTCGCATGGTTCGGCAAATTATGACATGACAATGCAACTAATCATCACATGTACTGAGTCGCCCTGTTTTCATTTCTGTTCTAAGCACGCTGAACTGAAGAATTTTTCGTATTGCCATTCAGAAAATATAAACCCTTTTGTTAAACAATTTCGTTAGTTTTTATAATAAAAGTTTTAACTGATATTTACATTTTTCGATGAAATAATTATCTTCAATCATTAATAAAATTAAGAAATCATGTCAAATTACATATTGCATTTCATTTTAAATGATTTTTGTTTTCTTTTTTCCTTGTTATTACGTTCAACATTTATTTAATAATATCCATTGAGTAACTTTTTATTTGTTGACTGTTTCAAGATATTGATTTTTCTGAGTGGCTTCTTTAAGTGCTGCATTTTTGACAGTATTTTACGCTGGTTATGTATTGAAATTCAAAAACACTTTTGGAAAAACAATTTAGTGCTAGAAATTCATCTATCTATTTTTAAGAGAACAAAATATTTTCATTGCTGCGTTTGTTTGTGTTTTTTGATGATCAACATTTTTCGACAATAAAAGTGGTTTTGTACGGGATTTTGTACATGTAAAAAATTCTTACTCTTTGTATTTATTTTAAGTGCAAACTATATCTAAAAAAAAGGTAACAATGGTTTTCAAAGTAAACAATAAGTATTTTTTTGCATTTCTGTTAAATAACGGTTTGACAGTGCCATAAAAATCACATCAAACAACCATAAAGTAAAACATAGGGACACTATATGAATCCCATGATCTTATTGGATGCGTTTCATCAAATAAAATGGGACTGCTCCTGAACTAAATGAACATACTTTCCTTTTTACTATCACTAATTTTATAATATTAGTGATCACTATATTTAGAAACCAAATTATTTTAAAACATAAAAATCACATCAAACAACCATAAAATAAAACATAGGGACACTATATGAATCCCATGATCTTATTGGATGCGTTTCATCAAATAAAATGGGACTGCTCCTGAACTAAATGAACATACTTTCCTTTTTACCATTACTAATTTTATAATATTAGTGATCACTATATGTAGAAACCAAATTATGTTAAAATACCAGTTGAAAAAGTTAAGTCAGAACAAATCCTTTTTACGAAAACTGAAAACTAATTCTTATTATAAAACGATTTCAAATTCCGTCAAGACTATCAGTTCAAGACTTTAAAATGAAATAAATAAATAAAATATGAAAAATTACACCCCCCCCTGCGAATATAGAATTTGATATTGAATATATATATATAGATATATATATATATATGTAGTGTATATATATATATACATATTAATAAATAAATAAAGAAAATAAAATAAACAAATAAACAAAGGTAAAAAAGACGCTCAATTTATGCATTTTTAATTTCCCTAACTAACCTTGTTCTATCTAAGAAAATATTTTTATTTTAATCATTTTTCTTTGTTCTAGATAGAAAGATTTTTGAAGCGCTCATGTCAAAAATTCACTTACTAGAAGAATATAAATCATGTTTTCAAAAAATTTCAATCTTTTTCCTTCTTGTAAACTGTTTCGGAATGAAATGATAGATATTTTCTTCATTTTATGTATCTTATTCTTATCCCAGCATGTTCCGATATTTAGCTTGCCTTGCACAAAATGTATTTGTCCGAAGCAGAAAGCAATTTCCTTTATCAGTTTTGACAAGACATCAATTTTTTAGAAGATGACAAAAATATAACGTAAGCAAACTATTTTCTTCAGTTATAAAAGGAACGTATAGCTCTGAATTTCATCAAAATAAGACATGTTATTTATTAGATCAAAGTTTCTTTTTATTCATTCGTTGAAAAGCATTTCCAACAAACGTTGAAAAGTATTTCCAACGAATTATTTAAAGATCGAGGATAAGAAGACAAAAAAAACCTAAAAATCCCTAAAGAATCCCTTCCATTTCAGAAGATTTAGAAGATCTTTGGCTTAAAATGGGCTGCTAAAATTGTTGCTTCTTTTCGTTCACAAATTAAAAAAATAAAATAAAATAAAGTACGATGCATTAATTTGAAGTAATCAACTTTGAAGTTAAACTTTTATTAATGCGTTATAGTTGAAAATAGTTTATTATCTATTATCTTTTACTTAGATATTTGTAAAAAATCACGCTAAAATGTCTTGTAAAAAGAATCAAAGATTAAAAATAAAATTGTTGATTGGGAAAACATAGGTTGCCACTTTTGAGTTGATATACCAAATCAAACACAAGACAGTGATGAAAGAAATATAAAAAATTGCTGTAACTTGTATGAAAATCAGTTTTTATTTTATTTTCTTAGGATATGGGGGTGGTCAGTGGGTGTTTTCTTCTTTCAGTATGTCACAAATTTTATAACTGATAACATTTTAAATAAAGGTGTATAAAAAAATATGTCTTTCATATGAATTATGAATTTCATATTCAGCTATTTATAAATAATGTTTAGGTATTTTATATTATGCAGTAAGTCTTAAATTTTAAAACTAATTAACTGCTGTGGGAATGTGAATGTTTAAATGTGTTTCATTCTTTATTTTTCTTTTTCAAATAAAAGAATTTAGGGGAGACTGGGGTAAAATGAACCACTTTTGACAACTTTGAGTGCTTACACTCAAAATAACGCTTTTTTAATCCTGAAAATATGCAAGCACATTGCCTATATATTAGGTTTTATAATATACTCAATCAAAGTTAATTATTGCGCACACTTTCTTTATTATAATTTTTTAAATAGAAACTTAGAAAGTGGATCATTTTCCCCTGGGTACGGGGTAAAATGGTCCACTGGCAAAATGGTCCATGGCATGGGGTACTATGGACCATAGGCAAATTTTTAAAAAATAAATTTATACATTACATTCCTTAACGGTACAAAACATAAAAAAATATTGTATTGGTTTAATGTTTACTCATCTTTTAGGTCTAATTAGGATTAAATTTGAAAGTATAATACACATATAACATTTTCAAACGAATCACTATTAATTAATTGTCAAAAATAAATAATTTATCAATTTTTAATTCCACACATGATATCAAATGGAAAAAGTACATGGAATACAGAAATGGAGTAAAATGGACCATGGTCGTGGTCCATTTTACCCCAAGTGGAAGTCTAACAAAAATTGTCCAAAAAAAAAAAAAAAAAACCAAAAACAACAACAAATCTTTTATTAAATTGCTTTAGTTACATTGAATATAATAATATATGATCTTATCTTTTTATTGTACTGCATAATATCTTTCAAATCATAATTCTTGAATGAAGAAAATAATAATAAGTTTTGATGAAAATATTTACTTTTGCTAAGCACAAATCAACTTTCTAGAACAAAATGGCTGAATGGTCACCTAGGATACACAGTTGCAAAATAATTATCACTATTTTAATGCTACTATCTATGTGCTAAAATATGAAACATTAGAAGAAAGTAATAATATAGATAATAGGGGTGGCTCATTTTAATCCAGTCTCCCCTAGAACTGAAAATTATTTATCTACAGTATATTATCAATTAATTTTAACTATAATTTATAATACAATATTAGATTGAAAAGTATATTTTGAAGTAATTAAAAACTTATAAATGAACAGACAAAAACCTATTTTTTTTATTTCAAATAGTTTGGTTTGTTTACATTTTGATTTATGAGATTCAACGAACTCGTGCGTTTTTAGGCGTGAGTTTAGCGGCCAGTCCTCCCGACTCCGGAGGCATCTTGGCCGAGCGGTCTAAGGGGCAGGAATAACAACCACGTGCGATCAACTGAGCTCGTTCTTGAAATAATAATTCGTATTACTGAGGCACACTATCTGTTGATATCAATTTAGAGAATGTTCTCTGTTTGTTTTATCCACTCTAATTTCCATTTTTAAAGACATTGTAGTTTGCAGTTTTCAGTTCTGTGTAATTTCTCATCAGATTCAGCATAAATGATTTCCAGGAGATGCTCATGTATTTTCGTACAAAAATTTTGTACCGTATACTAAGAGAATAAATATGTTTTAAGAAGAAATGTTATATGCTTATCATTTAAGTATTGCATTAAAATATTTAATCATACCAATCATTTCAAAGAAATGCTAGTGTCGTCATTTTTGTGACGGTATAAGTACGATTGTGTGTAATATTAAAAGATATCTATCGCAATAGACGATCTCGAAGGCATAGTCCATCTCAACTTTTTCAAATGCTACAAACTGCTGTCATTGGTTTGTAATTAATCGCAGCGGAATTTCTTACAAGTTTATTTTAACAACTTATTAAATAAAACGTGTAATTAATTATTTTTAATTTATGTACAAAAACTAAAGGAAGGATATGCTTTTCGTTGCATGTAATAGCAAAAGATCTTTGCATTAAGTTCTTAGTTTAAGGAAAAGCTGAGTAATCTAGTAGATTCGCCAATCTGCAATTATATGTTGAATGAAATTATAAAACTGCAGATGCGGATGCCCATGCGCAATATTTTTCAAGGTATACACTTCCTATACACTTTGTAACGACAAAACTAACAATAATTTCTACTTATTCCAATTTTAAAGAAGCCTTTCATTAGAAGCTAAAACATGCCAAAAAATCTATCATTACATGGCAACAAATATTATTTAATACAGCTTCACTTAAACCTCTTGTGCAAGGATAGAATTACAGCAGAACTCCAGTTAGGTTTCATCATCGTAAGAGAAAGAATCGAAAACTTTGATTATATCGGAAATATAATTTTTTGACTTGAGACGGAATATTCTTTTTCCCCATAATGTTTTAGAAATTTGTTCTTGGATTTATGAGACAGAAGAATGGAAGTTTCGCAATTTTTACTGCTGAAGAACTGGAATCAGCAGCTTAGAAATATTGCTGCGGGTTTATTTCCTGACTTTATTACTTTTATTTTATTTACTTCCTGAAAAAAAACAAGGAAGACAGTTTTGGAATGTATGTTTTGATCATAGAAATGATGCTTATTTCAGTTACTAAAGAAAAAAATATTTTAATTAGAGCATTTCGTTCTGACACAACTCTCTTCAAATATTTTTTTAGATAAAATATCTTAACTTTTTAGAGAATATTTAAAACTTTCAGCAGCAAATTAAAAAGTTGATTAAGTATAATAAATTGCTTAATGTGAGAAGAAAAGATACTAAAAGGTCAACTTCATATTATTTATTGGTTAAGAGTAAGTTTTCCCATGGTAGGCTGTTGAATGTTAGACCTTCTTCTTACTATAAGAAAATAAGAGAATCGAGAAATGAGTAACAATGAAACTCTTTTTTGTTCAAAAATTTATTAACCCGTAAAAAAAATAACTGCATATCAAACTTGATTCAGAATCTGTTTGTATCATCAAAAGCGTTTATGAAATATCGCTAATCGCATATCTGCCACCACTAAAAACAGGAAATAGAGCTGCTGAAAATTCAAGAAACGGAATACAATGTTGCATATACTTTTATTTATTTCTTTTGATAAAAATCATTGTATTAGTTCAGAACCAGCCAAAAATGATTGAAAAGGAATTATATTATGAAAAACTGAATTTCTCCATTTTTTTTTTGTGTTAAAAGTTGTAGGATAGTAGATTAGAAAATTTGCATTCTAGAAGGTTATAAATTTTGAAGATATATTTATTTCTCATTTAACTCCCTTGACTCCATGAAATAATACCCCGAAGAGCCTTTTTTAAGGGGCTGTGAGCGTAATGTTCACATAACAACACATTCATTGCCATTCGTTTTGATTAAGGTCACTATGTATTTAAGGTAACGCATTAGTCATTTTAGATCGGTCTACGGTTATTAGAGCTAAGCCCTTTCATGCAGAGCGAAGTTTCTAACATTATGTTATATTACCATATCTTGCCAAATTGGAGAAAATTTAAATGTCAGAAAGAGTGAAAGTTCGCCAAAAGGCGATACATGCCCCATCGGTTAGGAGCAACCCATCGGTGTCAATTGACTTTTTCAAAAAAATTATATTTTTTAATATTTTATGAGATATTTGCATTAATTTCGCGTACTAACAATTAGGTAACTCTTCTTAGAGGCAAGAGCAGTTAATTATTTTAAAATCTTAAATTAATGCAAATTAAGTACATTGTACAAATTTAAAACACAGGCAACACTTGTAAGCAAAAATGTTTTTAAACTCAGATGACCGACCATAAATGATATCACGCTTTTTCCCATATATTTGACCCCCTCCCCTCTTTGTCACAAAATGTCACACTTAAATGGATTCCCCTACCGCCATTTGTCACATGTCCTGCCAAGTTGCATAAGCATGTTGTCACACTTCTTGTTACCCCCTCCCCTCCCCTTGTCACAAATTCCCGAATCCCCCTCCCCCGAAGCGTGACATCATTTATGATTTATGAATGATCCGTAGAAACATATTTCACATTAAACTTTAAATGGAACAGTCATATTGTCTGCGCAATAGGCCGACCTAATTTGATAAATTTTGACATCTTTTAAAGCCATTGCTGACAATATTAAAAGCTTACTAAAGCCGTTTGAGTGACAGCCCGAGGAAGAGCCTTATTATTTTTATTGTTTTTTTTTTTTTTTTTTTGAGTTACTGCTGCTTTTCAAATTTGGTTTTTCGTTTACCAGACCAGTAGTCATTTTGACTATTTCGAAGCTTCCATTTTGCATAGTTTGTTACTAATTATAGTGCGACTTTCAATTGCATTGGTTTTTCCTTATACATGGTAAGTATTACAAGTTAATGGGAACGAAAGTTTCATTATAATTAGTAGCAACTTTGTGTAAAATGAAAGTTTAGAAATGGTTGAAAACGGCCTGGTAAATCTAGTGTTAAAGTCAAAAAATGAAAAGCTGGAAACCCAAAGATGAATCCCTTCCCCCATTCAGTACAAGATCTTGAAGACAAAGTACGAAATGGCTTCAGAGTGCTCTTGCATTTGCAATTAAAAAAAAGGCCCTTAATAACAAAAGATCAACTTTCATCACTCTTTGCCATGGCATTAAGTTAAAAATTACATAAATCTACGTAATTAAAGAGCCACGTGCACTAATCTAACAAGCCACCAGTATGAGAATTCCTTCTTTAAACCAAGGCAACCTTCCGGCCACATGTTGCGTATAAAATACCTTTTTATAAAATTTAATTTAATTTTATTTTAAGGTAAGGCCTTTTCCCTTTGCTTATCAAAAACAATAGAATTATGTTACAATTGATTGTAAATGCCGTTTAAAGCTAAGCAGACTTCTTAAATAATTCTTAAGAGTTTATGTCCAGCAGTGGACCAGTCGGCAGAAGCTCGGTTTCCTCAGAACACCGAAAGTGAAGCAACATTGACTGAGGTCAGTAGTTTGAGAGGGTGACAACCTCTCGTGTTTGGTTGCTTCGGGACCGTGTATGTTAAAGGGAGTTGGTGCACGGTAAATCCGTCGTGGCTCCAATGTCCTCCAAGTGAAACGATACCTCTGGGGGTGCCAACCCCCAGGTGACGATCTCTCATCTGGGAGCTGGTTCAAAAATTAAGAGACTTTTCAAAGGGGCGGAAGTCGGGCTCCTGCCCATGAGGACCCAGCTTGACTCACACTTTCTTCCTCACTTTGCGCGAGGACTCAACAACAACAACAAGAGTTTAAATTTAACTTCTTTGTATTCTATCAATTAATAAGATATGTATGTGCATAATATATTCAAAGAATGATGATAACATCAAAGGAGCATTGCAGCTATTTACTCGAAAGCTTTTGAAACACTCAGCCGTAGATTCTCGGTCATAAATCTTCTTTTCGGCACAGTCAAGGCACTCGACCAATTATTCAATACTCTCTTATTTGAGTAAAAATGCTAGTAACAGTAAATTATTAAACAAATCTTTTAAAAGCAATTAGAAGTCTAGACACATGTACGTGTATGTGTGGATCAAATAAAATATTATTGGCTGTTCTTGGATAATCAAATTCACACTCACTATTTAAAATCATTCAATATCTTGTTCACATCACAAGAAAAAATTACATTTACTACGAAAAAAAAAATCACATATTTTTCTGTAATATGTGCATTTATTTTGCGTTAGAGAGCACTTTATTGATTTGTTGTTACGGTGGTTTATTCATTGCTAAAATGTCGCTGTTACTAATGTTTTTGTATTTTGAGCTTTGGTATGTATCAGCTCAAAAACAACTCTGCAGATAGCATTTAAATTTTTCTTCTAACAAAAAAAAAAGTTTATAGAAAATATCGTTGGAAAAACTTGTTTTGGTATGAAAGAGACATTTTTTTTTTTGTCTTGATGTGATTTAAAGTGACAAAATATTTAAATGCACATCCTTCAACCTAAAGTGATAGCACTCATATGAATTGAATCAAATATTTATTGCTACAATGTATTTTGTTTTTATCGATTACTTACTTTCGTTTGTTAGCACAGATAACGCTTTGATTTCAGCACGTGAAAAAATAAATTATGATGCCTTTAAATAAATAAATAAATAAACCATTGGTTTGTTTTTTTATAGATCTTTTAAGACTGTATATTCTGTACATTTTATGAATGAAAATCTGTATACATAATTTTACTGATGTTCTTTATGTATCTATGCAATAAGTAATGTTCAAATAATTTAAATGCGATTATTTTATATTATTTAACCTCGAATCGTTATAATAACAGAACGGATAAACTCTAGTACTGATAAGTCGCCACACTTCCCCTAGCAGTTGCAATTCAGAAGGCTGTTTTTGGTACATAATTCTTAACGATAAGCAGTTGGGTGGAGTGAAAAAATTATAAATCATAAACCAAACATTTCTATGTGTAGAACAGTTGCCTGTCGCAAAATGTGTTAATAATACGAAATCTGAGATGAATCAAACAAATTCTTTGCCGTCTCAGATAACTTTTAATATTCATTTTTTTTCGCTTCATATGTTATAAAAGCAACATAAACAGATTAAGAAATTAATGATAAATTACAGTAACTCTGACTTAAAATCATTGGTGGTGTAAATTAAACAGACTTTCGTATCATGGGCTTAGCACTTACCATGACCGAGGGGGAACACTTTTGTGTATGCATGCTCCTCCATAGAGCCACTCTATTTCTCTGCCTCTTACTTTCTCTCTCTCCAACTCTTTCTGACTGATATTATTTATATCTACGGGGACAACTTTTACTTGGGAACAATTAGGACTCTGTCACGGCTAATGTGTGCTCGCAATTAATAAAAGATCTCAAACATTAGCAGGAAAAAGGCAAAATTTCTGTTGTAATTAATTGATAATTGAAGATATTGACATTCAAGTGCATGGAAAAAAGATTCCAACAAAAAGAAAAGTTTGTAAAATGAAGAATAGAACATACACTTGCAAGACTGAAGAAAACAGTTCTAATAATATTTCTCCCGACGCTGTGGATCATATTTTGCGTTATTTAAATTCTTCTAATGAATATGAAGAAGAAAGTAGAAAATATTAAGCAACAAATACAATTATGAGTCAAGATTCTCCTTCATATCTGCAACTGAGAACTAATTTATCAAATGCAGCACAAGTTTGATACATAACTGGTATTTCTGAAAAATCAGTTGCTATTTGTATAATTAAAAAAAAAATATATAGGAATAGTACCAAAGACGACTTTTCTGCAATTGATTAAAGTTAATGTTTTCCACGAAGAGCTCGAAGTCTATTGCTATTATGCAAATCATTTTGTTTTAACCGGAGTTCCAACTCGGAAATTTTCTCACGATTAAGTTGTGATTTGGTGAAATTTTCGGTTATGAATTTTTTTTTTGTTGCAACCCTTAGTATTAAGTATGATGTGACTTCTGAAATATTTCTGAGATAGCTAACACTACAATTGCTACTTCTGAGATAGAAATCTGACGGTATGTTGCACCAAAGAATGGTGCCAAACGCACCAAGAAGTTGCGCTAAACAATGACTACAAAGGATGGCACTTAACTTTATTATATTTTGCTTACGCAGATAAGCAACAGAATATAGCAAAATTAAGTACCATTTTTGTAGCTAGCAAATCAACACCGAATTTTGAAGTAAAAGTATCACCAATTTTTTTACAGTAAAAATAGACAAATCTGGTATAAAATAAGCTACTGAGTTTCCATGCTTCATGTGCCCACATAGGCAGACAACAGGCAGTAGACAAATATTTTTGTATTTTACCAACCAATTTTTAGAAACACTTTACGTGCACCAAACTGAGTTTTCAATAAGTTTACTTTGATATAATTCAACACAAGAAAGCAGAGAAACAAGGCGGCCCTCAATCGGCAATAGTATTACCTATTCTTCAGCAGCATTGACACGACAACCCTTTGTGGGCCCTGGCCTTCCTCAGAAGTTTCTCCCACTCCGCCCACTTTCCAGAGATTGACATCCAGTTTTTTGTTTTAAGTATAGCAAAGACTTCTTCCAGGCAGTCCCTCTATCTTTTCTTGAGTCTTTCATCAAAACGAGTTGCACTGAAGACCGTAATAGGTGTTCTGTCCTCATTCACTCTTAAGAGGTGGCCTGACCATCTCATTCTAGCCAGTTTTATGGACTTGATACAGGGTGCGGCAACATAACTTATTTTTCTCAAAGCGCAATGAAAATTATTTCATGAATCATAAATTTTCAATTTTTTAAACTAATGTAGATATACATCTAAAGTTTTGTTTTACGCAGTTGTGAAACTCAAATACTGTAGGTAACGCCCCCCATTCCCCGTACACTGAGAGCCGATTTCCGGCGATTGTCACAATCCTTACCAGCGTAGCAGCGGGTATGTTAGCAATTTCAGCTCGGATGTTGGATTTCAGGTGTTGCATGGTCCTTGGACGGTTGGCTTAAGGATGGGATTTCAAAAAACCCTACAAGAAAAATCATAAGGGGTTTGAATCGGGGGAGCGGCTGGTCACCCAAATCACTGAACAGCCGTTCGAAAAGAAAGTTTGGATGAAAAACACACTCTCCTCAGTTTCCAGACATGATGATGACTAACCAAAATTATGAACAAAATTTCACAACCAGCCCTCTGGAATGAGGTCACGCCCGTCCCACATCAATATATATGGCCTGATAGGCGCGCATTTTAAAATAGGAAATTGCTGCGCCCTGTAATATCCTCATCTTTATAGATTTAATATTAACTATTGCCGATAATTAACTTGTAATTATTACCAGTTATTAAAACACCATAAAATACCTGTAAAACTAAGCGAAAGTAAGAAAAACTTTTCATGAATTATCATTATTCATTCCTATTCTCTCCTGACCAGAAATGAATATTTAGTTTCTATAAGCATAGAGCTTTGTAAAGCAAAAGCGCAAGCGGTTAGAAAACGAGTGGCAATTGTAAAAGTCTATTGTCGCAAGAAGCGGTGGAAGATTTTGTTGGAAAACTCAATTACATCTATTGAGCCAATCAGCTTTCATGATAATTGAGTTAAGGCCTAACTTCAAATCTGATTAATTTAATGCTTCAGAGGATCTTATATTACGTATTCATTACACAATTCGAGCGTTTTTAACTGCTGTTTCTTTTTTGCATTTTTTTGCACTTTTGTACTTAAGTGCTTCGTTAATGTTGAAGGATCCGTTTTCACATAAAATGAATATTAAGTTATCGCATTTGTAATCCGTACCGTCATTTCAAGTTCCTGTCAAGAATTATTTTTGAGATATGTTCCTTTGTTATCGGTTTTGACAAAGTAAGATAGATTTCTTTACTGTCGAATTGTAAGTTAATTAATGAAAATTCTAAGTTATAGCTTCAAAACTTTCATTGTTTAATGGGATTAAATAGAAATGAGATTTCAATACAACAATAATGCGAGAATATACAGTAGTACTAAGAGTAAATATCGTTAACGTACTTTAACAAACTATATTTATATTTATGGAAATTAAAATAGCGTGTTGTGGCTATCAATAAACATTCTTCTACACACATTATGTACGTAAAGGCTGTGAATTTTAAAACTCTAAAAAAGTGCCACACCCTTTGTGCGACGGATATCAAAAACTAATCCGCACCATTTTCTACCGGGGTCAATCTGTTGACCAACTTTTGTTTAATTCCGTGCATTATTTCTTGTTATATAATCACTGAGGTTAACGAGACAATGTTTTATTGGGCCACACCCCTTGGAGCTGATGCCAATGTCATATATTCAGAATTAGTTAATACTAATAAATCAAGTGTTTAATCTTCAACTAGTATTATCTTGTTTCATTTCGTCTCCAAACAGACAATCCGCAGTATGCAGGGATCAATAGCTAAGGGATGAACTATCTCAGTTCAATTAATACGAATAAAATTCTTTAAAAGAGATAACTTTATATTGATCGTAAATCTCATTCGTATGATCAAAGCCGAAATCATTCGTCTGAAGTCCTAATCCTCTGATTTAATTAATGTTTCTAAAAGATTTCTAGATTTGAACATGGAAGAATTACTTTGAATTATCCTATTTATTAATAGAAAACTGACTTATTTTAATTGCAAAGAAACTTTTAGCTAGATTAATATTTTACTGAATTTCGTAATTGAGCATCTCTGATTGCACAAAAAATAATATAGATTATAGCTGAATATTATTAAATAGTATATTTTCAGACATTTTACATACTTTAAGCATAATGTATGAATTTTCAAATTGTAGCATTTATTGCCTTAAACGATGCTTATCGATTTTTATTTTACCCACTTTGTAGCAGCCATATGCACCTTACATTGTAGCAGCGTTATGTACCTTACTGTGTAGCAAAGTTATGTACCTTATGTAGCAGCGTTATGTACCTTACTCTGTAGCAGCGTTATGTACCTTACTCTGTAGCAGCGTTATGTACCTTACTCTGTAGGAGCGTTATATACCTTACTCTGTAGCAGCGTTATGTACTTTACTCTGTAGCAGCGTCATGTACCTTACTCGGTAGCAGCGTTATGTACCTTACTCTGTAGGAGCGTTATGTACCTTACTCTGTAGGAGCGTTATGTACCTTACTTTGTAGCACCGTTATGTACCTTACTCTGTAGCAGCGTTATGTACCTTACTCCGTAGCAGCGTTATGTACCTTACTCTGTAGCAGCGTTATGTACCTTACTCTGTAGCAGCGTTATGTACCTTACTCTGTAGCAGCGTTATGTACCTTACTCTGTAGCAGAGTTATGTACCTTTGTAGCAACATCTCTGTTCAACCGACCTTAGTCATTTTTCAGATAACAAATGTTCAGTATTTTTAAAAAACATAAATGAAACAATTACGCTCGTCATGGTGGAAAAAGACACATTTCATTAATCTGCCATGTTTGTTACGCAAAGAGTTATTAATGATGCAAAAGTGTCAGAAATATTTTGTTTCTTTTGAGTTCTACTTACTTTATTTTCACGCTAGACTTGCTTGTTTTCGTTAGTCGTGCTACAAAGTCACTAGAGGACGCAGACTGCAGTAAACTTTTTTAATTAACAAAAACATAAAAAATTAGAAAAGTAATTATGTAAAATAAAGCTTTCTTGTTATAAATTTCATTGTAAAATGTCCTTATGCTTTAAAAGTACCTCGGGGTTCCTTGTAACCTCGAAACACGTGTCTGCAATTTTTGTGAAAACATTGTGCCTAATTTTACGCGTTGATTTTTTAATTTTATTAGACATTTGTTCTTTTAAACTTTAGTTTAATCTATATATATATAGTAGATTAAACTGAAAAAAAAAAAAACTTCAAGGTGGAAAAATTACTTTGAAAAGTGCAAAATAAAATGAGAGAGAGAGAGAGAGAGAGAGAGAGAGAGAGAGAGAGAGAGAGAGAGAAGGAAAGGAAGGAAGAAATAAAGAGTTTTTACTATAATTGAAATAAGACTTAGGTCGTAGTAAAAGCAGAATGTTGGATAGCGGAGATGATTATTTTCATGATATAAAATGCATACTTATTTTCGTGAGATTTATTGTTGGAAACATAAAACTCGTCTTTAATATGTCTAGAAATCTAAATAGAAAACACGTTCTTTGGATTGACTTTATTCTTTCCCTTATCTCTAAACATTTCTTAAGAAGGTGTCTGCATTTTCTCGCGTGATAATTCATTTAAGCAGACAACTCCTATCATCAGTTCTTGTCGCTTCAACATCAAATAAGGATATTAATTAAAGTATGTCAACTTAAGCTATCAGGAAGTTCATCAAACATTCTTCAGGAGTCTGGTTGGCGGTATAATCGGTTCGGCATATGGCCTTATATTATGAGCTTGCTAATAAAGCTATCTAGTAGCTATGCTTTATGAACTTATATTTTTAAAAATGATAGAGGGCATTGTATGAAACCGGGAAGGGTATGAGTCACACATGTTTGGTATGGTACACTCTCACACACACATGTGTGTGTGTGTATGTATAGATTTCTGCTGTTTTTGGTAATATTCAAGGTTATGTTTCATAGATATAACTTTTGGCAATCACTATTCCCACTGTCCAAATGAAATTTTATTCATGAATAATGATGACGTATATCAATGAATTCTTTTTTTCTATAGTCTGCATGTAAATTTATATTTTTAATAAGTTATATGTCGTTTTTTCACTAGCTACTTCATTTTTCTGAAGAGCTATCTACGTTCTATCTACGTTCATAATTGCTGTCACACATTTTTTCATTATGGTTGACACTCACTCGCGCTTTGTTACAAAATGTCACACTTCAAAAAACCCCTTGTCACATGTCATGATAGATTACATAAGCATATGTACCTTTAGTTCGAAAAAAAAAAAAAAACTACGTTATAAATTACATTTCTAATCTTATTTTAGAACTTCAATGACATTTGTGAGATTGTGGGATTCAATTTTGTGACATTGGGTAACAATAATATTTATTGTATGTGGTATGTGTACTTAGTTTGTAGAAAATGATATTGAGGTTTAGAACAAATAACATATTGATATGTAACAGTAAAATATATTTAATTGTTCAAATTCTGGGAAAATTGCCCGTGCTGTTTTGTCCTAAAAGGTAAATGCCAAGAAGATTTTCTTTTAAATTGAAACCTTTAACTAACAGTTTATTTTAAACTTCATCCGCATCGATGTTTATGATACAAAATAAAATCAATGAGAATACAAAACCAAAAAGAATTTAAAGATATAAATATTTAAATATGTTGTTTTTGAATGTTTTTAATTTAACTTCAAAGAATTATCTTTGACTATAGGGGGGGGGGGGTGGAGTGGCTTAAAAAAGGGAGAAAATAAGTTAAAAAGTTAATTAAATAAAATATATCAATTCAGGCTTTTCCATGCCTTGATATGCTTATTTATTAGACTAAATTAATTTCAGAGATCTCTTGAGAAACCGATTTTCCACTAAATGCATTATTTTAAGAAGATAATGCTATTTTCAAGTGAAATATTAAGACAATTATTGCACTTGAAGATAGCCGCCTAAATCTCTATTTTGAGGTTTGGTCGAGCATTTATTAAATCTTGGCCGCGGTAGCATTTGGTGAGAATTTGAAATAATTGTTGTGGTGAGTTAGAAATTTATTAATGATTTGGAAACCGCCTCCAGTAGCTTGACACTGGAGAAATATTTGCATTAGGAAAGCAGTTGGATTCAACTCGATCTCCGTTTGAATATTAGCTTATTTGAGCAATTGCAAGTTAATGATTTAAGGATGTTACCCGAAAGATCTTACAAGTATTACGAATTCAACACTTAATCTTTATTATCAGCTTAGAGATTGGAATGTATGAAATAAATCATTTGATTGAAATTTGCTAATAAGAATTATAAACTGAGTTATGTAACGACTACTTGTACAAAATAATCAGGCATCTCAAAAATAATAAAGAGGTTTTCTGGTGTTTTTGAAATAAAAGAGGGGGAGGGACGTAATTTAAGGGTAAAATATTTAGGGAGACTATTGTACCTTGGACCGCTTTTTACTTTTTAAATTTTTTTATGCAGAATGAAGTAGTTAATATTTCTTAGACATTTTGTGAGAAATACATTACAATACAAATACAATACAAAAAGTACACCAACAACAGGCGCTAGGCCCAACAAGGTTGGTGAATAGATGAGCAATTCCTGCTTGACTTCTTCATGCTTCTCTTCCTCTTCTTCTTGTCCCTACTTTTATCTTGAACGCCCATTTGCATGAAAGAAAAAGAAAAAGCAGTATCAATTTACATAAAAAACTATTTGAACAAAAGCTAAGAGAGAAACATTATCAGATTTCAACTGGCTGCTCTCTTCACAATCCCCCAGTGACGATCCAAACCTTCCTTAAACGATTTAACATCCTTAGAATCAACAATGTGCGATGGCAAAGTGTTCCAATCGTCGACAACTCTACTGAAAAAGCAATATTTCCTACACTCCCTTTTAAATTGTGATTTAAATAATTTCAATCCATTTCCCCGAGTCCTATTACTATGAGAAAATTGTAAACCTTCTGTTTCATTTAACTTTATAAATTTGAACAACTGAATCAAATCTCCCCGTTTCCTTCTTTCTTGTAACGTATACATGTTAAATTTCTTTAATCTGTTTTCATAAGCCATACCTGAGGTTCCTTTAATAATTTTTGTAGCCCTGCGTTGAACTTTTTCTAACATGTCAATATCTTTTTTTAAATATGGCGACCAAAATTGTACTGCATACTCTAGATGTGGCCTAACCAGTCCTCTGTACAATGGCAAAATAACGTCTTTTGATTTACACGAAACATGTTTTTTAATATACCCCAACATTCTATTTGCCTTATTACTTGCTTCTCTACATTGATACCCCATTTTAAGATCACTAGAAACCACTACACCTAAATCGTTTACAGTATTCCCTGATTTAATTTGTTGTCCTTGCAAGTTATATGCTGCGCATTTATTTTTATGACCCATGTGTAGAACTTGACATTTTTTAATATTAAATGACATACCCCACTTAGCAGCCCATTCCGATATTCGTGATAAATCTGTTTGAAATCGTTCTATTTGTTCCTCTGTGTTGACAATTCCCATTATTTTTAAGTCATCAGCAAATATACTAACTTTGCCCAGTATACCCTCAGTTATGTCATCAATAAATATTATGAATAGGAGTGGTCCAAGAACAGAACCTTGTGGAACACCACTTTCTACTTCTATCCATCGAGAACTATTACCCTTGATTTGCACTCGTTGCTTTCTCCCGATTAACCAACTTTTAATCCATTCAAATGTATGACCCTGAATACCGAATCTTTTCAATTTTAGTAGCAGAGCTTTATGTGGAACTTTATCAAATGCTTTCTGAAAGTCAATATAAGCTACATCTATGCTATTATTGCGGTCTAACTCCTTTGTTATTACATCATAAAAATTTAAAAGATTAGTCGTGCAAGATTTTCCCTTCCTAAATCCGTACTGATTTTGTGCTAGCAAACCTTTTGTTTCAATAAATTCAGTTATATGACTCTTTAGCATGGTCTCAAAGATTTTACAAATAACTGATGTCAAACTAACTGGACGATAATTCCCTGGCTCACTCTTGGATCCTTTCTTAAACAGAGGAGTAATATTTGCTAATTTCCAATCTATCGGCACAGTTTCTGACTGATAAGAGCATTCAAATATAGACCATAACACACCCCCCATCTCCTCTGCACACTCCGTTAAAAATTTTGGATAGATAGAATCAGGCCCAGGAGCTTTGAAAGGTTTTAAATTCCTTAGATGGTAAATAACCTCTTCCCTATTAAATTTAAGATCATTTATTCCCTCACTGTTAGCATTTTCCACAACAGCGCTATCACAGTTAAAATTCCTACTGAATACAGTTGCAAAAAATTCATTTAACATAGTTGCCATTTCTAAATCATCATCTACTATCTTGCCCTGACTGTCGATTAGTGGGCCTAAGTGTGTGTCCGCTTTCTTGTTACCATTTGCATATGCGAAAAAACTTTTCGGATTAATATTGATGTCATTTGCAAGCTTATGCTCCAATTCGCATTTATGTTTTCTGCTAATGAATTTGTATCTTTTCCTTGATTTATTATATTCAATCTTATGTTCTCTTTTTCCCGTTTGCTTGAATATACCGAATGTCCTCTGTTTCTGTTTTAAAGCTGTTTTAGTTTCCTTATTAAACCACATAGGATATAATTTACGCAACTTCCTTTTTTGCACAAATGGGATATGGTTTTTAACTATTGTATTTATTTTATTTTTAAAATCAGCCCACTGTTCTTCAACGTTTCCATGCATTAGCCCTTCCTTAAACACATCAATAAGTTCAGATCTGATCAAACTAAAATTAGCCTTTTTAAAATTTGGAACTAACCTATTATTTTGATCTCTATTTGTCTTTAGAATAATTTCAAATCTTATGATGTTGTGGTCACTATCTCCCAAGTGCTCTCCAATATCTAGATTATGAATCCTGTCCTCATTACTACAAAATAATAAATCTAAAATTGCCTCTTCTCTTGTACCTTGTTGTACCATTTGCTGTAAAAAGCTATTTTGTATTACATTAATAAATTTTTCTCCCCTATCGCTTACTGAAAAATTTTCTTCCCAGTCTATGCCCGGAAGATTAAAATCTCCGATCAAGATAATTTCCCCTGACCTACATGCTTCTTCTATATGCTTAAATAGAATTTCATCCTGTAAAATACTAATATTAGGTGGTCTATAAACATTTCCAATTACTAATTTTCTTCCATCATGATGTAAGATTTCTACCCATACTGTTTCTGCAGCTTCAGATTTATGACTAAAATTTAATTCCCTACAGCTCAAATGATCTCGAACATATAATATCACCCCTCCCCCTTTTCTTAATATTCTATCCTGCCTAAATACAGAAAAACCATTTAATTCTAAAATTGCAGAGTCGTCTTTGTTTGCCCAACTTTCAGTTATCCCGATTATATCCAAATTTTCCATTGCTTCTAAAGCTTTCAACTCATCCATTTTGTTCCTAACACTACGTGCATTGCAGTACAAAACTTTTAATTTATCATTTAAACACTTTATCGAAATCTGCCTAGCAATTTTGCCTATCTGCTGAGTAGGTAAGTCACCCCCATTCCTAATTAGTTTTTTGACTCCAAACCACACAAAATTATTTTACTCACCTCTCGGTTTCCATTTCGGCTGAGGTGAATTCCATCGGCGCTGATCCAATCTCGTTTGCAGGCCTTCCATATGTCGACGAACTCCACACCGTGCTCCGTACACAGGTCTTTTAATATGTGGTTTAACACTTTTGCCCTTTGGTTTTGCCACCCGGATGTAGTGCCGTACCTTGGCAGGAGACCCAGCACTTTCAAATCATGTGTTTTCTCCTTTATACATTTGATAACGTCAACAAAGTCTTTCCTGAAAGCATTATTTGTTGACTTTCCCACGTCGTTTGTTCCGACCCACAGCACTGTTTTGTCGTCCTTGTTCACTCCATTCTTTTTTACCACTTCATTAACATCTTTTACCCTGGCTCCCGGTAAACAGCATCGCACCATTGTAATTTTACCTATTAATATACATTTTGTTGTGAAGGAACACTGTCTAACACTTCAGAAAAAAGTATTTTTTTCCTTTTTTCTAAAGTAAGAATGTTACAGCTTGAATAACATTCATTCTGAGTTTTTGTTTTTGGTACTTGTTAGTTGATTGAAGCTGGATGTTTATGAAATTAAAACTTATTTTCTTTGGAAGTTCTCAAGTAGCTCGTATTATCTAAAGTAAATCAAACAAATCACAAATTCCGAATAATATTTTATTGGAATATTTCAAAAAAATACAGACGAGCTAAAAGCATATAAATATATATATACACACACAAATATAATAATATATATATATATATATATATATATATATATATATATATATGTATATACATATACATATATATATATATATATTACTTGTTGTATGTCTGCATTTTTGAGCTAACCAGCGCCCAAAAGCCCATATTCAGTTTCTTTGCAATATCACTTTCAAAAATACCAGAAAGGTCATGTTTATCCAAAAAAACCTTGTTCGATTTTACCAAGTTTCAATAAAATTCAACTAAGTATCCATCACTGGTTAACGTTATATGTGTATAATTTCTGGAACATGTATTTTTTACTTTTGTTTTTTGATAACTCACTCTACAAGCAGTTATTCTCTTGTTATAAGCCAAAGATACTAAAGGCGCTTTCATACCGAACTACCGAACGTAACAGCAACTTGCCACAAAGGCAAAATTTTTTAGAGCATGTCATTGGTTACACCTAATTTCATAACACCGCCCTCGGGTTGAGTAATTTTAATTTTTATTGAGTCATTAAGAGGGCCTTTCTCCAAGCCGACAGTGATTGGTTCATCGGGTTATAGAAGGCATACGTCATCGCTGTTAGTTTGCTAACCATAAGTATAGAGATAGTGTGTTGTTTGGCCGCTATTTCAGTGGGGAAAAATCAAACATAAAACGATGCAGAAACAGAGCGTGCTGGGGTTCTCTCCGCTGCATTGGTAAGCTTCTGATCTCGTATTATTTAGCCGTTTAACAACCAATTTTTACTTTTTAATGCGTTTTATTTTGCTCAAATGCAAATTGATAATTTTTGAAACATATATTTATGAGATTTGGAAAATTTTCCTTAAATTTAGGAGGATTTTTGCAAATCCCTCGTAGATATTGCGTCTTTGAAAACTCTATTATTTTTGAATATGCCCTCTTACTTGCACAAAATTTTTCAAGTTGTAGACCATGTACGTATACATGTACACAGGAGTATATATGTATGCAGATGTACAAATACACATGTATACAAATACAAATGTGCAATTCTCATGTACACATATATGTATATACAAATGAACTATACATACTATGCATGTTCAGTGCAGTGTACATGTACATAGATACACACCAGACACACGCGTAGATACATGAGTACACACATGTACAAATGTACACATATACTCAATAGTGCATGCATGTACACTGGTACCCAAGAGCACTCGAATGCACATCTACACATATACAAATATTGTACGCATTTATATACAAAAGTGTGTACATTTGTACACATTTTTGTTTGTGCACATAGATACACAGTACACATGTCACATGTGTACAAATGTTCGCAAATACACATAGTGTGCACATAGTATATACAAATGTACAGAGTAGTACATATATCATGCCCATGTACTTTTATAATGTACGTTTGTACAAGTGTGTACAAACGTACACAGAAGTACAATGCACGAGGATTATGCATGCGCACTGTACACTCAAACATCTATCTTTAGTGTATAATAAATAGCTGCGTTAAGTATCATTCAGTTAATAAAAAAAAGGTTAGAAACGGAAAATTCAATTATATTATTTTTTGAATTCAAAAGGGAAAATGAAATAACTTTTATCATTAGGTATTTTGGTTTGCTTTTAAAAGCGAATTCAATCGATACATTAAAAATGTATCACTTGAAACATGAATATTGCAAATGAAACCTCCTTATATACGAATTTTTCATACTAACTATGAAGCGGGGAGAACATGAGTATCAATCGGATCACTTTTTTTGCCCTTCGTTTTGTCACTTCAGTCGACATACCGTATCTTCTAGGCACTATAACTATAGCAAGTCTGTTACGACGAAGACAAAATGTCTCCGCAGCTTTTGATGTGAATGTACCCTAACACGACACGAGGGAATACTACTTATGATTTGATTTATGTTCTTTTCCTTTTGTTTTCTTTATTTTTTGTGTGTACAAATTGAGAGAAATACAAGTTTTTTTAAAAAGAGAGCTAGATATGATGGTCGGATAGTTGGGAGTACTGTTAGTTAGAGTTCGGATAACAGTGTTCTACTGTATTTGATTTGTATCAATGCGTTCTAATTTTTTAAAAATACTTATGCTCCTGAGCATATTTTGTTTGCTACTAAAATTGTAGAGAGTGAAAATATAGTCCATTTAATTTTCATGTAAGATATATGCATTTTCATGTAAGTGATAAGAACCCGTTTTCAGGGTTTAATTTCGAACAAAAAGAAAACAGGATGTCTTTATCTATCTTTCTGATGAGGGCAGCAAACTTATGTTAATATTAGTTCTTTGAAAGTGTTAATATTTTGAAGTAATTAATTTATTCATTTTTTAAAAAATATTTATTTGCTTCATAATAGACAAAACGTTTTGCTAAAATATTGTTGAAAAGAGAAGTGAAAATTAGTCATTAGAGTGTGTTACAGAAATTTTAGCGTAAATAATAAGTTTTAGAAATAAAATTTCACGTTAAATTAAAGCACAAATGAGCATTAAAACGCATTATGCGTTTTAATGCTCATTTGTGCTTTAATTTAACGTGAAATTTTATTTCTATTACTTTGCACAAAGTTTAATCATTACTAATAAGTTTTAGTCTATTTTTTCAAAATTTCACGTAATTTCGAAAAGTTAGCAAATATCTATTAAAACGATATAATAGTTTAATTTTTTGTTATAATTGGAAAATATACGCTTAATCGAAATTTCATATATTTGAAAAATTGTTAAGCACATACATACCTTGAACAAATAACAATAGCAAAATTTTCCGTTTACTTATCCAAAGAAAATGACTTCCATTTCCTTTCTGAGTAACTAAGTTTCAGGGAAAAAAATATCTATTATAATCTGCTACAGTGAAATAGGATTAGCTTCTGTTTCCTCGAAATCCTAAACAGTTATCATCACCAGTAGTCAACAACGGTCACATCATTTTTTACTATCATTGAAAAATATGCGTTTTATGGAAATTTCATATATTTTTTAAATAGTTAAGCACATACCTTAAACAAATAACAATAGTAATCTTTTCCGTTTACTTATCCAAAGAAAATGACTTCCATTTACTTGCTGAGTAACTAGGATTTAGGGGAAAGAAATCTATTATAATCTGGGTAATAGTGAAATAGCATTAGCTTCTGTTTCCTTGAACTCGTAAACAGTTATCATCACCAACAGTCAACAACGGTCACTGAACATCATTTTTTACTTTGATTGAAATATATAATCGAAAATCGCTTGATCCAAATTTCATATATTTTTTAAATAGTTAAGCACACACCTTAAACAAATAACAATAGTAAAATTTTCCGTTTACTTAAACAAAGAAAATGACTTCCATTTCCTTTCTGAGTAACTAAGATTCAGGAAAAAAGATATCTATTATAATCTGTAACAGTGAAATAGGATTAGCTTCTGTTTCCTCGAAATCCTAAACAGTTATCATCACCAGCAGTCAACACCGGTCACTGAACATCATTGCGTGCCTCGGTATGCAACAGGAAACATGCTATTACCCCAAAAGGAGAGAGGACCTCGGAGAGCTCCTTGATTATGTAAACGGCTCCCTGGAGCTCGATAATTCTCCCTGGAGGTCAGTGCGTTAAGAGATTTGAGCCGTCCACCGCCCTTCACGACATTTGTTGCATCCAGGGATTCTAGGGGAATGCTTATTTATCCTAGAGATTTATCCTGCACTTCGAAGATAGCAAAAATGTTTTGATAGGGAAGAAAATATCTTGAAGTTAGCTTTTGAAGTTTGGCAATATGAAGTCTTACGGGAGTACGACGTTAAGAGGCAGGTATTGAGGTTTTGCATTCACATAAGAATGTCCAATTAATTAAAAATTGATATTATTGACTAATTAGTGGTATTGCAAGTATTTTGACGTGATTTTTGACTGTAAGAAAATAAACATGACGCAACATAATCGTTGTTGAAAACAGTCCTTTGCCTACACGCTGTCTCAAAAAATAGGTAACAAGCAGGAAAAATGATAACAAAATGAAAATACTTTATCGAAACGTAAATGAAATTTTCACAGGTTGTTGAAGATAAGAAGAGAAAAAAAAGAACTAATTTTCAAAAAGCAGTATAAATAATATTTATAATATGTGTTAAAAGACGTTCAGTTGCAAGTGGGTATTAGTAGGCCGGTGGCCACTTCTAATGGAGATGCTCAACAACGAAGATTCGTACTTGCAAGCAGCTATACTTTTCAATTGCTCTCAAGGTAACAGCAACATAACACAGTAGCAACTGCTGAAATGAACCTGCTTTTATATCCATCACACTAAACAGCCCTATGTGTGGTTATGCAACTATTTTACTACAGAACTGCTTTTGCGTTTCCCTGCAAAGTAAGGGAAAGGAGGGTAAGAGTACGCACCTAGTGGATTGTTCGTTATGAAAATGAAAATTGAAAAGTGAGAACCTTGAAAATTGACTGAATCATAGTTTATTAACTTAGAAACTTAGATACACAAAATGAAAGTTTTATCTTAAAAAAATATATGAATGAAAGCAAGCGGAAAAAAAAATTGCGAATGCGTACTCTTACCCGACTTGGCGGATAAGAGTACGCACCCCGGAAATGTAAGAGTACGCATTCAGAAAATTTAGCAGTAGTCACATACAAATGCTTCAGTGCCTTCGTAACTGGAAGATTCATCATGCCACCACTCCTTACATAATCCACACTGGATCCAATCTTCATCATATGATTGTTCGCAGCCTGGGCATATTGTCGCCTCATTGTTTGCTGAACTTATTGAGGGATCTGGGTTGTAGATACAATGCAGAACAAGTTTTTTCTTTGCTTTCACGGTTTTTCCTTTTTCAGTTTTGGCCAGATTTTTACTTTTTATAGTAGCTCGATTAGCTTTTGCTTCTTCTAATTCTCTCTTTCTCTCTACCTTTTCCTTATGTGCGTACTCTTACCCGCCGATGTATTGCTCCCCAAAATCGTCCATAGATGGCTGTAGCATTCACAATAGTAAAATTCTGACATGCCCACGATGTTTCGAAGGGAACAAAGCTCATAATGATATCTACTTAAAAAGCAAACATCAATCTTTTATTGACAATAAAACTAACATTTCTTCACAGAAAAATTACATGCCAACATGCATAAATCATATTTTACCTGATAAATAAACGACAGCAATTATGAAAATAACAATGACGGTCTCTTGAGCCATCTGAAAACAAACGTGTTGAGTTGATCACACTCGCTTCTGCTTGCAGTGTTGCCAACAGGGAAAAAAGTCCCTGCGTACTCTTAACCGACTGCGTACTCTTACCCTCCTTTCCCTTACTTATGCAAATTTTGCTGCTGTAGCCTTTCTTTCGAATTATGCTAATTTTACTGTAAGATGCTTGTCTTTTTTGTTTGAGGTAGAGTGAAGAAGCATGATGTCTTAAAGAATTCTATTAATCTCTTAGAATAATAATCTTATAATACAGCAATAAGCTCAAGTTTGAAGCATTATGAACTTTTTACACAAAACTATACTATGTACTATGAGTGAGAAAAAGAGAGATCAATCTTTCCAGTTAAAAAATTCAAGAACCGACGAGATCCACTGTTATGTAATTCGTTAAAATCTTTAGTTGAAAAATAGTTTGAAATGGCTACGGAACCATTTCTTTGGAAAAATGTGTTGGTGATGCTTTGAAATATAAATATTCCAAAACAAGCTTTCAGAACTTCAAAGTCAATTTTACTTCGAAAAGAAATAATAATGCTAAAATCAATAATTTGGACATTACAGAGCACAAAGGACAAATGAATTCAATACCGTCCATCATTTATATTCTAATTTCATCCGATATTTCAAATATGTATTTAATTTAATCTAATATGATTTCGAAAAGCATAGATTTCGCAAGTTTCATGCTAACGCAAGGTTACATTACTCAGATATGAACCGAAGAATTAATATATTAATTAAAGTGGTAAATCATAATAATGTCATTACGTAGATTCTTTGGGAAGAGTGCCTTCAGGGCTCCTGCATAAGTCTTTTGATGATATGGAATATCTGATTTAATATCTTTACTCAATACATCTTATTAGGAAAGTCATTCTGCCATATATTAGTGATTTTCTTCACGTAATATCGACACACAGAGCAGAAAAGACATAAAAAATAGAGTTCTATTTTTAATAATAATGTAAGAATGTATTTATCAGCATAAACTTATCTTTAGCTGAAAAAGCTACTAGTTTATTATTTACAATACTTATACATGAAACGCAATTTTTCTCAAGCTCCAGTTTAATTTTTTCTATGAAGTATGTTTTGCATAACCCTTATGAAGCATCAACTGAAAATAATTGCTTCTTAATTTTTAAAAATAATTCTTAATTCTTAATTTCCAAAATTTTTATTTATTCCTAATTTTTTAAAATGAATTATAAATTTGGTTTACAGATGTAAAAATTGAAAATTTGGGTACAAAAAGTATCTACAAATATCCTATTTGGTACAGTAATAACATTGATCTCTATAAAAAAGTGATTAGTTACTTTCATCTAAACGTTTTTTTTATTTCTTTGCGAAATATTTTAAATTTTAATAACATAGTAACATATCTCTTCAGATTGAGCAGGAATTGTAAATACTAGATAGTATCAGGTGGAATAAAATAGGTTTAAAAAAAGCACATCTTTCATTTATTATTAGTTTACAGAAAATACATTGATTTCATTCGTGTAAAAAAAAATCACAGAATATGTAAAATTTTCCTTAACACACTTCCAGAGAAAAATTTTCAAATTAGTACTGATAATAAAATTCTAAAACTAATGTTTGTGACCTGTTTTATCCCATGGAATGGAGTAAAATAAATCATTATTTTAGTCTTGAAATTTTTTAATTGTGTGTGGCACTTTACAGCCTGTACATGCTTTTGTATTAATAAACTCATACATATTGACTTTCGATAATATGTTTAAAAATAGACGTTATATTTTATCTTCAATATATTCCATAAGTATAGAACAGAAAACCTCTACCAAATTGATCCAGCCCTTTTTCATTACATTATAAAAGGTTATACAAGCATGTGAACTTATCCATTTATTGATGGGTATAAATTAAAAAAACGTTCAAAAGCTTAGCATGAAATGAGAAAAATATATGAAACTGCAATAAATGATGGATTTAAAAGAAGAACATAATATATAGCCCTTTAAAATGCTTCTTTTCCTTGAGTTCCTGACGCAACGTCGCAATTTGCACGAACATCAAGACTAAATATTTTTACTAAACTATTTTCGCAGCGTTTTTTGCGATGCATGTATGCGCCAGTGTTTCTGAGAATTTGAAATATGTTCCATCTATTTTTCTTGCATTCTAATAAGCAAATATTTAAATGAAATCTCTTTGGAACGCTAGAAAGTATTTTACTTTGAATTGAAAAATTCCGGCATCCATAACTGGAATTCAGCTTTAAGATAATGGATCAGAAAACTCTGACTTTTATCTAGAATACATTATCTTTTCATCCAATTAAAGCTACCTTATATTTATTTCTTTTCAAGATGAATTTTCATTTGAAATCCTGTTTGATGAAAATAATTGGCGCTTAGAACTGTTTAAGGTAGGAAGGTGAAACGTGTATAACTTAATCATAATTACTAACATTAAAAATGAAATTCAAATCCAGGGGGGAAAACTGCTCTGAAATTGTTAAGTATATAGTTTACTAATTAGGCGCTGAATCCCGCAGGGAATTATTAAAATTAAAAATTGAATTATTTAAAATTTTATTTATTTTTTTAAAATCCTTGAGAGACATTTTGTTTCAAGAATTTTATTTTCCTTTTTACTTGAGCTGTAAGAGCAAAGGAGGGAAAGGTAGTACACAAAAAGAAAATTCAGATATAATTTCCATTAAGAATTCTACGTGTAAGATTCCAAAAATTAGCAGAATAATGTGTGTTTCCACAATAAAGAAATGATAAAATTTTCAAAGCAATTCACGGATCGTTTATAAATTTGGCTCAATACATCTTCTGTACCCTTAGAAAAAATTTCGTTACATTTTAATGCGTTAATATCACTTCGGTTTAATGGAACATTAGAAAGGGTGACAACTACACTTAACTTACATTAATGTCAAATTTGTTATGTGTGTTACGTTTCATTATCATCAACCTAGCTTATTTTTGCATGTAAACCAAGAAAGTATTCTAATTTATCAATGTAAACCGAATTGGCTCTCAGCAAAAATATTTAAAAAAACATACTATATATGTACCAGAACGTTAGTATTCAATATTTAACCTCGATATTATGTTATATTTTAATATTAAACATTTCAGTTACAATTTTTTTTCAATTGAATGAAGTCTATGCGCTGTCATATTCCTATATTTGATGGAACCTTCTAAGAATCCTTCTTATAAATCCCTCTTCTCTTCTTTTTCGAAAATTGCAGTCTATCTTTTCTTCTGTTGGAGAGTTTGCATCTACCAGTTTTATTCGTTTAGGAGAAACTTTTCATCTAAAGAAATAGAAAAAGTGACATGTGGTATACCATTCAAATACGCTTCGAAAAAGTATTTTTTTTTTTACCTATTAATATTGCCCTTAAGAATGCGATATTAGTTTTTTTAATGGGGGAAATATACATTATCTATTTTCTTGAATTATTTTATACAAATACAAATCGAAAAGTGGCAACAAGCAACAGGCACAGGTCCCAGCAAGGCTAGTCCTAGTCAATGTAACACTCCCTAATAAGCATCAAAAGCCTTCTTAAAAGTTGTTACCTTACCGCAAAAAAAAAAAAAAATCGCTTCCGGTAAACTATTCCAACTGTCTTCAATCCTATTGAAGTAGTAATTTTTCCTAATTTCAAGATTGCCTGAGATTTGAAAATCTTAAAACAATGACTTCTGTTTTTTTTACCTTCTTTTCATAACTGTAGCCCATCAACATTTTACATTTTAATGAATTTAAATAACTTAATCATGTCCCCTGTAACTCTTCTTTGTTCTAGACTATACATATTGAGCCTTTTATGTAAAAAACCTCATAATCTAAGACTAAGAAACATATTACCAACCTTGTAGTCCTCCTTTGAACCCTTTCCAATAAGGTAACATCCTTCTTCAGATAAGGAGACTAAAACTGAACAGCATACTCCAAATGAGGTCTTGTCAAACTTCTGTTTTATGGCAATACAACTTCCTTAGACATGTTCGAAATAACCTCCTTGATAAACCCAAGCATCCAGTTAGCCTTTTTTACTTACCATGCTGCATTGTTGACTAAACTTGAAGTCGTGACTAATCAGTACTCCTACATCAACAACTGATTCTGCTTCGCAAATAACGGAACCTTGTAAACAACAGCTTGCACGCTTATTCCCATGACCAATATGAAGCACTTGACATTTACCTATATTAAAAGACATGCCCTACTTAATTGTCCACCAAGAAATTTGATTTAAGTCCTCAAGAAGCTGATTGAGTCGTTCTTCCGTGTCAACAATTCCTTGACTTTCACACTATCAGCAAAAATATTGATGGTCCCAGAAATTTTCTGACTAATATCATTAATAAAAATAATAAATAATAACAGCTCTAAAACTGAAACTTGTGGAACACCACTTAAAACATCAATCCACTAAGAATAATTGTCTTTAACTACTATTCTTCCTTTCCTCCCAGTCAGCCAATTTTAAACCAAAATTAAAGTTTTCCCCCATACCAATAGAAGGAAGTTTGCCAAGAAGAGCTTTATGCGGTACTTCATTGAACGCTTTCTGGAAGTTTAAAAGCGAAGAACTTACATTACGTTTTATTTATTTATTAGTTACTTTATATTTGTAATTATTTGGGTGGAGAAAGGGAGATTCAATAATATTTTACAAATAAACAATTGAATTTTATAGCTAAAATTACTTTTTTCAGATTACTTTTTAAAATTACATCAGTACTCTTTGAAGGTATAGAAAAAATTACTTTAGGAAGATGTGATACATGTATATAATAATTTTGAAAAGATTTTCCATTATGAAAAATAGTTTCATAAAGTTATATTTTAATTCAAAGATCTTAATAATCTTCTAGAAAAAAAGTATTGTCAGGGTTTCATTCGAAATGGAAGTTATTATTATTATTATTTTGATAATAAATAAGAAAATAAATATAAAACATCCTATAATCTTCTTAAGTTTACATTGTTTTCAAGTTGGGGGAAGAACAGCGTAAGCAGAAATTTGTTCGAAGTATGTTCGACAGTTAGGATTCTTGTAATAGTTAAAAATGCACTTTTCATTCTACGAAAATGCTTCCCTTTTTAAGACACTGCTTGGTTATTATTCGACCCTCAGAAATATTTTTTTTTTTTACTGTGAAGTGTTTTTTCCATATTTGGGAAAATAGATTGTATTGCGTCATTTCAAAATGATGTTTAGTACTTCATTGAAAATTTAATACAGATTCTTAATTTCTTTCAGTAAGTAGATAGAATTTGTAAAATTGCAGTGGTTTATTTAACAATAATTTTTTCTAGAAAAAATACTTTTCTTCGTGAAAAATCTTGCTTGTAAAATTTTTTGATTGGCTTCATAATATGTTTCAATATTTTATACAACAAATGTCTTCTTACTGAATGTTATGTTTTGATTATAAACAGACGACAGCAAGCATGAGAAATCGATAAAAATAAATGAATTTTATTTTTATTTTAATTGTTTTAAATAATCTAAATAAGTCGCAAAAACAGAAAGGATCTGTGAAACTAATATGATTTAACTTTAAAAATAGAATATTGTTTCAATACTTTTCCTTGAGGAAAAACACTTTTTTCATCATGATATTGTTTAATATAATTCATTTAAATAGTTTATTTAAATATCTTTCTAACAAAGATATATTTTTGAAAAGACTGACAGTGAATTCGAAATTTTTTAATATAAAGCAGAAAATTTATTTTCAAAATTATTTCTTTATTGATAAATATTCTAAAGCATGCATTAAAATGTGATAATTTTGATTCACTTAAAACATATAATTTGAAAGCAAGAAAATAATTCAAATTCTCCTGAAAGCCGGTTTTAAATGAAAACAAAAAAGAAACGAAAATAAAATGAAAGAATGAATAAAATATTTGAAACTTTAGAACAAAATAAAGACTTCCCGTCTTCTATGAACGAACGTTGGTGGACGATTCTATTTACAAGGATATTGCTCCCGAGTTATTGCCACGCTCCAAAAATATTTCTATCACTTTTCGGAAAAGAAGGAAAATGTGAAAAGAGAGGACTATTATTATCATTTTTTTTCCTCCAGAGGATTTTAACTTCACCCCTCTACAATGCCTCACAGTCGAACGAATTTTTGATCCCAATGTGTCATTAATCTTTTTAAGTCTCTTTCTGCTCCTCTTCAGCGGAAGTAGACGAGCCCCAACCCCAGTGGAGGGGAGGGGGATGAAGGTGTTAGAAATATTAATAGGAGGAGAAGTGTGTGGGTAAAGTTCTTTGTCATGGTAATTGTTGGAAAGTGAGCCGCGCAACATGACTGTGCACTTTGTAGCTAGTATCTTAAAAAATAAAAGTTCAATTTAAGTCATTTTTAAAGTGTGTAAAAATGTTTAGATATTTATTTTCTCCTTCGTTTTTAGCTCTAAGACACTTTCTTACACAAGTTTTATTTCTTAATTTAGAGTATTTTATTTTCTTCTGCACTTTCGATATCTTTCCTAAGCGTTTGATGCTCAGTAAATAAATATATAAATAAAATAGGATTTAAAAAATATATGTAAAGAATCAATGTTTTCTGCTGTTAAATTGTTTTTTCATTTTTTAAAAATATGTTTATTTGACTATTCCTTTGTAGTTTTACTGAAAAGAAGAGTTCCAATTCTTAAAATTTCTATGTTAATATTATACCTTCAAATTTTTTTATATTTTTAAGTATTCGAATATGATGTTGAAACACGAAGCGTTATTAAAAAGGATTAATAAAAACATTTAATTGCAAAAGCTGAAGAAAAACTGCTTCAGCGAGAGCCTGTGGCATCATATACATTTTAAATACGGGATTGCTACCGAGTTCGCTCACGTTGTTTTGATCGCCATTTGTGTCCCACTGTTGATCAGTCGGTTAAGATCACATCTCACAGAAAACCGAATGTGAAGCAGCACTGGCGGTGGTCAGTGCTTGGGAGGGGGACCATTTCTCGCGACTGGTTGCTATAGGACCATGTACGCTAATGGGAACGGGTGTACGCAAAATCCGTCGTGGCTCCAATGTCCTCCCAATTTGAAGTGATACCTTTGGGCGAGCCGACCTAACTGATGGTCTCCCATCTGGGAGCTGTGCCCATCACGCGACATGGCCGCTGACGATTTTCTGCATCCGCAAATTCCACCGAATTGGGCCAGGTTTGATTCTGCAAAATTGGGCGCATGAGGCCGCCAGTGTCTTACCACTACGCCTCCCTGCCTACTACGACTTTAAAAGTAGTTGACAAATATTATTGCTGCACAAGTTTTCTATTTCTTTGAAAATCTTAGTTAGGGTGCAATTCGAGACCGTAAGGCATAGGTTAAGGGGACTGGGCACCTTTCAAATGTAGAAAATGGCTGAAAATAACGATTTTTCCATTTTTTCCTTAAAATGTGGTTTGACTCTTCTAGTATATCTGAGCAAAGTTTTGAAGCAATACAACCAATATAAATGTAGTTAAGAAGTAAGAGAACTCAAATATTTCTGATGTTTTAGTAGGAATTTGTATTCTTCAAACTGCGTTTTCTCGGTTTGTGTGTTTTCGCCATATTGTAGTACTTAAAATGCTAAAACTTCTACATATATTCATGTAGCAACTTGACATTTTTTGTGTGTGTTCGATATGATGTGCTTGATAAAATTAGGGCTGGAATTTTCTATATATTTAAAAAAAAAAATTAAAAAATGAAAATGTAACAAAAGTCGCTTTTTTTTCTGTGTTCTACCATTGATGTAACTTTAAAAACTTTGTTCTCAAAAACTAATTAATTAATAGCAAAACCCATCCCTAAAATTGTAAACCATGCTATAATAAGTACTTTAAAATATTTGGTAAAAAAAAGTCAAGAAATGAAAAAGAAGAAGGAAATTTAAAATTGTTAAATAATTTTAAAAAAATTAAATTTTAAAATTTTCTGTTAGTTGAATTTTGGTTTTTCATGTGAAAATCATTTTGTTGAACAATAGCACATCATAACATACAAATGAAATAGGTAAAAGTTCTTAAATTAAAAAAAATTGTCAAAAGGTGCCAAGTCCCCTTAAAATATACTAATAAATTTTTCTAGTGCGAAATCAAATAGAGGTCTATAAAAAACAACAGTACTTATGTAGAAAAGTACAAAATGTATTTACAATGCACACTAGTAAAAATATAGATATTTCAGGAAAGCATTTCGTGGCATGCTTTCTTCTTGAGCTGAGGGAGAAAAGTTTCTTAGATGGGTTTTCTACATCTGCAGACGTGACAGAATTGAAAGTAGAGAAAATCTGTCTTTCCGCTGTGCATCGATTTTGTTTCCGTTAGGATCCATCGGTTTCACTAGATGCGTATTGAATCGATTTTATTTGACGTGAATGAAAAACTTTCGTCTGTAGTAACGATAGTGCGATAATAATAATAGTAAATTCGTTTTTCTCTGATGGACCACAATGAAAATGGTTCCGGCATTGGCAAACGAACTAAGAGATTTAAATCTGTTGGAATCGCGTGTAATAATCTACCTCACATGGTTGCTCCAACGAGAAAATATTATATTGGATAAATTTTAATCACAAATCTAATGGTGAAGGAAAGTGCTGTATAATGCAACTAGCTATATATTTCATTTATATTTATTTTGTTTCATATTTTCTACTAGCTGAAATACCCGGCGTTGCGCGGGATAATATTGCATCATTCGCAGGCCAAGTGACGTATGAACAAAATTCTGTTGTAAATATATAAGTTGAAACTTTCATAAAAAATCCAAGTAGAAGATTTGCAACAGTTCTTAAAAATCCTATTTAAACAATAAAAATAATTAAAAACCACTATTGCATTAAAAAGAACAGCCCAGAAAAATTCCTTTTAGACCAAAAATAACAGTTCATAAAAATCCCCATTAAAATGCCAACAATAGTTCATAAAAATTACCATTAGAGTAAAGGAAACAGTAACAGTAAAGGCTAAAATGCACATATACAGCGGAATAATTGTGCCAAAATGATATCAAGAGTAAGTAAAAATAGCAATTACAATATCGACCACATTACATCTAAAAATTCTCATCAGAATAAGAGCAGTATTCTCTTTAAAAATGCCCATCAGATGGAGAAAAACGGTCCCTGAATATTTTTGCTACAATAAAGAAAACATTCCTTATAGTCCTTCATTTGAACAAAGAAAACTATTCCTAAACATCCCAAATAGAATAAAGACAATAGGTCTAAGGGCCAAGGAAATAGACTAAAAAAAGATGTCCTTTAGAATAAAGACGTCAGTGACTAAAAATACCGATTAGAATACTGACCTTCAAGAGCTAGTGTTCCTAAAGTTACCAACAGTCCATCTTAAATTATCAATCAAAATAAGGACACCAGTTCCTAAAAATCCCGCTTGCAAAATCGTCAAAATATTTCCTGGAAATTCAATTAAACAGCACTTTTATAAAATTTGGATAAAAACGAAAGAAAGGAAAGCATTATTTCCAAAGGCAAATGCACATTTCAATTAGAAAATGTTTAGTACTGAACCAATTCTGACGTGTGAAATTTGAGTTGATAGAAAGAAATAACTAAACTCTGTCCAAATGGCGTCAAATAGACAGTACAAAAATTAAGTAAATGTTAGAAAATAAATCACTTGAGTAAAATATGAAATCAATCAAAACCACTACGTAAAAAAGTTAAAATGAAGCAGAAGATCACCAAATTGCACTATAGTAATGGAAGCATTTCGCAAATACGCCATGATCCTATAGTGTAAATCACCGTATTGAATTAAATGAGAAAAATATTACTGATAAGGATTATTGGCGTGGTTTGGAAAAGTTACGAAGAGAAAAATAATATATTGAGATTGAGAACAGTTAACAAGATGGGGGCGAAAAAAAGTTATCACCATTTGGCAAAATTCAAAATTTCATCAAAAATAAGCCATAACGAAACCCTCCCAACCTAGTTTTTATCGAAGGAATAAATATTAAATCACCAAAAAAGTAAGAATCAACCTCAAGATAAAGTAATTAAAAATCGTCTGCAGTATAAATCCACAAAATACGTATAAAAATAACATGAATTTTTAGAATTTGTTTCGCTGATAAAACGGCATGAATAAAGATAAAATAGCATTTTTTTTCAATCCTAAGTTAACAGAAATCATCTCGCTGGCGACAAAAGTACTATTTATTTTGGCGAAAACACGCAAATTGAGCAGATAAATTCAGAGAAGCTTCGTTTTAAAATTCGAAAACTACTTTTCGAAATGAGTTCGAAATGAATGCTGCGCATGTTCTATTTGTCCTACGAACTGCAAAAAAATCACCTTGTGCAGTTTTTTACGGGCATTTATATGTTGTAAAAATCTAAAACGTGGGACGTTTTTTCGATGAGATAATCCGCAATTACAAGAAAATTGGAGACGATAACTTTGATACGAACCTACGAAGATGGCAAATTGAAGTGGTAATACCTTGGAAGGATTAGTTTTATTAATTACAGTAGCTCTACAAAAATCACAGCCTGCATATATCAGTACTGTTTGTCAGGATTGCATCGAAGTATTATTTCAAGAATGTATACAGTGTTTTAACAATACAATTCCACGCAAATACAAAACAATTAATGATTTTATTACATAGCTTTTGAACAATAAAATATGAGTGTTGTAGAAAATGCTAATAAACAAAATAAGTAAGACACTTTTGTTCTATTTTTGCTTCACATTATAAAAAAGACTCATCCTGCAATTAATTATTTCACATCCGAGCATATAAATCATGAAAAATGTAACTCTTGTGTGCTTTCAGAGCAAATATTAACTTCCTCCGTTTATATTAGATCAAGGAGAAAAAAATGTATGACAAAAAAGCTTTTTCCTCAAGCAAAACCACGATAATTTTAATACGAAACGTTTACACACGGATATTAAATTTTAATTTTAATCGCATGTATTCACATACTTTGCTTTAAAATTAGGATGTGTTTTTAGACTCTCTTTTGACCGTTAATGCGATGACGTTCTAGTAGAATTTTATTTTGCTTTAGAGAAAAATTTTCGCTTACAGAAACTTTTTTCTTTTGAAACGTTTCATTATTATTGATTAAAAAATTTTTAATTATAGAAGATATAAGAGACTTTCAGCTTAACCGACAGAGATATCTTTGATGAAAACTGATGATTAATACATACTGTTCAGATTTTGTCTCCTCTTATTTTATATCTTTTGTAATGAATCACAAATTATGGATACTGCTAGCGGTACACTGCAGGTAAAAGTGTTTTAGGCTCTGATATCCTTTATCTCTAAAGTTCTCAAAAAAAAAAAAAAAAAAAAATACAGTAAATAAATAAATAAAAATAAAATGAAATAAAATAATAATAATAAAAAAAAGTTATTTTTTTAGGGGAGGGTGAGACATTTTTGTTATTTGTTAACATTTTAGTGGTTTTGTTTACTTTGAAGTTCGGTTTACAGTTCGTCAGAGCTTATGAAGGTCGCGTTTTCCATACCCGACCCACTGAAGGTCCATTTGGAGATAGTACGTGCATGTTGAATCCGTGGACTTCATTACCCCCACTACCTCGCGCTCGGGGGAGGGCATCCCTAAGGCCTGGTGCTAACAGGGAAGGAGGTTGGAGGATAAAAGTATGTATAATCAAAGTTTTTTTTATTAAAAAAAATATTTTTTTTATATACACAATTTTGTAGCATTAAAGATGCTACTAAAATAAACTAACTTTGTAATAAGTAAATTATAATTAAAGAAAATAGCTTTTAAAAAAGTGATGAAAATCTTTGTTCATAAACAAAATTCTTATTTTTAAATTAAAAAGAAGACTTTGTTATACATACTGTAAGCTATTACGGACCGTAAACTGAACTTCAAAGTAAACAAAATCACTAAAATGTTAAAGAGTTCTGTTACTTATAAAATATGATGAATTAAAAAAAAATCAAATTTCATTACAAAACTTAACTTTAACAAAAACAAGAAAAGCTACTTTCGTAGATCCTACCAACAAAATGTAAGATTTTGCAATACGTTTCTATAAAAAAAAATCGGGACACCCGTTTATTCAAGAGATTCAAAGTTAAATCATGAACGCCAAAAAGTGAAACGAAACACAGCCCATTTCTCTCACATTATATTCGGAACAAAACCACTAATCTGCCATTAAATCACCCCCAATAACATGCATTTAGAGTTCCGCTTGTTACAACACTAATTATAAAAATAATTATGGGAATAATTGCTTTCTGCGTTTCTGAGAGTCGCAGAACACGCAAGGGAAGCAATTAAGTAATGCGTAGCAGCTTTTATCGCAGCAACTCCAACGAAATCCGATAGGGTTTAAATCTTAAAACCGTCGTCATAACATACTTGGTATGAGTTCTAATTTGTCTGCTGGTAACACTGGGGCTGCTTTTGACAGGCATTTTACCATGAGTCTGCTTTGAATTTGCAATTTCTTATGTTTGTTTCTAAAGGTAGATGAGCTAAATTTTATAGAAAAGTTTCTGCTTTTACAGATAAATTAATATTTTCGCGTAAATCAACTTACAAGGATTTAGCTAAAAAATGCAGAGCTTTCGTAGCTACAACAGAAGAAAATTAAAAAAAATTCCTACCAAATGGTTTTCGTGATATTTTTTGCAACAAATTTTAAGAGATGTGGTTAAGTTTATTTCTTTTGAGATGGACGAATTTGTTTTGTGCTCTTAGTAAGTGGTATTACTTAACCGACTATTTAAATTTTTTTTTTCAGTTGAAGTAATAATTCATTTTGACCAGTATTCCATAAATTAAAAAAATATCTTTCTACTGTAAATCATAGTTCAAAGTGTTCTAAAATATTAATTCTAAACATTTCTTTTGAAAATGAACGGATGGGACAGTTTGAAACGCTAAATTAGAGGAAAAAATTTGGCCATGCCAGATGGGGCATACCAGATTCTTAGATTACCATTTCATAAGGTGGAAAGATCTTTTATTTGTGACTGCTTTTACATCGCTGTTCGAAGAGGACCTTGTTCCAAATAAGTGTTCCTTCAATTTTAGGTAAAGGTACTCACAGACCCTAGATGCCAAATCGAGGCTGTTAATGGGGGTGGTTCTGACTTCCCAGTTGCACTGTTTCCATCAATCCTTGTGTTTGAAAAAGTGGTAAGTCTGGAGTCAGTCCCACATAGCCGCCCAGACTCGGCAGTCAGTGACTGTGAGTTCTTTTCAAACAGTGACAGGAAAACGGTTGCTGATAAGCGGCGCTCTATGAGTCGGTTAGCAGCAACCGTTTTTATAAGCAGAAGCGTAATTTCTAAACAACCAGTTGAGCAAGTGGGTCCTGACTTTATTATGCGCCTAAATGGATTTGGTGAGTGTGGAAAAGGGATAGGTAAATAAAGTTCTACAAGCAAAGCAAAGCGATCTTCCTGGCAGAGTGCCAAGAAGAATCCCATCATGTTCAAGGGAGGAACAGCTGGTATAAGGAATGTGCCGTTTTTGTTTTCGTTCTAGCTTGTTTAGCATATTTGATTTCTTCCAAACTGATCCCATATGCCAGTTTATAAGTTTAGTTGCTTTCAACAAACTAATAAGCAAACATTCTGATTCGTATACTAAATAAACGCATGAACTTGTCCTAAAACTAGAATGTATTCGTTTTTTTCTGCCTTGCGCAGCACAGTACAAATGTCAAAATCCCGTGATCGAACTGTACATCTCTTAATTCTATTTTCTGTATTCTGTATATTGTTAATGAACTCTTGAAACCTCTTTTTTGCCTGAATCCAAGTATATCGTATCAACTCAATTCCCCGTTGTGTCACTTCATGGAATAAAAGTTTTTCATAACACAAATAATCGAAGTTTAACTTAATCACGTTCGTCATCTGAGATCGCAAAACACTTTAAGGTACAACTGAATGTGTTTTGAAATTAAAAAAATATTTGGTTACAAATAATAATCAAAGTGTGTAACATGCATAATGCTTTTTGAAACGCAAATAAATATTTTTAAAATAACCACTAATCCTAAAGATTGCGACGAAGTTGCACTACGATGAAATGAAGCGACAGTGAATTGAAGAGAGAGAATTTGTGTCAATGAGAGTTGATGTTAAAACCCACGTTATTGCTGCAGAAAACGCAAAACATATTGCATATACCGGTTTTGGGGTTATTATAAAGAACCATTCTGTTAATAGCATATAACGTTGTGATTTTTGTGACCAAAGTGTTTCAAGTGAAATATGTTTTGATGTTGTTAGAAAGTTGATTAATTAAAAACTTTTAAATGTGCTTGAATAAATGGGAAACCCAATAATATTAACGATTGCCTAGGACAACTGTTTTAAGATTGAGAATTACACTTTTAATTGATAATATTGTACTGGTATCATCAGTATTATTTTTATTTCGATCAAATTTGCAGGGATAAAATGTATACGAACACTACCTTAAAATTAAATTTTAACACTTTGGAAAAATATTACCAATTTGTTACAAAATTATTCCTCAGATTAAGTGAAAATGGTCCACCATGTTCACTACGGGAATTACGCAATTGCTAATGGCCAATAACTGTTCTTTCTCTTTTACTCACAGCTTTAAAGCTAATCCTCTTTAATTTAGGATTTAATTGCTGTTTACGCGCCCCATGCGGGTCTTTGAATTTTGGGATTTCAGGGCATTCATTCGATTCATCTTATTCCAGTAATAAAATTGTTGTGCTGTATACAGTTTCCTGAAAATATTCACTCAAGATAAAACAAATTTATGTCTAAGGCAAGAAGGCATTTCATAACCATTTTGATATTTCCAACTAAGAATTTGTTAAAATAAAAACATAAGAAGCGCTGAAAAGTTTGTCCTATTTATTTTAAAGCATCAAAATTTATGATCAAAAGCACATAATGGTTTTAGCATTATGAATCAATTCAAAAATTTGGCACACCTGCTTCTTTTTGTAAGGGTTACAGCATATACGTGCACTTGAGTGGATCTTGTTGAAACTCATTTCAAAATTATATCGGGAATGAAATGTCTACAATTTTGAGAAATATTGCTTTTTGCTTCTCTAAATAGTACAAAACTCTGTCAAAGTTTAATTTTTTTTTCAATCAAAACAATACAAGAAAAATAAAGCTACGCTTTACGTTATACTCTGCCTTCTAAATGAAATTAAAGTCTCAAACTTTGTACTTAAAACATTTTTAATCATATATCTGGCCCATGAATCTATTAGAGAATTACACATGGTTAGGTTAAACGATTACTTTAAGTATTTCTTCAAGTTAACCGTACATTTTCAAAGTTTGTAGTAGTTTATATTTCTAGGAATATAATATAAACTATATATGTATTAGTTTCATAAAATTCGACGACCATGACACGGTTTAGGTTAAAAAACTGAACCTGTAACGTGTGGTATGTGACACAAGACTGTTTACGTACTGTGACAACTACAGCATTTACTGACATTTGGGTAATCTCAATGGAATTTGGGATGTGGTGACTTAGGAACTGTTCAGTTTGGCCTAATGAGAAGAAAACTATCCACTTATTTGGTTCACACATCCTATAGAAAGTTTTCTTTTTCTTCTTTGATGGAAGATCTTATGTGAATTGGACAACCGAAATGGAAATCTATCTGAATACTTTTTTTCCTTTTTTACATTATGAGGTTCTTTGTTTATTTTCGGACAGTGCTGTTTTGGTTATTTTATTATAATAAATAAATATGGTGCATAATTATGGTGAGTTAAGCATTAGAGTTCATTGAACTATATGAAGTAAAATAACTTTGAAATCAAACGAAAAGCATCGCGGTGGCGAATTTTCATTCAGCCAGAATTTTTTTTAAATGGAAGATACATTTAACAACATTTAAAGAAAATTAATGCACAATCGCTACCTGCTAAACTAAACCTTTTTCTATGTCAAGTTAATTAACTATCATATTTAAAATTGAAATAATTCATTAAAAATAATATTAAATTAACCCTGTGCGAATACTTCTGAATTCAGGAAGTGTGTCGAATAATTCAAGATAAAATATTGTTAATACTGTACGTTACTTTTTTATTCAAACTACATTATGCTAATGATTTTCTACTTATTGATTATTTTTCTATGAAAATAACATTATTTTATTTTTCTTCCAGAACAACTATGAAATTCATTTTTGTCTTCATTAGTTGCATACTATTTTTACTACAAAAAAAGGTAAGTTTTTTTTTTTTTTGTTTTTATTTGGTCTTTCTTTGGGACTGCTAGAAACAGTTATTATGCTTTAAGAGCTCAGTTCTATTAAATCTTTCTTCTTAATATCCATTGAGTGTGATGATACAAGCTACATCCAAGGTTTTCAAAGGAATAAAACATGGGGACAACTCTTCACAGAAAATAATATTCTTCTAGAAATTACTGATTGCAAAGAAACGTCAAATTGTAATACCAAAATGAATTTTTTATTACTCCCTATACACCTCAATAATTTGTCTATAGGTTCACATTTTAAGGTAGCAGTCTTTTGTAGGTACTATATGACGTCTAATGCTCTCTTGTGCATATGCAGCGAGACATCCAACACACTGAAATGCATGTGCGCATAATCTTATGTGACGTCTGCACATCTGTCGTCTAGATTGAACGTGGCATTGTCATAAGGCCTGAGCTCCCCCCTTCAGATTATAGAATCACTCGTGTATTTCAACGTTGAATAGCGATGTTCTATTGTGATTCTTTTTTGACAATTAAGTTCAAAATGAAAATTGAGTTCATGTGTTTCGGAGTTCCAGCGAAAAATCCGTGGAAAAAGTCTCCACAAAAATAGATTTTTTCTCATTGCTCCTCTATATTTGTACTAGAGATGAGGTTTATTATGGGATCGAAACACATGCACGCAATTTCATTAAAAATTGCAACTTTTGATCTTTCAAGTGTATAAACAGCAAAATAAAGGATAATACATAACAACTAACTTTCATTCACACTCGTAAAATATTTTAATTGAAGGTTCCTTCTTCATAGATATTTCATACATCCATCCACATATTCACCTATTTTCCTCTATTGGGAAAATGCAGCAGTTGAAAAAGTAAAAGAAACTGAAATTCCTTTTTAAATAGCAGTTTTTATCTCTTATCTTTAACGGCAACGATAATGTGGTTTACACAAGTATTCGCTGAATGCTTTTAGTACGTGACCTTTTGTCTTTAGAGACTAACTAACTTCCGATTTTTGTTTTGACGCCGTTTTCCTTTATCTAAACGGTTTCTTTTATGTTTTTTTCTGGGATATTAAACGAGTTGTAAACAAAGTTCTAAAATAAACAGAAGAAACGATCTGTTTCGCGTGAACTGCAGGCGTAGAAGTTTTTAGCTTTATTTCGAATTTTTATTTCCTTCTTCTTCTTTTTCAAAAGGTAATAAAATTCTACCTACCTCGTAAATCGGGTTGAATGTTTTGCTTATTTTAGTTGCATTGACAGAAGGAGGAGATAGACTACATAAAAGGAGGAAGAAATGGGAAAAAACAAATACAGCATCTCTATTTATACAATTGTAGAACCAAATAACATAAGAGAAAAAAATAGGAAGAGATTCGGATGACGGTTTAGTATGGCGTTTGTCAAATTTTATCAGACATTTCCATCTTTTCTCGAACAAAAATACCATGTCATCTTTTTTCTACGATTTAAACATCACTCTTAATTCTGCGGTAAATTTTTTAGAATCACAACATTATCACCACGTTATAAAAATAACTTCATAAATTTTTACTTTTCGCCATTTTTTTACCATGGCAGCTAAGTAATAGTGTGTTATCTTATCCTCCAGTGAGTTTTTTAAAATAGTAATATTTTTATGACTTTGGGAGTCCAGAACATCAGTAGTCCAATGACTATTTCTGATTTGTTTCTCATGGCATCGTTTTTCGACGTTTTAAGTATCATTTTCAAAGAAAAAATGGAAGAAAAGAAGGAAAAGCGAATAAAAAAGCCTTGTGACTCCTAGGGCTCGACCGATGGCATTTTTTGGCCGATGGGAAAAAATCGCTTTCAACCATTAAAACGTGTAGAATGCTTGTCAAAAATATCATTAAAATCATTTATTTATTTTTATGTTTATAAAAACATAAATGCTTTATTCAAGCACCATAAAACTGTTTGGGGTAAGTTTACATAATAATTAAAACTAAAAGAATCACTCGCGATTCTAGTAATGTATGGAGTAATATACTATTTGGTAAATAATAAATATATATAAATAATAAATATATATAAATATATATAATAATAATAATGATTACATGTGTATTTAATTTGTTCAAAATGAGGTTAAGGTTCGCAACACAAAAGATAATCAGTATAGAACGGTATAATATATTAATTGTTCGAATTCTGAAAAAATGACCCACGCAATTTTATCTTAAAAGTGCAAATATATAAGAAAATTTTCTTTTAAACTTTTAACAAAAGTAAATTTAAACTTGAATCAGCATCGGTGCTCACGATACAAAATGATCAATAAAGCTTTAAAATCAAATTCTAAAAAAAAAAAAAAACAACTTTAGAAATACATTTAATTTGCTGATTTTAAATGCTTAAAAAACCAAAACGTTTAATGTCACACTTCTTGTTACCTCTTCCCCTCCCCTTGTCACAAACTATCACAATTTCTTGAACCCCTTCCCCCCTCGAAGCGGGACATCATTTATGAATGACCTCTTATAGGAAATACACATAGGTGGTCAAATCCAAAAGCTTCACTCAAGGTTTTTAGGTCAGCTGGAAAGAAGGAAAAGTCAATGTTGCTGTTATATCAGTGTTATCAAATGTTGGGAAAATTGAGGAATAAAACGTATGGTACGAGTAAAAGTAATTTAGTCCTACACGAAGTAAATGAAAAAGCAACGATTTTAAGCAGAAAAAAAAAAAAAAAACAGTACAAAATACCGAGTCGTTTCGGAATTTCCTGGAGTTCCCTTTTCAATGCAAGGAAGAAGTAATCAAGGGAAGCAAAGACGCTATAAAAGTGCTGTGCATTGAAAAAAGGAATTCCATATAATTCCGAAACTTGTAAGTGGGTTAAGGGATGAGTGACTGAAAGAATGAATAAATGAGTGAATAAATGAATGAGTGAGTGAAAGAGCGAATAAGTTAAAAAAATAGAAAATGAGTGAGAAATACATAAATGAAAAAATGGATGAATGAGTAAGTGAACGCATGAATGAATGGGTAAATGTATTAGCCGTTGAAAAGGGTATATTTGAAGTAATTAAGAACTAAAGTTAAACGAGAAAGGGAGAATCAGATTGCTGGATTTTAAATTTAAAAGTGTTGTATACGGGAAAGTAGGCTCGTATAGTTCTAGACTTCTTGTTGCTTTATAATTTTATGCTTAAACTCGTTACTTTTTTGCTTACTTCATTTGTCACACAAAATGTAAACTTTTTTTCCTTATTAGTCTTACATGTATGATTTATTAAGCATGACATAATATTCACAGCCCATGTGAGTTTGGTAATGTTTTGTCAAAGTAATATTACTTTCCTAGTATTCTAAAAGTTATACGTCTGAAAGCATTATGATATTTTACACGGAAGTATAGTTAGTTAGGTTAGTTTAATTAATGACAATAACTGCAGTAACAATTAACTTAATGAAACGAAAACATCTGACAATGTTAATTTTTGCCCCGCATTTCCCTACGTTTTAATCCATTTCACGATAAACTGTTGTTTTATTTTCTTGAACTGCTCAACTCTAAGTATGACTTTCTTTAAAATATTTCGAGTATATTACACGATTTCCGAATGTTTTCTTTCTTTATTGAAAACAAATAAAACTTACACGGAACACTTAAGCACATTTCTTTTAGTTTCACTACTTTGCGAACATCTAAAGAAGTATTCCGCTTCGTAAATTTCATTTAATTGGCGCTTTTAGCTTTCTTTATATCTCGTAAACATTTCCGGTCTGGAAGAAACCAAAATAGAAACAAATCAAATTAAATGTGAAAACATTTTCTTTACATCCGAATGTTCTGTTGTTCTAGAAGTATCTTTTTTAGCACGAGAGTAAACTATTTTGCAACGAAAAGGCGCAACACAGATTTTTTTTTCCTGTGTAAAATACATAAATCTCTTTCAGAAACATATTTGGCTCCATCTGCAATATAAATTATTCATTTTATTCGATATTTTACTGCCACCCTCTAAATTATCATTTCTTTCTGGTACTCAAAAGTTTTGTGGGGGTTTTTACGGTTTTTCTTTGGCTAATGGGATAAATATCTGTTTTTGGCAGTTAAAAGACATACTTCAAGAACAGGCAGTATTTTAGAAATATTCTTCTGTTTGAGGTTGTACGAGTAAAACCTTTATAAAATATGCTTTTCTGTATGTGTGTTATGCAGTTTAGTATTGAAATCTATATTAGGTAGTTTAATACAGTGGAGAAAGTGTATGGTTCGAACGTACAAACTTCCAATATTTTTTTTACAATTCACATGAAATAAATATATAGAACAGCCAACATTTTTTTTTGTCTTTGACTCACGAATCTATCTATTTCTTACATTTAATTACTTTTTTATCATCACTTCATTGTTGAATTGCACTTATCTAAAATAGAAAAATTTTGAAATACACCCAGAGAATCATCACTTAAAACGTACACTAAAAAAAGTCTGTAAAAACGCAGAATTTAAACTGAGTGTTTCATGAAATTTACGAAGATCTTGTTTCAAATCAAATAATCAAGTTTCTTGATAACTGTTTCTCAAAATATTTTTTCCGCACTCTGTAAAACTACAGAGAAAGATTTATTACGTGAAACTGAACACTTGAGATTTGTGGCAACTACATAAAAAAATGCTTCAGATCTGTTACCACCAGTTAAAAAATTTTCTAGACTGCACTATATATTGCTGGCGCTTAAATTAACAATATCGTTTGCGAGCTACCCGCTAGCCCTCAGCTTCCAGCCTTTCCGCCTCTGAAGGCGTCATTGGCAATACGGCAGCGCATTATTCATTGCAATCAATTTACAGAATGCCCTCAGTTTTTTGTTCTCTACAGTTTTCTTTTATTTAAGTCTTTGTAGTCTTCTTATTAGGTAATTTTTCGTTAGACTATGGATAAATGACTTTCAGAAGATTCTCACGTATGTCTGGGTAAAATTTTTTTACAGTGCAAGAAAAGTTTTAATTGAATTTGTGTTATACTTTTTCTTTTGCTCAAAAATTTATAACAACAGTTGTTAAAATATTTTTTGTCAACCTTTTGTTTTTTATGCCTTTATTACAAAAAAAAAACACGTCTAACAGTTCATTTTCACTTTTTTGTCTCTTCTCTTATATCTTCAACTTCTGAAAACTTTCAATTTCTTCAAATTATTATTTTCTTCAACTTGGAGAATCATCTTGGGCTCTTTTTTGACGCCTTTTCAAATTTAAGGGTTGTAATATAATGGTTGGTATGAGTTAAAGTCAGTTTCATGCATGTAAAAATTGTCTGTATTTTCCGATGGTAAAAATTTAGATTTTAAAACAAAAGTAAAGTAATAGATGCAAATTATTTTATATTTGAGAGCATTTTAAGAAAATTTTCCTAAATTTCATATTGAGTAGTCTTACACAACTATAACATCACCGGTTAGAATAGTATTAGTAGACTTCGAATTTATGCATGTTGTCATAAATTTCAGAGAGAAAATTTTTTTCCCGTTGCTCTGCTCTGCTTTAATAAAAATAAAATACTTTTCGAATGATTGTTATTTAAAATAAAGTAAAAAATATTCGCAATACATAACACTGGAAAAAAGAAGAGAAAGAGGAAGAGACATCATTTTAATAGGCTGTTGTTTATCACCAAGTGTTTTGTACTACTTTTTTTTTTTATTCATCGAAGCAGTGTTGCTCACGAGCATTGATAATGCCCCTTGTTGTTGTTATATTTTTCCTTATGTAAAAGCACGCCGAGAAGTGACAACATTTTTTAGAACTACGAAAGTATTAATCAAACCAGCGTCGAAAAAATTGTTGGCCTATTTTCGTCTTTCGATTTTATTCCGGAATGAACGAAAAAAAAAAAAAAAATGACAAACGATCGCTTTTACAGTTACTGGAGTCCATACGCCATCAGGCTTGCTAAAAGTAGATCATGAAAATCATTTATCACGTGTTGTTTTTTCTTGTTTCTAAATTTAATCTGAAATCTGATTCTTTTAGTTTCTAGAAATTTGAACAGTTCAATGGATGTAAAAAATCGATTTATCTAACCCAATTGCATTTTCATGCTTCAATAAAGAAATAGAAAAAAATACGAGACACTAGCGTAGCCAGACCCTGATCTGGGGGGGGGGGGGGTCTTCCGAGGAAGGGAGCTAATTTCATAGTTTTACAAGAAAAAAGTGGTTCAATGCTAGACATTCTTCACCATTTTAGTTTCTTTTGGTTTCTTATGGAAAAGTGAGCTAATTTCATTGTTTTACAGGAAAAATTGGCCAAATTGTAGACAATCTTCACTATTTCAGGGGGGTTTCTTCGTCAGAAGATATTTGAGCAATTACTAAAAAACTAAGTTTTTAGAAGATTAATTGATTTTATTGAAACGTCAGCTGAATGAAGGAATTTTAAATAATCATTCCAATTAAGATTGTAGTTTTTTCCCCCCAACGCATATTGAAGTACTAGCTGTTGCCCACGACTTCGTTCGCGTGGAAATTTTGGTGTGTATGTGTGAGAACCGGGACGGTAAAAATATCACCTACTTTTACGTACTTGTGAAATTAGTTAATAGATAGAAGCCAAAGTTACTTATTTAAAGGCTCATAAAATTGCAACCAGGAGGCAACTTTAATTAATTGAAAATTTTCGCAGAAATTAAGAAGAATCTGTGGTGGAAGTGTAATGGTTTTGTGAACAGAATTAGATAATTGAAGCGAAAATTGATTTTGAGACATTATTCGATTTGGAAATACCTTTGTGAACTTTGTGAACGTGAGTTTTTCGTGTGTGTGAGTTTTTCGTTATGGATTTTTTCATAACTTGTTGTAATACATGAGGAAAAATAAAGGAATTAGAATTAAGCGAAAACAATGCGTGCATAATCAGTTTAAAAAAGCATTTTATTAATTTGTTAGGATTTGTCAATGTTTGGTAGCTTTTTTTATTTCGATTATTAATGCGGAGAGCTCAAGCATTATACTAACCAAAAATAAAAGAGGAAACACAAGCCCAAACATAAACGACCGTCGTTTCTTACAAGATTTAAAACTTGCAGCGAAAAGAGAAAACCGAGTCTAAAAGTTTCAGTTTGATGGCGTACTGTAGCGTTTGTACAAAGAACATTCATTTAAAACCAGACCAAAGCTTTAGAACAGTGTGTTTGTATCTCTTTCCTCTTTTATTTCCCTTTATGTTAGATTTCTTCAAGTTTTGCTTCACTTTAGTTTGTTAAGAAAACACTAGAGTCTTTAGCTCCTGATTCCTTGTTGTGTTTAATAATTTACTGCTGAATTTAGATAAAACTCTTGATTGTCATTAAACTTTATACGCTAACAAAAATGACGTAGTTTTAAATGAGATGTTTAAGACTTAATTTAAGAAAAATCTTTTTTAAACTTTAATGATAAAACCAGTTTTTCATTTTCATTGTTCGAACGAAATAAAGAATGAAGTAAAAAAAATAATAGTAAAAATTAAAAAAAAAAAAACTTTCAAATTTTAAATAAATTTCCCATTTAGCCATCCCTGAACTGTTTTTGACTAATTTCTCTGTGGTGTTTGTGTGCAACGTACGTATAGACAACCGAAATATCAATTTGACCATCCTTGAATCTATTTTGAGAAAATTTTCTTTTAATGTTTGTACGTACGTATGTTATGCGTATGTCTCGCATAACTCAAAGATGGTTGCCTGCAGAATGTTGAAAAATTAGGACCTTTAAAACGGCTAGTATAATTACTTTTTCAACATCTAGTATTAGGAACTTTACAACATCTAGTATTTAGGACCTTTACAACATCTAGTTAGGCACACCCTTTTTTAAATTGCAAGCAGCTGTTTGTCTGTACGTGTATATGAATTTATACATTATCATAATTTGAAAACGGTTTGTAGTAGAATGTTGGAATTTTGTGTATAGGACTTGTGTAGAGTATAGTCGTACTCTTCTTTTGTTTCATTATAATTAGATGTTACAAAAAACAATTGTTGGAAAAAATGGGTCCTTTTGCATCGTCAGCAACCTAGTTTAAGCACAAGACTTTCTGATACCACAGGTATTGTTCTTGATGTTCCTTGCATTCCGAAAGTTCCATAAGAAACTTCAGTACTTTATTCTGTCCTTAAGCATGCGCATTGCGGGTTAGATAATCTTACTTGAAAAAGAACGATTGCGTTTTGTGAAACAGAAAATGGCAAATTTTTCATTAGTTTATTTTAAAGTAATGTGGCAAAATTCATTTTTATTTTCGCTGGTTTCCTATCTTTATTTAAATTTTCAGTTGCCTTTAACATCATTAAATGGACGAAAACTCTGATAGTCATAAAATCTGACGCGTGTGCCAAATTCATGTGTACAGCACTTCAAAGAATTTTGAAGTAAGTTTTATTATTTGCTGTCATGGTTTTCTCTTCAAATGCTTTTTTTTTTTCTTCGGAGAAACACTTTGGCTGTAAGCATGCCACAGAAGAGATTTATTTAATTGGGAAGTGAAAAATAACTAAACTTTTAAGGTCTTCCACTTAAATTCTCTTTGTAAGAAAAATTATTTTTCGCCATTCATTCTTTTAGCCTGACGGTATTTTTATATTTAAATTCGCATTTCTTCGGAATATTGTAGAGTACTTTTCGTGATTCCTTATTTTCAGCTCGCGTGGTTTAAAACACTTGTGGTATACAAGAAAAATGGCTCTTCCATCTTTAACAGCTGGTACTAATAATTTTTAAAACTCTGAAGAGTTTTAAGTGGTAGTCATAAGTGGAGGTATTTCGGAGTTTCGTTAACACAGCAATAACAAAATAGTACAACTTTTATAGGAGGTGAATGTGATTAAAAATGAAATGATGTTAAAAGTATTAGTTTAGTTACCAAGTTTAGGTGTACCTTGTCTTTAGTATCGTTTCTTACTGCTTGGAAAAGGTTGTTTACAGCATACTTAAATTATCAGAATTATCTTTTCTGAAGGGAATTGATAGTGCAGCTATTTAATTTTTGAAATATTTCAAGAATACCCTTAAAGATGGGGTATTAGGATACACTGCGGTTGAAGTGTGGTAGCTGTAGATCATTTATAATAAAAGTTTAAGTTAGTATGAAGCTGAGGATAAATGACGCATAATTTTGTATATACAGGAAGATTCCAGCTAATAATAGATACCTTTTACAATAGTTGATGCGAATAAAAAGTAATTGGAATATCATTATAATTTTGAGTAAGCATCATACGTAATTACAAATGCACAGTGGAGATATATATATATATATATACCTTTTTAAAAGAAGGAAAATAAGTTCGCTTATATACTAGGAAGAATTTAACATCTGAGCCTCAAATAAGCTAAGAAGGATCTCCAATTTCTAAGAAGCCCTCCTTAACTTGGCCACTGTTTATCGTTATGTATTAAAAAACTTTCATTTAATATGATGATGTTAGTTCAGGTCTAGTACATGCAATGCAACGAATTATCACCATTTAGTTCTTGAAATTTACGAATGCGCTGATTCTGTTTGAGTTATGAAATAATTTTTCCTCTTTAAACAGAACTCGTTATTTGTTTCGATAGTTTAACATGTACAAGACTACAAGTGGAAAAAATAAGCATAAAAAAAAAAGGATAACATTTCACCGAACAATTTGAGAACAAGTGATCTTATTTTACATCCAGGTGAATTATTTCAAATGTATATCTTCCTTTGAAAAGCACTTAACTCTGCTTTATATCTTATTAATAGGCGAAACATTATCGTCATATATATTTTAAATTTTCTTACGTCAAAACGTTTGTACATAAACATACTTTAAAAATAAATATATGTCTCTGTTATGTGCAGCATCAATGACCATTTTTCGTTAATATTTATTTACTCTATTTAAGCCACCATGCAAAAAACTTAACATGAATATTTAAAATTTAATCATGACTTACAGTAAATTCACCCTCTTTTTGGCTTACTTCCCCGTAAAAGTAAAAAAATTAAAATAATAAAGCATGAAAGAAGACTTAATGTATCGTAAAAATATCGTTAAAAATAAAGAAAAGTAAAAAAAAAAAAAAAAAGTAATTGAATAAAGATTGAAAAATAAAAACTAAAAGTAGTGTTTTGAGATGTAGAAAATGTGTGTCTGTCGGCCTGTATGTCTGTCTTCCCCTCCCAATAACTCTTGAACGAATTGTCCGATTCGAAAAACTTTTTTTGCATTCGAAAGATCTCGACGAGGACATCTGATTTCCATATTTTATTTTTTGATTTGAATATTTTTTCGCTGAATTTTGAACATTTCAAAAAACGTAACATTAGCGCTTATGGGCAAAAATGAAGCAAATGATGTAAACTCTGGGCACGAGATCCAAGTGCCTATGAGCAAGCTTACTGGAAAAAGCTCTCGGCATGAAATATTGATTTGAAAAATTTTGTTCATTTTGAACAGTTAAAAAAAATTAATTAACATTAGCACCTACGGGGAAATTTCAATCACATACAAATCCTGATCAAACCGACGGATTTGCTTTGCAAACTTTATCAGAAAGATGTTACGATGTAGAACATGCACAGATACGAAGTTCAACAAGAACTGAACAAGCCTATTTTCTTACGAAATTGTTTGATCCGGATTCTTAAGGATATTTCTGAATGAATAAATTAATAAATGAATGAGTGAAAGAATGAACGAATGAATAAATGAGTGAATAAATGGTAAAATAAATGAATGAGTGAAAGAAAGGAAGAATGAATAAATGAGTAAATAACTGATAAAATAAATTAATGAGTGAATGAATGAAAAAATAAATAAGTGACTGAATATGTTCATGAATGACTGGATCAATGAATGAATAAATGAATGACTGAATAAATGAAAGAATAAATGAGTGAGTGAATGAATATATATTATCCGTTGAAAAAGGCATATTTGAAGTAATTAAGATCTAAAGCTAAACGAAAAAGAGAGAGAGAGAGATAGCTAGTTTATAAATTTAACTTCGGTGTATACGGTGAAGTAGGCTCGTATAGTTCTAGACGGAACTTCTTGTTTAATATAATTTTTGTACAAAAGGTAAACTTTTCACTTCCCATGTTTTCTTTCCTTCATAAAACTGATAGGAACGAACAAAACAAGACATATTTTATAGAAATCGCTCGATAAATACATCTCAGTGCATGCCAAAAGGTAATTTTGTCCATAGTTACTTTAAAATGTATGTTTTTAACAGAATATTCAGCTGGAATACACTTGAAACTTTTTCTAAACTGGAAACTTTCTTTTTTCAGTTTAAGAAAGGACGCTGGATACAAATTTTATGTATTCACTGAAACTTTAAACATGTACTATACCATGGATAGAGATGAAGTTGTTTATATGTACACATACTGAAAAACATAGCAAGCATCTGTTTAGTAAAAGCGTTCCGTTTCCTTACTCTGAATCAATACGAATTTCATCCCCCAAAACGGCCAGAGTTGCTTCTTCAACAATTCAACAAGAACTTTCGATTTTGCGAATAGTGAGGTACTTGAAATTTCGATAACGTAAGTGCCTTCTTCATTGGCTATGCAGCAAAGAGATCTGCTTTAAACAATATTTTTTGAATAGCAATTCACAGGCTTTCTGACAAAAGGAACATTCTTTAGAGCATGTTTTCGAAGTAAAAAGATGCTACCAAACATGAGCGGCATCACTAAATCTCCAGTGACATTCAAGCATTAGTTCTGAAAAAGAAAATGATTTTTTTTCAAATGGACAGGCTTTTGGACAGTCCAGACAAAAAACAGTAGTATAAAGTACTGCTTGTGCAAAATATAAAATATAGTTAGCACTATTTGTATTTCAGACATTGTTTTTTAAAATTGGAATAAAAGTACACCACATTTCCTTGCAAAAGACTGATTAATACAAAAGACAAATTTTATTTTGAAAAACATTTCATTTTTGTAACCAGTTTACAACATCCGCACTGTTTTTCTTGTGAAATTATTTAAATAAATTGTATTTTGCATCAGATTGGAAACAATTTCGCTTTAGAATGAACTTAAATAATATAAATCTTGTTTTTTTAATAATCATTAACGCTCACTCTCTCTTAACTACAAGCTACCAGGCATTAAGATTTAGCAGGAAATTATGTATCAAAAAATTATTTCTACATCGAGCTAAAGTAGTTCCTTCTGTGGCATAATGTGCTTTATAAAAAATTTCGATGCAAAATGAGCAAATGTAGTATTTTCAATGGACTCTACGTGAACTACAAGCAGCGCGATAAGGAAGTTTCCGATATGGCAGCCCCTCTGTTGGAGTGCATCAAAGAAGAGCAGCGCGTAGTGATCCGCTTCTTGACTGACCTGTAAATTGCATTGTAATATCATGGATGGTGACTTGTCTATCCTGAAGATTCCTCTCCTGCAATGAGCATCGTATTGTAACAACTGCTATCACCTCAGCTGTTACAATACGATGTGCCTGGTCTGGCTACCGGGCGTCCCCCCAAACTTTTTGTGCCGTTTGTTGAGTTTCTTACACCATTCGTACGCCTGAGTCTGCAATAAACATGAGGCACCATACTGTGCCAAAATGCGTCGATGGATTTCTATCTGTTTCGTAACTTAAATGTGTGGAAAATGGATATGGTACACTCATCAGAGGGTCGCCATATCGGAAACTCCCGTATCGTGCTTCCGAGTCATGTAGGGTAGCGGGACCAAGGTCTGGTTGCGACTTAACTACCTTTACAACTTAACATCGATCGATATATGTTAAGTGAAACAATCAAAAATGTATTCTTTCGCCCTTATAAGAATAAGCTGTCAAGAAATATCTATCGATTGCAAAATTAGTTAAATATTAACTTTAAATTGGAGTACTTCTTACGCTTTAAAAAAAAGTTATTTTCTTCCAAAATTGGGAATTTTCTCCTGTAGCTGTGAAAGGAGTGTTATAAATCATAAAAAAAATTCTGCAAGGAGAAAATATTTGGAAAAAGTTATCCGCTCCAAAAATATTGAGAAATTTAAAGGGGATAGGCAGTTTAAAAGTCTTCGGAAAGGGGAAAAACTCTAATATAAAAAATATTTGTTTCTGTTTGCTTAGAAAAAAGATTATATGTTAATCATGCTATAAATATTATATTGTTTGTTTTTCTGCTTACATGAAAAAAAAGTTAAGGTACTAAAAGCAAAATTAGTGTAAATAAGTTTGAGGAAATTTCTCAAAATATTTTTAAAAAATTAATCAAAATTAGAATGTAGCCAGAAAAATTATAAACATTTTATGAATTTTAAGGCTCCTATTTTCCCGTTTTTGTTAAGAGACTTTTTAGCCAGAATGTTAATTACAAGGCTTTTTGCGACGGAAACATTTATTGAAACTCTTTTATTTGTTTCACTTGCAGGTAATCTAATCTTGCAATTTAACTTTTAACCACTTCTAGAGTCCCGAATTCCTTTAAAGCTTGCCTCCATATCAAAAGCCGATGACAATTCAGCCAGGTAGGGTGCATTTTTCAGATTTTGACTGCTTTTTCTTTAAATTTCAATTTTATAAGAAATTTTCATATAAATTCCCTAATAGGGGAACCAAAAAACCATACTAACATGATGTATCAATCGAAAGCTCTAATTTTTCTTCAAGCAATGGAATTTGTTCGAACTTTGTGAGTTAATTTGAAATACGAGGGATAAACTCTTTAGTTCTTTAAGAAAAGTCTACTCCGTAACGTAAATTATTATTCTAACTTCCTTTAAACTCTTGGTCAATTGATAGCTTTATGAATAAAATTTTCCTTGTTTATCGTGAACTTTTTGGTTAAGGCTTCCCTCAGTGCAACTCTAATGCATTAATTTCCGCTTTTTTGCCTACTTTTCCGTAAAAGTAAAAAAATAATAAAAAAGTATGAAAGAAGGCTTTATGTATCGTAAAAATATAGTTAAAAATAAGGAAAATGCAAAAATAAGTGAGGGAATTAAATGCAAATTGAAAATAAAAAAATTGAAAGTAGGGTTTTGAGATGGGGAATTTGTGTCTGTCGGTCTATCTGACAGAATGAATGAATAAATGAATGAGTAAGTGAAAAAATGAATAAATAATAAAAAAAAATGAGTGAAAAATACATGAATGAGGAAGTGGATGAATGAATGAGTGGATGAATGAATGAGTGGATGAATGAATGAATGAATAAGTGAATGAATGAATTGGTGATTGAATAAATATGTATTAACCGTTGGAAAAGGTATATTTGAAGTAATTAAGATTTAAAGCTAAACGAGAAAAAGAGAGATAGATAGCTAGATTTTGGGTACGGGAAAGTAGGCTCTTATAGTTTTAGACAGAACTTCTTGTTACTTTCTTGTGTGAAGTAAAGGAAATATTGTTTTCACGAAAAATTCCTATTCAAATTTTAAGTAAAATTTTTATTTTAATCACCCATCAATGAATTTTGACTAGTTTTTTTCCAGGCGTCCGTACTTTCGCAAGGCGACAATTTGATTTGGAGTCGTCAGTTCAAATGTTACTCAACATTAATGAACATTGAATTTTGTTGTCACACATGAACACTCGCTTGTTCGAACTACTTTTATGTTTAATTTCGTTTTGAGGCTTAAAAAAAATAAATTGGAATTTAAAAAAATACCAGAAAAAATAAAGTATGCTTCAATTAATTTTGCTTCATTCCGTAAAGTTATAAATCTACTTGTAAACTTTAACAGCGAATTCTAAAACATAATTTATAAAATACATGTTATGATTAATTTTACATTTACTCAGTAGGAAAAAAAAATAAAAGAAAAAAGAGAAACGACAAAAATATTATTGCATTTTAAATCAGAAAACTACATTTTAAGCGTTATGAAGTGAAGTTTTGGGCAAAGATATTTAAAGGCAGAATGCAGGCATATGCCGCTGCTCCTTAGATATAATACCATATGACAGCTTAAGAGCAACGTAATCTATTGCTAGTGATTTTGGATATGTAAATTTATAGCATAAGATCAAGCCTTATATATTTCTGATGGAGACAGTAAAAATATAGGAAAGTCAATCTTATGTTCCTAAAGACTGATAGTATTTTTCAAAATAAAATAATTTATTAAGTTAATGATTTTAAATATCAGTTTATAATCAAAATAATTCAATATATATATATATATATATATATTCAATATATATATATATTCAATATATATTATATATATATATAATAGATAAATGAATAAATACATAAATAAATAAAAGTAAATAACTGAAAAATAAATAAATTACAAGAATAAATAATTAATATAAGTTGCTTTTGTGCCTATAACTTGGTCCATATGCTTCAAACATATCACCCAGAGAAATGCAAAACTTTTCTTCGTACTTCTACAGATGATATTTGATACTTAACCCAGAAATACTTTAAACGCTTTATTTAAACATTTTATGTTGCGATTTAAAAAAAAAAAAATTCAATAGTTTTTTGAGATATAGAAAAGCAAGTTAAATTATATATATGAGTTCATCTATAAAACGCGAAATGATGCGAATTTTTTTTTCCCTAGATTTTTTGGCGTATTCAATTTTCCAACCTATGGACTTCGAAAAGATTTTTTTTTTTCTATTTTCCCTCTTTGGCTAGTTTCTTGTGTCAAAAACATTGTTGGTTTACACGCAGAAAAAGATTCAGGTTTTCCGAAGTACAAAGCTTTTACGAAAAAAACCACGTCTTATTTTCCAATTCAAAAAGGGACTTCTAACGTGTTATTTCGGAATGGAAAATGGGCCAGCATTAAGGAAAAAAACCTGCATTAAATTTGCATTTTCATGTTGCCCTTAAAGCAGGCAAATGTTACAATCTAAATTCCATCATATGTTTGATAGATAGAATGGAGAGCATAGTTTATAAATATGTACGATAGGAGCTCTAAAAAAAGTCTCTGTTAAAGTTATTTTTTTTCTTTTAATCAGAAATTTAACTCGAACGGGTACTTCTTTATAATGAAAATGGCCTTCTTTCGAAGGAGCCGAAACACTGATATTTATTTACAGTTTCATTATATTTCCACGATATGTTTGACGATTTGCATTTATACTTTCTAGCAACATGCTTGTTGGCTTATATTACATGAGTTGCTTGTAGATTTAGTTTATCCCGTTCCTTTCAGCGTGGTTATGCTTCATTACTTTTTTTTACCTCCTTTACCGTGAAATATTTTTTCCCTACCCATCCCCATCCCATTATTATTAGCTTCAAAAGCAGTAGAAGTTCAAAACTGATATAACTGTGGTAACATAAACAAAACACCTGACTCGGAAACAAAAACGAAAGGAAAATAAATAGCTTATAGTTTTACAGCTTGCGACTAAAATACTGCAATTAATTTTAACCTCAAGCAAGGCAAAAATCAATTTTCCTTTCAGTGAGAGAGAGAATAAATAATTACTTTTTTGAAAAATTAAAGCTGAATAATCTTTGACCGATGTATCAGAGTTCCAGAGATGGTTAAATTTTCAAAATCCTTGAAATTCTTGTCAAAATTTAAATTTTTTTTCCCGGAAAATAAAGCTGAAATTCCGGTGAATTTTAAGACATAAATCAAATTTGAATGGTTCGGAAGCTTAAAACTAAAAAAGAGCAAAACGCGGAGATCTAGTAATTCAAATCCTTGGACACATGACTCACACCACTTTACTCGTTTAGTTACTCACATTGACAAGTTTCAAATGCTTAAGGAACAAAGCAATGAATGCGTATGAATTTATGACTGAAGGAAAATTGTGTTTATTCATGCTCACAACAGAGAAATATGAGCAAAATTCTTTTGTCGAGTCACTTTGTTCATGGAGGCAGTAGGGCAGAATCAGGAGAAGAAGGTCTTTACACATGTGCAAAACGTGTGACCTGAAATGTATTTTATCTCGCAGTGGACCAGTTGCTAGAAGCTCGGTTTCTAAAGAACACCGAAAGTGATGCAACATTGACCGAGGTCATCGTTTGCGAGGGTGACCATCTCTCGCTACTGATTCACTCTGGGACTGTGTACGTTAATGGGAACTGGTGCACGTAAAATCCATCGTGGCCCCAATGTCCTCCAAGTGAAACGATACCTCTGGGAGTGCCAACCTAGGTGATGGTTAAAATTAAGCGATCCAATAGAGGCAAGACGCGACGTACGCAGACCTCTTAATATGATGCTAAAAGCATCTTGAATAGAACTTAGTAGAATTGAAAGGTATTCCGCGATCTGTGCCCGAAATCCAGGTGTTTAACATGATTTCTACTAAGCGGAATATCTAAAGGGGGCACAGTATCTCAAAATTGCTCAAATTATCGAGTTTTTAATAACTTATATCGACAGATAAAACTGTTTTAAAGCCTCATGCAAAATTTCAAACCTATGTGAGCAAAACTTTAGATAATATTCCGGTTTTTGTAAATGATTTTAGCTGTTTTTATTCTGCATTTAAAAATCTTTGAACACATTTTCTCTGCTTTTTATTTTTGACCAATGACGTGTAGTCAAATTGCTAAGGCTTTTTTCATTTAAAAATACAGCTTTGAAACTTTTTATGTGCATTCCTCGTAGTATGTTAAACAAAAATTAGCATGGGTTTGAGTCTGAATTTTGTAGATTGTTTTTATTTAATTGTTGAAGTTTTGAATTTTTTGTCGTTTCTTCTGAGTTTTAAACGAAAAGAATTGTTAAAACTCAACTAAGTTTCAGATAGTTAATTCCGTGCTAACTTTTATTCTATAATGTTTGGGAAGTATTACAAAGAAAAAACCTGTTGAAAAAAGATATAATTGAGAAAGTTATAAGGAATTTAAAAAATTGAAAGAAGGTAATTTTTTAAAAATCTTAAATTAATGGTTGGTCATAATAAGGTTCTACTTTCAAATATCATTTCTAATAATAATTGGAATTAAATGCATGTAATATTTTTTCTTTGATTGTTAAACGAAAAAAAAAATCGGAAGTAGGTACCGTACCCTATATGGTGAACTGAGTATAGTAGAATGTAAAATTTAGGTTGGTTGGTTTAGTATTTTATTAATTCATTTGAAACTGAAATTATAATATAACTGCTGAATAATGAGAAATGATGGAAATAAACTCTACATGGAAGTCCAATTTTTGAAAAATTAAATAATTAACTGAATAAAAAAATATAAGATTATGTCGGGAGTACCAAAATCTATTTACTATTTTTTCTAAGAAAACTTTTCAAAACTGAATTTTTAATAATTTTTACTGATCAAGTAGGTTTTAATAATAAATTTCAAAAACCAGGGAATCAATTTTATAGCCTCATTCAATTTCCCGTAAAAGAAATAACCGTAATGACGTGTTCTTAAATGATTTATTTCATGAAAATAAGATGGAATTTCTGATAACTTAAGTACTTCGATAATCGATAACAAAAGCTTTTAAATCTGGAAATGACTCCATTTTCATGGTAAATTAAATTTTAGAAATATTCTTAATAGTCGAGACAAAATTGAAAGAATTTCCAATCTAACCATGGAAAAGTTAGCTCAATCTGTAAAATTTCCTATTAGCACAAGTATGGAACCTTTTATGTGAAAGGAATTTTCTTAGATTTAACGATAGACACTGACGGTAAACCAAACCATTTGGATTTTTCAATTTCCTTAAATGACGATTATAAAAACGATTAAAGATTTCTATTCAGATGGTATTTACGCTTAAGTAATTGCTAAATCAATAGAAGAAATCTTCTTTCAATTTATTCGTTTCCCATAAAAATGCTAAATAGGCTGTGATGTGACGAAAAATTCGAAAAGAAATTATTTATCGACAACTTTCGAAATAGTTTAGCTAAAGGAAATTTTAAGTAAGTTGCATTCAGTGTTCTTCATTTTTTCGAAATGGTCACGAATTTTCATTAATGTTTTAATTTTCTGTGATTAACAGCATCGGTTTTCGTTTTAATGCCTTAGGAAACAATTAAATGCAACTTCTAAATTTATTTGCATTAGGAAAACAAGAGCACATGAGATAACAAGCGTAAGTACCTTGGCATCAAATTATTTTGTCTCCTGAAAGAAGAAAAAACTAATAAATACACAAAAATGATTCTTATTTTTGAGCAAAAAACGAAAAGAACATTCGAGAAAGAGAATTAATTTGGATTTTAAAAAAATTGCTAAGATGTGTCCAAGAAAAAATACTGCGTAAGTTTTCATAATTGTGGCTATCTTTTAATCCTGAACGGAAGTTTACGCTCTTCCCGGAGTTGCCAAATCTTATTACTAAATAGTGCTTTTTTTATGAATTGCATAAGAGAATGATGTATATAAGTCTTGTGAATGACCTTACAGGAAAAAAGAAAAAATAAGAAAGAAACGAGAAGAATTGAGACATGCGCTTCTTTTTTTTTTTGAAGTTCAGAATTACGGTACGTTAAATGTTTCGTCCTACTTTAAAAGTTTCAGACTGTAGCTTTTCCCCAAATAAACAAATAAATAAAAATAAATAAATAAATACAAGGGAAAAGGAAAAAATAAACATTAAAACCTAAGAATGAAATTACGCAGTAGCAACCACTATTTGCCACATGGTACTTTTATTTTTGCTTCAGAAGACCCTACATTATTCATACGTACCTTATTGCTATATGATAGGACTTTGTTGACGATATTAAAAGGACTATCTTTCATGTTTTATGTAACCATGCTCTACGAATTATTTTTACCGTCTTCCTTATTTCCCAATTTTTTAGTTTTAGCAGCCATACTCTAAATATACGGAGAAACGTGACGTTATCTATAATTCAGGTACACCGCAAGCTCTGCAACATGGTCCAACAGCGTTATTTTTCGAGAGCTACTTTCTTTTCCCAAAATTTCCAAATCATTTCTTTTAAGAACTCTACTGGGAACGTTGTATATCGGGGAATATTTCTTAGACGTGCTTGATTTCAGAGATGTTATTTTTTTTATTTACACATAAGCGATGAATATATTCATGAAGTTACTTCTTCCTCATTAAAAGTCACAATATTTTTGTAAATAATCATCTATTTGTAGAAGAACAAATTTTTCAGTTATATTATACTGCTGATTTAGTTGAAATAAGTAACACTTAAGGGGGAAAAATCAATCAGAGAGAGAATATAAAACTCATTTTTTTCACTCAGCGAATAGTGAACTAATTTCATTTTATGACTGTTAAATATTTAAGTCATTATTTTTCTATGAAGATTTATATTGACTTTTTGCACTTCGTAGCATTTGAACTCATTAAAATGTTATCACATGATTTACTTATTTTGCCTTAATCTCAGATGCTAAATAATTAAAGGGGAATGGATATTCTCTATGTAACATATTCATGCCTTTTATGTCTTCATACCTGGAAAAGGCATGAATATGTTACATAGAGAATATCCATTCCATACCTGGAAGCTAACAGGAATTTAATAGAACATTTCATCCTATTATATGATAATCAAATGATATGAAAAAATTTTTCTACTGCTATCGGATTCTTCAGTTTAAAAGGTTTGAATTTCTCACATAGAAGGAAATGCTGAAGATTTTTGTACCGGTAAAAATACCTTAAATTAAACAACCAAACAAAAAAAGTTTACATGTTGTACTTAAGTTTGTCAGAAGTAGATCCGCTGCTAGTTCAAGATTTATATACAGCTTAATTTCTCCTTATTACCAAATAATATATTTTTTAAATAGTTTAAAACTGAATGAAAAATTGGTAAATTAAGAACAGAAAGAAACATTAGATTGAAGTATACAATATGTGAAAAGATTTAAAACAAAAAGAGTTTTATTCTGATTGTACAAAGGAATTAAAACAAAGCCTTCATAGGGAGAATCGGGAGAAAGCAAACCAGACAGCCGAGCAGAATAACGTTTCCTATAGAGCATAAGTTTTACATTAAAAAAAGTAAATATAAATTAATTTAATAGATGCACTTTTTAATTAATTTGATCGTCAAATTGTTATTTATTTATTTATTTTATTTTTACCTTCATTTTCACGGAATTGTAAGCAATCTTTCGTGCTTTTACTTAATTTTCTCAAAACCACTTTAGCTGAACGTAGGCTAAAAATAGATGAGTGAAGTAAAATTTTTGCGAAATTAATCCAAAAAAAAAAAAGAGAAATAACTAACATTATAGCTCTCTAGAAAATATCTTTAGAAGACTTGCTGAATATTCCTTGGTTAGAAATAAAGAACAGCAGAAAATAATAAATTCGATCCATATTTAGGAAGAACGAAAACAATCATGTGTTCTAAAACATTATTTCTTTATGCATTCGAATATAAAAGCATCCAAAACATTGTTCGAGAAATGAGTTCGATTCGAAGGCGATTTGTTTCCGAAGCAATTGGTGCATGGCCATGAAATAGATTTTCTAGTGAGTATGCATTTTCTCCAAGATTTTTTTCTTTTTCACTTCAGTTCAGAAAACTTACTCATTTTTCCTTTTTTGTGATACAGTCTCTATGAGCTGTTTTTTCGCCCGCAGACATAAGAGAAAAATTTACTCTGGTAACAAAGATATGGAATTTATTCTTCGTTTAACTTGAGCGAAAAATATGATTTTAGACAATGGAGCTTAACTTCGTAAATATTATTCTTTGTTACACTTTTTCTTTGTACTTTCATATGATATTAAATGATAAATTAGAATATTTGGCTTGCTTTAGGCAAGTATGATAAATTCAATTTTTATGCGTATTTCTTGAAAAATAATGAAAAATTTAAAGTTTCGGAAAACATACGAATTTTTTATCATTAGAGAGCTCGGTTAGTAATTTGATACTTTAAAAAGTAGTTTGAAAGAGGATGTTTTTGTGTTTATTATATGATAAATGGAATAATGTCTGATAAAGTTTAAAAACATAGAAGACACCTAGAATTTGGAATAAACGTTTCGATAACTTTTCTCATGCATTGCATACTGCAGGAGTTAACAATTTTTTTCGTCTTTGGATCACTAAAAGATCTACCTTCTTTTCGTGAAACCCCAAACTCCGAAAGAGAGTTAATTAGAAATTGTAAACTTACCAACTAAATTAATTTAATTTAGGTATTGTTTTGACCTCCTGAGACTTAACCTAATTGGTACCACATTGTTATAATCAATGTGAGATGAAAAATTATAATTTAGAATTAAGTTTTTTTTTATTGCTAGGTCTCATTTCTGCTTTTTTTTATATAATTGGCTCAACATAATACATTGGCTCAAAATTACGTCACCAATCGCTGATACAGTATTATACTCTTACACATAATTGTATTCATTGAAAACTCTCTCACATATCAATAAAAATTTTCTCAAGATTGAGTAGCTGGAAGTCATTTAACCAGCAATCATAGCTCCAGTAACGTTTTATATTTTATCTAAACTTAAAATTTGTTTACAAAAAAATCATGTTGATGACCCTTTGAAAGCGAAGGATAGTAAGTTAAATCATAGGACATGCGTTTAAAACTAAACTCAAAGTGATTGCTTCCAAATCCTCTGTAAGAACCACTTTTTTTCAAAGCATCAACTTTACGTTCGTAATTTATTATTTCTGTTCTAAGTTTAAACGATGATAAATTACTATTCCTGAACATTTTGTTTATTGTTTTATTTTCAAATTCAAAGTCAAAAAAAAAAAAAAAAAAACTACTTGAAAATACTAAAGTTTAGAAACATAGACGTCTTATTCAAACATAATTTTAATAAAAGGCGAAGATGGAATATGGCGATTTAAGTGTGAATACATGATAACGCGCAGCGGAATGATGCGTGTTTAAACATTTCTTCTTCAAACTGGTCCAGGTTTTCTTTCTTGATGCAAAAGCAAATGTCAGGAACAAAAGCTTCACTCAGTTTCATTCTTAAATCAAATTTTAACACGAAATTAAGTTTGAGTTTGTTCTCTAAAAACATGCTGGAAGATATAAAGGAAAATAATTTTGATAAATGTAGAATCTTGAATGAAACTTTGTTCAAAATTGAGATTTAATTCTTGACCAGGGAATTCTTGTGACTTGTTTAAAAACTTGAAGTATTGCACTTCATATCTTAAAAGATGCATGATGAAATCTTTTAGATGAGTTTTTTAGTTTTATATCTTAGTAAAATATACGGAAAAGAGAAGAGGATTAAAATAAGGGGGCAGGTTAGATTTGTGTCTGACTAAAGTTTTTAGGAACAGTAAAGTTACTTTAAGAAGACAAAATTGTATCTGTATACGAATTTGTAGCAAAAAATACATTTTCCTTGTGTTATAATTATTATGTTTGTGAAAAGAGCATAAGGTTTATCCAGTAGTTGAAAATCAGGTAATAAGAAAACAATTGCTTTTTAAAAATAATTTGCCTGGAATGATTATCAAATTTTCGAATTGTCACTCTGAGTCAAATCAAAGTTTACAAAGTATATTTTCTTCACGTAAATCTGAAAACTCTAATTATTGTATTTTTTTTAATAAAATGCGAAGTCGTATTATTTTATATTCTGCGATATTTATGGGCTTTCAGTTAATTGTTTCTCCAAGTAAGTATGTTTAATGTAGCTCTTTTTTGTTTTTCTGTGTGAAAATAATTTGATAGATTTAAAACCATTGATACCTTTAAAATACAGAAGTATCATAAAAGGAATGTGTGATAAAAAGGCCAATGTTAAAAGGATAGTAATAATTAAATACATGATGAAAAATTTTCAACGGGATGTTGATAAATTACTAAAACGTAGAAAAGCTAATAATCAGAGGAAATTTCGAAAATGCCCGTATTTGCAGTTAATCGTCAGGTGTGTGTGTCTTTATTTAATAGAAGTAAATTAAACTGTTGAAAATGACATTGGTATCTGTTTAAAATTTTTAATCTTACGAAAACTGCATTAATTTCTTGCTACTCATTTTTTTTCTTCTAAATTTACAATTTCAATAAAAATGCTACTTCCCCAATGCTTAGAACTTTCTACGATACCCAGACAATTAACAAAAGAATTTGTTCTATGTCGATAAATTGGGAATTGAAGGCAATTTCTCAAATAAAGATTTTATTCATATTGACGGATCAAAAGGAAAAATAAATGCTAGAATACCAATACAATCATATCGATTTGCGTGAACATAATGTCCAAATCGTTATTACTTCTTTCATCCTTGTTTGCTATTTTGACGATAAGTGAAAATAAATAAATCGAATGCATATTCTGCTACGCATTGTTCAAAGAAAGAATGATATTGTTACATTTTTATTGGTATCTTTGAATAAATAGAAGTTTGGCATTTTCTTTTTCTTTAACTCGATTTGTAATAAGCATTTTCCAGGTAAAATAATGGTATTTTGTTACGTGTTATGAAATGCAAAAATAAACTAGCATGCTATAAACATGGTTCTACTATTGTAATATTTGTTTTTTCGATTATAAATTATGTTTATTTGAGCAATTTGCTGAATTCGAAGATGTTGCCTCACATCTTAAATGATACATTCTTTTTATTTTATTATTTTTATTTTTAAAATTAAATTCATTTTTCTGGCTCCATTTTAACAGCTATGATATGAGTTCCTTTTCTTCTTTTTTTTTCTTCAAAAGTAATGTGAAAGATGGGAAACATTGTTTTCAATGTATTTTGGAGTAAATAAGTCTTATCAATATAGTAATAAACATGCTGCAAAGTACAAACATGCAAATTAAGTCACAATTTAACTTGCATATTCATGCAGTATAAAGTTGTTATAACTATATTTATTTACTGGAAAAAAAGGAATATTTTACTCCAGAATACTTATGGTTAAGATATATAATTTTCTATAAACAACGTTTTTTCTTAAAGATGTATTACAAATTATAACAGCATTATTTTTAAATAAAGGGATGATTTTGATCCTGGAAATTAATAGAAATCTCGCAAAAGAAATGTAGTTAACTTAGTCGACAAACCATTTGGAGTTTGTATTAGCCGAGCAGATACTGTACCTAACTTTAGTGATAATAATCAGTATTTTACGAAAATATTTTGTTCATTAATGTGCATGAAAATATTTCTTCACATCCACATGCAAAATAATTGTTTTTTGTTACATAAAGTGTGAAAATATTACACAGTTGTACCTTTTAGAGGTTATTACGATTAAATTGATAATGGAAGCTAAAAATATGTTTCAATTATTTCAGTTACTCTTAAATTAACGAGCACTTCAAAATCAAAAAACTTTTATACACTTTATTTGAAGCTATAAATTAAACTTTAGCACAAAGCTTTTTAAAAACAAAAACTAATTACCCCTGCACAATTTTCTTCAAGCTAAAATAATTTTTAAACATTGTCCGGCGTTTTATATTCCGTGATAGGTTGATAATTACCCAAAAATTATTCAGAAGTATATTTATTAGCAAGAGGATTTATTTAAAAAACCCTGATCCCTATTTTTTAAAACGATTAACTGCTTATTAAAGTGTAACTGATGGCAATTAAAAACTTGCGTTACACGCTGATGTGATTGAGGTTAAGATTAAAAAACCATTTTCCAGAAATGAATGGCGTGTCATCACTTCCAGTCACCACTTAAATGATTTTCATGCCATTGCCACAAAAGAAAAGGGAAATAGTAACAACCAATATTAATAAATTTAATCCATCCCACTGAAGCGTAGGAAATTCATTAGGCGGAGAAAATGTGCGTAAGTGGGAAGTAAGTTATACTACTTCATTAAACGAAAGCCATCGCTGCGTTTGAATTAAAATGTGGTCGAGCAATTTTTATATCTTTCTTAATTTATGTTTATCTTTAGCCCCTAACAAAAACGTAAAAAGGAATATGAATGATTTATGTTACGCGCTTACCTGATGCACTTCAGCTAATGAAATCGCTTTATGAATACATTTCTTGCTATTTAAATGCAAATGTTTTCAATTAGTTTTCTTTTGCAAGGGATCTATTTAGAGATTAATCCATTATTGCCTCGTCTATTGTTTTTTTATAAGCAGTTTGTACTTTTAGTCTTTGTTTCATCATGCAAAGCACTTTGGGCTTTAAATGCATCGCTTTTTGAAGCAAATTTCATTAGGCTACTCTTTGTTGAGCTAAATGAATGGACCATTTTTGTTTTAAAATCCCCGTTACAGAAGAATTGATTATGTTTGCCCTGTGCCTGTTTAAATTTATTAAATATTTGAAACGAATTTAATGCGTCTAGTACAGGTTACGTTTTCTGTACGAGCCTACTGCATGATGTGAAATCTACGTTAGAAAGCATAACTAAAAGAAGACTAAAGCTATAGGTTAAAAAATATCCATCTTTCTCTCTCTCTATGTATATATATATATATATATATATATATATATAATCAAAAGTTAATAAAGTGAATCAAACTGTGAAAAGGCGCACGAGGCAGCACACTTAAACAGTTGCAAATATATGTATGAAATAGAGAATATATATATAAAAAATTAGTGGGTATGTGAAAAAACAACAATATAAAAGGCTGAACGTGGGAAATCACAAATATAAACATTCAAAATGAAAAAGAGCCTGCCTCTTCATCAGTGGGAGGGAGCAGGAAGCATATATAACGAAATATTGTCATTGCAGGTTTCTGAGAAATCCCAGCATAGCATGTGAGAAAAAAATTTTTTAACAACAAAAAATATAAGACTGGGAGTTGCAAGTCAAGTGAATAATCAAAATAATTTGAATAATCAAAATAATTTATCCAGTTATAAAAAGAAAAAAAATTTTTTTATTATTAAAAGAAGTTTCGAGTTTACGTGGTACTGACTGAGGCAAATTGTAAAAATAGAAAAAAACAGAAAAAAACAACATGCTATAGCCGAAATTTCCCCTCCCAGACCTGCAAAGCAATACGATTAAAATATAGCTTCTAAATCTACTCACCTCCCAAGGCAGGACCAGAAACTGCTTGAAAGAAACGGCTTTTACTGGTTTGGCTTAATTTCTTCCTTTTTCAAATTTTCAAATACACCATTTTAACTATTAATACGCTTAATATTGAAACATGGTAAGTATGTTTTAATAAAAAGGGAGAATATTATTTTTTATATCCTGCAATAGTTTTATTCGAAAGAAAAAAAAAAGATTTTTGATCGTTGCCAAAAAGAAAAATTAAAGGTTGAAGTTAAAATTGCATGATGTTAAAAACAAAACTAAAAAAAAAAATCATCTCAATCACAATTGCATTAAAACGTTTGCCGATTCTTATTTTATGATAAAAGTAAAGTGTTTTGAGTTCTCTTCATTTTGATTTTGTTAATCCAGTGAATTGACAATCAATGTGAAGGCAAAATTAATTTCCGTTTTTACTCATTTTTTCTATTTCTTTTATTTATGCATTCAGTCATTTATTCATTTCTTCACTTATTCATTCCTTCCTTCGTTAATTTCTTCGTACATTCACCCAATCATTAATTTATTCATAAACTCACTCACTGATTAATTTAGAAATTCCCTGAAAATCTAACTGAAAAATTTTCATGATAAAAAATTCTTGTTTAGATCTCGACGAACGTGTTTGTGCGTTCTCTACGTCACATGCTCCTTCCGATGAAGTTTGTTCTAATCTCATTTATTTGTTTATTTTTTAAACTTTTTCTTTTACTAACTCGTTCATGCATTTATTTCGTCATGCATTCACTTATCTCTTATTTCCTTCATTTATTTTATCACTCACTCATTTATTCATTACTAGCTGTACCCGGCCACGCTTTGCTGTGGCTCAGTCTGGTTCGATGGAAAAGCATTAAAAAACACATATTTCTAATAGGCTTCATTTGACAATGCTTGTTGTTTCATTGTCTGAAAATATAGATTGTCTGGTTTACTCATTCTAGAACACGCAATATATGATGGTACACATGAGAAGATCTAAACTGCTCAATTTGATTGATTGATCTTGAGCTTTATGTTTTTTCACAATGCTTGCGGGCGATTTTTTTTTGTTCCATTGTCTGTGAAAATTTTGATATTGTCTGGCTCGGCACATTGAAAAATTACAACATAAACCTTATACAAACAGAAGAAACACAAACACAAAAATTAAAAATTAAAAATTTGCCGTTCGAAATAAATTTTCTGTGTTTTAAAGTTCCCTTAATCGTTAAGGTCAATAATATTAAAAAAGTACTTCAACACAAACAGAAAAAACACAAATTTTAACATCAGGATGAAAATAGCTAAATGAAACTGTTAACATTCAAAATAAGTAATCTTTGTTTTAAAGTTCCCTTTAATCTTCGAGTGCAAAAATACTAACAAACACTTCAACACAAACAGAAAAACCACAAAATTTTTAAATAAAAATGAAAATAGCTAAATTAAACTGTTGCTATTCAATAAGAACGCCAGTTATAAGCTTTTTAGTTCGATTTCTTAATGCTTACCTTGATCCAAAAATAATCTTCGAGTGCAAAAATACTTCAATACAAACAGAACAAAATATTAAATTAAAATGAAAATAGCTGTACCCTGCCAATAGTTGCAGTGGCTCATTCTCCTCCATAAAACATTAAAAAACGAAATAATTAAATCAAAGTTGAAATAAATTAAAAGTGATGTATAAAAACACATGTTCTGATAAAATTTCACAGCAATCGGGGAAGTACTTACGGAGATTTGAGGTTATGAACCAAGGCTAAACTTGATCGTAACGGTAAACTGGATCACGTTCAGCCTTGTATGAACAAACGAACACTTACATTTTTATTTATATAGCTTATATTACCCGGAGTTGAGGAAACTGCTAATTATTATTTTTGGATCAAGGTAAACCTTTAGAAATAGAGCTAAAAATCTTATAAATGGCTTTCTTTTTGACTTAGAAACTTCGAACGAATTCCATCTTGTGCAAAAAAAATCAGTGCTTTCGATCGATATATTATATTAACATGTGCAAGGTTTTTTTTCACTCCCATAATGGGGAATTTATGTAGAAATTTGCCTAAAATTGGAATAAAAAAGGAACTACCTGTCGGATTTTTTTTCTAACGGGTCTATAAACCATCCCCTTGAATCACTCGGTCTACTGGCAAATTTCAAAACAATCGGTGAAGTACTTTCGGAGATTTGCGGCTAGGAACAAACGAACACTTACGTTTTCATTTATATAGATTTCTTTCACTCATTCCTTAATTCATTTATTCATTCAAAATTATCCTCTAAAAACCCGGAACAATAAGATTCCTTAGAAGGCGGGCTCGTTTAGTTCTGGATGAAATTTTGTCTGTACACGTTCTGCGTCGTACACGCTTCCAAATAAAGTTTGCTCCAAGCAAATCCATTCATTAGATCAGAATTTATGCATAATTCAAATTATTCCCCCTCAGGCGCTAATGCTAATTTTTTTGATTTGTTCAAAATCGAACAAAAAATATTCCAAATAATAAAAAAAAAGAAAATACGGGAATGAGGTGTTCTCGCCGAGATTTCTCTCACGCATTATTTTTTAAAATCTGATAATTCTCTCAAAAGTTATGGGGGGGGGGGGGGCGACAGACCGACAAACACATTTTCCCCATAAACTCTACTTTCAATTGTTTTATGTTTCAATCGTTATCTAATTATTCAAATTTTTTTTTCGATTTTTTCCATCTTTAATGATTTTTTTAAGCTACATTAGGCCTTCCTTCATATTTTTTTAACTTTTCGGAAAATTAGGCTTAAAATCAGCCGCGTTTCGGAATTACATGAAATTCCTTTTTTAATGCAAGCAAGAAAGGAGGAAGGAGAGAATAGAGTTCCGCCAAAAGAGGAGAAACCCCGGTAAAAATAAAATGTCAATCAAGTGGCGCCATGTATCGACGACGCACGTAAGCAAACATGAAAAAAGAAAATTAAGATCTTAAAGAAAACCAAGACTGAGAAAAGTAAGGAATTTCCTTACTTTTCTCAGGTTCAGAACTTTCAGATATTGTCTTGTAGTAACAGAAACGTTTTTAATGGCTAAAAATTTCTCACCTCTTAAAGGAGTGATCTCTTGAGGATGAATTAAATAATTAATCTGTCAACATTTGGTTAGGCTCATTGCAAAATATTTTTAAATCTTCCAAAAAAATCTTTTAACAACTGTCTTTTAAAGCTGCGAGTACCAATGAATATTTTCATGTTGAACATAATACAGTTACAATAATGCACTATTTCTCCGAAAGCATGCATTGAAAATCTGAATATATAAAAAAAATAGTTTACGTATGTATTTGAAAACGTATTTTTATGTAGCCGATATAAAAGATATATTGTTTGCTTGGTACCCGATTTCTAAAAATATTCCTGCAAACAGATATTTGGAACAAAAGATATGAGCACATTTGATATTAGCCTATCTGCTACACCTGTTGCTTCCAGCTCCTGCTCTTCATCTCAACATGTTCCATTGTTAATCTTATCCACCATCTGTTTGCCATCGTTGAGATTTGCTCAATAAAAGCTAAATAAAATGTTTTACGTTACTTGAATGATCTCCATCTAAGTTGACATTAACTGGAAAGAACGTAAATTGAAAACCTTCTCTTTTGTGTGGGCGAGTTGTAGGAACGGATCAACTCGTGAGTTTTCAGAGTATGAAAGAAAATGGTGTTGACAGATGGTGGAATATAAAATACTTTGGTGTCAGAGAACTTCTTTGTTAGAATAAATGTCACCCCCTTTATAGAAGTGCATGAAAAGCTCAATTTCTTTGCAAATTCGCAAACATGATAAATAGTAAAAGAAGTTAATATAAGAATTATGTCATAGTATGTGCTTCGAAGAAGACGCTATAATGTATGAAGTAATGTAAAAAATATGTATGAAGTGGCTTTCAGATTTAGTTTTGTTTGCCTTTGCTTCGATATTAATTTATTTATTTAGGTTGCCAAACGTTTTTTTTTTTTTTTTTTAATCTTAAAATATTTTTTTTTGGTATAGTTTGAAATATACCACATCATTTTGATTGAAAATCAAGTAAAATAATCAATTTTTCAAGAATGTACTAATAACAATATCATGTAATATTAGAGAGAAAGGTTTTAAGATTAATTTGTGACAAACATTAAAAATATTTAAAATTTAAAACCGATATCAAAATCTTCTTTGGGTAGTTGCAGAGTGACAAAACATTGGACAGTGGAAGAATTTCAAACTATTATGGGTCAATCTCAAAATTCGAATTTCTGACATGTTTCTCATAATTAAAGTTACATTTTTATTTAGTGAAAGGAAATTGATATGAGCCGCAAGTAAACGGAATTTTAATAGTTTTATAACTCTGGAAATTTTCCGGCAGCACCAAAGCACATGAATCCAATTTTTGATGCAAATTTGTGCCTTGAGGAATTCTTATATTCTAAAAATGGCGCAAAGATTTTGATTCATTGTGTAAAGATTCTTTTCTGCCAGAAAAATTCATTAAATATTTTTTCAAATAAATTTCTTTTAAAGAAGAGCACATTACACTGCTAAGTAATATTTTTCAAATTTATCGTGCTGAGGAGAAAGCATGTAATTTAGGTTCGTAAGCATCACAAAAATTTTTCACATGTTTGCACAATAGAAAACGATTTTACGTAATACAATAGTAATCGAAAAAGGTTTGCAAGATTACATGTTTTTTTCCATTATAATAGTAAATACAATAGTTTTGATCAGTTGAATTATTGTTAGTTGCTTATACATACATTCTCTTTAACTACGAAAACTGAAAGCGAATATATTTTTCTTATAAATGAGTTTAATGTATCTCTTTTTTGAATTATTTTCTTCAGAAAATACTTAGATCGTTTGTGTTTACATATGTAGGCGAACTTTTTTCATAAATCTGTCCTGAGAGTCATTTTATCTTCAGTCCATTTTTCGAGTTTTTGCGATGAAAAACAACTAAACATTTTTAGTGTTATAAGACTAGACTTTTCTGTGTTAGAATACACAGAAGTCGTAGAATACAAATGTCCGATGAAAACTTTAAAAGTTCAAACTCACATGTAGCTTGCGGCCTTGTCGTCGGTACGCTATATATCCATTAAGTGTAAACTCTCAAAAACTCGGAAAATGGACTTAAGATATTATGTCCAGCAGGTAGAGAAATATTATTTGAAGGATTTATTGAAGGCCGTCGATTCTTCACCCATTTTCATATTTTACTGCTTCTAAAGACTTCTGAATGACATAAAAAATTAAAAAATGCAAGCATTTCCTGAATTTTCTATTGGTAAACTTCAGAACATTTCTCTTGAAACAATACTAGTATTAAAATAGGGAAAAACCTAAATTTGGAAAAATTCCTTAAGTTTCTTTTGCTCCTAACGGTTTTCTTTAGCCAAGTCCCATTAAAAGTATGCAATAAACAAGCAGATGAGTTTCTAGTAAAGATTACTTCATCACTAAAAAGTCATTATTGTTGGACAAGTTCATTAAGGTGCTTTTCTTTATACCAATTTATTGTATGGAAATTGGATATTGCTTCATTTTTGTATTTTTTTCTTTGAATTAGACATTCATTAATATTATTCAACAATTCCGAATATTTTTACAACTGTTTTTGTATAAGAATGCAGAAGTTAATGTGCACAAAGAAAAATATATGCTAAGGCAAGCAATTTCTAAAAATGGCTACCAACCATTTCTCTGAAGCATAAATTGTGAAAGATCAAACGATCGTTTCCTCTGTTAACGCAGAAATTTTTGGCATAGATTAAATTAATTCACCCAGCTGTAAGCTTTTCAAATCAGTCTTTCATTTGAAATTTGCTGAGTCTGTTCCATATCAAACTATCAATAGCATAGATTTGATTAGTTGATTTTACCTTCATCAGAAAATGATGCATGATGTCACATACTTTTTTTTGTCTAAATGAAAAATGTATGGTATCGAATAAAATTGAATACTTGCCCAATCCGTTCTTGCGAGTGTGGCATTTGTATAATTGCAATACAATTAAACAATTTAAATCTTTAGCTCGTAATTTTTATATTTTTAATGTAAATAGTCATCCCGTATCTTAATACAAAGTATCAAGTTTCTAAAAAAAGTTTTATAGAAAAAAGAATATTTCGTACATGTTGTGGGTGTGACATTAATGTCACACTCGCAAGATGCACAAATTAATACCTTTTAAATAAAACATTTTGACTTTAAAATATCATATTTTGCATTAAAATACACGAGCCTTAGTTACATTCTAAAGTATAAAAATCAAAAGCTCAAGTTCAAAAAGCTAAGATTAAAGTTCTTTAATAGTAGTGCAAAAATATATGTACAAATGTCACAAGGAAAAAATGGTTGAGCACACTGTCTCTTATATGGGTTATCCCTGGACGTGTCTGGCAAGAATTTGGAGAAACTGCAATTGCTTCGTAATAATTATGCAAAAGAGATTAAATTGTAAATTTTTATTTTGAAAAAACTTAATTATTATGTTGATGAAAATAACGTTGAAATCGTATTCGAACAACCACAGTATGACTGCAAGGAAGCTCTCGAAAATAAAAAGGAACGACCAACTAACGGGTTTAACGATGTGTCATAATTAGATCAAATAATAGTTAGGTGTATTGTACTAAGAGGTTTCGCCCTATTTCGCATAACAATTGCATTTCGTATGATTGTTTGATGCGAAACATTCAGTAAGTAGGAAAAAAAAAATCTAACGAAACTATTTTCAGAAATAATTTTTTTTAGAATTTTATTTCAATGTTTTATATTTTTAACAGATAAAAAAAGTATTTCCAAATATTTCCTTAGTATTTTCTAGATAAATTTAAAAACAAAATGGAAGGTTAAATTTGCAAATTTTTAAAATGGAAGCAAAATATTACTCAAATACTTTGTTGACGTTTAATACTGATAACCGATAAAATTATTAGTCATAAAGAAAACATGTAACTATTATAACATGTGTTGGTGCTTCAATCTAACAAAGAAACATTCGTACATTCGCTTTTTCATCTTTAGGAACATTTACTGCCTTTTTATTTGCGAACTAAATCATTACATCATTTTGGTTTTCTGTACGAAAATACAAAAACAAAAAATTAGTGTGTGAGAGAGAGAGAGAAAAAAAAAAAAAGAAAGGACAAGTGAGTTTCCTAAAGCAATAAATTTCAAGCTGCTGTGAAATTAATTATAATTCTTTTTCATTTGCGAATTAAACAAAAGGATTAAAATATGTTACTTCTTAACTTTTTTTGCACGTCGCTGGACATCATTAATAAAACAAGCTCCTGCAGGTTTCATAATTAAAAACAATTTATTTTAATATTCATGGAAATTCGTGTTTTTAATTAAAGAGCTTGCGGGAGCTGAATTGTTTTAATTTGTTAAACGGATACACTGTCGCAGTACAATTACGTACATCTGCGTAATTTGAATGCTTAGTCTTAAGCGCATCAACGTTTAAATTACGTTTATAGGTGCTTTTGAAATATTTTTTATTACTTTCAGATATTTGTCAATGAATTCAGGAAACAGTTCATATTAGTAGCAGGAGATTTATTTTCCTTTACATTCATTCAACTAGATAGCTATATACGACAATATAGAAATTAAAAGAAACAAGTTTATCCCTACGAGAACACTTAAGTTTAAGGCAGTCGTCTTGGCATGCAATTATACTTCTTGCGCCTAAAACGTTAATAATATACGGTTTGGGTACTAAACTGCAAAAAAAAAAAAAATACAAATTTTAAAATCGTATTCTAACTTCGTCGTTGTAATTTGTTTGGAGGCTGATCTTGTAAATATTGCACTGATTCATAAATGCTTGATAATTGATCTGAAAGCATTTGACCAACAATGATATTATGTAAATTTATGACACCCAACTAAGCTTATTTAATAAGAATGTGTGTTTATTCAAAAATACATTTACAATAGAATGACAAATTTATCAATGATTGGCGTAAACTTATATTATGTATAGTAATAAGGAGATAACTTATATCGCACAGGCGCGTAAATATAGTAAAGCTATACGCACAAAAATATATGGTACCATGCAATCATTACGTTATACTTTTCTCTAATTTTGTGTGAAAATATTTCAGTACAATTGTTGCTAGTTAGTTGCATTTTCTTTAATGTACGTTAACAATTGTATTTTAGTTCGATCTAATGCATCTTTTATTATACTTTAGCTATTCTGACTTACTAAGCACAAATGTGGTATCTGCAGTTGTATTCAAAATGAGAAATTAAAGTTCCCGGACTCTAAATACTTCTGTGATTCAAATTCCACTTTTTCAGATTTTTCATCTTTTAAAATTATGTTTACATATGACCACATGACCTCGTATGCAGGAATGTCATATGTTAAAGCATATAAAAAGAGCCCCTGGTAACTATAACGCAATTTTCCCCAAAAGTATAGATGCAACTTTTGTGTTATAGCATGGTGTTAATTTTATACGTTTTTTTTTTTTTTTTTAGGAAAGTAATTATTTTTCATTAAGATTGAGTAATTTACACTATGCTCTCAATTAAAATTCTCAGTAAACACTACATATATTTCTGTGGTTCAAACTGAAATATTAGATTAAACTTATGTGTTCTTTTTAGTATATTACTTAAGTTTTTATAGCGCATAATTTTTCCTCGGGACAGCCTGAATGTCATATTTACTGAAGAGCAAGCATTCACTCGCAATTATTATAAAAATTATTCTGTATCAACAGCAATTTCATTTAAGGGTGTGTTTTAGTATAAAATAAATTAAAAAAAGAAAAATGTACTTCATCATTCATTTTTTACGCTGTTAGTATAGACAGATATATTTTTTCGCTGTTCTATTACATTATAGAGACAAATTTTGACTAGAATGGAGTATTTTTTCGTTCTGTTTCAAAATTTCTTTTGCCTTTTTGTTCCTCTTTCTTTCTTTTTTTTTTTCCTTTTTTAAAAACTTGTTTTACAAATTTTTTGGAAAAAAAAGTACGCTTCTGTTCTTCCGCTTGGCGAAAATGTTTTTTAAATGCAATACAGAGTGTGATAATCTCCCAGTATTACGAGAAAGGAAGTTATGAGAAAATTCATTCAGTCTGGAAAAATACTTAATTCAACTCCCACGAAAAAATAAAATTAGTTATTGAAATCTACCTTAAAAACTAGAAGTTAAATGTTAACCTATTGTTAACATTTCTTTTCCGCCCTCTTAATTTTGTTTTGGAAGCAAAGAATCATGCATCTTCATACTTCTCCAGTACAAGCTCGTCGTAATCAATAACTCAGGCTGCATGATACTAACAAGGATTTTCGTGCTGAACCGTCATCTGTCTATCCAACATGCACCCCGAATTCCCACCCACATGGAAAACCTTTCACGTCATGACAGCAAGAAGAAATCGTTTCCCCTTCCCTCAGGCTATCATTGTGGAAACGGACCAATGAAAAACCTCCTCTTAATTCGATAGAAAATCAGCGTCTGCTTTAGTAAACCGGAAGTTTCTGATGTGTGCAGCCTTATTTATTTGGCTTAATAAATTAGATTTTATCAGCGATACAAAATATTAAGATTTGCGAAATAAAGTTGGGAAATATCGTTCGGCGAATATGTCTGGCTTAAATAAGGTCGTTTAAGTTAGAAACGTATTTTGCAATTTTAATGAAAATGATGTATTGAATGTTAACTAATTGCTTCAATTTGGTGAGGAAACGCGAAGAAAGGGGTTTTGATCATAATATATACTTAAATTGTCCTTAAATAAATATACATCTTAAATTGTTAGAAGATATAAATAAGGAAAGTTTACAGTAATTTTCATCATTTTTCACTTCTGGTTTTTCGTACTTTTAAGCTCATTTTTCATGACATGTCTATCAAAAAATTTAAAATTTCGGTTGTTTACAAAAAACTTAAAAAACCAATCATTAATTCAGTCTATTAAAAAAGTCATGCCTCTTATGCATTGCTATTCAAAAATGGTTTCTCTAACATTCTTGCTATCTATAAGTAAGAACTTTTTGTTGCAAAAAAAAAAAAAAAAAAAAGATATGATGGTTTTGTTTTGAAATAATTTAACAATTAAGTAAGTTATTTGAAGTTCTTCGAATCTAAAAGATTGTGATTAGTGGTTTTACAAAATCAGTCACTGGTGCACTCCTGGAAAAAAAAGGGGGAGGGACGCTTCATATACGAACATCGGAAAGTGGGGGTACGCTTATGTTGAAATTCAAAACAAGTGGGGAAACGCTGGTGTAAAAATAAAAAGGTAATGAGGCCGCCTTACTGCTTTCCCCCTCGACTACAAAACTGAAATCAGTCTATGTAGAGGAAATATAGCCTCATTTAGTTGAGGAAGAATTTGCTAACTTTTTTTTTTTCATGTATATTTAGTTATGTTTATATTAATTCAAGAATAAGACTGACTTTAATAAATATATTCTCGTTGTTGCCTGTGTAATGATTTTTGTACTACTCTTTTGAGATTTTGTTTATGTTATAATTAAAATTCCGATATGATTTTATCGATGTAATAGTTTATGAAAAGTTTTTGCTTCTTATGTAATTTGAATTTCCCATCAATGTAGAATGCTTAACTAACATTTTAAGCTCATCATAAGGAATACACCATAGAAACATCACTCTAGGCCACTATATCATGAAGTGAGTTAAAAAACAGGGTTACATTTCTTACATCTTACTGTATGAGAAAAAAAAAAAAAAAAAAACACTTGGCTTGACTAAAAATGTAGATTGCATTGCCTATGTTACAAGGAGACGACACGTAAAGATTTCACGTGAAATGAGTAATTCAGGTATTTTCCTGTCACATGCAGCGAAGAATAATATTTCTCATTCCCTGGTGTGGTGGGGATATAGCGGATTATACGCGGCATGGGCCTCGTAGGAGGCGTTATTAAGAAAGCCAGCAGTTGCTGCTGTTTTGCATGACTACTTTGATGGATGATTTTACTTGTGGGTCTTGTTGTTCCTGGAATGCTCTCTTAAGCTTTTTTAATTAAACCAATTTCGCGATTTTTTTCTCCTTGCAAAATAACATGTCAGAGTAAGTTAAATAGCTAAACATACAAATTTTATTTTGAGGGAGTTGAATTCGCATTTAATAAGCAATTATATTTCCAAGCCTCGGTTCTAAAAAGTATTTTATCCATATCGAGATGTTGTAGGAGTTTAATGAAACGATAAATAAAAAATCATATACGTATCATATCAATAATGTTTTCCTTTTGATCTACGTTTCCGTAAATATAAAATGAAGTAAAAAAGCACACCAAATCATTGGACAAGCCTTAATATATAGTAAAAGTGCATCTAAAAACATAAATAAATGAAAAATGAATAAATAAAAATACTACAGAAAATATTTAGAAGTGAAAAAACTTAAAATAGGCTAATGCAATATGGGGAAAATCTGCATTTGTCGGACTTTCTATGTGTCCATCTATTCTTCTCTTAGTTTCTCCCTCAATAATAACGTTTAAACAAATAATTTGATACACAGAAAACATTAGTTTTGTTTGGACCAAATAGATTAAACGATTAGAAAACAAACTCGGCCAGTACACCTCAATTCTATGTTTTATATTTTGAATTTCCGTTAATTTGAGCAGAGGAAAATCACAAAAGAACGCCATCAGGAACCTCATTTAATATTTTAGGAAATGGTAAGGGTTGCATATTCTACTGTTATGTGTTCTAGGATAGTGTTGAATTTATACACGTATCAGCGTAAGTAACTAAAAAACACATAGCTATAAGTAAAGTAACCTTTTTTTTTTAAATATCTCTATAAAAAACAGCAAAATGGCGTAGAATAACTTACATTGCTGTAAGATATATTGTTACATTGCTGTAAGATATATATACTGTTTGTGCCGGAAATATCAATGCCTGAAAAACTTAGAGATTACTTTAAATAGCAGCTGTGTGATCTACTTTTAAAATCCGTCAATATGCTTAGATTTTCAACTATTTGTCATTAGCATTTACAACACTCTTTTATTTTAAAATGGATATTTTTATTAAAATTAAAAATACATACTTACTATCATGATAGTTTGTAAAATATCAAGTACGTTTATAGAAAAACATTGCCCCACTGTTTCCATACAAACGTATTACGGGATTTAGCTTTTAGGGATGGAATAAATTATACATTCACCATCAGTTGTATCTGTTTGGGCATCATCAAAAATAGATTGGTTTCTGAAAGCTCTTTTCTTTTACTTTCTCAATCTTAGTTTCTCCATATCTAATTTTGTAGATGCAGGAATTTCCTATCGCCGAAAAGGAACGAACGAACTGCAATATGAAGAACCAGAGGAGATGTAATTTGAGTATTTCCACGTGCCTTCGACTGAATGGGCTGAAATCCTCCTATTCTAACGAAAAGGGGGTCAGAAGATAATTCGAAAGGCTTCCGAAGGGGTAGATCTATGACTTTCATTAAAGATATACACAAATAGGATGCCCGAAATACAGAATGAAAATTTTGAGTAATGAATCCATATTTTTGTTTATTTCTCGAGGTTCTATTTGGGTTCAAGTAATAACTGAGTTATTTTTGAGCAACTGTAGAGAAAAAAATTGATTTAAGTGACATTTTATTTTTAAAATACATCAACGTTCGGTACTCGCATTAATTTAAAACTGCCTTGAAATCTTTTAATTTTATCTTTTTAACTGATTACGTATTGTGAATTTAGCAGTCAGAGGATTTACAGTCCTTTATAGTTCCTTAGAACAAATAAGAAACTTTAATATTAATGTTCGCAGATTATTTTTTAAATTTCCTTTAATAGAAATGTGTGGTATTTTCATTTTATGAATTTCATTTGCACACTTTAAATGAAAAAAAGCTTTAAAAAAATCTCCATTGCATGTTTTCTCAATTACGACGTCTAGAAAGGAGGTTAAATCATTAAAACCAAAAAGATAATTTTGTTAACTCACATTTTTAAATTTTCAAAGAAATGTTTCAATCTGTACTCAGATTTGAAAAAATCTCTTCATGGAAATAAATTACGTGTAAATATTTAAAGTAAACACTTATAAGTGGTAATATTGTATACTTGAAGACTCATTTAGGATTCTTCTTTTGCTTTACACGCTTTTGTTCTAAACGACTTCACGTTCTTAGCTTGCATTGTAGAATTACAACTAGGATGTATTGAAAATTTATTTTAACCACAGAATAGGAGAGATAGGTCTTTCCCTGTGCAGTAGAAGTCATCTCGGGAGACGATCATAGGAAGATGGGGATAGAAAATTTTCAAAAAAAGAATTAATTCATATTCTAGAACTTGATTCCTGCGTTGTAAATTTTATTTTAAGAAAAATATCAAGTGAAATTCTGTGATACATTGTTCTACGTTTATTATGTTGTCTAATATGTGCTTTTATGGCTTTCTCCTACTGGTATGTATTTTCGAGAAAACAATCTAAGATAGTCTAACATAATTCACTTGCCGTGAGTTAGTCGTACTTTTTTATTCAGCTTCTTAAAAAAAAAAAAACCTACGAATAAGTGATTTTCAACAGCATTCCTTGTAAGTATGCGAAGTGTTATGTAACATTTTTTCCGCTTTCTGATAATTTCCAGTGCAAAGTTAAATAATACTATGATTAAGACAGAACTATGGATAAAGTTTTGTTCCGAAAGCTTAATTTTTATTATCACTTATTTAATTTCAACAAAGATCGTATAATTTAAAATAGCATTTTGTGCTGTCAAAACTGTTTAAAAGACGAATTATTTCTAAAAACTTTTACCCTATAGTTTTATACCTTAAAAAACCAAAAATGTAAATCTAGTTTTCTCAAGTAAAATCTCAAAAACAAACGTACTTAACAATTAATCTTGCGAAACTTTTGTCGTACGTCTCGGCGATCTATACCGTAATTACTTGATAATGCGAATCCTTGTTCCCCAAGTGATATTTAACGATTGGAAACAAAACAAATAAAGCTCCGGAATATTGAACGGTCACGCACGTGCACTCACATACTTAACCCTCGAAGTCAAGAGATTATTGGACCAGGTTGAAATTTACCGCTCTCTGCTTTAGGAATTAGTCATTCGCTACGGAGTTGAGTTTTGGAATCTACTCAAATAAAGATTAAATATGCCTCTAATTTTATTTATTAGGAGTTATGGTTTGAATAGGGATTAGAATTTGTCGCTACATGTAAATACGCAAGTATTCACAATTCAGTCAATTGACAAATACTTTTAGCGTTGCAATTTTAGTTAATAGAAAGAAGCATATATTGTTTGTGAACACACTGGTTTTGGAATGAAAATATTTAGATCCTAGAGTTTCTTGAATTTTTGATTGCGCATGTTAGTTTGGAAACGAAATCAGGTGAAATTGCAGCCATGATTCATTGTTCTACGCTTATTATGTTGACTGATATGTGTTTTCCTGGTTTTCTAGTACTGAGTATGTAATTTAAGAAAACAATGTAAGGCCGTGTCCAGACTAGAGCAAATTAAGGGTGAGCAAGACGTCACGAAAACAAGCTTCTGTGCATAACCTGAGCATGCGAGCGACCAATCGAGTGAGCGGATTGCCGCGGCTCAGCTTGAGCACATCTCAAGTGTACGCACTCTAAGGCAGACCACAGCTAAAAATATTCTGCTTGCATTAAGTGCATAAAAATTGTATTAAAGGTATTTAACGGAATGGCAGCCATCTACGCGAGCTATAGAAGCAGTGGACAGAAAAATGTGTATGTCAGTGTATACATTTATAGCAGTGTCTCTAATTCTTTAAAGGAGCAATCATGTTATTTTTAGTGTTTAAATCTTTAATCACCATATAGAAAAATTATTTATTTTCTTTTCTTCATTAGCAAAGATTGTGTTAAGGGTTTAGTGAAATTTAGAAATGGAGTATGTTTACCCTGACAGCAGTAGAACTTGTTCTGGATAAGTTTTTTAAACGTTAAAAAACTTCGTATGTACATTTTAAAGACCTAGGAAAGATGAATACCTAATAGAACCAAGACAAAAATTTGTATCGCTAGCTTTTGAGAAAAATAACACAAATTGGGGGCATAAATTTTGATTTAAGTGTATAATTATTCCACTACAGGCTATTTGCTTCGCCTGAACTTATGTATGATGTCAGCTTCTAACTTATCTAGGTTTTATTATGTGTTATTCAAAGACTCTTTTTACAAGACTGCCTACAACTAGAAGTCAAAAGGGTTGTATGCTGAAGAACGATGAGGCCAGGAATAAAAAAAAAACCTCTAGAAATTATTAATCCATGCTATAATTGTCACTAAATATGAGGTGTTGCACTATCGTGCCTGAAGACAATATCCTCTTTACATCCTCGTTCACGTAAGATAAGGAGGACGAGATGTTTTAGATGTTCGCGGTAACTATGTCTCAGTAGTAACGAAATAACGTTTTAGAGCCTTGAGAAGTCCTCTCCTGGATGACAAAAAGGCTAAGCGCACTATAACAGCAAACTTTTAAACAAAACATGATTTTCAGTATTCAGAGCTGTCTAGAATAAAATATTTCTAGTATGCTTGCAAAGTATTCCTTGGACATGCAGCGGTTATTCTCACAAAACCTGAAAGCAAATCTGCTTAGGTATGGATCTTGAAAGCTGGTACTTACGGTGTGGATCTGCCAGTTTACTTTAATTTGCATTTTAGGCAGTGGTTTATACAAATATCGAGCGAATGAATTAATCCTATAAAATAATGGCTATCGGGGGTGGGGGGGAGGGAGGGGATAAGCAAAAATTCGGCTTAGAAATTAAAACAAATTTGTTATTTTTTGCACATTAAACATCAAAAAGTGACGTAGCTAAAAGGACCAACGCATCGTCCTTATCCATCCCTCCTACGAAAGTGTAAGCTAAAGATCGCTCGGCTAAATATATCTTTTGCCTTTTGATTACGTTCTGTCTTGCAATCTTAATTTCTGCCTCTCCTAATTCTACCGCGGATAGAAGGGGGATTTATCCTGAGGGTTAGTACCAGAGCGAAGAGGAGGGGAGATGTAATTCAAGTATTTTCGTGTCACACGCACCAATGAAGCGAATTACTCCAATCCCCTTTTCTCTTAGTGAGGGGAGGGAATTATTTGGAATAGGCCCCGTCGGGGCAATCTCTTTCTTCTGTTAGAGAAATGTTCCATTCCTGATGCGTGAAGAGTGGAGTTGTCTTGACAGGCGATCAATCTGTTAGCTGCGCATTTCCTAAATTGATGAGTTTTTTCCCCCCTGGCGATGTGTTTAATAAGTGGCAAGTTCTAATTATTGCAATTAAAAAATCAGAAATAAGTAGTTTATCATTGAAAAGCTTCTCACATGTCTATTCACTAATATGTGAACTGCTCTTTTCAAATGTTGGGGTATCGATCTTGATAAGCACAATCGTAGAAAATGTAGTGGCCAGATGCTTCAGTTTATGGAGAGATAATTTTGGTTATATTGTGCAAAAAAGTACCCCAAAATGTTTTATTTTTCTCCTTAAGTTAGTTCTGTATGTACAGAAGCTGTCAGAATGGCGAAGTGGTACGACACTGGCCTCGTACGGCCAAGTTCGCAGAATCAAACCTGCCCCAAGTCGGTGAGTTTTCAAGATGCAGAAAATTAGCCGCATCGTTGTCGTATGATTATGCGTAATGTTAAAAAATTCTTGAGTATATATTTGGCTTGGATACTCTCGGCTAAATTAAATTTCTAGTGCAGTTTCGCATTAATTGAAGCTCAGGGGCCGCCATCTAGGGGGAACCGGCAAAATTCTCAAGTGGTAATGATATCCGCCGACAGTGGTGCTACTTGAAAGAAAGGATGTCGATTTCCGGGGAATGCACTAGGTCTTCAAAGGTAAATGACCATACGCAACACCATAAGAAAGAAAAAATTATATACAGATCAACGCACAAACCTCACAATTATAGTTAAGTTAAATATTTACATATTTCATGAAAACCATTTCCTGCTAAGCAAAATAACTAAATATTTTCAATATAATAGAGAGTTTTTTTCCCTCTGAGTTTTCAGGAAATATTTATAATTGATGCAGTTAACTTCAAATTACTTATTTCTAGAGCCATTTATTAGTATACTGTAAACATTTGTAACGTATGTTTTGCGAAAATCAAAATATTCAGTATGATGAAAGTGAACGTGCGAAATAAGTCTACAGTAATTATAATTAATGAAATTTTCTCATTTATAAGGATAGTGAAATAAAAGCATTCTCTTTCAACAGAATATTTTATCGAAACCCTTTTACTTTTTATGATAGTCTGCAGCACGCCCATTAAATTTGATAACATAGAAAACTAAAATTTGACATCAGAGTGTCATGAATATTCAAGGGTATTTTCATATTCATAACGTCGGCGTGCATTCCTTTACGCCAAAGACGGAGAAATATTTGATAATAAAATTAAAAAACGGCAGACTCTTGGAGGACATTTTTAATCTTCTCATCGTGTTCCATAGAATCCCCAAAGCGTCGCCAATGATCGTAAAGCTTTCCAGTCATAGTGGCATGTGAACTGATGAAAAACGTATTACTAAAATCTTCTGCCACCCCACTTGCTCCGGCCTTCTCCCCAAACAATGCGTTTTTCCTAAATGAGAAAGAAATTCTAGACTCCTAGGAGACCAGATGAAAGTGATGAACGATCTAGATAGAAGGAAAAAAAGTAAAGAAAGGTAATAATCATGCAAGGGAGGAAGAGCGCTTCTTTGTCTGCTTTATTTTGGAATGATATATTATGTCTGGTGAAGTCTATCCATTTAAAACGATTTTGAATCGTTGTTAATGATAGTAAACATGCTGTTCCTAAAAAAATATCTAAAATGAAATAAAAATTAATCCTGAATTGAAAGAATTCCGTCACATTTCTATTCATATATGTCTTACATTGTGCATAATCTCCTTTGAATTCGAATTTTAGTACTGTCCTTTTACGTAAGGGTTTCAGTTATTATTAATGATAGTAAAGATGCTGATACTGGAAAATAAAGATGTGAGAGGAATTACTTTAATTTCAAAATTTAGTTTCCTCATTTTTTTTGAAATCTCAGTAATTTATCTCCAGGTGAGAATCATGTATTTTCTGTTTATATGACAGCAATAAAGTGAATAAAAGATTTTAAAATAAATTTCCTGAGGAAAGTGATTTCAAATCACATTAGTTGATTAAAAGTAATTTATTATGGTAATACAAAAATTGTAATAAAAATTGCTCACAGGTGTAAGAATTCGTACGTAACATTTTCTTTGGGGAATGAAATGGCGCTATGCGACGAACAGTAGCAAATAATTTGTTGCTTATGCATACTAAATTGGATTTATTTTATCGTTTTTCCGGAAGGAAGATAATCATTTATAGTTTACGTTGTTAGATTCTGGAAAGAAAAAAAGAAGATTATTCTAAAACTGTCTCAATATGTAACTATAATTATATGATATATTCATATCTTAGAAATTATTTATTGTCAACAACATGAAGCAATCACTCGTCAAAACTAATCCACTAAAAAAACTATGCATAGACTGAATTCTTGAAAGTGAATTAAGGAAATATGTCTTTGATTCCTAGCAGTAATAGTTCCCCAGCAATTTCCAATAATATAGATTTTGTTAAGCATAGTACGCAAATTCCTTTTTTGATGATTAGGATATTTCATGAGTTTATAGTCATGAAATTTAAAAGTTTACAGATTCAGAAAAAGTATGCATTTTGATGCGTAAATTACCTACTTCATGTTTTATAGTGTCTTGATGATTTTATTTTAAGCATTAAATGTGTGCGTCTTTGCGGGTAAAACATTTATATGTATCGTAACTAATTACCACGAACCGTTGTGCTATATTATATATGAAGGTATAATATTTGGCAGCATAAAATGTTTTCTAAAGAGACTACGTTCGAATGGTTGTTCCGTTTTGTACATGTACAAGCAATAAAAATGCTTGTTTCCATACATATATTTTTTAAAAACAACTTATTCAAATTATTTACACTCGGCATAGCTTTAATATCAATCTGTTTTTATGGTAAATACTTCTCAAGATGACTGTTTAAATGCTGTAACTATGAAAAATTATATTTTTTGAAAAAAATTAACTATTTTTTTGATAACAAAATAATAAAAATAGGAATGTATATTTTCACATTAGGTAACGTTACTAACAGTCTTACTAATAAAATATTATTATTGATAATTCCATCCAAACTATCAGCTCTTAAAGCTATGAATTGATCTCAGTTTCAGCACTTACAGGCTTTTATGTAATTTAAGCATTTTAAGTTTGTATTACTTTTTAGCGAACAAATTTTGTAAATTTCATCTTTCTTTTGGTTCCCAGAAATATTATAATAATACTTTGAATAATATATCATCAAGGATTACGAAACATTTCATTTGTGATGTTGTTTTTAGTATGATAAATATTTTATTCGACGAGGAGTGCTAACTATTATTTTTTTTATCGTTTAAAACTTGCGAAAAAATGAGGCTGATTAGAATTCTAGCATGAAGAATGAATTTTAATCTAGTGTGTAAAATATAATCTTTTAAGCTTGGTATTTTTTAAAAGTAATTAAGTTTTATGCATGTTTTCTACTCCACCAACTTAAATGAAACGTCATTTGCATTTAAATAGCCTTCTCGAGAAATTTCACTAAAAATTTTATGATTTCTTTTTTGTCATCATTACTCTTTTTAAACAACAAATTTGAATAAATCCGTAGTATAATCGATTATCAAGATTGCTTTTCTTGAAAAAAAAATACTATTACTATTCCTTGAAGGAGGAAAAAAGCAGATACGTTTAGATCGTATTTCACGTTTATGACGATGATGATTACCATGATTTCGGAACAGGGTCATATTTACCATTTAAATTATATTTCAGCTGTATAAAAATATTACACAAGTTTATACAGCACGTCACAAAACAGTTAAGACACTACACAAAATAATAATAGCTAGCTCATTAGTTGTTACAGCAAAAGATGACGATCCTGATCATAACGTCTCGTAAAATATTTTCTCGCAGTTCAATTTTGGGGGCAACATCTATTAAGAGATTTCCTTGGTATATATTTCATATTTATAAAATGGACATAATTCAATAAAGAGTAGAATACTTTATACATTTCCGAATATTTTTTTTTACTCTGTAAAATTATTTTCACTTTGTTATTATTATTTTCTTTTAACAGGAAAAAATCCACTTTTATCTTCTTAACTCAAAAAAATAGTGACTCTTTTTTTCTTTCTCCATAGAATGCTAGTAAATGATATCTTTCAGACAGAAATGTTGTCAAATATCTCAATAATCTAATATTCTCCAGAAAAAAGAAATTCATGAAGCTTGTTTGCACACGCTTAAAAAGGCACCAATAGACATTTTGAAAAATCAGGACAAGTGTGGCATCAAAAGCGCAAAGTTTAACGCAGAAATTCAATTTACAGAATGCGAAGTTAAATATAATTTGTTATAGAATTCCGAACTGAGTACTTCGGTATATATGTAAGTTAGAAATGCACTTTTAACTGATTCTGAAAAGAAAAGAGCCATTTTTATATTTCTGTGTTATTGTTTAGTCCATCATTTCTCAACCAAGGGTTGATGCACCTAGGGGGGTCATTAATTGGTGTAAAGGGGGTGACCAAATGTAAGATATTTTCTCTAATAAAAAGAATAAGTTAAATTAAAATAAGATGTTACAAAATGCAAGATTTTATTATGACAACGGGGGTGATTCTTTTTATCTATATGTTTCGCTTTTAAGGGGTATCGCAACATTAAAACGTGTGGAAAGAGTTAATTTAGTCTGCAATACATTTTTATAGAAATGAAATATCCCAACTTTTAAATCAACGAAATCTTCGCTGCAATGTATTTTTGTGCAGATAAAGATCAAACTTTTATTTACATAAATGTTTGTTTCACATTAGCTTTCGATAACTAATTTTTCTCTCTTGTGCTACCTGATCTTTTTCAAAATAATTAAAAGAATTAATAAAACGTCGACAAAAATTCGACATTCACAATACTGCAGATGTGTAACTATTCCCAGGCAAAAAAAAAAACATGCAGACAGAGCAGTGTTTGTAGCGTGTAGCGCAAGGTGTGGATCATTTTATTTGATCTTAGTTTCAAAACTGGTACTTAGTTTTAATATTTTAATTTTACCACAGTAATAAATAATGGTATTAAATTTAAGTTAATACTCTCGTATTTGCCACCTCTTGCTGTATGATTTATTTATAAATGAAATTTACTTTTATATATAAATGAACTTTTAAGCCAACTAAATCCCTGCCAACAATCTATTTTTTAGATAAAGATCAACCGTTTACTAACCATATTAGTTTTCTATATTTAATTTTTTTCTCGAATGTTACTGGTTAATTCTCGAAAATATTTAAAGAATTCATTAAAAGCAGATATAAACACGATACTTAAATACTGTAGATGTTATTTTTTGATGTAACTACTACCAATGCAAGAAAACAACATACGTACACCGAATAGTGTGAAGTGCAAATAACAGATGATTTTGTTTGATGCTGACCTCTAACCTGATATTTAACTTTAATAAAGTAAACAAATAGTACTGCAGTCAAATTTGGTTACAACGAAGTGAAAAGGTTTGCTCGTTAAATCCGAGGCCTCGTGATAGTCAGGTTTACTATATATTCAAATGCCATTAGCATAGAAATTAATTTAATAAAAATGGTAGTATTCAAGTAGATTTTGTTTCAACAATTATTTCACAACGCACGTTTAATATTCAGCATTTGTTTCAACGAAAAACTAAAGAATTTCTATTCAAATTGAAGCCACGTATGTGTTTAAAATCATTCATCCGGTGTGTTACCACATCGACGACTTTGTCCCAGCACTTTACTTTTACCAGAACACACATGACACCATAAATAAAGAATTACCGCCTGGGAAAATAAAAATGATGTCATATTTCAAAAAATACCATCACAAAATCTCTTGGCCAATCAACAGTGCTGACACTTTAGTGAAATAAGAATGGTTCTGTTAACATCTGTAGACTATTTCATACGTCAAGGTAAAAAGATTTATTTTTATAGACTCTTTCCTTTTTAGAGGGTCTTTCTCTTTTACCACTAACGCTGAACTACCTATAATGACGAATGGTCCATTACTTACGTTTATCTAAGGAATGGGATGGGAAACTACTCCAGAGAAAGGATTTAGGTGCAGAAATAAGAATTATATATATATATACAGATACGGGGTGTGTGTTACTTATATCTCGCCAAAGGTTCTGTGACTTTATCGATGTTTTATGATATTTTTCTAATGCAATAATACAATTAAAACGCTTTGTGGCTGAGAAAAGTGTGCTTGTGTGAAGCCAAAATCTTTATTAAATTTCTTTATTTCTTTATTTCCTTTTTTTTTTTTTCTTTTTGGGAATACAACAGCCAAATCACTAAAATATGATCATACTAGGAATAAATCGTTTCTGTGTTTTCTAGAACTAGCTGCCATTGATTGTCAATATTTTGTTAATTTTAAGAAATCGGCAAAACCTGGTAGAATAAAATAAAGTTAAGCTGCGATCTTGACGCAACAAATGGTAAAGTATAGCACAAGGACTATTATATTATTTTTACCTTTTACCGAAAAGATCTATTGATGCGTCAATTAATTTTATTTTTTGCAACACTAACGGATGATATTATCTAAGCTAGGTAATTCAGTTGTAGTCTGTCAAAGGAAATTTAGGCCAATTTAAATAATCTTATTGATAACGCTAACCGTCCGTTGCATGCATCACACTAATAGTAAATATTTCTACAATATCATGTTGGTAATGTTAAGATCAACTGGAATTGGATTTGTTCATTCCTTCTGACTTTTTGTTGCATTTTTTTTTACAGAAGAAGGTACGTCGGCTAAAGGACGATAACTTATCAGTTTTATAACTAGTTGCGGTCACGTGTATGGTCTAAGGAGGACATTTTTATAATATCAGGTGAAAAAAGACCACTACTCTAAACACGGACATCTACAAAAATAAAAAGTGTTGCGCTGTTACACAAACGTTTATAATTTCTGATGTAAAGTTAGGTATTTCCCAATAGGATAACTCTTATTCGTGTATCGCTGCTGAATATTCAGTTTTCAAAGGAGTATGCTGTCTTAACTATTGTCATTCCTGAACATTTATTTTACTAAGAGCGAATCATATAATTTGGACGTCAAATTTAGCGTCCTTACAACCAGAAATGATCTATGTTAAGTTGATTGACCACGAATAATGCGTACAAAATTCCATTTTACAAATGAAGCACCTAGAAGCAAAGGAGTGTAAGTGACAAAATTGAAATTTTTGAGATAACCAATGCAAATGGTAAAGAAAGAACTATTCTATATTGTGGCAAGTGATGCTAGTAATAGCTCTAACAGTTGCTTCGCCCCAATATGTTTCAGAAAAAAAAATAACATTCAGGGTCCCAGAAGATTCAAACTTTGAACGCGTTTACTCAAAATCGTTTTTTGATTAATTACAACCCTCTGCTTCACACTGCTTCAAATAGAAATGTCGTACTTCCTAAACCAAAGTAAACCGTCACAGTTTTATTGACATTGTATCGCGTACAACATTTGTTTGTGCTCAAAGCATTTTTCACCCACCAAAATGTAGGAATCACAACAATTGCGACAGCGAAAAATTATGTCTTAGACTTGCTGTGCACGTTAATAGTTCCACTTTACCTCCCCCCCTACTGTACTCCTCGCGTTGACTCATTGACATATGTTATGCCATTTACAAACCATTAGAAGGTATCTCCACCCAGAGGACTGATTTGCTGATAGCGCCATGATGTTACTTAGCGCAGATAAATGAGACGCAACAATGATAAATAAGGACATTGTGGTAAAAATATAAAGGGAAAAAATAATGTCAATGAATAACAAATTTTGTAAAAAATTGTACACAAGTGTTTCAAGCTCAAAGGTAACCGAATTTTCTTTTCTTTTCTTTTTTGTTTCTTTATTCTTTCATTTTTTTGTGTGCGCCTACTTTTATGCATTAAAAAAAGGAAGCTCTTTCGAAAGCAGATTTCTGAAAACAAGAGGTTGCAATTTTGTCTAAATTTTGTGCTTCATTTACGTTGTTTTTCTTTTATAATTTGCAGTAACGGTTTATTAACGTTATATTAAGGAACTTCTTATAATCATTTATTGATTTATTGTTTAATATATTTATTGAACAAAATCTGAAAGTTAATGCGTGTTATTTCTAGGCAATAAAGTGGAAGTTATAATCACGAGAAAATGCAATTATGAACTGGAAATACACGTGATTACATAAATACAGGTGTGGTTACGAAATAGGAATACACATCCACTGTAATAGGTGTAATTATTACATAATTACATGTACTTGCAGAAGGACGAGGTTTTGGGGTTGAAACATACACAGTAATCAAAGCATAAACAGCTTGCTTACTTAAAAATTGTATTCATAGTTTTTACTTAAGAATTGTTTAGTAGTAAAGTACCGTTATTAAAAGAAAAGTAGTTGCAAAAGCCTCCTTTACAATGGAGAAAATAAAAGATTAATATTATATATTAGATACTTCTTTTATATTATATATTTAGGAATTTTTCATTCATTTGATGAAGACATCAGAATGATACATAAATTATCATTCAAAAAAGCCAATTCTTAAAAATTTTAAGATTTTGCCCCTATTATATTTTAAACTATAACAGCTAAATAGCGGTACCCATCTCATGCCCCCCCCCCCTCTTCCCTTAAAAAAAACTACTTTTATTTATTTTATTGGTACAACTCGGTTTAGGTCCTAACTTGGTGACGGTTTTCGAAATGACGCCAACATACTATCTAAATCTGGTAAAATATAGTGCTATTTAAATCTAATAACATTGCTTTGTTCATTGGAGAATTTAAGCGAGTTTTTGCGATGTTTTAGCAACATTTAGCTATGTTAAGTGAGCAAAAACAGTCTAGGGCGTATAACCGCTAAGTACCTAATAAAAACCCACCAAACCCTAGAATTGTTTACGCAGTTCCTTTGAATCCCAATCGATCAAAGCTCTCTTCGCTCGATTATAAAAATATTATTTCTCTTCGCACTAAATTCACACTATTAGTGAAAATTGTTGCCTTCAAACTTAAACAAATAAGGTTTTCCTCGGCGAAAATGAAATTTTGAAATTACAATACACGAGAAAAATCAAAATACTTACATAAAAAAAATGCCAATTAAAATATTCCAAAAATGTTGTCCTTCAAAATTATTTAACTGTAGAAATAATTTGAAGAAAGCGCGCTCATAAAGAAAAAAAAAATCGAACAATCATGTTGCCACTCAAGATCAGAAATAATTTACTGCAAAATTAATTTAAACAAAAAAGGCTGTAAGAAAGCCTTGCCAAGGTGTTTCCAAATCTTATATCTAACTAGGACCAATTTTGAGTGTTTTTAAGAGAATGAATAAATAGAAAAATATGATTTAAAAGTGAACACAATTACATTTTAAGTGAATAATGGTAGATTCTCCCCCTGAAGTTAAGCTTCTTTTGGTTCAATGAATATGTAAAAGGTTTTAAAAAATGTTTCCATCGACGAATATTATGGCTTATTATACTAATTTAAAGCTATTTGGCAATCCCAGAACACTAAAAGATACATAAATTATAAATAAATAAATAAATAAATAAATAAATAAATAAAATAAAACAATAAGCATTACAAAAAATGGCAATCTTAATATATACCGCAGTACTATTCGTTATGACAGCACCAGTGAAAAATAAATAGAAACGTCCAGGGGAATTCAATTTCGTATTGCATTTTCTTAGAATTTGTTAAGGGATTTGCAATTTGTATACTATTCAAACAAACAAAAAAAGACATTCAGATTCAAAGCAATTAGGTTGAGTTTCATGTAAGCTTTAGTGAAAAAAGCATTCGTTACTTAAATAAAATAAGTTGTAATACGGATTTCTCAGAAATCGTCATCAAAATTCTAGACTGATCAACGAGTTTATTTCGAAGAAGTCTGAAAATCTTTTGCTAACATCTGCACACCATTTCATTTGTCAAGATACGAAGATTTATTTTACACAGCCTTTTTCTTTTAGAAGTTTCTAAACCGACCATTACTTAGTTTTATCTGGAGGAAACAAAAAAAAGTCTTCAAAAATATTTTCCGTTGGCTGAGGGATATATATTTTATAGCGACATAATTTATAACAGAACGGGTTTTTTCACTGAACACATTAATTCTTTTAGATGTCGACATTAAAAATTGTTGTAGTGTTATTCGATATGTAGTGAATATTATAAAAAATCAGTTTTAATTTTTAATTGTTTAAATGAAAACATTACACGTTTTTTCAAAAGAAAAAAGTCTTATCCGCTCAGCAAGAACTACTTAATCCTATGTTTTCGCGCTAGGGACCTCTTCATCAAGTATATCTATTTTTTGCACCAACAGAATTGCTTGTAGCGAGCCCACGTTGAATAATGTAACCACCATCTATTGCTCCTAAACTCGGATTTATTTAATATTTTAGTTTCGGGATAATACAATAAAAAAAAATAAAAAAAACATGCACTCCAGAATTAACTTAAAAAAAAAATTATTTACAAAAAAAAAAAAAAAAAAAGAAAGAAAGAAAAAAGACAGGAATTGAAAGGTAAACTACCTACAGTTTACACTACTCTACCAGGGGATAAAGTTGAAAAACAATAACAAAGAAGAAAGAAGTGCTTATGCTCTTCTGCTGCACATTTGCAAATTGTTTGCATTTAGTTTGTAAAAAACATCACAGCTATCATTTTTTATACCTGTTTCATTTCTGTAACAGAAAGGGAGAAAAGAATAATGTGTGGCAGTTAGTTGTAGACATTGAAGTTGTTTAAAAATTATTTTGAGTATTTTTCCGGTTGCAGTTTCATGTTGGAACTTAAATTTGGCTTCAAAAAGGTGCTTTTTCGCAGTTATGCGATGGGCATGCAAGAGGTTTCCAGTAAATTTAAAACACTGGTAGGGGGAAATTTAAAGGCTAAATTTGTTTTCGCAGTTGTGGAGCTATACATAGTCCATACCTCTGGGCGGAATGGCGAATTAGAGAATTCGAACAAGAATCGGAAAAAAAATTATGTATTTCTGGAAGGAATAATTTTCCGGTTGAAATTCCGAGTTCATTAAGGTACATATATATATATCCTTAGTTAGATTTTAAAAATTCTTTTGTCAAAAAATTTCAGATATTCATAAATTTTCCACTCAGTTGAAGGTGAGAGAAAAAGTTTGAAACAAGAAATTTTTCGAAGTTCAGAAGATGATTAGAACTCCTTTATTGGCAATTAAAGGTGTGTTTCTAGCAATTAGAAGTCCAAGCGTATGATTATTATTAGCCAGCATCGCACCTTGTTGTTATCTGAATAGAAATAAAAACACTGTTAATGATTTCTGTTCTACGCAGAATCCGATCCCTGTAAAATATATTACCGCATATTGGACCAAAAAATATACAAGTTTGATTATTACAAGGGATGGGGGATACTTAATTATTACAAGGGATTTTACTATATCTTGGTGCAGCGTACTCAAGTTTGCACCAAAATTTAGCAAAAATTAAATACCATGCTTTTTAGCCAGCAAATCTGCACCATTTTTTGGTGTAACACAATTTTTTCTTTACAGTAAACGCTACTAAGGAATATTATTTTAAAATAACCAAAATTTTAACATGCTGTACCTATGTATACTTTGATATTAAAAAAAGAGTCCATTAATTAATAAGTTACTACTTGCGAAGCTATAATTTCCATTTTATATGGTTCTAAAGTTAAAAAAAAAAAAAAAACAAAATGCGAGATATTACATCAAATTGTGCACAAACATTGTCACATAAGTAAGTATAAACTGAATAAAAAGCGCGCACAGCTTGCCTTCCCTGAATATATGACGTTTGTCTTTGAAAACAATGTTGCATTTCTAAAAAAAAAAGTATGTTGCACCATGTGAAAAAATGGCAGCTGATAATATGTGTGGTTCCGTGAATCAATTCTGATAAGGTTACAATACTATAACGAGCCGTGGATTGCCTACCACCATTTGATTACCTGGATATACACTCCAAAATGAAAAGTGGAGGCTTTGTTGAGTTTGTCATCGTAATGATACTTTCTTTCCTTGTAAGGAAATGCTGGCTCATTGATTTTAGACTCTAGCAACCGTTGCTATAGATACACCCCGTCAAAAATTGCGCTATTTTCTAGCTTTTGACACCAACAATGTTCTTTGGTATTACTATCTGGGATTGCAATTAGAATTGTGACTTCAGAAATGTTTCATTTAACGCAAAGAACGAGTTTCTTGTGTAATCATAACCGCCGTCATTGATCTGTGAAACTTCGAAACACTAATGAGAAAACGTTTTGTGGTTCTGAGTCCTGGGAATTGAGCAGCGAAGCTATTTCTTTCATCTCACTGAATGTGTTCCTTTCAGGAAGAACGTTACACAAAAATGCTTTTTAATCTATATTATTTTTGCAGAAAATTTAAGCAATCATATGCGTTTGGATATGAGCTTTAAGTTTTGTAGAAAGATTCCTTGTTATTAAAATGAAATAATAGAATAAAAAAGCTCTATAGTGGCAATTATACGGGGGGGGGGGGGGGTAAAAACATCCAAAACTAAATGCAGACAAAATGTTTTATCCGAAAGGCTCGACGCGCATTTTTCCCTTTACGGGAGCAAAACAGTAAAATACGGCGAAAATGAGCAGTTTGATTTGCCATGTTCAACCACTATACTATACTGTCCCCGCCTATAATTGTTTACTAAACAAACAATTATAAGAATAATTTTTACCCACCATATTACTAAATATAATTGCACGAGATCTGGTGTTTGGCGAAAGTCAGGTAAACAATTATTTGCAAAATATTAGATTTTTTATCCAATTGTTGATTTAACTTGAATCACAAAATCACTTGATCACAAAAATTTTGATTTAGATTTTTGTGACCAACTGCCGAATTGCTTAAAATTATAAAAATTTTATTAAGCGACTGTTAAATTCAAAAAACAAATAAAACAATCGAAACTTTGTCATAACATAAAAGTAAGTGGTTTACGGACTTAAAAAGCTTTTTAATAATCATGGTTTAATATAATAGATCAGTCTGTTTGTTAAAATAAATTCTATCTGTATCTTGTTGGTTTCTTTTCTAAAGCGATGCTGAAGTACCATTAAAATGATGTCCATTTATAAGATACCTCATATGCACTAAGGTTAAAAACATGTAAAGGTAACTACTAATGACTAGAATTCAAAACAGCGGTTTCAAGCACTTTTAAAGAACCAAAGTCTCCCTAATTATTTACATACCAGTTTTTCAAAACATGCATAGAAAAAACTGTTTCTGCATAAAATTGTTACATCGAAAAGTAACTTACAAAAGAAATCCTTTTTGGAATTTACAATAAAAATTATAAGCTTCTTAAGTTTTCCAAATTTACAAAGCTTTCAAAGTTAGGGAGGAAGGAAATATACATTTTAAGAGGACGTGGTAGGAATATAAGAATAAAAAAGTTTGATATTTCCCAAATTTACGAAGGTAAACAAACATACATTTCAAGAAAAATTGTTTGTTGAATTAGTTATTTTATAAATAACAATAGAAAACGTTAGGCTCTTAATTAGTTGCATTTTGTTTTAATTGAACTCATTAAGAACTGTTTTCAATTATCAAATTAAACGAGCCGTACAATATACTTAGTTCAAGATGAAAATTGATTTTTGCTCTTTGCGTTTGCCATTAAAATTTTATTTTGTAAATTAGGAAGTTGCAAAAATATTAATTTGCATCATTCAAGCGCATAAAAAGAAGCAAAATTTAAGGAACAGTTAATTAGAATTTTTTTTTTTTTTGTTTTTGGAACACAAGAATGGACGATTTTCCAAATGATGTGTTATGAAATGAATTAGCACAAGGTAGGCAGAAAATCATAAGAGAATATAATTAATTAAAACCTTAAATTTCGAACCTTAAATCATTGAACAAGGTGTCAAAATATTGTCGGGATAATTGCCTTATTAAAATTAAGGACAAATCTTTTTAAAACTGAAAACAGTCAAAATTTAATATTTTATTTTCAAGTTCTCATAAAAAGGAAGTATTTTAAACGTACATGAATCATCGTACAGTGAAAAACAATAATGTAACAACATTAGGGGAGGAAATTTACACCAAAACAACAGGGTTTTTAAAAAGAATCACACAAATTATACTCATAACTTCCATAATGAACTTAACGTACCAATACAGATGTGACAAGATAAACTGAGTCTTTAAAATTTTGAAACTGCACATGTCGTCCTGTTATGTGTTACTTCACACAACTACATGATACTTTATCGTCACCCGAGGGCAAAGGTAATGTGGTTTATTGAGTTAACTGCTCGGCTTTGTGGTTGAGGTAATCGTTGTTTGCTTATTCTCCGGCATATTCTGCTCAACCTGACAAAACCAATTTTTTCCAGCGTACGTGGTTGAATTGGTGGAAACATTCTTCAGAAAACTTCCCTAGAAAATGTCTCTGAAAATAATAACTGCCTTTGAAGTTCAGCGTAAGATAACGCACAATGGTTTTCTTCCGTATGTCGGTATCCTATTTTGAGTAAAAACTCCTGAAGTGAGTATTTCGCTAAAAGAAAAAAAAAGGACCGTATTTTTAATTGAAATATGAGTAGTTTTACTTTCAGGTAACAATAATATTTGCAGAAAACTTAAAAAATTCTTCGCGTCTTTCATTTTAGATTGAACCTTTAATTTAAGCTATTCGGTTGAATAAAAAGTCATCGAGTTTTTTTTTTTTTTGCATCTGATGGAAGTAGTTCAGTTTCTGAAATATTGGAAGCATTTTCATTAGTGCTTTTTACGTCATTGATGGTTGACAGTTTAAACTTCATTGCAAAGAACAAATTGAGTGATTTCTTTGAGTTTTGTATATGTGACAGCCCGTTGAACAGCTACCTCCGTAATACTGAGTATTACGGAGGTAGTGGTTGAACATGGCAAATCAAACTGCTCCTTTTCGCTGTATTTTGCCGTTTTGCTCCCGTAAAGGGAAAAATGCGCGTTGAGTCTTAAGGATAAAACATTTTGTCTGCATTTATTTTTGGATATTTTTTGCATCTCTAAACTAATATCTCTAAATTAAATACATTTTGACGGCAGCGTAAAAAAACATTTGCTTCGCATTTAAATATAAATTATTAATATTAAATTGTTAGTAATAAATATTTATTATTGGCTTTTGCCGATGATAAATATAAATAAAAAATTGAAATACTCAAGTCAGAAAAGATCATACTAAATGAAATTTCAACTGCTAGTTGAATGTTATTTACAATGAAGAATCTTCATTCTTTCACGTCCCTGCTTATTTAGTAAGTAATAGAGAGCTTTATCTCAGATTACATAACGGGGAAAACCTGAAATATCTATTTTAATACTGCCTTTTAGAAATCTGCCCTTTTTCATCTTACGCAGATATATCTTAACTCTTAAATAAGTAATACGTAATAAAATCTTATCATCAAATTATTTGCTCCCATTAGAGGATTGAATATGTACACCACAAAAGTATGTACAAGAACTGAAAGTCCCCTATTGTACGTACAAGTCTTACTTTTGACAAAAAATTTCCTAAAAATTCAGTAAAGAAACACAATGGTTACTTTCCTTAAATATATTTTTTGGCAAGCAACTAAAAAGAAATGTCGTTTTGTAATTTATCTTTAGGAAACGGAGAAAATATTTCGAACGGAAAATTAACTTTAGGTTACCTGAAAGAAAAACTCAACTAGTCATCTCTGCTTTCTGATGATTAATTGTGCTATTTCGATTCATGCAGCGCGGAAGTTGGAATTTCCATTTTTGTGCTTAATTTCAGCGCGGCAATTCATAGCACTCCTGAAAAATGTAACTCTACCTTTGTTTACATTAAACCCACTGCTTTTTATTTTCAAATATTTCTAGACTCTTCAGCGAGCCTGGAAAAATGTATTTATTAATGGTTGAAACAATGTTTTTTAAGCAACGAACTTAAATAATATCTTAATGAATTTTCGTTGTTAAATGACGTGTCACTTTATGTTTATGCTTAAATAATTTTCTGAAGAATTTTAACAGTTGAAGTAGTTCAAGGACACAGCCCATGAGTGTGTCTATAAGGTGCGAATGAAGTTTCTTCCAAAAATATATGCTGAAACTTTGAATTTCTAAATTTGTAAATTGCGTTATTTAATGGAGACCAAACTATTTTTGCTTTAAACTCAACGGAATTGCCGACACTAGATGCTGCTTGAAGGTGAAGAGCTTTTATATATATATAGGTGCTTATAATTTTAGTTGCTTTAAGAAGGCATGCACTTACAAGCATTTCAAGGCAATGTTTTTGGTCACCAGTTAAAATTGTGGGTTAAATATACACCCCCCCACCCGAAAAAGAAAGGAAATAACCTAACTGCAAACAATTCTTGATTGTGAAAACGTATACGGCTTTGGTGTTTATGAAACTTCGGAAAATTCCATAAATTATTGCCAAAAAACGTGAAATAAAATGAACGAGGAATTTTTGTTAACGATTGTAAGTCGTTTAACGATGATTTGAAAATTTTTACTACCCTTCGAAAATTTTCATAAACGTCAAAGCACCTTTTGAGGACAAGTTAGTTTATCATAATTTATTATGAAGCATTGCAAGTACCATATGTGCCTTTTATGTTGCATAAATATGAATTACACTATAATGACTTCGTTTATTTGTTAAGTTACATATTTCAGTGATGGCTCAACGCATACTACACACTTTTCTCCACCAGACTCCTACCTGTTAGCCGAGGAGTTAGGATTGCTTTCGCGTGGAGCTGGTGCCACATACTACACACTGGCTCAAAGTGCAATAGTGCCATAGGGCACATAGTTTGGAAAAATCACTTCTCGTTTTCAAAGTTGCTGATTTTGAATTGGAAAAATAAATGGAATGCTGAAGTATTAGTAGTAGAAAGTATTACCTTTGTAAAATATAAAATATAATAAGCAAGTAGGATTTGTAATCCAAAATTTGTATCAAATCAGGAAAGCCATTTCATTTATATTTTACCGTTCAAGTGTGAAATTCGGTATTTCATAGAATAACTGGAACAAGTCAGTTAAAGTATATAAATTTATTGAATTTTACGATTAACAAGGTATTCTATAGTATAACGATACCTTGATAGTTAAAGTATGAAATACGGTACTCGAAAGTTCTTTGATCCGCTTATAGCTCTTTTGAAATGGCTATATGTGTGTGTGTGTACGTTTCACTTCGTTGCTTTTAGACATAGAATTTATAGGGTGTATTTATCTTAACCAATGTTAGCAATATAAGCAATAATAAGTCACCTTATCTGCTTTTCCTTATTATTTATCTAATTATTCATTCGCAATAGGGATAACATGTAGGTAAAGTATGAAATTTTTCATCTATTATATACTTTAAACGACTTGACTAGTTATTTCATGAAATACCTAGTTATTCTATGAAATAACAGAATTCTGGTAATATATATATGTATGCAAGTATATATATTACCGTTATATATATTATTATACAAGTATATATATTACCAATAAAGTAATGAAAGTAATGAGTAACCTTTACCGACACTTTAATTATTTTGTGCTATTGGCATCCATTTTTTGAATGAAAAATAAATGACTTTCAGTGCCATGATAATGAATACAAATTTCTGTCTTTGTGAAAATTATAATCGCATTTGCTTGAAGCTGAACAATAATATCTAGTTTGAGGGAAAATCTGCAGAAAAAGATTCATCCGGGGATAATTCATTATGTCTGGAATGCTGATATTTCGAAGAATTTCTCGATTAAAACTTTTGCTCTTTTGCGTTCCCGCGCTGGGAAACCTTTTTCCTTAAGAATTTCAATCGAACAATACATTTGCGGTGCATCTAAGGATTTCGTAAGAATTTCTAACGGCCTCGCATTGTTCTGTATTTTGGAAAAGCATGATTTAAACCAGTTGAAAAAATCATTTTTACATTAAAAAAAAAAGAAAAAAGCGAGCATTGACAAAATTGCAGTTTGATTTTTTTCTACCAAGTTTATTTTTTCTTGCCATTAGATATTCAAGGGAATAAATGCAATAAATAATACTTACCTAATGTAATATTATGGTTCATGTAAAGAACAAATGATATACTGCTTTGCATAATTTTGCAACAATCCTCATGAATCATTACAGCTCGAGCTAATAACCAACTAATAATTAAATATTCGAACTAGTTTTGCAAAAGGAAGATTCATACTATAATACTGATATATTGATGTTAAAATACCAATATTAGAGCATAAGAACTTTTTTTTAATACGTTTTAGTTTCTGCTGACAATAATAGTTTAAGAGTTATAATAGTTATTTTTTGAGTTCTGAAATATCCTTTTTTTTGTGTATTTTGCATTGTTTACTTTTTAAATATTGCTATTTTTAAAAGAAATATTCATTAGCATGGTAGTGATAGCTAACAAATTACTGCTTATAAAAGTAGAGATAATATCTAATTCAATTTGGAAAGCAATAATTTAAGAAGTTAAAAGTAATATTTTCAGGGTAAACGCTAACGATAGGACGAGATGATTTTAAAGTGGAAAGCAATACAAAAAAATCATGAAACGGTGAAGACATAAATAAGAAAATAATTTTTATAAAAAAAATAGAACCGACTTCAAATTATAAATTACGCTAAAAAGTGAAAAATAAATTCATTTTTTAAACAACATCGATGTAACTTTTAAACATAGTTTTAGATGTCGGTGCAAAATTGGGATAGATGAAATCTTTTGTAATCATGAATCAATTACAAATATTATATACTATATTTTTCCAGAATTAGCAACAGTTCCAATATGAAGTAGCAAATGGTGTAATGGTAATTAGACTCATAATTTTTCACCGACTTCTAAAACTATGTTTAAAAGTCACATCGATGTTGTTTGAAAAATGAATTTATTTTTCACTTTTTAGCGCAATTTATAATTTGAAGTCGGTTCTATTTTTTTATAAAAATTATTTTATTTTATTCTTTTCAGTGTAAATACATTTTCTATATAGTATATATATATATTTTTTAAATCCATATCAAAGGGCAAACCTTCTTTGAATAAATGGCACTAAAAACTGTGTGAAAAATTTCGTTTTGAAGTCGATTTTAGCAAAGAAAATGATTGGATTTCACTTTTGCCTCAGAGAAATCTTCAGCCAAACTCCTGCTGTAATTGCTTTTAATGTTATAGCACAATGACATCAAACACTTTTTAATCAATGAATTTTATATTTATTAATAGTTTTCCCAACAAAGAAAAATCAAGCTAAGCCTTCCCAATTAAAATAAAAAATACTTATTTTTCACCCGCAACGTTTTTTCTAAAAAACAAATGTAGTCAGATTGATGTACGATATTTGAGTTAGACGAACCTATATCGATTAAAGAAAAAATCGTCAAAATCGGTTCATTCAGTCAAACGCTATGGATGAAAAAACAAAAAACATACTATATTTCTGCCCATTACTTTTGCTCTATGAATCGAATATGGTCAAACGAAGGTACGGGACCTATGTGGAACCACCCTCGATAAATTAAAAAAAATCATGAAAATCGGTTAATCCAGTGCGAAGTTATGAGTGGACAAACAAACAAAAAAAAAATACGACATACATACAGTATGAATGTATAACCTCCTTCCTTTGTGAAGTCGGTGAAAAATAGTAACACATCCAGCCTTATGGTGCACGGTGAAACAATTATTGTTATTATTTGTTTTACCTTGTACCATAAGTGATACACCCTCTTAAATTTTGAATTCACTAACCAATTTTAAATAAGAGATTAAAAATTAAAAAATATATATATGGGATCTCCAGAAACTTTTGAATTTAAAAAGCAGTAGCGAAGTGTTATATGGCGGACATTTTTAATCAGTTATCCTGAAGATGTTATACCATATAACTTGACAAAAATAAAATTAAAAAAGGCAGTGGATGGTAAAAACAAAACATGAACATTTTTTAAATAACATTTCGAAGAAACAAATGACATTGCTTTACTACCACGATAAAACACGTCATTTCGATGAATACCGATATTAATATTATGTGAGAGCTGTAGAAGAGTGAATACGAAACGGTTCACTTAATGCAATAAAACATGTAAAGAAACGAAGTATTTTTTTTTTTCGTTTTCACATAAACTATTTAACTATATTATTTTCTTTGGCTTTCTCAATTACAGTTGGAATATAAAAATAATATTCTGTTTATATCTTCAACTAAACACATCAACAGCAAATTTTTATAAATTTTTATTTTGTACTCATTTTTTAAAATCAAATTTCTTCAACACGTGCAAAAATATGATAACCAAGTAATTAAACACGTAAGTGAAAGAAAGACTGACAATGCGCAAATATACTGGAACCAGTACTTGTACATGTGATTTAGAACTGCTCAAAATGGATCTAGAACTACACATTTCGTGATAACTCCACTTAAAAAACCCGCTGAACAAAAATCTAGAGCTGATACAGAATGAATGAGTTCATATATTTCTGTTCAACGTCCCAATTACAGATAAAACCAGTTCTAAAATCAACTTAAACTCAAAAAATTAAAATAAAATACATGCTAGAAAAGTAATTTATCTCCGTTTTGTTGATTTTTTTATCTTTATATTTTTATTTCAGTCGTATATTTCTTTATAAAAGTAGTAAGAGCAAATATACATTCCATGAATGAAGCCATTAAGTGTTTTTTTCGCTAAGCGGCAAATCGTTTGTTTAATATTACATAATGAGGACCCCATGCTCACAACATTTTAAACCATTCTCTTGTCATAAATTTTTCAGCATTATTTCTTTAGGGTTTAAATTACTTACATGAAGCATATTACCTTTTGTGATGTTACTGAAGACAAATGCGTTAGACATTACGCTGAAATGTTTACGATTCTGAGTTTTAGATGATGTACTCAGGTGTTATCGTCGTTTTTTACTTTTTCTTTCTAAATTATTAAAGAAAATTGCAGCTAAAATTTTCTCTGAACGAAATTTTGTTCCTACTGAAAAGTCAAATATCATGATAACTAGAGATTGTATGAAAAAACAAGGGTGTGTGAATCATTATATGAGGACGGGCTAATAATAAAGGTGCAAGATATACCTCAGTCATAATTTTAGAGAATATGTAATATATTCGAGAAAAAAATGCTTCTGTTTATTTTTAGGGACACTCTCCATATATAGAATAAATTTATCCAAGCGCTCACCAGTTTGAACAGCCCTTCAATTCACCCCCCCCCCCAACTTTTTCCCCCTCCCGCACTCCCCTTTTTTGTAACAGCAGCATTTTTTTGCAAGGTATCTATTCTTTCACAGTATCGAAAATAAATTTTCCAAAAACGTTAAATAAAAATATAAAATAAACAAATAAATAAAGACACAAGCTATTCTTCCAATTTATGACATTATTGTCAGATTCTGAATCAAATTAGAATGTTCTGTGCATGGAGTTTATTTTTTAATTTGTTTTGTTTATTTCTCTGTCATATAACTTAAAATTATTTCGTGGATATACAATTTCTATGACAAGTGCTAAAACATTTTATTAGAAAAGAACATAATTCTTTTGTGAGCTTTTCAAATCAGCTTTTCAAAAGTTGTTGAAATACAATCTCAAAATAGGTTTTGAAAAGAGAAAGGATTACGCATATTCTACTGAATTCTCCATGATATCATCTGCTTTCTATGCGAATGTAAGAAAATAGGCACAGTGAAAGTGCAGTGTTAAATTACACTAAATGTTTAAGAAAGGTTTTATTTCAATTTTATGTTTCAAACTAAAACCTTTCAGGAGGCTTGATTTTTAATAATATGCTGTGTGAGTAAAAAGTAGAAGTACAATTGCGAGGAAAACGAAAATGAAGCCATCTGTACAGTGTATCTGGAAACCTGTATGCATGTGCGAAACTTTTTTGTGTCGTTCCGTTCCGTTCCATCTGAAGTGAAAATCGTGCAGAAATGTTGTAACCTGCAAATAAAGCAATACATTTTTAATAGGTGTTCTTTTTGAAACCTATAGACAAAAGTACCTCACACCATTCGGTGATCTTTAACGCATTAATTTTGAAATTATTTTACAAAATATTTTACAACTAAGCAGTTATGTCAATACATTAAAAATTGTGATGTGTGGTTATTTTTTCATTAACAAATGTATCACATGATAGATAAATAAATAAATAAATAAATACCTCCCACTACTTATTTTTTAACTTAATGACCGATTGTGCATTACCTCAAGGAAAGAGTTCAAATATTTTAATGATTATGTATATTTTCATAAAGCACAGTGTTGAACAGTTTTAATGAAAATAGTATTTTAAAATACTAAGTCGTATTGAATATAAATAAATAAATAAAAATATATTGCAGATTTACAATAGCGCATTTTCGATATCTTCTGCATAAAAACTTCTTCATCGCACCTTTGAAAATAAATTAAAACATTGGCAGAAAGGAATGGAGTATCTGTTAAATAATATTAACGTGCAGCAGTGCATTCCCACGATTGCAGAGAAGAAGAAAAACGAAAGCTATATTTAAAAAACGTAATTTCTTAGTTAATTATGAAGAGAAGAAGGAAAAATGACTGCTGAACTGTGTTTCTACAGGTTAAATAAACTGCAGCCAAATTTTCAGTTTTTTCCCCTTCTCATTTAATATCTGATATTCACCGGTCCGAAGATAATTATAAACGTATTTCCAACTTATCTATCGATTGCCGCTAAAAAACTTAGAAATGATGTCTGAAAAAAAAAAACTGTAGAAAAACAAAATGAAATTTAAAAGACTCGCGAAAAATATCTTCATTTCGAAGGATTTAGATGCTCTTTTTTCGTGATTTTTTCATTCGATAAATTGAAGTAATAATCTTCTCCCGTTGTGTTTAATATAATTAAAGATTTTTTAGGCGTTATTTATTTTTCTGAAATGTTTTAAAGTTATGTGTGGTTCATTTCAGTTTTTAATCATTACGAAAATTTATTTTAAATGCCCTCCGTTAAAAATGAAAAATGGGCCTTAGTAAATAATGCCTGTTTTTTCTCACATAAATAAAAATACTATTTATTATCTTGGCATGTTTTAAAATAACAGAAAGTTTTTCTTTTAATAATAAGTGTTTGCAGCATAAATGAATCGAGTAATATTGTTTGTAAAAATATACTTATCTTTTGTCTCTCACAGGTATTTTACACGTTAATTAATACGTTTACGTATATATGTGTTGAGATCTGCTGTACTGTTAACCAACAATATAGTTAACAATAAAGACGTTCCCAAATATGAGTAGAATCAGGTTCTTTGTAAGCAAAATGTTGAATGTTTCAGGTGTGTTTCGTCCAACACGTTATATGCATAAGAAAAATGATCAAAAGTGCTTTGTGCTAAAATATGAGTACAATTAAAAAACAACGTAAATAAAACACTTTGTGGAAACAATAAAGCAAATAGCTATTTAGAAGTTACATTGTGGCCTCTTCATCAGTACAGGAAAGAAAGGTGCTCAACACGCAACTAGAAATTGTGAGTGAACCCCGTTCACTTACTACTTATTATAGTTCCCTTAGTTTTGTTGAATTTAAAATTTATTTCAGCACTATATTATGTTAAATTAGATGACCCTCCGGTATTGCCTTCTAAATGAAATTGCAGAATGCGAAAACTATTTAAAATTTTTTAACACGCTGCACAAATTCTGGAAAAACAATGAAACAAACGAGTCCTTGTTGACTAATATAACAATGACTCAATTAGGCGACGACTTTGGATGTGTATGAATAATTTAAATTAAATTGCAAAATATATTAAATGTGTCAATTTTTAATCTTTTTAACCCTTGGTAGCTACCCTTAAAACCTATTTTATAATTTTCAACTTTTTTGGAAGTCTTATTTTACACACAGAACAATACAAGCCCCATACAAAATTTAACTGTTGAATTTTAACGAAACTCCTAATGGACATATTTTTAATTTTTTCTTCCATTCGTCCCAACATTTATTTTTAACTTCAGTGTGTGTGTTATAGGTTAAAATATGCATTCAATATTAAATTTTAAGTGTTAAAGGGATATCTTCCGCAGTAGCGTCGTTGAGTTGCACTGTATCCGAGTTGTCATTGCTGAGAATCATCATGATATTGACTTGTATTGAATTGCATTGTTGTTGTTGCGATTGTTTCTTTTGAGTTGCATTGTTGTTGTGTCACGTACGAGACAAATAAGCACCGGTTTCATTTTTGTCAGAACCATTAAGGGGGAAATCCGACTTATTTCCCTTGCACTTAATGAAGCTTCCTTCCTGTAGGACTTCTTAGTGAAACTGACCCAATATTTTTTTTCTCGATTACAAAAATATACGATAATTTCCTACAAAACAACTGGACGACTACTGGACGTATGTTACAAAAACCTCAATGACCAACTTCTCTTAATATGTCAAAATAAAATCTGCAATACAGGAAAAGTTGAGAAAGTTTATTTTTTGCATCAGGTACTTTACCACTAAGCAGCTATTTTTAAATTTGTCGCTTAAAATAACTATAATTAAAATTTTATTACTGGATGATTGAAGAGAACATTACTTTATATCCTTGTATATGACTTTATCCTCTTAAAAGCTCTTGTTGTTATTCCGCATTTCGATTTTAAGTCTTTTTAATTAACCCAAAGAAACATCAAAGTTATTGTCGGCTCGAAATCATCGAAGTCATTGATATATCCATGGAATGACCATACACTGACGGTATTCAAATTTAGTTATTTAATTAGTTACGTATGTATATCCCCTTTTCTATATCCCCTTTTCTATCGTTAGAAAAAGAAATAAAATACTTCGTTATTCTTACATTTACGTTCCAAAGACATTAATTAAGTATTCGAAGATCTTTGTTTAAGGGTGGTTTCGTTGTTGATACATCTGTTTACTACAGAAACGAATACGCGATAGTTTGTGATTAATTTTTAGGAATTTATGACTTGAGAAGAAAGCGAGAAAATATATTTTGTTACAAAGACTAACAAAGTTTGTGAGATTAATAAAGATATGAAATTTTCTTTGTTAATTATATATTAAATTACAGTGCAGTAGAACAGTGTTAGAGGTGGGACTAATTACAACATAGTTTATTCTTGGTGTAAATGTTAGGTAATAAGGTCCTAATAAACATATTAAAAATGTACATCCGTACTGTCGCGCAAAATTCGTTTTTTTCTTGCCGCCATTTGAAAAAAGATAAAAAATTTTAAAACTTGTAAAAAACCATATTTGACATTAAATTATCGGAAATGTCATGCTGGGAAACAATGTAATACCAGTTTCTTTTAAATAAATGTTTAAAAAGATGAAATAGGTAAAAATAGATGAAAAAAATGCCTGTATGACCGCGTATTTTACATTTTATATGATTAAACCCTACTGCATTCCATTCCATGACAATGTTAAGCTCTTCGCCTTCCGCGACGGATGTGATAATTGCCTCTTTTGTTGACATGTTCAGAGGTGATACCAAAACAGTGGAAGTTAATTCAATTCCAAATATTCCTAAACTTTCCTTACTGATAGATGAGAGGAAGAACCTTTTCAAATCAGAAAGCCTTGCTATCAAGATGTAGCTAATGTATCTGGCCAGAGGTGAATAATGTAAGAACGTTTCTTTGGGCTTAGTTAGCAGGAAATTATGAACTGCGCTTACACAATACATAAAATGTATACACATGTTCAAGCGTTCTACTGTCACCTAACATATACCCTCTCTAATTTCGCAGTACTTATTGAAGAAAAAAAATCTAATTTAAGTTAAAGTGTTTTCTTCTACTTCTTTTAAGTTTTCAGCAACTATCATTAAAACTGAATAGCAAGAAACAAATAAAAGGAATGAATCAGAAGTATCGCAAAGTGAACTTAAACTACGCCCCCTTAAGTTTTCGAATTAGGCCAGCTATTCATATTCTGTTCGATGTGTCCGGAACTAGAAAAAGAACTTGCTCATCGTTGCAGTTTCCGGCCCTAACTTAGACAGCATCTCTGTTGGAATCAAAAGTGAGGGAGGGCTGTCGTATGTGCCTTATTGTTCACAAGAGAAAAAAAAATCGTCCGGATGCCCATGCACTTAAGCAGCAGAGAAAAGAAATTTGGCGCTTTCGTCACAACTTGCTAAATTTTCTATGAACGTTAGCTTTTTCTTCGACACAGAACTTTTGAAATGAATCAACACTTTTCTATGCTTTATAAAATGAACACACTATCAAGTTTTTCTAGTAATACTACACAAATTTTAAAATAACAAATTTTGAAATAATTTTTAGATATTTTGGCTGTAAAAAAACTAAATAAAATGAAGTTTTTAATTTGATTATATTTATTAATTCGCACTACTATCTAGTTTCTTCTTTTTAATTTTATTTTCGCAAAACAATTTAAAGAAGTCTTTTCGATAGTTTGGTGTTCCTTAAATAATTGCAGTATCCACGATTTTTTTTGTTTCATTAGGTTATTAAAATATAGATTATAAAACTATTGTGTAACGGAAAATAAGTGTTTGAGTTTTATACATTAGTTGCAAATTAGTTTAACGCTGGGACAAAGAGTTGTCCACTACTACTACTATAGGGAAAGCCACACATCAAGGTATTTATCCTACGCGCGTAGAGTGACTCAATTAGTGCAGAATATACACTTCCCATATCCCGGTAACTTCAATGACAGACACGCGTGCGGTGATGTCTTGTTTGGGTCTCCCTGTGATATTGATTGTATGCCGTGAAACTTTGGGGACAGGGTATATTTATGTTATTTTCTTCAGGAACTTGTAAGAAACGGTCTTGAAATTATAGGAACAAATACAAATGGTAAAGATGGGCAAATACTTAACATTTTCTTATTCCGGATATTTTATTTGGAGCGTGTTAAAAAAAAAAAAGAAAGGAAAAACTGGTACTATGATTAAACATATATTTAAACTAAAGCTAAAACCACTATAAATTTGACAGTAGTAGAAAATTTATTCGGTTCCTTCAATAGTCAATTTTAATGATTTTAGCGTACGTTGCATGGAATCAATGTATATTATCAATTGGTGTTAGGTGGGCATTTTATTTTTGACAAAATGTGCACGTTTTTTAAAGAAATAATGCTCTACTTTCAATATTGACGTTAAGCAATATTATTTGTTACATGAATATTTGTTTTATAAAGCATTTATTGTCTTGTTTGTAAAGTTGGTTTTCATTCACGAACCCTAATAAATTGACAGCTCAAAACCTAAACCAATATACTAGTAGAGAAATCATAAGATGCTAAGAAATAGAACTAATAATTAATAGAAGCAAGTAATTCGGTTTCTTTATCTCTCTCTTTTTACTCAAAATCCTAATTTCTGAAAATGTACTTTGAAAACGATAGAACTTCAAAATAAAATACCTGCTCAAGCAGGATAATTCTCAAAGGCATTTCAGTTTTTTTGTGACTAATACAAGCTTGTGTTTTATTATTATGTAAAGGTTGGGAGACGTATTCTACAGCAAGGAACAATATTACAATTGAGCCGGATGGTAAAATAAAAAGAAAAACGTTCCGAATTGCCCATGCTTGAAGGTAATTAGATTAAACAATTCCAAATTATGGAAAAATAAGGTTTAACAATAAGTTGTAAAATAATTATTGAGTTTCCCAAGTTATTTCTGAAAAATGAAATATTCATATATTATTAGTTAACAATGTTAAGATATATTGTTTCTCTGAAGCTACCGTGGTGATCTCACGGACAGAGCATTGTATGCAGAATAGCAACTACCGTTTCATTTCAGAAATATTAATATTCTTCAAAATATATTTTGCATAAATTACATATTGTTGTACTTATAAGAAATAGCAGAATATAGTCTGGATCGATCTTAGCAAAATTTAGAAAAAAAACCTTCTTTTCTTATAACTATATACTTAAGTCGTCTTCTAGACCGCTGTATTGGCTGTACTACAGACGCGTGACAAATTTCCTGAACAGCAGTGGAGGGTACAAAGTCAGAATGGATAATACATTACTCCTATATAATACAATACTTGCTACACGGTAAAAAGTTTTAGTGTTATTGAACACCATTTTTGGTGTTCAGTTGGTGTAAAGCAGAAAATTATTCATTTGTTGATGTATTTTAAATTTTGAAAGTGTTTATCTAAAAAATAGACAGCAGAACGTTTTTTAGCATATGATGTTCGTAAACTCATCTACACATAAAAACTTCATCCCGATTGCTCATTTATCCCATTTTCATTGAACACAATGAAACTTCCATACGTTATGGAGTTACAAATTCTGTCTATATCTGTTTAGACATAAACCTAAAAAAATGTAAAATATATAAAAGTGAATTATTTTTCAACAATACCCCACTGAACACCAAAAATCGTGTTCAGTAACAGCAAAAATGGTGGCAACGAAACGCAAAATGTTTAGTTTACATTAAAACTTTTAAACTTAATTTTGCTTTTGTCAAGTAGAATTAATTATATAACTCAAGTCCCGGAAATAGAACGAAAAGTACACACTTCGAGAAGCACATATATAAAGGTTTTCTTTAGCATCAGTATAATGCTCAGTGGTTTGAAAGAAATTAAAGTAATGATAATTTTAGCATTATTCTTACATTTCTACACAAAACCGAGACTTTTATGGTTAGTATAATGCTTCTTTAAATACTACAATGAAATCTTGTTCCTTAATGAACGCTGAAGCGATCGTTAAACTCGACGAAAAGAAAATTAAGAAAGAGGGAAAAAGAAAAAAATTCCTGGAAAGAATGATAAAGAGAGATGGTATTTTCTATCTCGGAGCTTGAATATAATGATGTCCAAATGAGTCATTAAAGAGGGCAGAGAGCAGTCTGAATATCGCGAAAACGGAAACGTCGCTGAAATTACCTCCCCACTTTTAATGAGCGTAATTTATATCTTGCATAGGAAACGAATTTACACACGCGTTATCTTTCCTGAGTCTCTCTGGATCGAGAAGTTTTGGCTGCATCAGCCGATTAGAAGAATTGGAAAAGTATGAAGTTGAAGTCGAAGCGTATTCAAATGCGGATGTTTTTTTTTTTCTTTTTGGAAAATATGATGACTTCGTAGAGTAAACAAAATGTATGAGGGTGATGTGCCGGTGTGATTTTTTTTTGAAATATTTCTTTTAGCTTTACAGCTATCCAAGGTATTAGTTACAGACATGTTTGAATTTAAATAAAGAATGTTCCATGCACAAGTAGCACATATTACTTACATGAAGTCTAGTTAATCAAAAAGTTGTTGAATTAAAAGGGCTTTCTACAGGTATTATATAACATTTTCAACTCGTATTTATCTCATAAAACCGTACATTTCTAGCTTTTTGCCAATCTCCGTATTTTTTTGTGTAGCACATATAATCATTTTTCTTTAACGTGTATTAATACGAATGTACACTTCAGTATATTCAGTCTAAATGTTACAGCATTTGATTGGGTCTTCTGAAATATAATTAATTGATATAAGAAATAGGGGAAAAAGATTAATTTATGCATTATTATCAGATATCTCTTTGCATATTTTTTTTAGAAAGCTAGTGGAAGATCCAATGTGCTAATAGAAAATATTAAAAAGTTCTTCCGCTTTGCTGTATTGAAAAAAATGTAAATGAAAACACATGTTACTTTGACGTCTTCAGTAAGATATTGCAGCCAAAAAAACGTTTTTCAGTGACAGAATGAAAAATTGTGTCATACGATGGAAGAAATGAATTGCGCTTAACGGTGACTGATGAAAAATAAATGTATGATTTTGAAGCTTAAGAATTGTACCTTATGTAACTTATTTTTTTTCGTTTTGGTTCTAGAAGCATGTGTGCATTAGTGTTCAACCTACCCTAGTAGTAGGAAAAAAAGCTTCTTTCAGCTTAAGCAGTATTGAAATTCACGAGGAACAGTTTTTAATTACTATATGTTGCTTAACAAAACTGCTCGAAATGTTAAGGAATATCATTTATATTTGATGAAGATAAAATAAATAAAGAAGAGAAAAAGTAATTTTCAGTTTAGATTGAGGAACACATTTCCTTCAGGTTTGTTATAGAGATCTCTCAACGCTTTCGGAGGCATGACACGTGGTACCAGTATGTGACATAATTTAGTTTGGAAGTTTTAACAGCGTGAAAAGTTAAAGGTAAAATGACAAATATGTAATTCATCTTATAACTCTGGTCCCAAAGAAGGCAATTGTATATTAATTCATTAAAAAAAGAATATAGTTATTAGTTTTGAATTTAGAAATGGAATTTAAAATTTTGTAAGGAAAATATCAAAATATATAGAGACAAAAGCACTGTATTATTGACGAGTACCAGTGGCTAAAAGTGGTATCCTTCCGTGCTACCATGCCACATATAAGGGGTTCGATTCCCGGGCTGGGCATGGTCGACTCAGCCTTTCATCCTTCAGTGGAGTCGATAAAATGAGAGCCAAGCATGCTTGCGAATTAAACACTGGGGTTCCGCGTCAGGCTGACCACTTGACCGAAACAGCTGCTGCTGCACCCCAGGGCCTTCGGTCTCAAAAACTGGGAAGGGTACAGTAGGCCGTGGCCCCCAATGGGCTGTCGCGCCGCTGAGTTTATTATTATTGAAGCAAATGCCTACATTTTACCCTGATTTCGGGGTAAATTATTATGAACCTAAGAGAGTTACGATGTGTTTTACCTCTAAATATATACTGTAATAATAGGTTTATCTTGTAAATAGGTATTCTATTTAGACAAAAGGATTTATTTGCCATTTGAAAAACAGTGACTAGTTATTCCAAGTAATGAAACAATTTGTAAATAATTTCTCTTTGTGCTCTGAAACTAGCGGGCGAGAAAAAATATTAAACGAAGAATATCATACATCGATGCAAAAGTATCGACTCAGATAAGAAATATTAGGCGTAAAAGCAAATGCCAAATATAATTATTCTTCAACAAAATGTGCTACTAACCTGATTTGCTTTTGGATCCAGTGTGTGTCAATAGTTTAAGTTATAAATTTTCCGAAATATTGCATTAAATCAAAAATCTGTAATGACAGGATTTCAATTAAATTCACTGTTTGAACACTAAATTCTCCAAAAGAAAGAAAATGCTTTACTCACTCAGTTCGGACTTGCAAAGGATGATTTGTGTGTCTTCCAGATAAAAGTCTCCTCAATCAATACGGATTACTACATCAGCTTTTCAAAAGTGAAACTAAGAAGCTTCTAAATTAATTACAAAAGTAGAAGTATGATCAATTTATCCGTTACAAAAGACAACGCTAACGTTTTCGGTTTTAATTATGAAAGTGGATTTTATCTCTCAGAATTACTTTAATGCTCCGCCATGGATGACAGCCATATAAATAACTCCAGAACTTTCATTTCCGATTTACAGCCTCAGCTTTCCATTGGGCAAAATACTTAAACGGTTTAATCTACTCATCCCTGTTATCAATTGCTCTCAGCGTCTTAAACGAACCGAGGCGCTCTCGATATGTCACGCCTTAGCTTTTCTATTCGGTTAATTCCTCAAGAAATGAATTAGAAACTTGGATCGCTGCAATGGGAACTTTCCAACTTTCCTCTTTTTTTCTGCTTGGTTACCGCCAAACTGTGTGAAAGATCATCTAACTCTCTACAAGGCTACCAGGAAAGTGCCCTTTCTGATTTGATTAGGAAAGACCGTGGGAGAAAAAGCGACTTTTTCCATTAGATGAATCGATATTGGATCTAGGACTCTTCCTTTCTTTTTTTGTAGTATTTTCTTTTCAATTTATATGTAATTTATATAATAATATTCCGTTGCTTCATTTTTGCCATTACTATATCAACAAAATCATTAATGTTAACATAGAAACAACAATACTTTCAGATGGAAATCTGAAAAAATTGCTTAAAAATGACTAAATAAATCACTCTCTGTATTTACGTGTATATATACGGACACTACATTGCACTGTTGTAAAATTTGTATAAATAGATTTGCAATGGACTAGTATTTATACATATTATATATTTAAGTAAAATATGTATTCAACTTAAAAATGCGTTCGAAAAAATATCTGCAGTAAGTATTTCGAACTTAGTACTCGTATTTATTAACAACATTACATGACTGAAAAATATATCTGACTTAAGATATCTTTCAAATGCAGCTGAGATTTACCGTTGATATTTGTTTGAGTTATACGATTAAGGAAGTATTTCAATTTCAAATAAAACATTGAACCCAATTGCTCAGTGTTTTTTGCAACAAGCATCACAATGACTCATAAAAGGGTACCTTTTAGTTTTATGACAGGTTACGATTTAAAAGGTTGTATTGTAACATTTCATTCTTACAAAATTTGGAGCAAAGCTTCCCTCTGTACAATTACTTTACTAACTAACAGTTAGCTTAGTTAACAAAGTCATTATACAAAGGGAAGTTTTCTTTTGAAAGTATAATGTCGGCCTGCCAAAGCAAAAATGTAGCAAATTTTACGTCAGACTGCGGATAAATGATTACCAGGAGATTCTTATGTATTTTCGGGCGAAAAGTTTTTACAGTTTACAGAATTAAAATTCAATTTTAATTGAAGGTGTTTTCTTATGCATATTTATTTCTGTTCGATTAAGAGAAATGTTATTTTATTACAATAAATACTTCTGAAGACAAGTTATTATTTAATGACAGAATAATATTAAAAATATAAGGTATCAATCGCCTAGTGATTTTACGGATAGATTTGTGACCAGTCATTGTAAAGATCATTTTATATTCCTTCACTAAGCATAGTGTCAATGAACTATTAGAAGTATTTTATGAAAAATCTTACTAATATTTTTTTTCACAAAAGATGTGTTTAGTAAAATGTTAACATGCTTTGAATTAAATTAAAGTTTCATGAAAAATTATTGTTTCCTGCTAAATGTCATAAGCGAAAAAGCTACTTTTTTTTTTTTTATACAAAACTTGCTTATTTCATTGACGTGTCTCCCTTATTATTAAAATAATAATAATAATAATAAATTAAAAAATAAGCAAAAAAATAATTTATTATCTTTGAAATGGTACCTCACCATTTGTTCTTATGAACAATTAATAATGTATCTCGAATCGCTAGTTTAGTGAAAACAGGATTTTTTAGAAGATAATTAGCATTAATTTTGATGCTTTCTTTTATAATGTTTTGTGTTAATTATGATTACTTTAAATTTGTAATGATGATGTCTCTAAACGCTAAAAATGTTAATAATACACTTTTTTATTTTTAATACTTTATTTAAAAGTAAAAGTGTAAATTCTTACACGCAAGAATTTTATGAATGTAATTAAGTTGTATGACTTTATATGTGCATATATTTTTAAAATATTTCCAAAGTTGCTCAAGTGATTATCTTTCACGTATTAGGCTATATAATTCAAAACAGTAAGTAGATATTTTTTAAGAATGAGAAATCGACTCTATGTTTTCCCAGTAGGTATATATCTAAATCAAATACAGAATTTTCGTACCTTCATCTCGACAGATGTATTTAATCTAATGATAAAAGCGTTGGAAAATTTCATTTAAATTACTGAGAACGTAAAATCTCTTATTATACATTAGTTCTGAATAATATACGAAAATTTAAATTTTATTTTATCTTTATATATTAGATTTGAATTATTTCCGAGACATTAAATTTATTTTTGTCTTAAATGTTGCAATGGAACGTCTTTATTAAATTTTAAACAAAAGCAGGAATTCCAGAGAAGCAAAAAGTATTATTTAAATTAACTTGTGTTCACCAAAACCAGTAAAAATACTTAGTGTGAATACGGTTTTGTAGCTCTATAGAGATCATATTTGAATATTTTTGTGCGAAATCGACTCAACATTTTATTTTATTAGGGGTTACATAGCAACTTACAGGGGCCTCGCTTTTATAATGCTTAACTTTTCGGTGTATTTTTATGGATTAGACAAAATTTCAGATTATATGCAGATGAATATAAGTGTTGAAAGATATAGTGTTCTCGTATTTTCTCTTTTTTTATACATAAATCAAGTCCATTATAGCTGTAAGTGACATAGTAGTTAAAAGCAAACTGTTTATTGCTAACTACTTGAACACTTGTGTAAAGTATAACTATTTGAGTTAATTTATTAATTAAATATAATTAAACAAATTAGTAACACTCTCACAGCAGAAATATTTGGTGCAGAAATTTCATGCAGAATGAATTGAGCATTAATCCCGATAAAGATATACTGTTCAATTTGAATTACCTAAATGTTCATACACAAGTAATTCACACTAAAATTCCAGCAAATTGATTTTATTCCTATATTCTTAAATAAATCAGTTACAAAAATTTGATTTTAAAAAGTTATAGCGTGGAACATTTTAAAAAGAAAGAAAGAGAGAGAGAGAGAGAGAAAGAGAAAAATAAAAAGAAACGAAAATATTGAATCACCAGTTTGGACTGTATTTACTGAAAAGTATCGTTTAGTTTGAAACATTGAAAAGACTATACTCTGTGTAATTAAAATCGGCGCGTCCAAGTCTCACAACTCTACCTTTTTGCCTTCTGGTCTCCATGGTTATCGTGCTAGAAACTTTTCCCCACGTTGGTTTGGCGAATAGGATAAGTAAGTTTGTTGTTTTAGTTATAATGATAATAGACGGATTCAAATCAGATTTATTTCTCAATGGCAAAAATAGATTGCGTCAGATAAATTATTCTAATATTTTGAACCAATTTAAATCGTATTCTAATATTTTGATGTGTTTCAGAAAGCTATTGTATACCTAATTTATTGTATTTTATATTTTGTAAATGTTAAAATCTTATCTAAACATTCTAGATTTAATTTATGAGAAATTTAATTGCATTTACTTAGTATCATCAAAAATAAATAAATGGAAAATAAATTGAAATTGCCTTAACTGCAGTGCAAAAAAAAAAAAAAAAAGTCTGGCGCTGTTATTTTTCTTGCAGTTGCCATGGTAACGAAGCAGGAAACGCGCCCTTGATGCGCCTATTTTAATTACAAAGACTATAATTCTTAAAAACTGATTTTGTGGTGTAAAAAACCTTTTTTTCCTGAAAAACACTCAGTAAATTACATTTTTAAAAAAACATTTGTTATACTTCGAAAAATGTGCGAAATCACAGGTTGGGAATCGCTGCAAATGTTCAAATTTTTTAATTGTTCAATAAAATACACATAACATAGAAATTAAAAAGAAAAAAAAGTTACTTAAATGCTTTTTTGCACAGTTTAAAGCTTAACAAAGAAAACTTTTGAATCGGGAAACAAAATGTGTGAATGGAATGTCTTTACGGAGATCTTTCAAAACAAAAAATCCGTTTTCTAAAATTACCTTAAAAGGTAGGGGGGGGGGGGGGGGACAGACAGATCGACAGACACACCTCTTTTCCATCTCAAAACCCTACTTTTGTTTCATTTTTAGTGATATTTTTAGTATCCAATAAACTTTCTTTCATTTTTTCTTTCTTTTTTAACCTTTACGGGAAAGTAAGGGGGTAAAAAAAGCTGAAAAGAGAAGACATATTGAATCCTTGAATTGATTAGCCTTGAATCGGTAGAAAAAAATCGACTCATTTTTTTCAACCGATTTCCTGAATTATTTATGTAAAAATACGTCTCTTTTATGATAAATATATATTATCTACGTTTTTAACATTTTATTAAGTATATACTTAAAGTTTCAAACATTGTCACTTCTTTAGCCTTTCTTTAAAATTATCTTTATTTTTATTTAATTTTTAATTTTACGCGAGATGAGCAGTGCCAAACTGTCTTACATGCAGATCCAACATAAACATTCAGCTTTGAAAAAGGCTTGTGTCTATATTATGAATTTTTGGAATGGTAATAGAAACAAAGAAACCTAACAATATTTATTTCAAATTATCATCAAAATCCTAATAAGAAAAGAAAAAACCTATTTCACGACTTTTAAAATAATTAGAGATATGTGAAATACCTCTGTGTTACACATCAAAAAGCTAAACATAAAGTAAAGTAAGCATTAATCGAGTTAAACCATGTAAAATTAGTTGTATTGCTTTAAAACACCAAAGATGAGACGCCACTGCAGAATAATCAATCTCTTTGTGAAACCTTGAATTTTACCTAACGAACATTAAAGGCTTTGAGCTTTCGGTCCCATCCGTTCAAGTGGAATACTTCTCTTCGGTTTGGTTTCCTCTTTTAAAAAATGAATTGTTGTTTACGCTGCAACACTCAGAATGTACATAGGATTGGTCGGTATTAAAGTCTTCGTAACAATTCGTAAATCTATTCTTCAAAAATGTTTTCATAAAGTCATCGAATTTACCGCTAAAAAATATAAATAAAAATAAATATAATTATAGTGATTAAACTTGGTTGCGTTGCCAACAAAATGTCTGATTATAAAAGGAATATGCTTTGTTAATTTACCAAATCTAATGAGGCTCCACTAAATTAAGGACATAAAACTGAGATAAAACTTTAATTTATGTGTTTTCTTTTTTTTTTTCAACAATGTTTTGAATTAAATTTTTTTTACAAATAAAATGATAGACGTTTTGTCGAAAATTCATATATGTCTGTAAACTTAAAGACTACAAATTAAAAAAAGAAAACAAAGAAATTGTAGTTGTGTAAGCGAAAGGAAAGTTTACTTTTGTAAGTTTTAATATGGAATAGCTAAGTGAAGTAATTCATGTTAAAGGTATTTATTTCTTAAAAAAAAATCCTTGAAAGGCGAAAAACAATTGCTGTAATACGAACGTGTTTTAAGCTCAGTATTTTTTCCAATCCTCAAAATACATTTTCTGTTCCTTTGAACCCCCTAATGATCCGTTTTTTCAGTCTTATTAAATAAATAAATAAATAAAGAAAATAAAATAAACAAATAAATAAATAAATAAAAATAAGGAGGAAACGGAAAAAAAGTATAAAATATAATTTATATATATTAATGCATTTTCTGCTCAGCAAATTCTATCATTTGTTCCTCGCAAAATAAATTCCCTCTAGTCATGAACTTCATTTCCCTTCCAAAATTTTCCGCACAGCTACCACTAAAAATCCTTCTACTTGCAAATTCAAAATATTTTCGTTATCTCGACCAGGAGCGGGAAATATTTCCTAATTGCGTTGGAAGGCATGGCCGTCTGCTTTATTAGCATTTAATTGAACAAGTCAAGGTTGCAAATAACTTGCTTTATAGCAAAGGAAAATGGTAACTGCTATGTGTCAGCAAAATGTTTAGATTAGTTTGTATTTCAAACTTTCGGGAATTGCTGAAACTTTAAAAGACACCGTGGTGTCCCTGCCGGTAGATTTGAGTAATGTCCCATTTATGCTGCACTTTTAGCGATTTCACTAGGTTGAATTTTGTAAATGTCTTCTTGTGGAAGATTTATACGCTTGGGAAAGCTTGTTAATTCACAAAATCGGTTAATTAAGTTTAGGAAACCCATACACTGTGTAACTAATTTTCACCCTTAAGTTATTTAAATTTGCTTAGTTATCTGTATTAATGTCCAATGCCTGTGATATCATAGATATTATATGTATAGGTTCGTGAATAAAAATACTCAAATTTTACCTACATGCTAAACATTAAAGTACATACTATACAAAATATACTAATTCAGGAACGGAGAAATTAAATAAATAATTGTTCTGAAAAAGTAATCACTTTGATGTTTTAATTGAGAATGTTATAAATATGTTTTTTTTTTTTTTTTTTTTTTTTTTTTTTTTTTTTTTTTTTTTTTTTTGCCTCCTAAATCGTCCATTTTTATAATTATGTTGAGAACTTTTTATTTGCATTTTCCTAAATAGATTGTTTTTCTTTTTCCATAGGTAAGGTTGATTTCTACTACATAGTATTCTTTTAAGTAAGTCTTTCAAAATCAAGTTTCATATATACCTTTTGGAAAGCAATATACGAATGTCAATGTGTATTTAATAATCCAACCATGTGTTACATTAAGTGAATCTAGACTGGTCTTTGATCCTGAATTTGGTTTCTCTACCGAAAAGGTTCGGATTTTTATGAAGTTTTGCTTATTAAAGCTGGGAAAAAGTTCTACCTTTTAGATAGATTAAGAAATTATATTCAAGTTTTAAGTATTAGTTCTTTAAAATGTAGCACTGTTGTTAAGCATTAGTATACTAGCTTGTCATTTATCTGAATACGCTTTTACCTTAAAAACTTCCTTGCGAATGATTTTTTTTTAAATTAGTATTTTTAAAGCGATTACGTATGTATAATACATCTAAGAAACTGTGAGCAACAAGGTTATCATGTTAATATATTTTATAAATTAAGAATTTCTGAGAAAATGGAAAATTTTTTAATAGAGTTTTTAAAAACGTTATTGATAAATGTTTTTCGTCTTTTATGTAGTTATTTTGATTGATATATAGATATATATATAACCTTGGTTGAAAATTAATTTCTGGGCAATACATTAAATATTAATTCGCAACGAACGTTTTGAAATTTCGGTACTTTTCTTGATTTTAAAACGAAAAAAAATAATTATATCTAATTTACTATTACATATTTTCTTCTTCAAATTTGGTACCTACGTTTAAAAATGCATGATCAACAACCAGTTAACATTTCATGTGAATAGTTTAATATTTGCAAAATTTCTATTAAACGTCCCGTGTCCTCTTAAGCAGAAGAATAACGTTTGTAGACCAGCAAAGAAAATCCATTTGTTTTAGAAAATGCTTCATATCAAATTTGATGGTGCATTCGCGGTTATATCGGCTAAATGATTTTTTTGCAAGCTTACTTTATCCTTAGTTAAGGAAATTAAGCAGTACCTCTCTTCTGCAAATTAGTAGGGGAATCTTCAGAAAGAATTTGTAATTATTTTGCAACATTGCAGTGCCCGTTTAATAAATATGTATTTGACAAACAATAGATTTGGAACAAACGATATTCGTTACTTTATCCTAAAGGATTTGTATCAGTGTAGAAGATTCAAACTACCTTATGTTTGAATGATGAAACTAGTGGCAATAAGTCTTTCACTTTGGTAAAATATTGATTGTTGCAACAGAAACATTGAACAAGCACACTGAGATTACTTGAACTAGCGACTTGCAAATATGTGAAAGACGTGCACTTAACATCCCTCTGTGATCCATAGTTTTAAAATATTGTTATTTATTATTAAACATCAAACTTTTTGCATATACGGATTGTTTAAAGTTCTTTCCGTGCTTGAAGAAAGGAGTATATAGAATGAAATTCACAATTTTTTAATTTATAAATTGAGTTATCCAAGGTCTTTTTTCTTTCAATTACTAATTCAAACTTTAATTCTTAAGCTGTGGCTAATAACAAAATATCGCGGGCTCTCTGGCAATGCCTCCTATCTGATTATTAAAATTTACAGGAGCCTCAAAAACTGTTTGTCCTAATAGCGAGCAATTACAATAGGAGATTTTGTCATGCTTTTTTTCCACGTGAACAAAAAGAATCCAATTTTTGTTATTCGTTCTTTTAGCATTAAAATAAATAAATAAATAACAATAAAAAATAAAGTAAAGTAATATTAAATAAATAAATAAAATTAAAATGAAGTAAAATTCAATACAATAAATAGATAAATAAAATGTTTGAAGTAAATAAACATAAATAATTAATGAAATAAAATAATAAGTAAATGAATAGGTTCATTTAAACAAAAAGAATTTTTTTTTTTGTTTTGAAACGTTTTTTTAAGCACGCAAGACATTCGCTTAAAAACTAAATGACATGTGTAGTCTAATCAAACTATTCTCTTATTTTCTTATTTTTAAGTTTAACATATTCATGAAGTCATATTTTAATTTTATTTATTTCAAAATAAAAGAGACATTTTTTTGACATCAGTGCCGTAACTGTTAACTATGCTTTCTCAACAAATGTGTCACATGAGAGCTCATTTTGTAAATGGTAATTGAACAATTTAAAAAGTTTTTTACGACATGAATATTTGTTTCGGAAGAGAATGGCATTTTGTTGTTTTTTGCAATACAATTACTTTAGACCAGAGCCTTATGTCTATTTCCAACATTGAAAACATTTTGGCTTTTTGCCCGCTTTTCCCTCCGAAAAGAACCCATTATTCAAACTGCATTTCCTTTCCTGATACCAGCTCAGACAAATATTATTTGCTGTTTCATATTAAGAAGTATAATCGAGTTTCAACTGGTTCCAAACACTAGCTTAAATTCTTGTTTAGGAAATTTCAGTCGTTATGCTTTCACAAACCCAGTTTAAAATTTGTTAATTTTGAGTTTTTTTCTCTTGTTTTTTTTGTAAATTCAGCTCATCAACCTATAAGGCGGAGAAGGGCAAGTTGGCCCACTTGTTTTCTACATTTTTTAAAAAATAAAACTAAATCAAACATTTTGAAGTAAGCTTTCTAAACTAACACTATAAGCAGTAAGAAAATTTCCAGAAGAAGCTTTCATCGTAAAATTTAAAATTATTAGTTACAAGTATTAATTAAAAGTAAAGATAAACACCTACTTGCTTGGGGCAATTACTCCGATTTGGGGATAGGTTGGCCAGTGTCACTTATTTAATATATATATATTATTTCTCTAGCCTGTTTTTCTGACGGTCCGCGATATCTTTCCTTAATCTGTTATCAAATTCCACGATTTACAAGTCATTTTAAAGATCATCGCGCCGGCTAATGACGAAAAATATACCCACGGTCAAAAAACGCATTGCTTCCCTCAAATTTGAGATTTAAAATCATTTAAGAAGAGGTCCTTTAATGGATGCCAAAATAATGTTGAGTATGCTGGCGCCATCTGTTATCAAGAAAACAAACAAGAAACTCCTTTTTTGGAGAAAATGGGAGTTTTAGCTGCGTCTGTGTGTTTAATTGGTCAAATCGTAAGGCTCTAACATGAATGTGGAGAGCCTAACCAACCAACAGGAACTATATTTTTAGTAATGGAACTGCTTCGTTATTGCATTTTAATGATGTGTATACTAATAATAAAAATAATTATCGTTATTATTGTGATTATTTTATTAATTTTAATATCTAAATAATAGTCGGAAAAAAAAATTCGTAGTAGCTATTTGTACTGATGCGTTCTGACTTCTTTTGTCTCAGCACCCGTTTACTTTTTTCTGTTCTTTTTTATAATGCTTTTCCTCCCAAATTACTGCGATTCCGCACTGGCCGACTAGTGTTATATTATTATAAAAGCTGAAGAAATGTAAAAAAAAAAAAAAGAATATCCAATCTTATTTTTCATTTCTTATGAAACAATGCATAAGATAGCTTAAGAAAAAATAGCTTTCATGCACTATCCCTTCATGAAGTTAAATGTCACAAATTATGAAATTACAAAATTATGTGAGTGAAAAAGCCAAAATGGCAGGCAACTGAGCTGTCAATATAAATATATATGTATGTATATATTCTGAGACAGTGCAATTGTCCAACAACTGCGAGAAGGAAAAATGAAAAAGGACGAAAAACCGGTAACACTACATATATTTTATGTGAATTCATCTTATCAATCTTTTGAAAAAGCAATACCTATCTAATTAATTATTAAAAATTAAATTTATTTGCAAGGGTATGGGAATTCAATAAAGCAACCAATAATTTGTTCCCCGCATAACACTTAAGAAGTAATTTGCTACTGGTAACTTATATGTATCCCTTAGGTTACGTTTTAATGATTTTCTGTTCCATGTGTCGTTGTTGTGGTTGTGTTTTGCTGTTGTCTGGCAAACTTATGAGGGTTTTCTTTCTTCTCTTCCACATATTTACTAAAGGTACTTCTGAGCGGAAGGTGGGAAACGAATTCCTTCGGGCAACTCTTCAGATTGTAATTAAGAAATGTTTTCGAACAGGTACATTTCAGATGCTTAGAGGACGTAGTCTGTCTAGGATGTTGCTTTATAGGAGACGCATATGATGTTTTAAGATTAAAGTATGATCGTATGGATTTGCATTGATATTCAACTTTCACTGCGTTTTTGTGTAATAATTTAAACCTGGGTGTAAAATGATGCAACATATAAATATACATGCTTGTAAAGTTAGTTTTTGTAATATCCCAAACGACTCTTTTGACCCGTAAGGTTTTCTTAACCCACTCCTAGCTGCAGTATCCTTAGAGGATTAAACATTTCTAGCACAATAAGTATTATGTTAAATTTATTTTATGAAAAAAAAAGTAAAAATAAACGACATATAAATAAAGGAAATTAAAATTAAAAATACATCTAAAATTAAAAGAAAAAAAAAACGGTCTTAAGAATACAATTTTAGGCCCAGACATTGTTACGTTACTATGAAGATGAAAAAATGAATGTTCCAGTATTTAACGCAAAAAGGTCCAATACGTGATTTCTTTTTTCCTTTTCTTTTGTTGTGCTTTGCTTTTATATTTTTGTACGAACTCTTTTCTGAAATGATCAAACGATGCACACGAAAGGCCTTTTAGATGAATTGCCAGATATTTAAAATGCATTGTTATCTTTGGATGAGTGCCAATTTCCTTTTTGACTCACACTTAAAAGAAAACTTAAAAAGAAAAAAAAACTGCCAAACAATGTTTTTATTATTGAACATACAATTTGACAAAAATATAGTTATCTAAAGAATATACACCTAGTTTTGTATTAATTATAAATATTTTAAGTGTTGTTAGAAGTTAAAAGACAGAATAATTGAAGTTAAGAAAGGGATATTGTTATACGCGTAAATCATCGGCCAAATCTCCTTTGATGCTCCCCCCCCCCCCAAAAGGCATTACAAGAAAATTATATAATTACTATTAGAGGAAGATATTAGATAGATACTTTTTAAAAAGTGAATGAAAATAGCATTGTATTTTAAGTCCTTGTGAGCAATTAAACCTACATAAACGTACACATAGTTATAGAACTAAAAGAAAAAATTGATTTAATGGCATGTTTTTGAGTTTTTGAAATTCTATTACTTCTTTTAAATATTGCATAAATACTAAAAAGTCGATCAGCATTTGTCACTGTTGAGAAAAACAAATTAGTATAATAAGGTATTGTTTTTCTTTCCCTCGCTTCTTCTTTTTTATCGCACTTTTTTACCGAAAACTAGTAACTGAAACTAATAAATTCAATGACTAGATTATATTTTTAAAAGGTAATGTTACAAAATCGTAACACTACTTTAATGCAGCGGCTCCCAATATTTTTTTTCCCGTACCATCATTTTTCTTGCAAACCGTTTGCGTACCACTGCTAATGCAACTTTATTATATAGAATAGAAAACTAATAGATTACAGAAAAATACTAAGACGAATATATAATATAAATCATACCATTTTTATAGTTAATGTAGAGAAAAGTGTTTATTAAAATAAAGCTGTACACATAAAATAAAATCTATCAAATTTGTAAAATACATTTTTAATACGTACTTAGCAAACACAGCATTAGAAATACGTCTTAAAGTTCAAAATTCCTTTCATATAAAAACATGAAAATAATAATAATAATAATTACTGACTCCCTGCAGAACATTTGCGGGCTATAATCATTTTAAAAAAACGCTTTAAAATTCGAAAAGCTTAAGAAAAATCGCTAAATATAAACAAACTAACGTGTTTCCACTCCAAATAATTAGAAATTAACCATTTCAAAATCGTAAAAATCGCTTTGAAATTCAAAATGCCAAAGACCGCTAGATATAAACAAACTAAGGTGTTGCTATTCCAAAGAATCAGAAATTAAAAATTGAGCTATAAGTGAAAACAATTTTTAAGAAATAGAAATAAATTTGTTAAAGTCCGTAAGTTACGACAATAAATACAAAAATATGTTACTTTTCTATGCTAATCGTTAAACACATTTTTAAATATCGTTTTACCATAGTTCGTTTTTTGCATGAATCGTATCGTGTACCGCAAAATTTAATCGTAACTGATTCACGTAAAGTGAAATATATATATTAATAATAATGAGAAGGTTGTAGCTGCATGGCAGATACAAGCGAGGTGATACCTGGTTCAGTAGAAGTTAGTTTTAACCTCAAATTGGGGTCGACATTTAATTTGCTTCTATACATATATTTAATAAATATTATATTGGAAAAAGCAGTTTCACAAAGATAAGTGGTTGTGAACGGAATTAAAATCAGCAATGCTTTTCTTGACAATAACGGGAATTCATTTTTAACTTTGAGCCAAAATTCTCCCAACTCTAATCGGGCAATTCGATCTTCAATCCTGAGTTACATGATAGTTATATTAACGACTCGTATTCCTCCTTTGATAGGGAATACGGGGAAGGGGAGGGGGGTTGCGGGTAGGGTTTCCCACACGAATGGGTCTTCTATCCAATAGCCCCACAGAATTGTCTGTTGTTCTTTTAAGCCACCTTTCCATGTTTATTAATGTTCAATATCAAATTCGATTTATAAAATAAAGTCACATAAGGATAACTTCACGTAATCGTATTAAGTAAGTACCTCTCAAAACAAAAATAACAAGTGTTTGAAACAATTTAACATTATTTCAATATGTAAAATAGTAAAACTTCCCAAGTTGACCACCTCCCTACGTTGATCACCTCTCTATGTTGACCGAAATTTTATAGTTTGAATGGTCACAATGCATTTTCAATGGAAATTTACCTCTCTATGTTGACCACCGAAATAAGTTGTATGTTGATCACTCTTTTGTAGGTTATTTGAAATAAATATCTATAATTTACTCTCTGTAACTTGACCACTGATGTATTCTTGAATTTGCTCCCCCCCCCCGTTTGTACTTTATCTGGTTTCCAGGAATTTCTTGATTAGTCCTTCGGATTCTGAGTAACACTCGTCCCCTTTGTGGTGCTCCATTCATTGTTCACTTCTAGTATCATACATTGAGAGGGAAATGCTGGAGATTGTGCCCGGCCTCTTGTTAAGGAGAAATGATATTCTACCCCTTTGAATGTTTTCATTTCTTGGATTGCATACATTGTCTGTAAGTGCTGGAATCTAGAATAAGGGCAGGGAGTGGGTAATTTGCATAGAATTGAGCTACGCAGAATTGAAAAACAAGGCGTATCGCTCGCATATTCCGTTCTTTTTTCTTTCTTCGGAACAGTTTAAGATTTTGCTGCAGAAAAATGCCCAAGCATGCTGAATAGACTTATAAACTGAATATGATTTTTACAATTACCTAATGAACAAAAAGAGGACTCAAACAAAAGTTGAATCATTCCTTTTAAAATTGTAAAAATGTGCTGTACCTTCAGTAGAAATAAAAATGAGTATAAGTGCTATTTTTTTTCATAAAAAAATATAAATATATCATAACATATGACCAAAATGATAGTAATTGCACATGTCAGGAGAAGATGGATTTTTCGCTGCTCAAATAACTTCTTCTGAAATATATTTTTTTTAATTAGATTTTCTACTAATGATTATTTTACTTGTACATTATTTATACTTCAAGAACGATTTATCAATTTTAACTATAAATCTTTGTTAAGAATGTTAGTAGAGTTTTACCGTGTGTGCTCAGCACTCCAGCTAGACAACAGCTTCATAAAAATAACTTTTTATTCATTCACCTCGAATGGTGAAATAACATAGGACATTTCGATCAAGACATTTATCAAAACCTACATCTGATCAGGCTCTTTCGTTCTTATATACAACTGTTTAAACTGAAAAATTTGCATACGGTTTAGAGCTCACAGTTAACTATATTTACGACAGAACGTACATATGATAAGTTAGATTTTCCAACAATCTTACATGAGAAGATCAATGTTAGATATCTTATCAAAATAATACATTATTTTCCAGAAATGTATTATTTTGCACTTGTAATTATGATTTTCTTAGCTCTTCAGCCCAACTGCAGCCCTGAGCATTTTTGTAGAAAGAAAGATATGCTTTCCTGACAAAAATGAAATATGAATTCCTGAATAAAATAAAGTGGGAAAATTTAAAATAATTGAGATATCAAATTTAATACTCCAGATCAGCTCAGATAATAGCTTAAAATAGTTTATGGACAATTTTTAGCTTTAGAAACTTCTGCTCGAGAAGATTTTATGCAAGATGAGTTATTTGGAGATCCACTGATTTATCAAGACGCTATATGCGTGATAATATCTGGTGAGGAAACACGAACAGAATTAGTTTTTAAGCAAGAACTTGGGATGTTTCACGAGAAATTTGGCGATGTTGGTTTTTTGCTTTAACCAAAATTTATGTACTCATTCTTCTTTCGGATCATTCTGAGTTAAACGTTGAAAAAATACCAAGAGATTGGATCTGAATAATGCATGAAGGCACATCCGCTTATCGGGGAAAAAGTTAAAATGGGTCATTGCGAGTGGGAACATCTTTTTTGAGTGTTTTTAGAGAATAAGAAAGGGATAACGCATAGAATTTTCCTGAGAACAGTTATGGACGGAATAAACGGTCAATACTCGTTTTTATATGCGTAGTTTTAGCAAGGAAATGGTATCATCTATTTGAAGGTGGGGAATACTAGTTTAAATATGAGAGATTTTTACTCTGGTCACATGACTGAAATAAATGACTCTATTCTCGTTGCAAATTGATCAAACGACATTGGTTACAGAAACAGAGAAAACGCTGAAAGTTGATTAAATATCAATGAATCGAAATATTGTAAACTTTTATGTTTTAATTAAAATTGGCTCATAGAACTCAGAAAGGTGAAGTGGGTGAGCGTAAGGACATTTTCAGCGTAGTTCAGACATCAAATTGAAAACTTGTTATTGCTGGTTTAATTCTGAAACTTCTGCTCGCAAAGTTGCATTTTGATACTTTTAAAAATAAATGCAATTCTTATATTGGGGGAAAAATATAGTCAAAATTTTGTATTTCGAGGTTGCACTTGTTGGAGATTGGGGCCACTGTAACCTCGATTTGTTATACCCACACAAAGAATTTGAAAAGAAACACTAAGCAAGTGTTCATATGACTTCCACTGAACTTGGGATTTTGAAATTATTAAATTGTATTTAAGAAACACACTTTTTGCGAACCTCGCTTTGCATTTTTCGCAATTCTCAAAACATGTCAACCTAAAAAATAAGCACAAAGAATTACCGCAGAATAGTACTTACAGGAATTATTTGAATTTTAACATATTTGTGTGTGTGTGTGTATAATAAATTTCCCAAAACTAATTTACTCCTTTTTCATATAACGGATCATTCATAAATGATGTCACGCTTCGAGTATGACGAGGGGAGGGGTAACAAGAAGTGTGACATCCTGCTTATGCAACATAGCGTGACATGTGACAAAAGGGGGAGGGCGTCCGTTGAAGTGTGACATTTTGTGACAAAGGGGGCATGGGCGTTAAATGTGTAAGAAAAAAGCATGACATCATTTATGAACGGTTCCAAAATTTTAGAAAAATGTTGCGATAAAATTAAATGTAAAAAAAAAAAAATCTTAAGGAGTTCTTTCAGTAATTCTTTGTTTGTTTCACCAATTTATATTAAACTCAATACTCTATGTTTAATGCTATTTTTTCCCCTAATTTCATGTATATTTAAAATCAAATGAAAAACAAAAATAAAGTAGAACAAACAATTCCAAAACAAATCCTTTGATGAACAGCATTATGTTAGGGCTATTTATGTTTATTTAAAATACATTCAGAAAAATAGTTAATAGCAAAAGCAAAAATAGTTCTGTTTTGGTAACGTTATTAAGGGTTAGCGTAAAACCCTAGTTATGCTTGCCCTAAACCCCGATCAATGTCAGTGGATTTTCGTGGTGCAGAAAATCGGCATGTTAAAGATCCCTTGAGTATCCATTTGGCTTGGATACTCTCTGCAAAATTAAATTCCTTGTGCCGTTTCGCATCGTCAGAGTCCAGGTGCTTCCCCTTCCAGTGAAGAAGCTAGACGTCCCAATTTTCATGTGGCAATGCATCCGCCGATAGTGGTGCTACTTGCAAGAATGGATGAATGTTTCCGGGGAATGCACTAGGTCTACAAAGGTTAGTAACCATACTCAGCCCCATTAGAAAAAACATTGCCCTAATTGGATTGGTTACACTTAGCCTCACATGGTAAAATGTTGGGTAAGTGTAACCATGACTAATACAATTGAATGAATCATATGTTTAAAGGCTTCACGAAAACTTAGATTTTTAATAAAAAATTGCGCAGTTATCTTTGCAGATACAAAAGTGACATCTTTCCAGATACAAAGATGACATCTTTCCAGATACAAAGATGACATCTTAAATATACAAAGATGAAAAATCACTAAAATCTATGCCTTTAACTTGCTCCCAGAGTGAAAAATTTTCTTCATTTTTCACCATAAAAATGATTTATAATTTTACGTCTATTATTACAGTTGTTTAATAGTTGCTGACTCTTCCGTTTTCCACATAAGTATTTTGAGAAATTTAAAGAGTATTTGATGATTTTAAAAAAAGTTCACGTTAAGGAAGAACAAATGAGCATTAAAATGCAGACATATGTTTCGGGATTTTTTGGAATCCCTTTTTTAATGCCATAGTTCAGGTTCTAGATGCAAAACATCCGCAAGGCAAAAACAATCCAATTTCCACTAGGCTTCATTTTGATGTTTTTGCATCTAGAAGCTCCACTATTGCATTTAAAAAGGCATTCCAAGCAATCCCTGTCTGCATTTTAATGCTCATTTTTGCTCTCTTATCGTGAATTTTTTTTTACATTACTTCTTCACAAAGCTATTTCATTATTTTTTAGTATTTGATGATGTTTAAACATTAATTTAGTTATGGATAAAAGAAAAAAAAATGTTTTACAATAACCCAAAGACTTAATTAAACACAGAAGGAAGCTTCAGTATTAAAAATTATTTATTTATTCATTTATAAAATGCTCATTTATACTGAGATGCAGTTTTAACTTTAATGAGTGACTGTTTCCCAACTTCTTAGTATTCTACAAAATCATAATTCATTTACTTTTTCGCTTTCATAATGCTTTTAATTATTACTTCCTTTATTGGAACTCGGCCATCTTTGTATTCGCAATTTTCAAATATAGTTAGTTACATACATGTTCTTTCTCATTTTTCAAGAAAAATGTATCATTAATTAAGCCATTAGTTGTAGGAAAAGCATTGATGTAGCCTTTCACCCAGTACCATAAAAATTATGTATTACGTTATAACTACATTTTAGACATATTCTAAATGATTGCATTAAACGATACGAGAGCTTTCGATTGGCAGTTCATTGTGTAGAAAAAAAATTTATTCATGTCAAGACAAATTCTTTAAGAATATGTCTCAAATAAATGGAAATTAGTTTTAATTATCAATTACATTCTGTTAGTTAACGTATAAAAAAACAATAATAATAGAGTTCACAAGGATTAACTGTATAAACATTCATCTTTTGTCTGTAATGTCAACATTCCAAAGTTAATTCAAGCAAGAATATAGATAGATTTTCATCTTAACTATTCTGATAAAGTTACATCCGTAATTTTTCGCGTGCTTGTATTAATAAGCAACGGTTAAGATATATTATCTAAAAATTGTCTATTCTTATGCCTACATTAGAACAACTTGTTTTTCCTGATATTTCAGAAACAATGCTATCGCAAATTCACGTATAGTTTTTTTAAATGGAAAAATGACACATCAATAGAAAAATACATAATTTCATTTATTATGGTATATTACACAGCGACAAGACTTGTTGTTTGTGATTAAACGTTTCAAACTAATTGAAAAAGTTTGACATATTTCTCTATCCTTAACAACTCCCAGGAGAAAACATGGAAAAGGCATTTTGTACTTAACTTCAAACCTAAAAAAAGCAACAAAAATCTATGTGGCATTTCATTCTACAGTTTTTTGGACAACGATCTTAAATCCGTTGTCCTAATCCTTTCAACCATTACAATTTCTTTTGCCCAAAGAAGATTAGAAAAAAAAAATCTTTTTTTTTTTTTCGGAATCTTTTGTGATATCTCTTCTTGACGAACTTCTGTGTCATGTCATTTGTGTCTTTTCTGCTTTTTTTGACTAAAAGAAAGATGTTCTTGGTCACAATGATTTATCTTTCTTTTTATGTCCGACCGCTTCCCCAAAGATAGCATGGATTGCTGTATGAATTATTCAGAAAAACGTTTCGATTCTTCCAGCCTTTAAGTCTGACAGATCTAAAAGGGTAAGAAATGAGAAATATAAATCCACATTTCATAACAAATCATATGGGACGCTTTTATTGATCGGTATTGTGACAAATATTGAATAAATGTAACACCATGGAATTCTATTAACTTGTTATTTTTAATTTTTTTCTGCCGTTTTAAAAATACAGTAGTTTTTGTCTCGTTAGAGAATGAAATAATTATCCGGAACCAAAAATCTTTGTTGTAAATCTGGAGGAATTTTTTATTTTTTTTTGGAGTTATTTTTTGCGTACAAAGTCGAACGTATATTTCAATTTTAAAATAAATCATGTTAGAATAAAAACGAAACAATCATGAATCGTGAAAATCACCCCATTTTTTATACATACATAAATACACTTCATATTTTTCTTTTTGATAATAAAATGGAATAAATGGAAAGTAAATAAATAAATATAAATAAATAAATGAAATGATTTAATAACTCATATAAATAATTATTTTTCTCACGTATTAATAAGGATGGACCGCCGATATTTGACTTCTACAAAAATTGAAGCGCAAATTCAAATATTGAGATTTAGGATTATTTATTAATGGCAATGTGAAAGCTTTGTGCCGTTAGGATATGCTTTAACAGTTTGTTCCTGTAGCGTAGTTTCGATTATAACATTGCTTTTTTTTCAGTCATAAAATCTTATTTTGAACACTTTTAAAGAACAGATTTGTAAACTGAGGTAGATGTTATTATTTATTTTTTAGCAGCACTTGTTATTGTAGTTGCTTATCAATAACGTTTTTACTCGCGAGATAGCGAAAATTCTTAACACAGTGTTTGTAGAACAATAAAAATTGACGCGTTTTCCCTACATTACTTCTGTATTGGTCCGGAGATCCAATTAATAGCGATGGAAAGAACCTTTTTCTTTCCAATTTCTTTGAGCTAGAAATTACTTTCTTGGTGTTTATTCAATTTATATTTAGGAATACCTAACGTGGTTTTTCATTGTTAATTCAGAATATTCTCTTTTTATTTTATTTTATTTTATTTTACAACTTCTTTTTTCTCTCATTCAATACCTATTTTCTAACGTACGAGTATAATCGTATTTCCGTACTGGACAGCTTCAAATAGCCTTGAAAATCCTTTTTTTATTTATTCTTTGTCTGTATACTTACGTAAAATTTTTGCAAAACTATGAAAATACTAAATTTTTTATATTTTAAACGAATGCTACAAATATAATTTATATCCAGTTTTTGACATGCATAGTATTCGCACATTCTCCACATTTCTTAGTGTATTTTCGAAAAAGATGGTAACCAACAAAAGATTAGAATCATTCCCCCTCCCATCCCTTGAAATTGATGATATTCTATCTGTTCTTATCTACATGAACATAACTACATCACTTCTACCACGAGATATTGATTATAGCCACTGGCGGATACGACATCAATTTTCAGATCGTGGAGTCAGAGATATGGAACATATACGTCATCGGACGGAAGTCATTACTGGTCACGATTTGTGTTCAAAGTCTTTTTTTTTTCTTTCGTACCATTCAATGCTAGAGGCATTTTATTGACTTTCCTATACATTTCCAAATGCAACCAAATATTTGGATTCAAAAAAAGAAGTTACTGTATTAAGTGTAATTCGTTCACATTGCACACGAAATATTTTCGGTTGTAAGTCTTAGATTCTTTAGGATCTAATTCATAGGAACGAATAGCAAGTACGATGAAACTCAATTTACTAAGCATTGCAATTTCAAATTGCATTTTTAAAATAATTTTTTTTACTTTGTTGCTTTTCAGAACAAATTTAAAATTTCCGCGCCTTTCGTGTATCCTTTCCCCTTAGAAATGCAAATGTATATTCCAAAGCAAATATTAGTAAAGCAAAAAGCAGTATACGTGTGCGCATGATTTAGCGACACATTCTTTGCAAATCTAGAACGAAAAAATGAACTCCTGCATTTCTTTAAGCAAAAAATTAGCACATGTTTTTGAACATGCAATATATTAATGTACATATAGTAAGTACAGGATATTGCGTTCAGTTATAAGTACAAAACTTCATTTTTTTTCGTTCTTTGAGTAATAATTGCAACATTATTTGACTCTGCAATATTCGTCCAAAATGTTACTCTAAAATTCTGAAGAGTGATATTTTTAACCAGAGAAAGCTATCTAAATAAGTAAGTGATCTTTAAGGAATTTAATAAGTAAACTTTAAGTTCGTTCGTTGAATATGGGGAAAGTACTAATGCTAAAAGAAAATAAAACGTCGTCTAAAATGAGCTTTAGATGTGAGTCAGATAATGATTTCTCATGGAAATTACTGAAACAGGGTTCGAAATTAGCGGTCATTAGTCGCATTATGTAACTCTAATTTTCAATTTGACCCCTAAGTTTTGGTCCAGTCGTCATTTTTGACGCCTTACTTTTAACAAAATTTTTACTTGGCGAGTTCAATTTTACACTAACTCGTTAATTTTTGTCAATTGTATCGTATGGATGAAATTCTTTGTCATATCAGTCTTTTGATTTCATTTGGCAAGTTTTCAACAATCGTTGCCTCATTGCTTGTAGTTTTTTTGGGGGGAGGGGGATGCTTCGGAGAATATAAAGAAGACAAGAAAAAGCGAGAGAAGAAAGCTATTTTTATTTCCTCTCTTTTAATGCTGTTTTCCTTTCTATCTTCCAATTTAATTTCTAGCACCTATTAATTAAAATGCGCCTAAGCAGAAACGTTTGGCAACTAAAACAAAAAAGCTAGGTACCATTGATGCCTAACTTTGCATCCTAGTTTCGAATGCTGTACTGAATTGGAAAAAACTGACTGTGTTAAAAAATGCGTAATATCGTTCAAGAAAAGTTTTTAGTTTGAAACCGGTTTGATTACACTTTGTTTTGGCTTATATAAGTTCTAAATACAAGACATGTATATTTTTTCGCATTTTCTATTTTTGTAGTTGCAAAATAATTTTAGTTCTTTTAGGGGTCTTACAAACTTCAAGTTTTCTTTACATATCAAATTCAAGTACGCATCGAATAACTGGAATTCTTTTGCAAAAAAAAAGGAAGCACAAAAATAATTATACGACATGGTATAAGTGCTACCACAAATAAAATATTCCAAATAGAATAGTATTAAATTTCTAAAACAGTTTTTATGCTATCATTTTACAATGCGTCTTAAAATTATTTTATTTTTCTTCTTACTGCAATAATTACAAAAATTTTCATTTTTCTTCGTTAAAGTTTTCTATCTCCTCTCGTATTTCAAATAATTTTCAGAAGCTTGATTACACTAGAATTTATCATTTTGACCAAAAAAAATTGATTAATGGATACTTTATAGATTAAGGTAATTAATCACAAAGGAACCTTTCCATTGAGATTAAAACTGCATTCAACCGTAATTAAACTGAAATATATCCATCGTATAACAATTTTAAAGATACAGTGATTTTGCATCAATCTTTTAAACTTTTCGTTGTTAAAAGGAATCTTAGTTGATTCAGGTTTGAGTAATTGTTAAGAAATGAAAAATGACTTTTTGCTTCATGTTATACTTTTAAGCGTAAGGAGAAACCACCCGAATTCTAATTAAAAGGATAAGTTTAAAATTAAATTTAAAAAATCTAATGATTCAATACTAAATTTCAGGTATTTTTCATTATCGAATTTGATCTTATTCGCTGTTACTGGAGATAAACAGGGTGCGTAGCGGTTTTTAAAAGTGCTTAATAGTGCTTGTTTTTTCTTTTGTTTTTAAAAGCTTTTAAAAGTGCTTATTTTTCATCCATGTTTGTAAGAAGTGCTTACTTCCTCTTATGCAGAAAGATATTTTTTCGTTCGACCGCCGAATGTCGCCATGAATTCCGCGAGAAGCAAAAAAGGGCGGCTTCCGCTTACCATTCTGGTTTTCCCGACCTTTCTCTAAACGATGGAGGAAGGGAGGAAACATGCTTGAGTTGCAGAAGGGTCGCTTTGCCGTAACATACCGAATAAGCGCCCCCCCCCCCCCCCGCCTGAATTTTCGCGAAATTATCGGAGGAGGCGCTAAAACGGTATAAGTGAAGAAAAGTACCGAATTTCCCGAATAGTACAAGGAAAGTATATCAAGGAGGGCCAGGTCCACACATTAAGAGGTAGGGAAGCTGGGCTGGCGGGGTTGATGTAGGCATATCGGTCCAGAAGAACTACCTCGGCGCAACTGGGGCCACCGTAGTCGACCGACGGCCATCGGCTCTCTACCTGAGGCTTCGGCTAAAAGGTGCAAGGGTGTCCGATGCAGAAAAGTATAAGGAAAGTAGCCTCGGCGATGCCGCGGACGTGCTATAGCGCGTCGAATGCGCAAAAATCGCAGGTGGGGACGCAATATTTTTTTTTTTTTTTAAACTACTGGTAACTCGGTTTTTATCGCAAAAAAAAAAAAAAAAATCAAGTTAAATCTATAAAAAATTGATACGCAAAAATATTTTTGCATGTTCATTTTTCTTTCAGCTTTTTTTAGATGAGCGAGTAGGGAAACGACGCCAGCACCGTTTCCCTTGGCTCTGAACAGAACTGATTTCTTTTGAACAAAACATAGATTTAATATCCAAAGATTTCTTTAAGGATATAATCAGCTTGTTAATGTCGAAAATATGAGGTTTTCTTCTTCTTTTTTTTAATACTGTGGTGCGAAAAGGTCTCGTTTTTTTTTTCCCGACAGAGAATTTTCGTAAAGCCTTGGTTTTCGCGATTAAGATTTTTCTTAGCTTTTATTTTAAATTAAAATAATAAATAATTTTTTCCTATTTATTTTTTATAACCTTACCCTATTTAATTTGTTATTCCTTATACTGTCCATGTAATCGATATTGTGAAAAATTCGGGACTCTGACATTGGGCCAAGAATTAATTATTTGATTTTTGGCTTTTAAATATTGGATTTTGGTTTTGATTCTTCGTCAAATTATTATTGAATCAATTGTTAATTGCATTAAAAAACATATCTGAACTTGCCATAAAAGGTTTATTTTTCATTTGTATCTTTAGAACCATGATATGCTAATTTTTTGCATAGGGAGCCGCTTTTTGAAAAATGGGACTTATCAGGGAAGTTTTATGATCTGGAATTTATCAGGGGATATTCAAAGTTCCCCCAAATATCTGGGAAAATTATCGTTTTCAATATCCAAACCGGCAAGCGTCTGAGTTTCGTTTTGCGGAATTTCCTTTCATTGCGCGTGGTCAGCTCGAATACCGATTTCCCATTGATTGAAAGCGTTATTTCTCCGATTAAACAACAAAAAAAGGTCCCTTTTTTTGTCTATGAGTTAAGATGACATTGCAATTTTGCGTAAAAAGACACGTGTTAGCGTTAATGCTTCCGAGAATCCGCCATTTTTGGTCCTGTTCCAAAATTCGGCCTAACACCGCTCTCCAGTGAGTCGAATTTTGGGCTTGGTACCGTGCATGATATTGCTGTGGCACAACAAGAAGGGAGTTCATGACCCTCTCTCTACCCCCCCCCCCAAATTGATGATGTGGAATTTTTTTCAAAAATATAGCGGGGAGAGCTTTGTTTAGTTTGCAATTCCCAGGAAACTTGGAATCCTTTGGCATTTGGTTTGGGTAACTGATATTGGGAAGGCATGAGCTTCTCTTGGTCAGTGCAATGAGAATCCAAATTTTTTGGGGGGGGGGGCACTTATTCGGTATTTTCACAGAAAGAAAATTGAAGGAAATCACGGGGGGGGGGGGATGTAATTACATCTTTATTTTCTTTTTTTTTTTTTTTTTGCTGTTATGTTATATGAATTTTATATTTTATTTTTATTAAGAAGTTTTAGCAATTTAAGGGGGGGGGGATGTAATCTGCATAGCAAAACTGATTTTTTTTGAGTGCTTAAAAAATTTTTTTCGAGTGCTTAAAAAGTGCTTAAAAGTGCTTATTTTTCATTGAAAGAATTTGCTACGCACCCTGGATAAAGTTTTTTTTTTTTCATTTGAGAAAACGAATGTTTATTTTATCTGTTGACATGTTCTATTGATTAGGTACTATTACTTTTTCTTTCTAGAAAACGTCTTAGTTATTATTATTAAAATAATAACATTTTTTAGGGATCTTGCGTATAAAACAAACCGATTATTCAATACATATATAAGCTATTTCAAAAAATAGTTTTCATATTTGTGATTTTAACCTTTACTACACCGTTTTTTTTATTGAATTTTATAATTTGGTACCAATTACTTTTTAAATTGATCTGTTTTGAATTGACGTTATTTATTTATGTCTTGAATAAACAGCTGTTTCACTCTCAAATATAACGTATGAATATACTATGTATCAGAAAGCTCCTGGATGCTCTTAAATTTCGGTAGGGAGGAGAAACCTTTAAATACATTTTTTTCATGGAGCAGATTATTCAACAGTAAATGTTCTCTCCCAACAATGGGGACCTGAACATGGTATATATGGTCTGAAACTGCATTACCTGAATAGTACAAATGAGCAGCTCTAGGCAGACATCAAACGATACAAAAGTTATGAGAGCATATGCATTTGCCATACATGAGCAATTTATGTTATTCTAATATAGTTAATGAACATACATTGGAAAGCAAAATCGAATTTTACGGTTAAATTTATTCTTAGCATAAAGTGTAATTTCAACATGCCCTGGAAGTTGTGCAGCAATGTTCGACAACTTAGAGTTTGTAGATACTACTAAAGTAAAAAATTAATGAAATAAAAAACCCTTATATAAACTTTTTTTTAAAAAATTTAGTTTAATTTTAAGAAACTAGATTAACTGATATAATACTGCAACTAAAAGAATACAAATATTATTAGCATCCAGTAAGAGCCCGTGGTATAATCGCTGGAAATCCTGCAAATGAAAATCCAGGTTTTAATCCTAACGAGCAATTACTGGGCTCAAGTTTTAATCACGTTTCATTTGATGCAACTATATGGGAACAAATACTTTTCGAAGAAAGAGAAAGCTCGGAATGTGCAATGGCAAAATATATTGAGAAGTAGGCTCTTGTAGTTCTTCTAAAAAATAATGTAAACCCATACCAACATATCCAATTTATGTCGTCACTGTAAAGAGACTGCAACGCATAGCTGGTTCATAGTATCGTACTTAGCTCAAACGACTTCCTTGCGTATTGAAATCACAAACTCTCATCGTGCCAGAAGAAGCAAAATCTCAATAAAAAGTAAGAAAACACTCGTTAAAAATAAAGCGTTAAAAAAGGGGAAAAATAAAATTACCATTTCTAATGTAGAGTAGTTGACTTAATTAAATAAATATGCTAAATCCTTTGGAAATTATGCAAATTAGATATCCAAGTAACTAATTGTATTAGTGAAACTTGTTTAAAATGTTTATTCACTTGAGAGGCCGACACACTTAGAATTTTTAAAAACTAGCTACTAATAAATGATAGAATGGCACCTTTTGCTAGAGTATTCTTTCAATTTCTGTTTCCCAGAATGTAAATGATCTTTGCCTAAAAGCCCGATTCTAGTTGAAGTTACAGTTGCAGAAATCACTACCCATTTGCTTCTTTAAATTGACAAATTTTGCATTCCAAACTTGTGTAATTAAAGACTAATAAAGGCAGATGGCAACAATTGAGCCTTCCAAAGTAATTAGAGAATATTAGCTGGATGCCAGGTATAATACCGAAAATATTTCGGGTATTCTAAAGGGAAAAGATCTTTTACAACTAAATCAAAGGACGCTGCTAATAGAAATGAAATTACGCGTAATTGCTTCGAGCTCCAGGGACTTGCGTTGTAAAGTGCTGTTTCTAACAGAAGTTAAGTTTAATTGAAAAGCATAAATAATAAGTTTTTGTTTGTAAGAAGAAGTTAATTCATGCATGATATTTAATTACCTTGCATGAACAATATTAAAAGTTTCAAATTAATTTATTAAATTGAAAATTCATCTCTTATGGTTGAATGTTGTTACGTTTTAAGAAATATTTTCAATATTCCAGAGCTGCAAACGAGGAAATTGGTTTTAAAATATAAATTGATACGGCTGACATGAATGAGAAAGACCATAAATATTTTTAAAATTTTCTATCCTACGTTGTGATATTTAAACGGTGATTTCTTGCTTGTGCAAAAATCTTGAATGCGTTTTTTTTTTTTTTTTTTTTTTTTTTTTAATTTTAACAGGCACGCTGTTTAAAAGCACTCCGATATTTTATAAATTCAGTTGCAGAATTTTCTTTTTTTTGAAATTTTGTTTTCTAAAATCAAGTCAAATGCTTTGTAGAATAATATTTCTCTGAGTATATACTGTTTGTTCTTTACACAGTAAGCAATTACGCCGATTAATAACTTGAAAATACTTTTAAAGCAATCAACGAAATCGCTTTATTGTTTTCTTTGCTCACTGACGGATAATCCTCTGCACTGTTCAAAATTCTAGTTCAATTTTTGACCAAAAAAATGGTAAATTTTAGCTGCAACCAACATTTGGGGCTACGTTGAAAGATTAAAGCGGTGTATTTTCACCATTAATGTGTTCAATTTAGTACCAAATGTTGGTTGTAGCTAAATTTCCCCATTTTTTGTGAAAGGTTGAATTAAAATTTTTAACAGTGTGGTTTCTTTAGAATGAAGTGAAGAAATATACCATACATCCACATAATCACTAAATCAATTTAGGTATTTAGCTGAGAACGGGACCAACTTGTTTAACCCGACTTGGGAAAATTTCGAACATTACCTTAATGCCGATTCTCGGCAGCTCATAGGCCATGTTTCATATCATCGTTTGAAGATAGCTTGGTTCCATAAAAATGCTTCTTCAGATTCAAAGAAAATGAATTCTTCGTCACTGTGTGGCAAATCTGTGCTACATGGGAGGGGCTCCGGAACTCTAACTTGCCTTCTTGGATTGATTCTTGAGTTTTGAGAAAAGCTTGAGCTGCTGAGAATCGGCTCAATGGATTTCTCCGAGAGGGGTTAATCACGTTTGACCTGCTTTCATATAAATGTCCAAAGTGGTTTAGGGATTGTGTGGGGGAAAGTTATTGACAAGTATGTCCTAATTCTTTTTTTTGACTTTCTGTCAATTGGTATTAAGCAATGCCTTACTTCCCTTGAAACCATCGCTTATTTCTTTTGAGCCTCTTCGCATACATAAATCATGCGTTTTTAAGTTAGAGATTGACGAAAGTTCTAAAAAAGTAAGCTTACATCAGGTACTTAACGACGAATTTAAGATCATGCCCTAAAAAAATAAAATGTGAATGTAAGTGGTATCAATCAAAATGTATATTTAAGAAATCAAGGATCATATTATTCAACTACGCATAACTGCATATTACTCATATTCTCAAACTCACTCAATAGGAAAGTGTTAAACCCTAATTTATACAATTTCCATTAGAAATGTACAGTTTGAAAAGCATTGTTAATTTGTCAGCAATGTTTACGTTGAAAGTGTATAATCTGAGATGAAAGGATCTATAATATTCTATTAGCTTGTGGAATCTGTTTGATGTAGTGAATTCTTCAAAAGGGAATAATTTTGCTTTGATTTGAACATGCTTAATCTTTATTATGTACATAGTAATATTAAGAATGAGATGTAACCTATATTACATGTTTTAATCATCTAATTATGGTTGAAATTGCATTCTTAAGACAAATGTATCAACCATTTGGTTAAAAACTTTATTGAAATTAATAAAACTCATTAAGCTGGAGATAGCTAAGATGTGAGGTGCTCCCATACAAAACACCCACTTTTAAAATTAAAGTTACTCATAGCTGTAACCATCACCAATATCAATGTTAATGGGATGGCTGGATGGAAGAATGTGTTATTCAACCTTTTCTGAGTACTACATTCTTCCCCTTTTGAAATTAAATTTAGATACTCTGCTAACAGACTGAAATGTCGTTATTTACTTTTTCTTCTTGGTATAGATAATTGCTGAAATGATTCCACATAGCTACCAGTATAAGAAATAGACGGCCTTTTCAGTTCTGATAAACACTCTGAAGACTCATATTTATATAACTAATTATTTGTTTGGTAAATTAATAATTATTCTAAGTGAAAAATTTAAAATATTAATTACACTGGTAGAAATTATTTATAATTTTATGGTCGGAAGAAGAGTCAACGGTGGTAGCTATATATTTGAAGACTCACTGAAGCATGAGGAAATTGCGGTAGATTGCGCGATAAATGACGTAATTCGTTAAGTAAATTGTTGGAATTACGAGGCAATGCAAAATTGCCTGCTTCTTTAATAGACTTAAAAAGAGATTCTTTACAAAAGCAAAATATGGAAAATTATCTGAAGAAAAGTTATCCATCAGTTTCCATCTAAGATGGAAAATTATCTACTTATCTTAAACATTATTGAAAAGACACATTAAATTTCAAACACTTAAAAGTTGAACCCATCTAGCATTTTTTCACTTCACTTACCTTTTGAAATTGCGTTCTAAATTGTTTATTGCACTGATTACATGAAAGTGGAATTTAACGTAAATTACATACCGGAAAAAGATAATATTTCTTCTTCCTTCCTTTTTAAAAAAATCTATACTTCCGACATTAACTACCAATATTTAAATAAATAATTGGGGCAAAATTTCCTTTGAGCGTTCTAGAAAGCGACAAATACAGAAATCTAATTATACTTGGTACTTCATGTTAACGCTAACTGTTCAACCGCAGCCAAGGGAAAACATGTTTTTCCGAATACATTAGCATTATTACATCTTCAGTTTCTCTTTCTTTTTTCTCAGATTACCATGAAACAGAATTCACGAAAAAAATTTGATCATCATTATTTGCGTCACGGATATTTGCGTGTAAATCAACAGATTGCGATTCCTTAGCAATTATGCTTATTAAACCTAAATTTAACTTGTGTTTCAATTACATGCGGATTTTTATTTACGATTTAGTTATGACTGGCGCCAGCGCTTTTAATAACTACAACATTTCCAAAGATCGTTCTGTTGTAGTATTCTTAACTTAATTTATACAATTATTTTACTTTTTTTCCTTCAACCTTTATGTACTTTTCACTTTAAAAAAATACTTGCGATTTATATTATGTAAAATTGTTTGTGTGATAGTATTGACGACGCTACAGGTTCATAGAGTAAAACAAATGACAAAAGCCGTTAACACTTTAGTGTGTAACTTCAAAAAAAAAAAAATTTCCGCACCAAAATATGGATTATTAGCTGTCCTGGAGGGTAGATAAATCCTAAAAAGCTTTTTCGTGTGCCAATATTAGTGGATATAGGAAAATTGCTGCAGAATAGTAGATGGACCTGTTGAATTGGTATGTATTTTGAAATAAAGTGGTAATCTCATTTATCATGGTTGTAATAAATTGCTTAAGATCAAATTTAGATTCCCGCATTAAACCTTCAAAAAGCGTGAAACAAAGAAACAGCAATCAGAAAAATAATCGACGATGCTCATAACAAATCAGTCAGTGGGAAGTAGTATAGTTTTTTCGTTACATGTTATTGTAAAATGAAGCCAATGTCTAAAGGTAAAAAACACTATCAAGTTTTCTTGATAAGGATGCTTGCATAATCAGGCTTGTGGAAGCAAACTTGAGTGTGCAGGATTATTTTCCACCAGTGTGGATCCACAAGCACGATGCTTGCTCAAGGAAAGCGTAACATGGGAAGCATCATGATGGCCAATTGTGCCTGGTTTTGAAAGCGCGCTTGTGCAATTGTGCTTGAGCCATGAGTAGTCACCTTATAAAAAAGCCTATAGTCCCCCCGCCGACCTAATAATTTTTAAAGAGATGTCCAATTTGAAATATTATTATTATTATTATTATTATTATTATTATTTGCATTCATAAAATCTCAGATTCATTCATTTCCAGATTTTACTTTCTGATTTGAACATTTTTTCGTTCAATTTTGAACAGTTCGAAAAATTCTAACGTTGGCGTCTGTGGGGAAATACGGAACAAAGTAATTAGCCCTGGGTCATAAGATCCAAGATCCTTGAGACAAACTCATTTGAAGGAGCTCTCGACATGGAGATTTTTTTTTAGTTGAAAAATTTTCGTTCACTTTTTAACAGTTCTAACGACGACGAGGAAATTTCAATCGTATATAAATCGTGATGTAACAAACGAGTTTTCTTGAATTTTTAACAGTTTTAGCGACGACGAGGGACTTTCAATCGTACAGAAATCCTGATCTAACAGACGAATATTTTTGGAATAAACTTTATCGGACGGATCTTATGACGTAGAACATGTACAGATACAAGGTTCATCCAGAACTAAACGAGCCTGTTTTTCTATTAAACATTTTTGATCTGACTTTTAAGGATATTTCCGAATGAATAAATCAATATATAGATGAGTAAAGGAATGAATGAAAAAAATAAGGGAATGAATGAATGAATAAATAAATAAATACATGAATGACTGAATGAATGAACAAACATGTATTGACCATTGAGAGAGGTACATTTGAAGTACTTAAGAACTAAAGCTAAATGAGAAAGAGAGAGATATAGCTGGATTATAAATTTGATGTTGGTGTGTACGGGAAATTGGGCTCTTACAGTTCTAGACGGAACTTCTTGTTATTATTGAGAAAACAATTAAATAAAAAATAGTTATCTAAATAATGTAATTCTTACATAGCCGCAAATAGCACTATTTTATTTTCGTGATTTTTTTCCCTTTATTTATTTTGAATCTACAACTCTACTTTATTTATTTATAATCTATAACGTACTTCTGAATTTATCGTTCTACAAAATAAGCATCCCCGTAAATGATATAAAGATAGACTGTTTTGGGAAAGGTTATTTTATTATTGGACACAGTAGGAAAACGAAGTAACCTGTTGGGGTTACCATTTTTGATGAATCTCCACGAGTACATGACGTATTGCTTCTATAATCTAGAAGATAATCAATTGTTTCTAAAATTTAATGGAATAAAATAATGTATATATTCCCTAAAATACAATGCTTCAAAGTATCTTTATAAAAAGGAACATAAATTCTTTCGAAACATTAATGAAACCTGTCGGATTGAAAAAATGATTAAAATGATTTCTTTCTACTTTTACCCATTTCAAACGCTGCTTACTTAAATTAATACGTACGACATTCATGCTGAAAGATGTCTTCAGGAAAATAACTCATTACAAATAATTTACCTTTAAAAGATTATAATTAATGTAAAATCAATTATTTTTGACTTAAGAAGCGACTTATAATGCTGTACATTTTATACAGTAGAAAAAGATTTTTACATGGATATTTTTCGCAAGATGTCTTAAAGTAAAATTTTAGGGAAAAAAGATGAAATAGTTAAACATAATATATTATGTAATAAATAAAATAAATTTGCAACCTATTTGGAAACGTAATATCACTCTCCTCTTAAAGTACTGTTTTATTTGTGCTACATAGCTTACCATGAACTGTTTTATTCGTAGTAATACCTTCACTTTTTTAAAATTATTTCTTCACTGTTATTGAAATAAATCATACATCAAAACAACAATTACTATCAACTACATTCCTTTTAATAAACTCCAAACTAGAGTTGTTCTAGATGTAGGGACTGATTATATTTGACATGATTTGAACTCTTAGAATAATAATAGTATTAGCTATATTTAGGTGATGTCAAAGCATACTATTCTATTGCCTTAAAGCTCATTGTTTACTCTGCCACGGTGTGGTTGTTCCGGGGAAAATTTCCAGCACAGCTCTGTTTCCTCGTTGATCAGGAATATTTACCTTTGGGTAACTTTATAGCCCATTTAATCAAGCTATAGAATATCACGTGGTGAATATTTATTAAGTGCTGTAGAAAGGTTCATTAGAGTAACGCATCCCCACGCATTTAATCGTTTTATGGAATACTGTATGTCTCATTATGCGGGAAAAAACATATGCTTATAACACTTTTTAGTGCTCCTAAAAGAATAGAGAGCTTGGTTTAAAAAATAATAAAAACAAAGAAATATCTTCTAAATTGTTTAATGTGCATTCAAAAAATTTTAAAAATATCCTGCAATGGATCTATTTGAATATGATAAATCTTCTGATTTTCTGAAGAAACTAATAGAAAAAAAGAAATATCTTCTAAATTGTAATAAAAATAATTTCGCGTTAAAAAAGCACAAATTAGCATTCTTAACGTGAAATTATTTTTTATTACAGTTTCCTTAGCACAACGTTAATTTATTATCTTCTAAATTGTTTAATGTGCATTCAAAAGCAATAAAAAATTATCCTGTAATTTATCTATTTGAGTATAATAAATCTTCTAATCTTCTGCAGTATTCGAAGAATTATCGGGATAAAGACATCGTTTACACTCCATTTACATGACTTTTTTTATGTACATTTCACGTTTGAAAGTTTTTATGCTAATGCGCATATTGTATCGAATATTCGGCAGTAGATTTTCAATAAAAACTTTTAGACGAAAAAATATTGCATTGATTTTGATGACATTTGGAACCATCCCCTTTAACCAAAAACTCTTGAAACCAAAAAATGTAGACTTTGTAATACATGAAATGAGGATCTAAGTTAATTATATTACCATGAGCCTTAAAGTGTTTGGTAATATGCTATTAGTAAGCCGAGCAAGAAACAGGCAATAGTTAAAAGTTGAAACATTTTTTTTTATGCGTTAATATTGCGACAAAAGATTTAATCTTTACGTGTAAGGGGTCATTTTATTCATCGTCCACTTGTGCGGTTAGCTCCAAATTCCAAATGAAAGTGGATTAAAGGAATAAATAAAACTAATTTTTTTTCGTACAAATTAAACTTCTCGCAAACAAGAAATGCAGCAAAAGTTTTCTTATCTTTCTCATTTTAAATCTGATATTGCATTAACATGTGTACAAACCCTCTCCATCCATGTTCTTGGTAAGAATGGTAAGGAATTCTTCACAAATACTCAATTTTAATTACAAATCACAGCATAAATGCACTCAGATTGCAAGCACTTGCGACTAATTTGTAAACATCCCCTTAAAAAAGGTCTTTTCCAAAAAAAATGTTGAATCATATCTCAATAAATTCCCGATATCTTCTTGAATTTCCAAGATATTTAACTGATTTTTTTTTTTTTTTTTTTTTTTATGAGTTACCCTGTACACTTGAGTTTGAAATTATGACGGTTAAAAACTTCTTTCTTTCGCGCATTCACGGTAAAAAAAATAGTATAAGTACAATTTTTACGCAATGCACAGACTAATCGTACCCGGCAATCAAGCTAATTTCTGAAATTTACAGCTTATTTCCAGCATTTACAATATAAGATCATCCAAAACAGTTTTCTCATTTTTTTTTCAATTTGTAGACGGTCTTCTAAATGGAAGAGCAAATGAATTTTTGCGGAAAATGTGTACATTTTGTGTAATAGCACATGACCAAATAAGTAAAAAAAGAATTTTGCTTCAGACTGAGTGTTAAAAATGGAGTTACGAAAGCTCTGTAGTGCGTCTATTACTTTTGTTATGGACTGTGTTTATATAATATATAATTTATATATATATATATATATATATATATATATATATATATATATATATATGTAGCAAGTTGTTAAGTATATAAAAATGTCAAAGTTAGTGCCAGGCGCAAATGCAGCACTATGCAGCGAACTTTAATATATTGAAATATAGATGTAAATGAAAAGAAAATGAAAGTTCCGGGACATGTAAACTAACATTAACGAAACGTATAAATTGCTAATACAATAAATAAAAGTCATAAAATAAGAAACAAAAACAAATAACTCTCCTCATCAGTGGGCGAGGAGCATAACGTATTCAAAAGAAACCAAGAAAAATAGTCCTACAGGTTTCGGAATGCGTCGCAGAAATGGCATGTAAAAGGAAGTATTGTAAATAAATTGAAGCGACGAAGTTGCAAAATGTGGTGAATAACATAAAAAGGAAACTTTGACGGAAATAACGCAAAAGGCTTTGACACAAAAATTACAAAATTAGACGGACGTGAAACATGCCACCAATACGACGCACCCGCCCATACCTGCAGGACGTTGGCACGTAGCAACGATTATACTCACCTACACCCAGAGATGAGAGGTCCAAAGATGCGACGACAAAAGCAGAAAACATAAAATATTTTCATTGTTGTTCCGTGTCCGCAAACTCCTGATCAAACGTTCGTGTCGGACATCATCCGCTGCAACACATCCAGGTTGAGGCCTTCCATAGATTTTTAGAGGACTTTAGCCACGACCCTTCATAACATCCACAGCGAACAGCGTCACCAGTACGTCAGCTAGTACGTGCGTCGTACATGCGCACAGCCCTCTTGAATATTTTAACGTAATGTTTAATGAATTCTAGTGGAAAAAGGTTATTATAATAAAGATTTGCTGTATTGCTGAAAATGTTTATTTAAAAAGATATTATTGTTACAGATTTTTGAAAATCTGTTTAATTGATTAATTATTACGTTAACAAAAATTCTTTTATTTAAATTACTGTGCCAATGCGGCATATGTATCGTAGAAAAATTAAAATCTTTACGTTTGTCGTAAAGATCGAGATTAAGTTTGTCAGTTTCAATATTTATATAGATATCTAAGAAGTTAGCGTGGGTTGCAGTATTATTGGTTTTATTTAACGTATGGCATTTTGGATATATTTTATAGTGGATGTTGCAAAAATCTGAATCGTATATTAGAATATCATCTATGTATCTGTGAAACTGCAATTTTTTGTTAGAATTGATCACATAGTTATATTCATAAAAAAACAAGAATAAGTTAGCAGCGGTACTGGAATAGTTAGTTCCCATGCCAATACCGTAAATTTGTTTGAAGATATTGTTTTGGAATAAAATGTAGTTATTATTAAAACAGAAATGACACAGATTTATGAAATAACTTCTGTCAATTTTCAGTTCAAGTTCTATGCAAAAGGTATCAAAAAGTCTTTCGATAACTTCATACAGATTATTAATTGGAATATTGCAAAACAGGTTTTCAAAGTCAAATGTTTGAAGCATAGTAGGCACAGAGTAACGTAATTTAGGAATAATTTCAAAGCTGTTATCAATAATCCAGAAATAGCTAGGGTGCTTAAATTTATTTTTAATGAAATTATAAATATCTTTAAGAAACTGTTGTCTCAGAAAACTCATATGGTACCAAATTCAGGCTAAACAATAAAATTAAACCAGAAAACGCCATTAACGTATTTAACAAAAATTTGAACATTTTTATTCAAAATATGGCGTATAAGTATTGCATGCCCTTCGAGGCTTTCTTCGAATGGAAACACCATATAGAAAATAGTTTTAAACTTTTTACTAAGTCAAAACTCAACAACAATTCTTTTTTATATCACAAAGTCAGCAAAAACGATTTTAATTACATCAAAAAATTACAGGATAACTTCATCTTTGTCCCTGTTGACAAAGCATTCAATAATTATGCAATAATCTGTAAAACCTTTTACACACAAAAAATCAACGAAGAATTAAATAATTTGTTTTACTACAGCAATACCCATCTGGACTTCAGTATCTTAAAAAACAAATTTTCCGCTGCACACAAAAAATTCAAAACTCTATTTGCAAAAAACTTCAGCACATCTAATAATTCTAGACTGCCTTTCTTATTCCTTACTCCCAAATTTCACAAAAAAACAATTAAATTCCGTTTCATCTGCAGTACAAGTAATAGTATTAGTAAACATCTCAACAAAAGACTTCAACAGTTTCTTAAAGATATTTATAATTTCATTAAAAATAAATTTAAACACACTAGCTATTTCTGGATTATTGATAACAGCTTTGAAATTATTCCTAAATTACGTTACTCTGTGCCTACTATGCTTCAAACATTTGACTTTGAAAACCTGTTTTGCAATATTCCAATTAATAATCTGTATGAAGTTATCGAAAGACTTTTTGATACCTTTTGCATAGAACTTGAACTGAAAATTGACAGAAGTTATTTCATAAATCTGTGTCATTTCTGTTTTAATAATAACTACATTTTATTCCAAAACAATATCTTCAAACAAATTTACGGTATTGGCATGGGAACTAACTATTCCAGTACCGCTGCTAACTTATTCTTGTTTTTTTATGAATATAACTATGTGATCAATTCTAACAAAAAATTGCAGTTTCACAGATACATAGATGATATTCTAATAATCGATTCAGATTTTTGCAACATCCACTATAAAATATATCCAAAATGCCTTACGTTAAATAAAACCAATAATACTGCAACCCGCGCTAACTTCTTAGATATCTATATAAATATTGAAACTGAAAAACTTAATCTCGATCTTTACGACAAACCTAAAGATTTTAATTTTTCTACGATACATATGCCGCATTGGCACAGTAATTTAAATAAAAGAATTTTTGTTAACGTAATAATTAATCAATTAAACAGATTTTCAAAAATCTGTAACAATAATATCTTTTTAAATAAACATTTTCAGCAATACAGCAAATCTTTATTATAATAACCTTTTTCCACTAGAATTCATTAAACATTACGTTAAAATATTCAAGAGGGCTGTGCGCATGTACGACGCACGTGCTAGCTGACGTACTGGTGACGCTGTTCGCTGTGGATGTTATGAAGGGTCGTGGCTAAAGTCCTCTAAAAATCTATGGAAGGCCTCAACCTGGATATGTTGCAGCGGATGATGTCCGACACGAACGTTTGATCAGGAGTTTGCGGACACGGAACAACAATGAAAATATTTTGTGTTTTCTGCTTTTGTCGTCGCATCTTTGGACCTCTCATCTCTGGGTGTAGGTGAGTATAATCGTTGTTACGTGCCAACGTCCTGCAGGTATGGGCGGGTGCGTCGTATTGGTGGCATGTTTCACGTCCGTCTAATTTTGTAATTTTTGTGTCAAAGCCTTTTGCGTTATTTCCGTCAAAGTTCCCTTTTTATGTTATTCACCACATTTTGCAACTTCGTCGCTTCAATTTATTTACAATACTTCCTTTTACATGCCATTTCTGCGACGCATTCCGAAACCTGTAGGACTATTTTTCTTGGTTTCTTTTGAATACGTTATGCTCCCCGCCCACTGATGAGGAGAGTTATTTGTTTTCGTTTCTTATTTTATGACTTTTATTTTTTGTATTAGCAATTTATACGTTTCGTTAATGTTAGTTTACATGTCCCGGAACTTTCATTTTCTTTTCATTTACATCTATATTTCAATATATATATATATATATATATATATATATATATTAGTCACATCAAACAATTTCCTCGGTTGTTTAAAAAGGAAGGATTAACTAAAAAAATGACAATAGTTTAAAAAATACTACTTGCCAGAAACGAAAAATCGAAAGAAGAAAATGCAAAAATAATAAGCGTTTACATTTAGAAAAAAAAAGTTTTTTTGTTGTTATTTTATTTAACAAATACTTTAACACAATTCGCTTTGCGTATGTTGCTTCCATAATCTAGAAGATAATGTGAAATATGTAAATTGCTACATGGCACTATATTCTTTGGTTAAAATGCAGTAATTTAAAATACACTTCGAAAATTAAGTAGAAAACTCCTTTAAATAATAATGGAACCTGTCAGATTGAAATATGATGGAACTGTTTTCTTCCAATTCTTCACATCGTAATTGATCTCTTAGAAGCAATATTTATGTTCTTTTTGTTATAAAGATGTTATTTCTGCTTTCGCGATTACAATTAAATGAATCGTTATATGCGATGTTATTTCAAAAAGTATTAATTTATGTTAAATACATTATTTCTTATTCTTATGCAGTGCTTATATTGTATATTTTGTAACAATGATAAAAAATATATTGCCATATTCCTGGCAATATGTTCACTAGTCAGAAATTAAGCAAGGAAAAAAAAGTTCAAAAGATAAGTAAGAGAAGTAAAAAAGAAATGTCGTAGAAGAATTTTAAAAGTTTAAAAGTGTGTGTTAGTTCTTGAGATATTAAATAATGTGGTGAACTCCAAAAAAACTTTGTTTAAATTCCATTAAACTCAGAACGGTTAATAATATTACTATTTTATTGATTTATTTCAATGTTGGCATTAACATAAATTTTATATGAGGAAGCAAATTGTCATCAGCCACATTACGTTTAATTAACTCAAAACTAGGGGTGTACTAGGACAGTCTCAATCTGTTTGCATCAATCTGCACTTCCTAGTATAATACTGGCACAGGTTATAATCCAATGATGTCAAATCGTGCCGCTCTATTGCCTTGGAGCTAATTGTTTACTCTGGCGGTGTAGTTGCTCTGAGGAGCATTCCGAACATTGGCCTTCAGTTACATCTACGGACTGGAATATTTACCTTTGGGTAACTTTATAGTCCATTTAATCAAGCTATGCAACATCACCAGGTGAATATTTATTAGATGGTGGCCGTGGCCATTTCACTACATATCTTCGAATTGCCACGCGTTCATTAGTTTAATGAAATATTTTCTTAAATCTGTTATTAAGTGATTTAGAGTGCGAAGGAAAGGAGAAAGGCATGTGATTTTAGTAGTCCACAAATCAATAATTAAATTTTTAAAAGGCTGTAAGAAATAATACACCTTGCAGGAAATGTTTTCTCTTTCTTTAACAGAACTAAAATCAAAGCCTGTATGGATTAACCGCCTGTTTTAACCTTCTTTTATGCATAGCATTAATCACAAAAATGTACGAGCACTGATATTAAGCAAATCACCGATATTTAAACACATATTAATCTGAAGTCGAAAGCATGGTGGGTCTACACTTGAGCAATGGTCAACCTGAGCGGCGATCAGCGGCTCACCCGAAGGGCTGCTCGCCTGCTCAGGTCATGCGCACAAGCAGTTTTTCGTCTTCGTGACGTCATGCTCACCCTGGTGCGCATGTTCTGCGTGCTCTAGTCTGGACGCTGCCTGCTGAATTAAATAGTCGTTGAGACATGAAGCAAAAAATGATTAAATTTACCAGATGCGGCACAATGTTTTAAATCGAATGAATAATAAATTTAATTCTAAAGAATAAAATTATATTTAAATGTATTTGAAAAATGCGGACAACAATGTAAGTAAAATTATATCTATGGTAAATAGCTCTTTTAATGAGCACACTTGTAAAATTGAGCTAGTATTTAGTAGTTGTACTAACATTTGTGCACATGAAAGTGAAAAACGTTGCGTCAAATGCGTCTACATTAGTACACACTTTCGCTAGTAATATTTTAAGCAGAGTAAAATATTTTTTTATTGTTATTTATTTATTTTTTTATCTAAAAAATATTTTTGACCCCCCAAAAAGAAAAAGTTTACTACTAGACATTAAGAGATCTATTACTAGTATCGCTCAACTAAATATTATTTTAGGAATTTTAAATTGTGCGGCAAGTATATTTTACATAACTAAATACGCTTACATTTTTAATGAATAAGTACTTTATGATATTTAACAGAAAGTTTCAAATTTTATGAAAATAAAATTAAACAGAAACATGATCTAAATTATTCTGTCGTACTAATTTTACGTTTTTAAAAGACTATTAATTTATGCTATTGCCATCCGAAATTCATATCATTATTCTCTGACTTGTAAAAGCTCAAATATTGACGTGCACTCGATTCAGTAAAATGTACTATCCATAACAATGTACTTGTATTTTTAATAAATAAACAGTTATTATTATTGCTGGTTTGAACTGGTACAATTTACAATTTATAAAACTTTCTAACTTCACCCACTTTTTTTTAAAAACATAAGTTAGGAAATGTTGATTCAAACTATAATTTGTTTTTTAAAATACATGAATCTCTAAATAAATGTAAATTACAAGCCACAAACTTGTTATGTCCCTTTAATTAATTTTACGTTGTAATGAAACTCTGAAAATACCAACATGCATTTTTCAATAAGAATCAATTAGCATATTTGCTCACATTGCGCATAAAAAAGATACAAATGCGGCTTAAGAGCTCTCTTTCACCATTCCCCAAAAGAAAACAACGCAACGATCTCAGCTTGAAGTTGCTTAAACTCCAACATCCATCCCTTGGATCTTTTTTTGTTTCCAACTCCTACAGCTTGGAACTCTTTTGGAACTAAACTGCAAAGTAAGGCGTGTTCTGACAGCAGATTAATGGACGAGTAATTCCACTGTGGTGTTTCTTCGTTCGCGAACATCTTTCGGGGTCGGTTTTATGTGCGTGTGTGTATGTATTTAGGTGGGTGCTCGACCCTCTTCTGTTCTGTACAGCTCATCCAACCTTCCATTCTCCCCTGCAAAACGGCTGTTTGGCTGAATGCCAGCCATTGGTTCTTGAAGCTGTAATGATTGTGAGGGTGAGTGGAGGAAGAACTTTTCTTTCTGTTTCTGGGGCATTTCGATATTTTCTTTTGTACTTTGCGATTAATTTGAGAATGGCGGAGATTCGGTCAAAGTGTTATTGTTGGAAGATCAACCAAGATTTGCTAAAGATTACAAACGTTAACGCGCATAAGAGAATAGAGGGGGAAAATGAAAATAATAAAATGGATATTATGTGTAAGGATAACTATCAAAACAAATTAAAAACAGTTATTGTTCTGAGATACATTTTATGGAACATAAAATGGCTATAATGATGTACGTAACTGTCCTAAACATGACGTAGTGTTGGAAGTGTGAAAAGTTTCGATTCTCTAATTTGGAGAGCTTTCAATAGCTTTAAATGAGCAGAACACGATTTGATCAGCGTCGCGAATGTCCCCTTGTGTTTGTGAGACAAAGAGAGGTGGTTTATATATGGGTCTTTCTCTTTTTGTGGAAACTCTATCGTATTAAAGAATACAAGGTATTGAACAAAATTCGGTGTATAGATAAATCTTAAGAGGGTACTGGTGCTGGTTAGCTTCATGCGCCAACATCCCAAAGAGGGTGGCTTTATTGAGCATTTTCTCGTTAAGAATGACTGCTTTAACAAAGGAGGTTATGTAAGGAATCAAACAAAGATTATTTCGAAGATGGACTTCAAATAGAAACTACTACCGCTCTTTTTCTGGAACCTATCGTTCAAACGAGATTATACTACCGAAAGTTCTAGCAAAACCTGGTTGTTGAACTTAAGGAAGTTATGCAAGAAATCAAACACAAATTTGTACAGATGGGCCATATAGGTCCATCACCAATGTTGCTGGTTGGATTTTTTATTCCTATCGTTCAAAGCGATTTAGAGCAATCAAAACGTCTTTCTAATTATGCACTACCTCTAAATCTGAAGAACATACCTAGAGATGGTATGTATGTAGTCTCTGGATACGAATGGTTTCTGATTAATTTTCGATACCAATCATTCAGATCATTCAAAGGGGGAAAGGTATAGAATAAAACATTTTCTTTTTTCTTTTTAAACGAGATTTTTATTGCTCAATTGAAAATGCATGAAATCAGTTTAAATTTGTATGCGCATTGCAGATGACCCCTTAATAGGATTTGTTGATGAGTAATTTTCAGCGTCAAATGCTATATACAAAGAACGTTATTGATGGTCACACAACATCTATTTTATTCTACTTTTAAAATCAAAATCAGTGGCGCGACAGCCCATGAGTGCCAAGGCCTGCTGTGCCCAGCCCAGCTTTCGAGACCGATTGCCTTATTCTACTTTTAGTAACTAATAAAATGAGGTTAAAAAAACTGGGAATTAACTTCCTCTGTATTTAAATAAATCTAGGAGTCTACAGAAATATGTGCAATCATCGTAAATAAAGTAAGTGCAATAATTAAAAAAACCCTTTCTGATAAAAAGCTTTTCGTCGGATAATTAATGTTGCAATAATGTTTCAAAGCTTCATGATTCACTTTGTACTTAAAGTATACTCTACGTTGGAAGTCCTAAGATTTAAAGATTTTAATATGAAACTAGAATAAGAAACGCTTCAAAAATACGTTATGTAAATTTTTATGTTTTTGTCAAAATATTACGAACAACAAATGTATTTTGATGATGTTTAGAAATACATTTCTGCAGAAAAATTCACAATTTTTATTTCAAATTTTAAAATTACATTTATCAGTTTAAAATATATCCCCATTATAAATAAATAACACAATATATTTATGTGGACCAATAATTTTTGCTGTTCGTAATATTTTGATAACAACATAAATTTCTATGTTGTTATTAAAATATTACGAACAGCAAATGTATTTTGATGATGTTTAGAAATCCATTTCTGTAGAAAAATTCAATTTTTTTTTCAAATTTAAAAATTACATTTATCAGTTTAAAATTTTTCCCCATTACAAATAAATAACACAATACATTTATATGGACCAATCATTTTTCTTCAGTCGTTTTTTCGGCAATGCTTAGAAACTACCATTTATTTTATGACAACACCGATTTATGGTATTTAGAAAGAACTTGGTGAGCCACGTCAACAACGTAATGAATACGAGTGAATTGACCAAACAAACAGCAGCATCAACAAAACGTAATGTCAGAAATTGCGTCATCAAATGACTACAATTCGGCTCACTCGATTAACTTCCTCACTAGATTTCCTAATACAGGAGAAGGAACCGTAACTCGATGAAAAACTTATATCATTTCTTCCTGTCTGACCCGTACGCCCGGATTCGTGTTTCTCCATAATGAAGTTAAGTTTTGGTTTTGTTATCAGCGGTCTTTATAGGAGCTCCCTTTGGAGAAACCCAAGCAAACTCAGCAGTATGATAAAGAAGAACAAAGAAAAGGTACGTAACGAAATATTGGTTTGTGCAAACCCGGTAATAGAATTTCTGGAAGATATCTGGTTTGGTCTATAAGTATTCCGATCACAACAAATACGCGCCGAGCTTAGGGATTAAGGAGCAGAGGACAATTTACGCATGCGCGAGTGCCCGACGCAATTAGTTTTCGATCAAGGATACAGCACGTGACTCGGGTGGATAAGTCTCTAGAAATACGCTAATGTTTTTCGTATTGAGTGGTATACTTCCCGTGTAACAAGTTACGCATTCATGTTTTATTTTTTCTTTAATTCCACATCGGAAACGAAAGGAGCTTAGTTAAAATTTTACAATTGTAAAATGCAGTTTAATTTGTTTACGACAAACCTCAAACTTTTGCTTCAATTTTCACTTTGTTTTGTAAATATCTTATGTTAATCTTTTCAGTACGGGGATAGGACAACAGTTGTCCCAAAGAAAATTACCTTTTTTTATGTAACACTATTTTTTCGATACGGTGTTTATAAGAAAAATTTTCTCGCAGAAACATATTCGATAGTTCAATGGTATACATTATTTTACAGAAAAAATGTAGAAAAAACATGTCTAATAAAAATATGAAACACCAGAAATAGGTGTTAATAATACGTTAAGTCTTTTAAGCATGGTTGAAGGGTCTGTCATTTCTGCACCACTTTTTCGTAAAAAAAATTGGTCATCGTATCCAGTATAGAATTAATACATATTTCAGTAATGGAGTTCCCCGTACATTTTTTCCCTGTGAACTCTCATCACTAGGTTAATCAATTAAGTTAAATTTTGTCTGGTTAAAAAAAAAAAATGCATGTAAGCTTGCTTAGTCAAATCTCTCAGAAAAATTGCTCAATTTTTTATTAAGAAATACGCCAGACTCTATTGATTTATACGTTCATTATATTTGCTCTAAAAATTTAGTTAATTCTTTTGTTTTCAATAAATATAGTCAAACAATGAAAATTTGCTTTATTTTATTAAACTTTGTTGGAAATAGTGAAAAAAACATTAACATTTTTTCGTGATGCTTTAAAACATACATGTGTAAATTATCACAGGGCAAAATAAGAATGTCTTGGTGATTTTTTATAGCTGAACTAATCAACTGTGCCCCCCCCCAAAAAAAAATCAATTTGACTGTATATGTTAACAGCTTTGGACCGAAAAGTTAAAAAGCCTTACTTTTTCATAAAGTTAATGCTATTAAATAAAATAAGTTTCTTCTTCTTTAAAGATCTGTAATAATTTGATCAAAGATATTCACACAATTTACTATATGTGTGAATTTTCAGTAAATTTTGAAATATATCAGTAAAATATTGCCAATAGTAATAATAGGGTGTATAGTAAAAGATTCATATAAAAGATAAATTTATAAGGTTGAATAAAATCATGCATTTAAATTTTCTATAAGCGATTCAAAAAGCCTTAAAATGTGTTGTTCAAAATTTAAAAAAAACTTTATGTCACATATTAAGACAAACTTTCCTTCTTACATGCTGCAATTACCTCTTCCTGTGAGCGATTTTCCAACTATTTCCTTATTTCTGAACATTAATTATGTACAACATATAATTATGTACAACCTTATAAAAATTCCTTATGCTGCTTTTAACTGCTTAAAATTCGCAAAAATTTTATTCAGAGATTGAGAAAGAAAATTAAGTTATCTGGAAGTGAAGCATATTAACAAGCAAAAGTTTGCTATAAAAATTGTATAATACCCATAAAGGATATGGGGGGAGGGGTAACATATATGGGCCGACTGGATATTCCTCTAATACATCCACCTCTCATCACAATTTTCATACGTCTTTATTTTCATTTAAATATGATGTTTTAATTTATTTGCACTTTTAGAGGGCACGTCAAACAATTTCTTTTTTATTCCGCTATTAGTTCATCTATTTATTCATTCTTGTCATTATTTACAGAAGCGTAACATAAAAAGAACTAGTTTCAGTTTAATTTCTTAATGATAAATCAAAATTCCGCGATTCAGTTTATTTTAGCCCATTGCAGAAAAATACAATTTCTAATGGAGTGTTTTAATTAAAGATTACTGCATAATTGAAGATATCAATCAGATGCATCTACTTGCGTTAGATTATTTTTTTTTTTATAATTTTCACTTATATTTATTTACTTTGTGTTGCTAATATTGCTATTATTTCCTTCTTAAAAAACTCCCATACTAAATCTCATCAAAAACATGTTCATAGAAAAAAAATCAATCAAGTTTTTCTAAATTTCAATCAAGTTTTCAACGGTAAGTCGATCTCTAACTTAATTAAAAAACTGTCATATACATCAGCTTCTATAATGTATTATTGTTTGTCGATAGTTTTTCCGATTCTAGCTTACAGTTAATCCTTGTAGCTTTTGGTCATGCCCACATGAAATCTAATACATTACTTGAAGCAAGACGTGTTTTATGTGCGGAGAGTAGTTTCACAGTAAAATTAATCCTTGTATCCGCTCATTCTGGTGGGGGAGAATACTTTTTTCTTCCTTTTTTGCGTGAATAACTGAGAATGACATTTGCATTTATCAATATCAGCCTTTCATATAGTGAAGCAGTCTCCTATTCTGAAGATGCTTTTTTAGAGGAACTGCATATTGCAATACCAGATATTTTAGCGTAAAAAAATTAAGATTGTGTAAAATAAAAACAAAGGGAATGGGGTTGGAGGGGGAAGTATTATTTATTTTTAGAGAAAATATTTGTTCCGTAAAAAGGAAAATATAAATCTACGAGGGTCATTTTTTAAGTAAGAACCGATTGCGCATCGTGTCTGCGCATCCAGTCAGATGACGTCAGTTCAAGGTCAGCAACTCTTGGCCGGTCCCCCACTACACTGTCATTACGTTTCACGTTTCTGCCAGTGCTGGTTGTGTAGTTATACTGCGTAATTTGTCACCATGTCTATCCGCAATCCCGCCGATTTTGAAGTGCGTGCCGTTATTTGGTTTCTGCATGCAAAAAACTTTCGTCCTGCTGAAATTCAAAAACAAAAAAGCAGCTGGACAATTTTTACTGGGAAGTACTAAATCATCCGCCTTACAGCCCAGATTTGGCACCATCAGACTTTTATCTCTTTCCCAAACTTAAGGCATTTCTCGGTGGGAAGCGTTTGGAAAAGAATGACATGCTTAAAGAAACATTTACGAATTGGTTTAATAGTCAGGCGGCAGGTTCTTTGATGAAGGGATCCAAAAGTTGGTGCCACGGCTTGACAAATGCTTGAATCTTGATGGCGACTATGTAGAAAAGTGAAAAAATGTTCATATTTTAGTTTTTGATATAGTTTGTGTTATTAAATAAAGTTTATTTTACTCCATTGCAAAACGGTTCTTACTTAAAAAATGACCCTCGTATATTCTTCACCGAGAAAAAACTTCCTAAAATCAATTTTCTAAAATTTTATTTTCCGATTACTCCCGATACAACCATCGCGATAGTAAGGTAAATGACCCGGGAGTGGACACTGCTCTAGTAGTGGACACTTACATCTTTAAGCTAATGAAATAAGCGAATGTAACACTAAGGGGACGGTGGACGTTACTTTTCGAAAAATCGGCCAAAAAAAATCGATTTTTTTCCAAGCATATTTTTATTGCTGTGGGCCTGCTTTTCATTGTGACAAAAAGAAAAAACAGATTTATGCATAAATTTGAGCTAATTTTAAGAGTTAATGTTTGAAAGTGGGCGTGGCCCGAGCTTGAATGGCCCTTTAAACTTGAATGAAATTATCAGAACCTATAGTGAACGATTCCTAGTACTGGTTAATAGAACTAAAGTTGGCGTGGAGCATCTGTGCAAGTACATGGAACATAATATTTAATAGCTGTTTCCACAACGGTCACATTTGCTGCTCTTTACTAAAGTTGATTAATAAGAAGGTTAGGGATTTGGGGAAAATACATGGGAAAAAAGCGTGACATCATTTATGAATGGTCCCTTAGTCATTTTTAAAATTATTTCTCCAAGTTAACAGCATGCTATAGATTATATTAATTCCTGTCCACTACTAATGCAAATGCGTGTCTTATAAATGTCCACTATAGATACAAATTAAGCGTTAAGTAAATTTGACGTAAAAATCCTAATTTTTCATCAAATGACATTTTATAGGTAATTAATTTTTAGAGAAATAGTTGGCAATTAAGCTAAATATGCAAATATTGATGTAAGTCCCTTGAAAAATTATCGCCACGTAAAAGAGTACGAAAATTTTCTTAACTGTGTCCACTACTGGGTCATTTGCCTTATATCACAACAATGTTGCAGTCCTAAAGAGCGAAAACGATAAAGATATGGAATGAAACAGCTTTTTGTTTCTGGGAAACGTACGTAGCTATTACGCACAGTGCACTTAGTTAACAAACAAAAATTCGGTTGCATGAAATTTTAATGTAGTAAAAGCATCAAAATGATGTGATGAGTTACACACAAACATCAGCTAAACTTGTTTTGCTAGAGATTTGTCGATTAATGCAATTCACAATTTACAATTCAAATTCAGATGCCGATAGGTTGTAATGTACTTATTTTACTTTTTCATCATACCGTCAGAGTTGGTACCTGAGGACCGTTCATAAATGATGTCACGCTTTTTTCCCATATATTTGACCCCCTTCCCCCTTTGTCACAAAATGCCACACCTCAACGGACCCCTTACCCCCCTTTGTCACATGTCACGCTATGTTGAATAAGCAGGATGTCGCACTTCTTGTTACACCTCCCTCCCCTTGTCACACTTCGTCACAATTTCACGAATCCCCTCCCCTTCGAAGCTTGCCATTAATAATAAATGATCCCCTGACAGCTAATAATTTCGCAGCTAAATTTTTTTGCACTTATCCAAGAGCTCCAATTTTTCATTTTTAGCCTACTTTCGCGTAAAAGTAAAAACCAATAATAAAAGCATGCTTATTGTATCGTAAAAGAAAAGTCATAAATAAGTTGAGTAATTAAATAAATATTGAAAGATTAAAAAAAAAATGAAATTAGGGTTTTGAGATGGAAAAAATGTGTTTCCGTCGGTCTGGTTGTCCCCAATTTTAAGAATTTGCCGGATTCGCAAGATTTTTTTTTTTTTTTTCATTCGAAAAATCTAGGCAAGGACGTTTTATTTCCATAATTTACTTTTTGATTTAAACAGTTTTGAACAATGAAAATGGCTAGATGTTTCCATCATTTGCTCTGCTTGGGGCCAACTACGATCTACTGAACAAAAATGATGGCGTCTTGATATTCTTGCATTTATCATTAGTAGGATACCAGTGTTTGAAATTAAAATTCTTGAAAATAACAAATATAGAGTACTGTAAAGATGTGTTCTACTACTAGGACATCAGGGCCGAAGGGTTAAGAAAAACATTTTTATTCTTCAAGTAACAGCAATTAGATTCCATTCTTTATTTTAAAGTTTTTATTGCAAATGACCACGGCTGACTTTGTTACTGTCATGGCAAGATCCTGAAATACATTTTTTCTGATTGCCTGTAGCTTTTTACACGCTTAAAACGGCCGTGGTAGCCTAATGGTTAGGATGTCGAGCTTCGGATCAGAGGATCTCGGGTTCGGTACCCGAGCCGCTGAAGACCCACCATGTGCACTTGGCGATACGTGAGTGTAAAATCCTCGGAACCTGAAGTCCCGAGGCAGTTTCGAAGGGTGGAGATTTTCCCTTCTCTTAGGTCAAAAAAAGGAAGGTGGCGTATTTGTGGTTGCGCCATCTGGTGTCATCCAAATACATAATGAGCCAAGTCGTACTTCCACCGTTGTGGTGCTCATCCATAAACGGAAGGCACTCCTTACTGCCTTAATTCATGGTAGCTCTGCGAAGGGGGCTTGGATATCCAAACGACATTAGAAACAACAACAACATGTATATTAAGAGCTAAACGGGTAGTTTTCCCCAAGCAGCCTGACAGAAAATTCTAAGATTTGTAAAACACAATTAATTATAAACTTAAAAAACCCTTATGAAAAGTTAAGCACATGATATTTTGGTATTCAGATACATAAGACTGAATAGTTAAGGAATTATTACTTTTGCAATAAGTAAGCAGCGTAAAATTAATTCAAAAAGCACTTACTCTGAAACAAAAAGAAACACGATGTTATCAGGATTAATAGCGATATATAATCTTAATTAAAATCATTAATGTTTTTATCTATAAATATTTTTTATTGAAAAGATAAATGTTGATTGAAAAGAAAATTGATAAAAATGGTGAAACTGCGGCATAGTTAAACATTTCTTTCTATTCTATACGTTCAAATGATTAATATTATTTTGTTTTTTAGTTTTTCTGTGGTATGATATTCTAGATTTTAAAAAGTTAATGTCTAGACCTTTTAAATATATATAAACAATGTCATGTAATTAAATAAAATTCAATATTACTTGGTTCCTAAATTATTTTTGCCGTTTCTGTTTAGTCACTTAACAAAATAAAAAATAAAATAAAATAATATAAACAATGAATAAAAATAAGTAAATGAAACATTTTTCTCTAACAAAATTTGCTATTTAATTTTTTAAAAAAACAATCCTTATAATATTTGAAAGGATGATGTTATATTATAGAACCAAATTAATGTCGCACAAATCAATAGATTATTAGTAAAAAAAAAGAAAGAAGACAAAGAAAATAGAAAAGAATTCCTATTTGTCTCTAATGACAACACGTTCCATGTATTTTCAATTCAAAACATATCTTAGCTCAAAATGGCAAAATGATGTTTTCCTTTGCAGCAAAAAGGCAATACAGTTTTATAGTTAATTGGGATGTCTTTGGCCCCTCCGGACTGAATTTTCCCAGTTTGCAAGCGTTAGTTGGTATCCTTTCTGACAAAACTAACCTTAAACTCAATTTAACTAGCAGTCTTTTGTAGGGAAGTTCCCAAGCTTCAGAAATGATACAAATTAACATTTGAAAAGTGGGAAATTTTACTCCGGGTATGGCCAAGTCACCTCTGTTGACGGTTGCAATTTTATCTTTTAAGACATTTTGAACCACTTTTATGAAAATTATTATGGACTTCACACAAATTAGCATAATTCTTAAATGAAAAAGTTACATGATATTTAAAGAAGATTTCATTTTGATTTTCCGTTTTATTTTATTTGCAAGTCAAAACATATCTTACCGCAAGGAAGTCAAAAATGATGTTTTCCGTTTCACGACAAAGAAGAGTTACCACTGTTTATGCATTAAAACATTAATTATGTACGTAATTATTGTTATGTTAAACTAAATAATTTATACTATAACTCTTAAATGACGAACTTTAATAAACACAAAATTGGTTTTTATGATTTTTTTCCATTTCATTATAATTTACTTTGCTACTATAAACGTTGTCGATATATATTTCCATTATCATGTTAGCATTATAAATTTGTACTCCGCCTTTTTCAAAAATACTATCCGCAGTCCTTTTTCTCTTTCGCCTATGTTGTATGTAATGAAACTATGATGTCAAACTTAATTTTACTTTTCCCAAGTTTTTTCTAAATTGTTTTGAAAGTTATTTTACTTTAATCCTTTAATGCTTCATCTTGAAGTTCAAAGCTTGAACATCACTCAAATAGATAATTAAATTCAAAAAAAAGTTTATTTTTGTACCTACTTTAAACAACCTTTAAATTGTGTTCAGATAAATTTTAGCTATCTGTCAAGCTCAGACTTAAGACTTGTGTGCAAAATACTTGTTTTTCTTCTAAAATAGAGAGCTTTAGTTAAAAATCCCTATAAGAGGATTAATTCTTACACTGTTTCTCAGGGATGCAATCAGATGCATTTATAGCTAATTTATTAAAACAATAGCTGAATGACAGCAAAATCTTCTTTTCTTAGCGTTGGTTTCGAAAAACGTTGGGCCATTCTTTTCTTCATACATGTTTCTCAGAAAAACATTGCTTAGGTAATTCATTATATTTAATAAATTAAAAATTATGTAAACATTAAAGACTTTGCTATATAGTATGCATTAAATTTTTGAAATTAATTATTAATTTGAAAAGCAGTATTTCTGTTTAATTAAGTTCATTTTATGGATCAAATTGATGGATTAAAAATTATAATAGATTAGAAGTTTACGATATTAAAATTTTAATAAAAAGCTAAAATTTCAAATAGCACACAGAATACTAATATCCTACAACAACTATTTTTTAGTTTTTGGTAATTTATCCAGTTTTTTACAGCGTTGAAACCGGAAGTGAACTTTCTTTCTTTTCCACCATGTGACCATGTGATGATTTTTTGTAAAGCACAAAATTTAAAAATTTCCAAAAAAGAAGAAGATTGTTTTCAGAATAGGAGTAAAGTAGTTATTGTTTATGTTGATATTTTATTTATTTTTTTGTTTATACTCTTTTATCTAAACCAGTGAGGGGTCGTAAAAGAGAGCAGGGAGCATTTACCCATTATTTTCCAAAGAAAATTGCTACAATACGAGGCTAAACTTATTTGTTGATTTTTTAAATATATTTATTCAAATAGTTCTTATGAGGTACATAATGGCTAAAGAAACCACTCCTTCGTTCACCCATGCAAGGAAGTCCAGAAAACATTTAATTTTATTCCACTTGTCGAAGTATTCTTTTTTTATTATTACATATTCTATACTGATTCCTGCTCCTTTTCTGTTTCCTGTGGGACACTTTCAATATTTAACAAAATTTCCATGCGCCTTTTCCCGTTTAAACAATAACTAAAGTTTAGCGGTAGTTCGCATTTTACTCTTGTCCAGACAAAACAAAATAATAATTAGTTTGGGTTAGAACAATGTGAAATGTTTTCGCCAATCATAGATAAAGCACGGGAGAACGCATTTTGAAATCACAGATTAATATTTTAAAAAGATATATTATGAAAAATATCGTCTTGGTGGAGTAAAGATGTAAGAATAAACTACCAGATGTTAGAAAATATGAGTGAAGTTTTGAGGTTAGTGAGAGTTTGGCTGTTCCTTAATGTTATCTGTTCTGCGGTAGCATTCATATTACAAAGAAAAGCGATTTACAGATCAGCTTTCATTACTTTTGCGTTGACTTTTCGGCATCTTTTTCGTAAGCTGATTTTGTGTTTGAAGTCGCTTAAATGTCTTCTCAAATGCAATTGATGTATTTTTCGTCAAATAACTTAACTGAATTAGGTCATTTAGCACTGAAGTATTACTAAAATGTGATATCTCGAAAAAATGTAGCTATGGTTATTTTTATAAATAACACTGTTTCTTTTCTAAGCCGTAAACATTTGTAATTAACCATCAAATTTTCATATCTTATATTCTTCAATAATTTAATTTTTTAAAGCAAAATTTCGACTCATATGCGCTTTTCACTACTCTAAAAATAGAGTTATTATATAGCTCGTATTTTCATTTCATTGATAGTATTTTATTCCATAACTTAAGATAAATAAATATATAAATGGGAATTTAAAAAAATACTGTAGATAGTAAAAATCAGTAACTTCTTTTTCTGAGAGATAAATTTGTCAAATATATATTAATTACTTAGAAACACATTTTGTTAATTTTCTTAGTGAACAAAATGGTTTTTTAAATAAGAACATACTAACTTTCGAAGTTATCGAAGCTATAAAACAATTTAATTAATATATTTACTATAGTGTTTAATTGCACTGGTATATATAGAAAAAATAAAATAAAATATTTTAACATTAACACTTTTTGCATAAATTTGTAAGCATAAGTTTGTACATAAATGTAACACCTATATTTAATAAAATGCTTTATATTAAATTAAATACGATTTATTTTAAATATATTATATTATTTAGTTTTAAATTTGCATAACTGGATGGGAGTTTTTTCTTCGAGTCTGATTATTAATTTCGAAATAACACTGCACTTCGCAAGCGTTTGTTTCGAAATGATCGATTCCATCTGAAAACTACTTTTTAATTATGTGCGTTATCAATAAACATCTGACAAGTACATTTCTTTATTATGTATTCATCTGGAACATGTTATTATAATTACCTGCTATCGGAATTCTTTGAAAATTAAACGTCGATTATATGTATCAGCTTTCGATGTGCGCGTTTACTTGAGATTATATTACCTATTATAAACATTACATCAGTCTTCTGGTTATCTGTGTCATATACATGTTACGGTAAATAGAAATGAGCGATTATTATGAGAATTAATAAGCTATTCTTAGTAAACAAGAAGTTCCGTCTAGAACTATACGAGCCTACCTTCCCGTATACTACCAACTTCAAATTTATAATATAGCAATTTCTCTCTCTTTCATATTTAGCTTTAGTTCTTAATTACTTCAAATATACTTTTTTCAACGGATAATACATATTCAATCACTCAGTCATTCATTCTTTCATTTATACAGTCATTTATTTACTCATTCATGTAGTTATCACTCGTTTATTTGTTTTTTCATTCATTCACTCATTTAATTACTTTATCATGTATTAACTCGTTTATTCATTCATTCGTTCTTTCACTCATTCATTTATTCATTCATTAATTCTTTCACTCTTTCATCGATTCAATCATTCATTCTTTCACTCATTCATTCATTCATTTATTTATTTATTGAGAAATGCCCTTAAAAATCCCGATCAAAAATTTCATAGGAAAACAGGCTTGTTCAGTTCTTGTTGAACTTCGTATCAGTACATGTTCTACAGCGTAATATCTTTCTGATAAAGTTTGTTGCCAGCCTATCCGTCGTTTAGATCAGGATTTGTATGGGAGTGAAATTTCCCATATGCGCTAATATTAATTTGGTACCTTTTCATTATCAAGGCGCAAATCTCGCCGAGCAAAATTTTTCGCGACGGAACACACAAAAGGATAACAACGACGACATTCCGTTTGGCGTTAGTTGCATCATTATTGGCGACTTTATCGCCTGCGCCGAAATAATGGAAAAATACCGCAATTTTTTTTTTTTTGAACTGTTCAAATCAATTTTCACGCCGAGAACTCTTTTCAATAAGCTTGCAATAGAAACTTGGGTCTTGTGCCCATAGTTTACATAATTTGCTTCATTTTCACAGATAGGCGCTAATGTTAAAAATTTTTCAACTGTTTAAAATTGAACAAAAAATTGCTCAAATCAAAAAGCAAAATATGATGAATGAGATGTCCTCGCCGAGATCTTTCGAATGCAAAAAGAATTTTTCCAATCGGACAATTCGTTCAAAAGTTATTAGGGGGGGGACTGACCGACAGACCGACAGACCGACAGACACACATTTTCCCCATCTCAAAACCCTACTTTCAAATTTTTTATTTTTCAATCTTTATTTAATTACTTTACTTTTTTTTTTGACTTTTCTTTATTTTTAACGATATTTTTACGATACATTAAGCCTTCTTTTATGCTTTTTTTTTTTTTTTAAACTTTTACGGGAAAGTAGGCAAAAAACTTCTAAATTGAGTAATTTATCAAAATTTATTACTTTTACATGTAGCTATTTAAAATGTCAATGACGTCAATTGTTAATTTTTAGGCTCCGCTTACTTACATGTTTTGGGTCAGCTCCTCATTTTCATAAAAATAATTTTGGAAAGCGCCACTTTTTGCAACAGCTTGACAATATTAGTTGATATGCTATCTCTACTAATAACAAAGCAACAAGTAATTATGTCTGTGTACAGAGTAGGGCAAGACAGTTCAGCCATGAAATTTGGCACGAAGTTTGGAACATGGGGGTGTGTTTTTTTATTCCAATGTACAGCCGAAAATTGCATAAAATGGCTCTCTTCTCTAAGAACAAATGAGAGGAAAATCGAGCTTGGTACCAATGAAAAACCTGTAAAAACAGACCCAGAAACAGCTTTGCTATTTGTGCTAAAATTAGCAGCCTCTACATTGACTAGAAAAGAATTTATAAGCGCGTTTCGCTGTAGTTCGAAATTATTTTTTCACATTAATTAACTTTAATTTTATTCTCCCCAGACGATAAATAGAGCTATAATTTTATTTTATTTGGAACGTTGCCCATTCGTCTACATGAATTTGCTTAGTTAAATTTCTATTAACAATGTTTTTCTCATTTTGAGGTGCAGCCGATTTTTAACTTATCTTTTCCCTTATTTTGGCTTTTGATTCTTTCTCCTTTTTAGCCTACTTTCCCGTAAAAGTAAAAAAAAATAATAATAAAGCATGAAAGAAGGCTTAATGTATCGTGAAAATATCGTTAGAAATCAAGAAAAGTCAAAAATAAATTAAGTAATTAAATAAAGATTGAAAAATAAAAAATTTGAAAGTAGGGTTTTGAGATGGGGAAAAAGTGTGTCTGTCGGTCTGTCCCCCCCTAATAACTTTTGAACGAATTGTCCGATTCGAAAAATTCTTTTTGCATTGGAAAGATCTCGGTGAGGACATCTCATTCATCATATTTTGCTTTTTGATTTGAACAAATTTTTGTTCAATTTTGAACAGTTCAAAAAATTTTAACATTAGCGCCTATGGGCGAAATGAAGCAAATTATGTGAACTCTGGGTACAAGATCCAAGTTCCAATGAACAAGCTCACTGGAAGAAGTTCTTGGTGTGAAATATTGATTTGAACAATTTTTGTTCATTTTTGAACAGTTCAAAAAAAAAAAAAAACATATACGGGGAAATTTCAATCCTATATAAATCCTGATCTTACGGGCCGATTTGCTTGGAACAAACTTTATCGGAAAGCTCTTATGACGTAGAACATGTACAGATAAAAAGTTCATCCAGAACTAACGAGCCTATTTTCTTATGAATTTTTTTGATCGGGATTTTCTAGAATATTTTTGAATTAATGAAAGATTAAATGAATAAGCAAAATGATGAATGAATAAATGAGTGAATAAATACATGAATGACTGAATAAATGAATGATTGAACGAACCTGTATTAACCGTTGAAAAAGGCATATTTGAAGCAATTAAGAACTAAAGCTAAACGAGAAAGAGAGAGATATAGCTAGATTATAAATTTGAAGCTGGTGTATACGGGAAAGTAGGCTCGTATAGTTCTAGACGGAACTTCTTGTTAAATGATTAAAAATGCATTTCCCGTAGCGCTCGGGCGATCGATAGTTTTATTTTGATTTCCTTATTTTGACAGGTATTTTTATGGGACAGTTCTACAGGGTTTTATAAGAAATGTTATCTGATTTCTGTTATTCCAAATTCTTAATGCTATTTATATTTTTATTTATTTTTTCCCCTGTGAATCAGCACTTACGTTATTAGCATACTTGAGCTCAGATGAAAGGTTTTTTAAGCTTTGAAAGCCTTGCTAGCTGCTGTTAATTTTTACAAGCAACAGAATTTCGTCTTTCTGTTTTAATGTCAATAAAGTTAATTATACAAAAAATTCATAAATTTCAGCTTTTCTAATGGCTTATAATCGTCGTTTTTTGTGTGGGTACTTGAACTAAACAAGCAAAATGCGATTTTTTAATAGTCTCTATTTCGTTTATTTCTTTCTTTCTTATTTTTTTAATGTGTGTGTTTTGTATATATAAAAAAACAAGTTGCTGAAATGTATAGGTTCGCCGGTTGTTTGCCGTGGGCGGCTAATTTGTAATTATGTGGAATGCTTTATACATTTCAAATTATTAACATAAATTTATACATAAAAAAGGTACCACTGTATATACATTGGCGAACTTATCTTTTCACTTTTTCACACGGTCATGGCCGTGTGGGTCGCGCTAGTCTTAAATAAATTCATTAGCAAGAAAAAAATACAGTTAAGTTTTCCGAGGATTTTATGCTTTATTAGCTTTTAAAGCATTAAACTTTTACATACTCGCTCATTAAGCTATCTGAACAAATATTTCGGCTTTATATTTAGAAATACATATAGTTCGAGTTTTTATTTAAAAAATGCATTCTTTACTGCATATAAGAAAATTATTTCAACTATCACTTTTGAGCGACAAACTAAAATAAATATTTATATTTCTTTATATATATATACATGAAGACGCTAGTGCTAGTAATTTTTGTAAACCTTGACAATAATGGTTACGGAAATAATAAAGTATTTATATACTGTGAATATTGTGAGTAGAAGAATATTACATAATCAAATTTAATTGCCAGTATCTCAAGTATTATACTAATGGCAAGACTTTAAAATACAAACCATTTTTATAATCTTTAAATACATTCTCCCCAAAACGTTCATATTGTATTTAAAAAAAAGTAATAATAAAATTAATAAATACATAATTTTTATTTCAAAACCTAATTAAAATAATTAACAATAAGTTCCGTCTAGAACTATACGAGCCTACTTTCCCGTGTACACCAGCTTCAAATTTATAATCTAGCTATCTCTCTCTCTTTCTCGTTTAGCTTTAGTTCTTAATTACTTCAAATATGCCTTTTTCAACGGTTAATACAGATTCGTTCAATCATTCATTAATTCAGTCATTCATGTATTTATTCACTCATTTATTCATTCATTATTTTGCTTATTCATTTAATCTTTCATTAATTCAAAAATATTCTTGAAAATCCCGTTTAAAAAAATTTCATAAGAAAATAGGCTCGTTAGTTCTGGATGAACTTCTTATCTGTACATGTTCTACGTCATAATAGCTTTCCTATAAAGTTTGTTCCAAGCAAATCGGCCAGTTAGTTTAGGAATTATATAGGATTGAATTTTCCCCGTAGGCACTATGTTAATTTTTTTTGAACTGTTCAAAAATGAACAAAAATCATTCAAATCAATATTTCACGCCAAGAACTTCTTCCAGTGAGCTTGTTCATTGGAACTTGGATCTTGTACCCAGCGTTTACATAATTTGCTTCATTTTCACCCATAGGCGCTAATGTTAAAATTTTTTGAACTGTTCAAAATTGAACAAAAAATTATTCAAATCAAAAAGTAAAATATGGAAATGAGATGTCCTCGCCGAAATCTTTCGAATGCAAAAAGAATTTTTCCAATCGGACAATTCGTTCAAAAGTTATTGGGGGGGGGGGGGGACTGACCGACAGACCGACAGACAGACTGATAGACACACTTTTTCCCCCATCTTAAAACCCTACTTTCAAATTTTTTATTTTTCAATCTTTATTTAATTACTTAATTTATTTTTGACTTTTCTTGATTTCTAACGATATTTTCACGATACATTAAGCCTTCTTTTATGCTGTATTATTATTTTTTTTACTTTTACGGGAATGTAGGCTAAAAAAGAAAAAAGCGAATGAGGAAATATGCTGAATTAAATGTAAGTGGTTGTTGAATAAAACTTATCTTGACAAATATTTCGTCATGTTTTCAAAAGGTTTCTTTGAAGCAATAAAGGAATAGATTGTTATAATGCAACAATAAATTATGAGATCTTTTTTGGTGAATTTTTTTTTTTTTTTTTGAGTACGAAGAAAGTTCTAAGGAAAAATTATTTATTGATTATTATTTGCATTAAAAATACTTCCTTAAACATACTTAAGAATGAAGAATAGAAATGTTCTATTTTTTATTTGTAAGAGAGTGCTTTATTAACCATAAAAATCTTTGTCGATGCATAGTTTTTAGTTAAACTTGAAAATATTGCATATTTACATACACTTGAAGTTTAATTTGTTTAGAAGTAACCTAGAAATTGTGAATTTTTTATAAAAGAATAGCATGGAAAAACTTTTAATTGAAAAATTAATTTAAGGCCATTATAAAACTGACGTTTCGTTAGCAGTAGTTTTAAAATAAGGACACTCGATGTGCTAAATCTGATGTTTCTAACTGCGACACTTTAATCTGAAGATCGCGTACACTACATAGATTGATGTATTAAAAGAAACAATCATTCTGACAATGAACTAGTCATGCCATGGCAAATAGTTTGTCATAAGGTGTTACAGACTGTTTTTCTTTCCGTCTGTAGAGGGAGTAGGGAGGTGCGAGAGGTGGCGTTCAACTCTGCTTGAGTCGCCATTTAGTACCCATCATGCTAGTGTGAACTCAATAACACTGCTCATTTTCTTATGACACTTACGTGAAAAACAGTGAGTCAGTGGTAACTAGCCAACCAAAGACGCCCAACGTTCATCGGTTGGTATGTTGATGTCCCAACTGCAATATTTTTCTTAGCTGGAACGAAGTACTGGTTCTTTAAAGGAAATCCCCTGGCACTGCCAAAACCACCAGAGCATCACAGAACGATAAGCGAACATTGTTTTACCGTTTTTCCCTTACATGTCATAAGAAAATATTTGTATTATCCATTCCACAGCGGCATGATGGGTACTAAATTGCAATTCAAGAGACGTTCAAGTCCACCCCACACTGCTCTACTCCCTCCCCATGCCGTATGATTTTCAAAAACGTCCATTTCCGATGACTCGCCCTCACCATTTTATTTAAATTTCAATAAAAGAAAAATATTTCATAATATATTTTTAAGATATTGTAGAAACAATTTCTCACTGATGTTAGGATAATGAAACATCCCTGTTCTCTAAATCCAAACAAAAAATTCAGCAGGAAGCTACTTTTATAAAATTAATAACACGTTTAGTAAAGTCATAACGAAAATTCCAAGTCGAAAAAAGAATGCATGTTTAGCAACTGACTTGCAGAAATTTATAATTTCATTGCTTTCTCTTACTTCCGAGTTTTTGTCCCCTGCCACGTAAAGATAAGAAACTTTATTTGAAAAGCAACCTTTTGTAGACGAAGAAATTTAAAATTCATATCACTTAACAATGCAAGAAAAACAACCAAACTTTTCTCATAATTCTTTTTGCGTGAATGTAGAATTTTCAGCTGAATGAAAAAAACAGCTTATTCAAAACAAGATGAAAAAAAAAAAAAGCCATTTCAAAGCATTTCCTGTATGAAAATAAAGTTGTCAGGTAGAAAAATATGCTACCTTACAGAATTTAAATTAGGAAGTAAACAATTTTTGTATGCGCACTCGCTTGCATGCCAGGAATTTATTTATTAAAATAAACATGTTTGACTCTTTGAACGTTTTATTTTTACATCAAATCGCAGACCTGCAGAGCTTTGTTAACTAACATCAGAGCAAATGATTGTTAAGGGTAAACTAAACGTGGATGTTAAAAACTATTTAAAGCATCAGAATAGTCATTTTAAAACGCCTTTACAAAGGACGCTAATAATTCTTTTGCCAGGATTTTAAAAGGAAATTACAAGAATCCTTTTACAGTTACAGAAGCAGACATTGAAGTAAATAGTGCTTTATAAAAAAAGTACTTGAATTACTTAGTATACTTAGTATATCCATTTTTAATATAATTAAAACGACATTCTCTTCTTCCTAAAAAGCTAAGATAAATAAATGCGATATGCGTTAAACTATTCAAATATTTAACGCAAGACTTAGTAACAATTTATTTCTAAAAATTACCCCTTTTTAATGCTAAATTTTAAAGTATTTGCCAGGGACTTCTCAATGAATTATTTCTGAATTTCTACAATATATACTACTGAGTATATGATAGTATTATGGTTAGTTATGAAACGTTTTCGGCTAGCTGTACGTTTCGAAACGCCATTTGGACTGGCCGCACAAAAACGTAGAAAATACCATATTTTTGTAATCAAAACAGCTTTTAAATAGTATACGTGCTTTATGTTCCTTAAGTTCAGTTTTTTGTATGTTTGTATACTTTTGCATTTGTACGTAACGTATTTTGCACAGCTCATACCGTGAAATTATGATAATAAATAACGTTACAAGGAGTTTAATGTAAAGAATACATTATAAAGTAAGAAATGTTTATCGGTTTATACATGCCATTTAAGAATTTTGCTTTCTTTTCTAATTCGTATAGGGCATTTCCTGAGGTATAACATGAAGTTCTCTTTTAGATCTTTTTCATTCTGGAGGTATACATTACAAACAATGATTCATTCAAAAGTCTTGAATTGGATATGTGGTCATGATACATTACACCATAAGCATTAGAGAAAGCACTTTTAAAGATACCGTTTTCATACATAATTTTTTTATCCTAGCCATATAATTATAGAAATGTATTATGATTTTACACATAAACTCTACCTTTTTTCTCATTGAAGTATCTTGAAAGTTTATTTTATGATAAAAAAACTATGAAGCAGGAATAGTTCTGGCGTTTGGATGAGAAATGTTTTTCAGCATTAATATTATTATATATTTTACTCGCTTTAAGGAATATTTATGGGCAGCAACAGAAAAATAAAAATGTCAAAGCGTTTTTTTTAAAAAATGTCTATGTTTTTTTCGTCAAATGTATTTATTTTTGATTTTAAAGAGCATTACTTGAAACTAGGCTTACAGAAAAGTACAGTTGCGAAGATCATAATAGAACTATTGAAAATTGTTCTTAGAAATTTATTAAAAGGATGCTTTTGTTAGGTAACAATTTTGCAGTCAATGCAGTTTTTTACATATTTTATTAAAATATGCAATAATATTCAGCTATATATGCAGTATAAGATTTTTTAGCGCAAAATTTTATTATACTTTTTTTAAAGAGCTTTAAAATTAAGTTATAAGACTTCTTGTGAACTTTTTTTTGGTTGTTACTCTAGTTATATAAAATAAAAATGTTGAAAAAAATTCATAGTGTTAATTTTTGGGTTTTGATTTTTTTTCTTTTTCTTCCTTTATTTGGTTTTTCTTTTTTTCAGTGTTCTTTATTATTGTTATTATTGTTATTATTATTATTATTATTATTATTATTAATAATGTTATTATTATTATTATTAATAATGTTATTATTATTATTATTATTATTATTAATATTCCTTCCATTGCCTAAGAACAAGTCTGTAGTTGAATCACGGCATTCTGCTTGATGCGCTATGAATCAATCCATATATATATTTCACTTAACGTGGACCAGTTACGATTAAATTTTGCGGAACGATACGATACTTACATCAAGCAAACGATATTTTAAAAAAAAATGCATGATTACCATAGAAAAGTAACACAATATTTGTATTTATAATCGTAACCAACGGACTTAAAAATATTAGTTTCTATTTCTTAAAAAGCATTTCCATTCATGACTCAATTTTTAATTTCCGATTCATTGGAGTGGCAATAATTTAGTTTGTTTATGTAGAGCGATCATTCTGGTACTTATATCTTGCGATCTTTTCAAGCCTCTCGAATTTTAAAGCGATTTTTAGGATTTTAAAACGGTTACTTTCCGAATATTGGGAGTGGCACCACCTAAGTTTGTTTATATCGAGCGATCATTCTGATGTTTATATCTAGCGATCTTTTCTTAAGCCTTTAGAATTTTGAACTTATAGCCCGCAGATGTTCGGGGGGGGGGCTGCTAGTTCAATATAATACTTAAATTTTGATAATAACTATTATAATAACTGGGAACTAACTACATACATGATGATCCAAGTGGATTTAGGGGGGGGGGGGCAGCTAGTTCAATATAATACCTAAATTTGATAATAACTATTATAATAACTGGGAACTAACTACATACATGATGATCCAAGTGGATTTAGATTCGTTGACAATAATTGGCATTGGCATGTTTGTTTTGAAACAATAGTTTAGATTCTGCTAATCATAATTGAGATTATAATACTATACTTTATCATGTTGTTGTTGGTAGAGAATAGGTCTACACCGTGGAAAAGATCCTAAGGAATCTTCTTGCGTAGCAGTGGTCAGTGAGTAAAATTTCGAAACTTAGGTTTGTTGGTAACTTACAGCTCAAAAATTAGTGAATAATTCGGAAAAACGTATGCAGTAACAGGCAAATCTCGAAGTGATTAAGTTAAAGGGAAAAACTATATTTCAGAAAATGTTAGGAACTATTTCCTGAAGTCGCCGGCAAGGTGGCGCCGCAAGAGTGGGACTCGTATGCCCCAGGTCGTAGATGCAAAAAATCGTCTGTGCTCATGCCGTGTATGATTATGCGGCATGTAAAAGATCCCTTGGGTAGACATTTGGCTTGGATGCTCTCGGCTAAACTAAATTCCTAGTACAATTTCACATTAACAGAATCCGCGTGCTCACCCTTTCAGGTGAAGAAATTGGACGTCAAAACTCCCAAGCGGCGATGGTACCACACTCATTGTGGTGCCGCTGAAAGAGATGGTACCAATCGCTGGGGAACCCCTGAAATTCTTTGACCAAATCTAAAACGGATTTGCATCTAAGCGGGTACAGCAGGAATTATTGAGGAAGATATGAAGCATTATTGAAGTAGTTTGCATGGGAGTTTCAAGCAGTGAGAAATCTGAAAAAGTGCTATTTGATACCGATTCCTTCAAATGCCGATGGTTTTAATGAGTTTCTAAATTGTTGCTTATTAACTACTCTTCCCTCTCTTGGAGAGCGTATAATTATTATTATTCACGAAAACGTATTCGCATATGAAATTTTGAATAATTCTATTGTTAACAGTAAATGCGGTTGCTGTTAAAATCAATCATCAATTGGTTTGGAATAATATATATGTTCAGAATTGTAAGAGGTCAGGTAATGATTTTTTTTTTGTAATAACTTTTCGATTTTTTAAGGAAACTAAAAATGTAAATTCAATGCATTTCATATCATAGCTGCAAAAAAAAAAAAAAACTGTTTACCGAGTGCTCATTTCAGGCGTAATATATAGTTTCTAGATAAAAGAAAGGTATTAAGATAATTATACATATAGGGATTTAATTACCCATATCCCCAAATTTAAGTAAATATTTGCAGTTGACCCTTCAATTGCTCAAATTTTGCGAATCGTAATAATACGAGCTTTTTCTGCATCTAATCACATTATATCTCCACTATAATAGCCATAAACCACTAATATCCAAAATAAATCAAAATGTATCTTCACTGGGGTTGATGCTCAGCCACTCAAATCAATATTCATACAACGAAGGAAAGTTGAGTTTATGGCTAAACATAAATATTATCTGACTTAAAAAATAAAACTATCTTTCGGGTCATAAAAAACAAACTATCCAGCATTTTTATTGACGAAAACAAATACAGTGATAGTGACTACATTGGACTGTATTTTAAGACGAAAAGGAATTCACAATCACTATTCACACTTCAACAGATGTGAACGGGAGTTTTAATGTTTAAAATGATTTCCATTATAAGTGATAAATTTGCATGCAATAAGACTTTAATTAATAAATACACTTATTGGTTTCTCGCAAGTAGTTCTGTTAATGAAGAATTGTAAATTAATAAGCTGATTTAGCTCTGCTTTAACTGTAACATATATATATATATATATATATATATATATTGCTTCTTTTGTAACATATTTACTACAGTCAGACCTCGATATAAGGTCACCGCTCGGGACTTCACAAAGCGACCTTATGTACAGGGTGACCTTATATGTGGGGTTATCTTATATCGATCTCTAACTGTAATAGGACAAATAAAAAAAAACCTTGTTACAGTAAAGTTATTTTTTCCTTAGTTGTAATACAAGTTCTTATGTATTGTTCTTGGGAAAAGTATTATTTAACTATTCTTAAAATATAACTTTTAAATTACATTTAGGAAATTTTGAGTCTCGGAGAAAAATAGAAAAGCTAAACAGGCTTACCTATGCTGCCGTCGTTTGGGTTAGAAAAAATAGTGATGTGATGAAATGTACTAAATCTCAAAGCATTTACGTTATATCACAACTTATAAAAATCCCTCTCTGCTTTTTCAGGTCTGTTGCAAAGAGGATTTTCCTTTCGTTGGAGATGGTGATCCCTTCCTAGACGAAGATTTCGAGGGAAAGAAGAAAGATGACTTGAATGAGAATTCCCTAAGACCACTGCAACTGGAAAATGGTAAGTGAAATTGGTTTGATGAGGCATGCATGCATGTATCGATTTAGGATTTTTTCAAATGGCATCTTTTGGATTTTGTTTTTCGGCCCAAGACAGCACGGAAACAACCGAATGTTGAAACCGGGTTGATACAATCGATTGTGTTACTGTTTACAGAAGTAGATTTCTTTCACAAAACTGTCTTATGCGAAAAATTTTATTTTTTAAACTTTTTTTATTTGCTGAGATTAATGTACGGACTAAAATAAACGATTAGGTTTCTTCTGAGATTAATGTACTAACTAAAGTAAACTATTAGGTTTCTTTGATCCTATTTTCTTTCCATCTTTACTGCACAATTTTTAAAAATCAGTCACGTCGACTTTTTTGTGAATAGAGGCATTTTGTATGTTAAAACGACATAAGAAAATATTAAAAGTGGCGTTCATCATTTTAAATACTACGCTACATGAATATAATAGAGGTTCAATTCCACTATTAAAAAGAATGTATCTAGCTTCATTTTTATGTTCACAGGCAACTCATTCTTATCTAATTTCAAAACTGGTGCACTTTCATCTTAATTCTATTGCCTACTGAGGTGGTTTATCAAACGTCTCAACAAGATACTTCCATGCATTCGTCATGCTTTAAAGATTCAGACTAAACAGACAGGGAGTTGGACCACTATTCATAGAGGGGCTCCAAACATGTAGTGAGATGCACAGGGATGTAAATGACAAAAGAAAGAGCTTAACGTAAAAAGTTCAAATCATATGAGAGCCTCAATAACACGAGCTAGTAGCACTTGTTAGGGTTACAACTAATATTTCTTCTTACGAAACATACAGGTGTTACTCATATTATTTGCTCAAGGGATCTCCATTTTTTCAGCTTTGTCCCATTTACACCCTTTAGCTTCTAAAAATCTCAAATATGCACTTACCTGTTGGGCGTCAAAGTTTCAAGATTAAATAAAAGTAAATAGTTCCACGATGGAACTATCAAAAGTAATGAGATAAAACAAATTTTAAGTTGAAGTTTAGCCCGTAAAATTTATCTAAAACGCAGCCTTTTCCAATAAATATCAACCTAAATCTCGGAAGCAATGTTTCGTTTCTAATAACCGTTCTCAAGAAGTTTCTCCAACTCATTTTCTTTCGAAAAGCTTGATGAAAGAGAAACGATGCTTGTAACTGTATATTTTGTGTTGAGCAAAAGGAATACGAGCCCACAAGAACAAGTTAATAGACAGAGTATATTGCTTCGCTCGACGGAGAAAGAGGGAAATCGTGAGAATGAAGCCAGATGAACGATCCAGGCATAAAAGACCTTTTAGCGACAACAGAATTTCGCGGCTTCACGTTTCTCTTGCTCAATGGCTGGGACATCTTTCTTAGTTTCTTCTTTGTCACAATCCAACTGAGCAGTTTGGTCGAAAAAAGTAATTCTCTCTCTCTCTCTCTCTCTTTTATCTTTCTCTCTTCCTCTCTCTCTCTCTCTGTTGCGTTGATTGTGGACTTGGACAGGCTTTTTATTTAACCACGAATGTTCTTTAACAGATGGTGACGGGAGGGGGTGGGGGTGCAAAAGAAATGAGGAAAATAGAAAATTGGAAAAGAAACGTGATGAACGTGGACTTTCTGTTTTCTTGAAAGAGAAATTCATTCTGATATGTGCCATGAGCTGAGAGGTGTAAGCAATCATTTGCATGTTCTATTTTCAATTACTGCTCTCTTTGTGTATAAGGATGGAATCATATGAAAAAAAAAGTTCCAAAATTATGCTAGCATAGAATTAAAGCTATGGTAGAGAAGGCGACTGCAATTTTAGTTCTACTTTCTGTCCATCCTCTTCCTCCTTCTAATCAAAACAAGACTTTGTAATTTATATTTTCTATGTCCTCTTGGAACAACAACAATCAACCTTTCTTTCATTCTTTAATGTTTGCCTACCTTGCTTTTGTTTTTTTAACATTGCGATACACAACATTTCGTTTATAACAATTGACTTTTGAACCTTTTTTCACGTATGTTAATATTTTTTGTAGCTTTACTTATGAGGAGTCTTTGAATCCATAGCATATATCGCAAATTACTTTTCAACACTTAGCTCAATTATTTCAAACAAAATAGTATAACTGTAAAAGAAAACTAATAACTTTCATGAGAAATATTTCAGGTTCCTTCTATAAATTTTTATGCGTCATGTATCCAAAAATTTCAGATGACAACAATCTTAAATATATATTTTATACTTTAAAAATCTATACAAATGCCGTGTTTGGCTCATAAATCTTATACTATGCTATACAAAAAATGCATTTCTTACAGGATTATTATCCTGTAAGAAATGCATTTTTTGTTCATTTAAAAAATTTTAAACAGTATCCAAAATTAGCGTTCATAAATATCTTTCTGAACCAATTGTTTAGTTTAATAAGATCATAAACAAGAAAACAGTTTCTCGCTGTGGGATATAATATATATTAACTACATTTCATGATTAATACTTTCAACTTTGATAGATCATTAAAAATATTTGGTTTATCTCAATATTTTTAATGATCTTGGTGGTATTTGATTTAGGAAAAAACTGTTTGCATAAATTAACCTTTTTATGATTTGCGCCTATAGGAAACTAAATCTTGGAAGTTGGAAATGCGCTATACTATGGAAGTGCTCTGCAGAAAAAACACTGTTCCACCCTCTAAATATAATGCTATTATCAGTATGTTATTTTATTTTTTATTTTGTAAATTTTCAAAACTAAAAATTCCATTACTTACCTAGCCTCATTTTGGAGGAAAATAAATAGTTAAATGTATATATATATATATATATATATATATATATATATATGTATAAATGCGTGTGTGTGTAAAAAATTATCCATACAGAATTTAGCCAATGATTATTTATAAAATAAATATATTTTAAGCTGCAATTTCCGATACCATGCGCTGTTCAACTTCTAAGAACATTTTAAAATATTAGCCCCAAAAATAAGTTTGACTCAGATATAAAAGAGCTACAAAATGTAAATTCTCTAAAGAAAAAAAAATCAGCTCATAAAATAAAGATTTCTCGTCTTTGTTTGGGTTGTAGTATACTCCAGAGGGCCATTGTTAAAGCTTGCCAAAGTCTCTGGTCATCTTTGTAAAGTATAGCCGAAGCAACAAAATTGTATTTTTTATCAAAAACTACCCCATGAATGCTTATAAATATTTTCGTTCACTGCTCTTTGAATGTCTACTTTGTAAGCAAATGTTACTCCTGATGGCTGGATAAAGAAAATATGTTTTACTATGGAAGCAATTGATGCTATAAAAGGAGCACTATGCAAAAAATGAAGGCTGTGGGAAAATACTGTTGAATTGGTGCATTTTTCTTCGCCAAAATGTATACGAATATGTGAATGTTGTTGATGTTGATTCTATTGGATATCTTTATTGGTTCTTCAAAATTTCAAGGCCCTGTTTCACGAAAATGTGTACATAAACACGCACACATATATACAAAAAAAAAAAAAGCAGGTTGTGAAAATGAACACGTGAAAGGAACTATATGAAAAAATAAAAGATTAGTAGTAACAACAGCAACCATAGTAAAAAAAAAATAATGAATTTATAAGTAATAATAATCTTATTATTACTAAGTAAACAAGAAATGAAAATGACGCACGGCGAATTATTTTCTTAGTGGGAATACTAAGATGTGCATTAAATTTAAATACTTCTATAGGTTTTATTTTTAACTATCGGCACCCCTGTTACGATATGACTGACGGGCACTGGCGATGTCTGTGCTAAAGGTTTACAGAACGTTGCTTGCAGCGACTTTAAATGAAACCAAGCGTTGAAAACGTGATGAATGGCTATACGCACAAAAAATACGTTCCCACAAGCGCAAACTTAATTTAAGATCAGCCCAAAGAAAAGCTAAGATAGGTACTGGATAGCGAGAGATGCATTCACTTCAAACTGCCAGGCTTTTTTTCTAATGTTAATACTTTCGCTTCTTTCTTTGATATTTATTTTACCGTTTTGTGGTGTTGGCCCAATCCGTATAATAATTTTAATGGTTTGATGCTTTTAATGTTTCTAATTTGCTGTATGTCTTTTTGTGCGGAGTGTTTTTCAACTCTAACAGATGATGTAATCATCAAGTTCTTTTGTTAGAAATTAAAAAAAAGAAAAAGGAAAAAAGAAAGAAAAACACATAAAAGTACGCGTACAAAGTATCTGTCATTAGAGTGATGGCAATAGTTTCTAAGACAACACATGTTAAGTTTCATTAGAGTAATGACATCAATTTCTCAAAAACAACAATAAACACAATACTGTTTAGTTATCATTAATATTCCGCCTGCAAGAGAGAGAAATTTACCTCTGAATAGTCTGGACGGATTTAAACTCAACCGATTTGAGCCTATGAATTTCGCTTTATTACAACCACTTATTATTACAACTTCAGTTCTAAACTTAGACACACAAACTTTAATTCGTGCAGAAGAAAAGGTTTTCGATTGATAGATAACATTAAGGTGTGCGGATTTTATTACCCCCTCCCCCCATTAGGTAAGTTTAATGAAAGTTCAACTTAACAACTTACTTACAAAGAAATGAATTCGAGGTTTTAAAAATCGCATCGTCGTGCAGACCTCCAGAGGTCTTTAGTATTTCTAAACCAAATTTTAAGCCTGTAGGTGCTATAGTATCTTTTAGGTATCACGAACAGACAACCACACAAACAGACTAAAAACTAAACGGGGGGTGCTTTATATAAAGGGATAATGACAGAAAAACATACTACTAAATAAAATAAATTAATCAATAGGAGAACATTTGCGAGGAAAATAATAAAAAGTAGCCAAAATAAAACTTTTGTTTCATTTTTATAATTTTCTTTTTAGGAGTGTTTTTCTGCATACACTGACTTACTTCAAGTATTTTGTGATAATTGCAATTTCCCTCTTTAATTACTGTGGTTATTATTTTCTTTTCATCTCTTTTTAATGCAGGAAACTGTACCTTTTTCAGTGCTTGTTTCAAGTCGTTATGTTAGAAACGTATTTGATTTTCATAGCAAAAAAGTCAGTCTTGTTTACGATATTTTCATGTTCATTTCTTGAAAGTTTTATTTATTCATTTATTTATTTTATTTTTTGTGTTTATTCAATTTCGCTGTGTTTATGCTACATTAAAATATTTCTTCTGTGTCCGATTGTTACGTCATTTTATTTCTGGTACTGTACTGATGTTTTGCGTATCTAACACTCATTTTTCTCCCCCCCCCCCCCCCAAGTTCAAGTCGTTCAAGTTAGAAATATTTTACTCTTTCATCAGTAAAAATGCACACATATATATGTATATATATATATACAAACACTATATACAAAGAGCGTGGACATAGGCGTGTGAAAGAGTAAACTAGCAATCACAACGAAAACCTTCAGCCTTTTTCAGTAGCTGTATGGTTTTCTAGTGATTTTAAAATAAAACTGGCATCTCATCCTCTATGTTCTATTTCTGCATAAATTATCTCAAAATGTGCTTAATAATAATTTTATACATATTTGCATGTTTGTTCATTAATTGCCCACTTAAAGCAGGTAGAATTTTGCATTTTTTTTCTTGGAATTAATATAATTATATTACTATTATTATTACTAATATTTTAGTTTCCTGTGTGTGTACTACAAAATGTTAAAGTTGTTTTCTGAGAATATTCTTAACATGCTACGTAAAATGTGTGCCGAAAATATTTTGGTTAAATTCTTTGCAATTCTTGACACTATTCTCTGAAGTGTACTATTTGAACCAAGAAATTTATCTTATACGCTTCAACAATTGCGTATCGCATCCTAGAACTTCATAATCCATCTATCGATAATCCACAAAATCATCGATACAACAATCGATAAACCAATAGTTGGCCCTTTCATTTCCCCCATCTGTATTGCTATGAAATGATGTGGTCGCCATTAATCACTTTTGACGCGTGTTTCCTACAAGCTGTGTGATTCAGGCCAATCCAAAATTCAGACGATATTTTTGCAGATTATTTCTTTTATTATTTTTTTCACTTCGAATACATCTACCGTATGATTTGTGGAGACAGTAAGAAAGTGGAATTTCGGATTAATGCTTACATTTCGTAAGGGAAAATGACATTAATTCTTAGAGTGTAAGATTTATTGCAATCGAAAGAATTGTTTTAGTGTGAAAAAACAATTACGGAAAAATCAACTCTAGAGTAATTAATTGCCGAAATGAACCAACTCCTATTACTTAAAAAAGTAAGGTTCTTTCGTACTGAACTTTTACTGAAATGATTTATTTTACGCAACTTTTGTGTAGAAGCAATGGAAAAAAACCTTTGTAAGATTGATTACTTGAAATCCTTTAACATTATCATTTTTGTTGTGTAGACTCCATTAAAGTAAGTTGAAATAAAATAAAAATGTATGTAAATTCCGGAGGTATTAGTATAGTAAATTGAGTAAATAAATTTGTTTTCCTCTAAATTTAAATCTTAGAAATGCTTAAGCAATGAAAAAAAATTGTTAATTTAAAGAATATACTCTTGAAACTAATTGCAAATCCATACAATATTTTCATGCGTAAATTTCCATTCAGCTCAACCCAGAAATTTTGTGATTTAGCGATTTGAGTACGAATGAGACAGGAAAATTTTAAAACTAGTAAAGAAATAAGCGATTGTGAGAGCTATTACGATTAAAACATTGTTGCAAAATCAATGATTCACACGATTCCCTGACAGCATACTTACCTACGAAGCTTTGAACACATTAAAAAATAGTATAGCAATTTTATAAAACCAGAGAAAGTGATTTACAGCTAGTGAAATAAATAAATAATAATAAAGAAATATGATATCAAAAATGTTTCGAAGAAAATTTGGAGCATTAAACATTAACAATTGTTTTTGCTATTATCGTATGTTTATTCAAGAACATTTTATTTTATTGTACTAGAAATGAATCTCAGTCTCTAAAATCGAAGTCGTTTATAACTTCACCTCGGTTTTAATGTCATAAATACGGTGGACTCTCTGGTGTCGTTAGAGTTGATGTCAACTGTATAATATATGCATCAATAAAGATAATTTTTTGTGACTTATGTATCTAATATAAAATGCCATTCTACAGTGTATAATAAGTGTATAAAAATAATATAAAATCCCATTCTTCGATTGTTAGCATCATCATAGAACAGTGACAACTGTTTAATATGGTATAGCTAATCAAATTAGTTTTTGACCAAAGGCATTTCAGTTTAAGTTAAAATGAATCAATACTTCACTCAGATTATTTACTTCCAGATATTCACAAGTTTTTGATTTGATAAAGGGTCCCTTGTAACCCAAAACTCTTAAAAGAATTTTGCCATTTAGGCCATTTTTTCCCATTTGTACAATAATGCAATATTAAGTTTGGCAATATCATTAATTATAACTTCAGTTCTATATAATATTTTATTTTTATACTCTTATCTTAAAAAATGGGGAAAATACTGTAGTTTAGCTAATTAATGAAGGCCACGACTTTTATAAAAACATGAATTATTTGAGGTACAGTACATGTATTCAAAATGCAATTAAAGCCATACCTTCTATTTGATATGTTTGTTTTTTTTGCTTTTTACAAGACGAAGTTGTAATTTCAGAAAGGGAGGAAAATTAGTTTATCGCTTTAATCTGTTCATGCCTCTCATCTTTGTGAATTACGTAATGAGATTTTAAAATTTTAAGAACCCAGTTTGGATAATAACTTTAAACTATTCCTTTTATAACAAAATTTATATTTAGTAATTCAACTAAGTGAAACGCTGAAGTTATTTCGTCATTTTAAGAAGTAAATTTAATTTTGGCGTTAAACTGCTTTGTGCTTAATTTTCACAAAACATTCCTTTGAAATCCGTTTTAAACTAAGTATCATTTACTGTTTAAATTAAGTTTTTTCTCTTTATTGGCTTTAAAGTTTTGAATTTCCAATTTTTACTTAATGAAAATATCCGGATAATACGAAGATGTTAATAATATTTATAATAAAAAAAAGACAGTAAGACAACAGTTTTATTTCCGTTTGTTTGCTACAACGTTTGAAAGCTAATTGAGTTATTTACATTGTTTTGAAAATTTTTATTACATTTATTTTAAAACAGCTTTTAATTGTTTAGAAAAAATAAAATAATAATGAAGAAAGTAAATACATAAATTAAAAAAAAAACAAAGCAGTTTTAAAGTGTTACTTAAAAAGTACAACGCTCAAGTACTTTCAGGTAGTCTACACTTAGTTATTTTAAATACCAGTTTACTCTTCCAATACGACGCTAAGGAAATTCCTAAAAACACCACGATCAACATATGTTAAACTAGTTCATAGTATACCAAAAAAAAAAAAAAAACAGGAAAAAAAAAAACTATTAGAAATACTTTAACTTATATACTAGAAAAAAAAAATTCTAATGCTGTTTAAAATAATACTCATTTTTAAATGCATCTTTAAATTTACTCAATGCTCAATTAAAAAATCATTTTTAAATAAGAACGATCTCATACACTTTATTTTTTATTGCCATTTTCAAAAATAATCATGCAAGATTGTGCTTTAGAATGCAATACTTCTCTTATGTCTCTGCTTCTTTATAAAGTAGAAGTAGACATCTTTAAAACGTATACTTCTATATTAGACTGAAATTCCTGTACCTTAAAACCAATGCTGTGATATTAAAATCTTTTATCAAAGTAACATCGTCTAAGTACTAAATATGGAGAAGCTCAATTCGTGTTCACTGGTTTTGCGCTTTACACTGCGTAGTATATTTATTATGATAACAAATGTGTAGAACTACAACCAAAATTCACTTCCCCTTTTTGTGATAATTTTGTGACTAAACATGGCGGTGTATACATGTCCCCTTTTTCGTGAATAAAATGTGTATACAAAACGGTAGTTAGTTTGTGCTAGTTATCAATATAGGAACACTGCTTTTTTTTAAAAATATAATTTTAATATTTTCAAATAAGACTATACTTATGGTACCTGTGTATTGTCACCCAGAAGCGATGTTTCCTGCAAAAATAAAGCATGATGGTTTCAAAATTTCCCAACGTTTGTTGTAGCGTACTAAACATAAACTCTTCCATTTAACAGCGTTAATTGTGAAATAATTTCTAACAGTGGAATAATGTTAGATAACAAAGCAAAATAAAAATAAATTAATTAATTTATTATTATCATTTTTATAGGTTATTACACTTAACTAAAATTGGTCTCAAAATTGTTGAATGTCCAGTAAGTATTGTTGGTTCATAATTAGCATGAGCATTTTCGATCATTATCACATGTGAATTACATCATCACATATTTAAAATGACAAGCGCTCATTAACGCCTTTTATCTTTTCTTCGCAACATAATACAAGCTAATTATTTCCAAAAAAAGAAAGAAAAAACACGGTTGTTTTTGTGTTATGGCGCATTTTTTACCCAATCTGCGTTCAATAACAACGGGTTTGCAAAATTACCGAGAAGTACTTTATTTATAGGAATTTCTGGCATTAAAGAAATCAAATCCAAACCTTTTCGATTGGCTTGGTGAGGAAAATATAAAAAATAATAATAATAAATTCTACTATAAAAATATTCATTTTAGGGCTAAGGCATACAATCTACACAAGCTATAGGAATGTTTTAATTTATCATCAAAAATCATTGGATTCAAACGTAAAACAGTAGTTAATATTTGAGTCAATTTGATAGAGGAAAAAATGCAATTTTCACTTTTAAAACATATGCAACAATCGAGATTCATAATTACAAAACGTTTTGGAGGTATTTTTATAAAGGTTGCTGCATTATTTATGTTACGAAGTTTGATGGGAGGTTTTGTGTTTGGATTTTATTCGTTCATCCATGTTTTTGTTTCTATGAAAAATTGTGATGCAGTTAGTATGCAACGGAATAAACAAAGTTGACTGTTAAAATTACTTCCGATTTATTGGGCTAAATGTTAAATAATTTTCCTTGAATAAATTGCACGAAAAGTAGAATTTTTGAATATGTTTTCTCTATGTCTTTCCTAATTTTATTATAAGTATTTTTTATACTACCAAAGTTTGGATTCATATTTTTCAGTCTAAATGCAGTTAATTGCGTAAGCGTCGCGAAATGATCTATGGCAGTGGTTCCCAACCTTTTTTGTGCCATGCGCCACCTTAGCCTGAATGAAATTCTTATGTCCCCCCCTATGTAGCATGCATAATTTTTAATATATTAAAAAAGTGAATTGTGTACTTAAGAAACTTTAATCATCGGTTTTAAGAAGCAATCACTTGGGAATTGCTAACGAAATGCAGTAAGTAAATTTTCAAAACATTTAATGAAAAACTGAAATTTAAATTTCAAATGATTTTTTTATATTAATTTATTATTTTAATTTAATGCCGTCTGCCGCAGTGAAGTTTACTTGACGACGCCAAACACCCAGTTCATATTTTGGTTTCGTCTAGCGAAATTCTACCTAATAATTATTTAACTCAATTATTTAAGAATGTGCTTTTTTCATTGAATTTGGCACCGAAATCTAACATTGCATTTAAATGGCTCGGAGCGAAAGAGCTAAACTCGTATTGATTCCATTTTCAAATATCTCCCCTGTGGGGCGTGGGCCCCACGTTGGGAAACACTGATCTATATAATAACCGAAAGGATTTTGAGGAAATACAATGTAACATAAATATAAATATCAACAAGACATTCTGAAACTCGAATTCATATACTGATTCATACATGTATCAACTGAAACATACCAGTAAACAACGTCATTAAGGCAAAACTTACATGTGGAGGACTTATGCCAACAGCAGAAATTTGAGGTAAGCATTAACATTGGTGAAGCTAGCTTTAGTCAAGATGAAGAAGATACATTAAAATGATTCAGCTGAGATCATTGATAGAATGCAGCTTAGAAGAAAGGTCATATGCTTCTTGAAAAAAAAGGACACAAAACTTAAGAGCTGAAAAAAAGGTCATTAAAAACTTTGGATCCCATTAACAATTCACAGAACCATATCCAAGGCGATTTACAGAGTACTTCAATTTCTTTAGAAGTACCAGTCTTCGAAGATTAGTCTCCATTGCAGCTCCTGGCTCTTGAGGGAGATTGCTACTTCAGAATGAAAGTTTTCCCAAGATGCACTGATTGCGTTAGCCGAGTAAACCTTAAATCTTTTTTTTCTTCCTTCTTGTAAGAAATGTTCTAGCTCTTTAATCAGGAAGAGCCTCTCGTGGTTTGATTTTCTACGGTATTTCTGATAACTCTTTTCTTTGATCTAAGCCCAATTGTGTTTTTAGTTTCAACCAGTCTTTTTTTCTTTTCTTTTTTTTGACTAACTTTAATTTGCCATTTGTTAAGTTATTGCTACTTTATTCTTCTTCAATGACATTCATTAAAATACATGTTGTGATGAGATTCGACTTTAACAAAATAGCGCAGATAATGATGTATATATTGTACGTTCAGTAAAGCAAATTAAGATTTAAATATTCATTACGTACAACAATGCCAGTGTTGAGTAATCAAATAGGAACGTAATGATAATGGTTTTTAAAGAACGCATACGATACACTGCAGAAAAATTAAGCTACAAGAAAAGCTCGTGTGCTGCAATTTTAAAGGTGCCTTTGGATTAGATAAAAGAAGTGTACAAAAAACTCTTCTTGTTGCATGTATAATAAAATCTCTGCGTGACGGTCGTTATGTTTTGGAAGTTTACTTCCATTCGTAGAAACCTATCGCAGAAAGAGAAAAAAAATCAGCAATTCAAAAAACTACAACATCTTTATTGTCTCAGTTAGCTATAGGAGAATAAATCGCGCTCTTATGCAAAATATCAAACCCGCCTTCACAGTTAAAATCTATGTTACGTTTTTAACTGCAAAAGTCAGTTATTTAATTTGCTATATGTTTTCTATTCAAGAGTATTTTAGTGTCAACTAGAAGTTCCGTTGATTACTTATTTTTAATCTTAATGAATAGTTGACATTTTCCATTTCTCATTTTTAATATCAGGCAAATTCATTTATGTAATCTCATTACCTATTTCTTTTCCGATCTTCTGAGATCGACAAAAAGAAATCCTTCAAATGGCGCTGACAAATACTATGAGAAATTTTAGAATATATAGTTCCCAAACGAACAAACAAAAAGGAATGATGTATTTATTCTCAGTCGAAGTGAGTGCTGACATTTAGAGAAATATTTTGCCAAAAAAGAGAGAGATAGAGAGAGATTTGATTTTGAAAATTAAAAAAATATTCGATTTTCATTATTTTTGTTAAAAATTATGCATAGTTAGGGTTCTGTTTTCTTCTTCTGAATGCTATTGTGTTTTATTTTTAATTAGAATCTCTATTTTTTTAGAGTTCAGAAGATTTTTGAACTAATTTCTCGCTAAAAAAAATAAAGTATTTTTTTCCCATCAGCAATTGTTTGGCAATGATATTACAAAATCTCTACTAATAATAAAGCAGCAAGTATGTGTGTGTGTGTGTGTGTGTGTGTCTGTCTGTGTCCGGCGTAGGGCCCAGACCATCCAACGGATTTTCATGAGATTTGGCATGAAATTAGTTTGGAACATGGGGCTGTGCACCTCGGAGAGTTTTTTCCGAAATTCGAATTTGTTTTTCTTTTATTCCAATTTATAGCCGAAAGTTTCATAAAATAATCATTTTCTATGGGAAGGAATTATCGCATCGCTTCGAGCTTGATACCGTTGAAAAGCGCGTAAAAAACTACCCCGGGAGAAGTTTCACTCTATGTGCGAAAATTCGAAGCCTCTAAATTACCTAGAAAAGAAGTTATAAGCATTTTTCTCTGCAGTTCGAAATTATTTTTTCACGCTAATTAACTTTAGTTTTAATTGTTACCATGCCGACTGACTATTAATCCTTTTTTCTTTCAACGAATTAAAATTTATTCCTAGCGGTTTTTAGCATTTTGAGGAGCAGCCGATTTTTAATTTATTTATTTCTTTTTTTAGATTTTGATTATTATTTTTTAAAGCGAAGTGAAATTTATCTCCTGCGGCGCACAGGCGGTTGATAGTTTTATTTTGATTTCCTTATTTTGACATGTATTTTACGAGACCATTTTCCATACTGCACAGGGGTTTTTAAAAGAAATGTTATTTTTTATAGCGATTTTTGTTATTCCAGCTTATTACTATTTATACTTTCATTTATTTTTTTTTTTTTCGCATGTGAATTAGCACATATGGTATTTTTCTATTTGAGCTCGGATGAAAGGTTCATTCCGCTTTCAAAGCTTTGCTTGCTGCTGTTTGTTTCTGCAAGCTACAAAATTTCGTCTTTCTGTTTTAAGCCGGGTCCCGACGCTGCGTTCTGCACAACTTTTTGTCTCCGCAGCTTAACACGCTGCAGATAAAACGTTGCGTATAGATTAGAAAAGTGCGCAGTTTTGAGTCCGGTGCGAAGACTGTACAGTTGCAGCGATAGCTGAGCTAGAAAGCATAGATGTCTTTGAACTGTGCAGACAAATCGGCACATGTAGACGGTAGCAACCTTTTCCGATTCATTTTGTTTCTCAGTTTCAATTCGTCAGGTGACGATGGCCGACTTTCGGCAATGTTCTCAGGAGTTTCTCATTAAATTTATTGCATTATGCGAAAGTTTCCCATGCATTTGGCGTGTCAAATCCAAGGAGTATAGTGACAGGGATAAAAAGGGGGACCCTTATGAAAGTTTAGTGGAAAAATTCAAAGAAATTGATGCAACCGCAAGCAGAAAAACAGTTGTAAATAACTAATCCTTTGAGAAGTGTTTACCGTAAAGAATTGGCAAAAGTTAATAAATCGATTCGATCTGGGGCTGGAGACGAAATCTACAAGCCATCTCTCTGGTATTTTGATTTGTTACACTTCCTAAATGATCAGGAGACACCAAGGCAGTCCAGGATTACCATGGATGAAAATAAAGAGATTGCAGTTGTCGAACCACCAGAACAGGCAGCAAAAAAATATTTATTTTATGTAATCATTTGACCACTTTGAACGCCGGGTACTTCTGAGACGTTCCAGTCTTTTTTTTTTTTAACATGACACCATGCCAAAATTGACCAGAGTAGTACCTCCTTCATGACGATATCGCACTAAACTGAGTGAAATATACAGATATCTCTGCACCATGTAGACGCATAAAAAACTGCAGCGTTTTCATTCAGTATTAAGACTGCATAGACAAAAGGTTGTACAAAACGTAGCTTCTGGACCCGGCTTTAATGTCAATAAATAATAGATAAAAATTAATTATACTGAAAATATATTAATTAAAACTATTATAATGTATTAATATCGCCGTTTTTTGTGTGGGTACTTGAACTAAACAAACAAAATGCGTTTTCTTTCAAATATTTTATTTTTTGTTTTTTTTCGTTTCTTTCTTTCCTTTTTCCTTTTTTATTGTGCGTGTTATGTAAAAAAAATGCTTAAATGTGTAGGATCTCTGGCTGATTGCCGTGGGCAGCTAATTTTTAATTATGTGGAATGCTATTCATTTTAATAAAATAACATAATTTACACCTAAAAAAGTTATCATTATATACACAATGGCAAACCGACTGGTCTTTTCATTTTTTAACACGGGCATAGCCGTGCGGGTACCGCTAGTATATAATAAAGGCATGGTTTTTTTCAAGGTAGAGAAGATATCCTCTGGGAAAAAATCCGCTGTTTTCAAAAGGAATATATAATATCACGAAACATTAGTAACTTCGGAAGACAAAATAAAATTTGGAAAATAAGGTCATTTTTTTTCAGTAAGATAACAAACCAAACTTGAAAAAAAAAATGAATTGAAAAAGAAGCTTATGGAAATAGTAGACAAAATATTAAAACGTGTAAATGTGTCACAGAAACAAAATGTAGATTTATGCTTGAAAAATGAGACTGTTATTGGATTTTTTGGAAATTTTGGATTAGTTACTCTTTGTAAGCCGAGTTGAGTTCCTCCCCCCCCCTACATTACATAAGCGATATTAATGCGCTACAAGCACTACAAAATTTTAATTTTTTTTTTCTTACATGTGATGCGTATTTTTAAAGATTCAGTGAATAAAAATATATCTTCTCAGAAAGCACATGGCGCTTAATAGTTCTTCAAAAGCGCTTCATATTAAATCTGAACACCTAGATTTAATAAAAGAATATTTTGCGCGAAAAAATTTTCTCAAGCACTCTTGTCCGCCCTTAAAAAACATTACTTTGTCGAAGAAAAGCTTAGGCAATTTTTATAACGACGCTTTTTATCTGACGAGTGCTTAGAGGTATATAGATTAGGTTTCTACTTACAGTTTCTTGAGAACCAATTTAAATAAACATGCACTTAAGATCTTCATATGTATGCTAATAAGAGAAAAACCACGAAGATGTCTTTAAAGAAAAATGTACGATGTTATATTTTTAAATCAAAAATTTGCCGAGAGCAAAATATTGTCATTTTAAGGGCTGAAAGTCGACTAAAAATAACATAGCATTCTTGGCAGTATGTTTTCTTACACGTTAAAAGAAAAAGGAAAAATTAACTTGTATGCCAATATTTTTTTTGGATTGTTTCATTACTTCTTTTATTCGGAACTTTTATATAGCTTTTCTTACATTACACCACTTGTATTTTCTAATAAGTGGTGTAATTAATGCAAGCAAATACTTTTCGAAAGGATGATGGTTTTGAAAATACGATTTCTTTGTGGCGTCTCTCCGAATTGAAGTTACTCATCCTTAGATAAAATGAAAACTATAGTACTTAAATGACAAGCTGTCTTTCCTGCAATGAATTAAATCTTATAAAGGCAGACAAATACAAAGACTAATGATCTTTTCTTTTTTTTCTCTCTCTCTAGGGAAAGCAGATCGACGCTCCTTTCTTTTTTCAAAAATAAAAACATAAAAATATATTATTCATTGCTTAAATCTTAGATTCAATATTAAATTAAATTTAAAAAAAATGAATTTCTGTGAACTTCAATGGTTTTATATTGACTAGTAGTTTACAAAAGCATTACTGTGAAGCCTTATTTGAGGCACATAAAATCAAATGAGTGTGAGTGACAAACTTGACATTTTTAGTGAATGATATGAGAAGCATGTATATTTTGTAGCAAGGGAGGCTATGAATGTCCCTGATAGGTGCTCTCAGCCAGCGTGATTTAGAAAAAAAGGTACACTAAAGCTCCCGTATTATTCAAAATGCGTTTGTCCCTTAACTCCTTTGCAGCTCTCCTTATCGTTTCAGAAACTTTAAAAAATATTAAAAACCGAAAATTTTGTTTCAAATAGCTGCTGAAAGCGTTAAAAACAACGCCATTCAAGCTTGAGTAAACATGAAATGTTATGTATTAAAGTCAGAGAGATACTTTTTTTATAAATAAGACCTTGCCATCCACCAGTGGTTGGTTACCCACGCATCCTGCATGTTTCGAATTGTTCAAATTCCGGCTTCGCATTAACAAGCCTCCAAATAACACAAAATGTTATGTTTAAATTATCTGTTAATTTTGGAGCAGCTACTTTAAAAGAAATTCATTTGAAAATACATAAAAATTTCCTGAAAATCATTCATCCGGAGTTTGACGTAAAATTACAGAGCAATGGAGTCAATAAACTACAGACTCAAAAAAGTAAATCACAGAGAATAAAAAACAGAGAACATTCTGTTAATTTATTGTATCCGATAATGTGCCACAGTAGTGGCACCACCCTTGAGCACGCTGAGGGGTTTTTTTTTTTTTATGGTACATAAATTCGAAGGCGAGTTCAAATGCTTACACGCTGCTCTGATTCCTGCACCCGAGGCCTCTTGGCCAATAATTCCACCGGAATCGGGAAGGGACAGCAGGGTGCTCGCTAGTGCTGAAGTTAAATCATGCGTCAACAGTATATAATGCATTTTTGACAATTTTAAAACTGGTAGTCACAAACCGAAAGTGTTCAGTTTTATGTTACTTAACAAATATTTTTCTGTATTTTTAGAGTGCAGAAAAACAAGAATTTTATTGAGAATTTTATTTAAATCAAGTTCTTCTTAAATTTAAGGAACACTGAACTTCCCTTCTGCGTTACATAATTTTGTTACAGTGTGCGTTTTAAGTTACGACTGGGAGTATTTCTAAAATTTCTATTTTCTAGAAGTGCAAATCAACAGTGAAGTGATGATAAAAAATTAATTAAATATAAGAAATAGATATATTCGCGAGACAAGAGTCAAAGACACAAAATTCCCTTTCAGGCACTCAGATTCCCTTTTGTACTTTTACAGAAATTTATTACAGTGTAAATAGAGCAACCTAACGTTGTTCTAATCTAAACGACCCAAAATTGTATGTTTCACTAAATTTCTTAACAAAATGAAACTAATCAAACTGAAAGTCATTTGCTACGTACATGCCTTTATACGAAGCTGCCCTCAACAAAAATAATAAACTACGTATTATCTATTTTAGTTAAGTTGTCATTCGCAGCAAATAATCAAACAAAAAATAATATATCAACAATATAAAACTTGATGCAAGCTTTGCTAGATTTACTTTCGACGGAACGATAACATCCGGGCATCAATTCCAACATTTTTGAACAAAAAGCTCCTGAAAGCGAAACATTGGCTAAGCAATTGTACTGTTGTCGTGTGACAGAGATTTCAGAAGTTAATTGCGAAAAAGATTGGAATCTCTTTTAGGCGGCTTTTGTGTGTGGCTCGTTTTTCGTCCAAAATGATAACTGCGTATTGCGAGGGAAAAGGAATCGTTGCCATTGATACCTAAAAATGTCGTCTATTAGAGCACAGATGTGTCATCGATATGGAATGTGGTGCTAGCAATCTTTAAAGATTTGTTAGAGAAAATATTTGTTAAAACTTTTTAAATTTGTTTATTCACAAAACGCTCATGCCAAATAAAATTCCTAAATTCGTTTCTCTAATTTATATGATAACAATTTATTCTCCTGCAAAAAGCATATTTCATCACGTTTTATAGCCGTGAGGATCTTAAATCTTTGTCTCCCATCTCTCTTCTGCGTTTCACTCTTGAGCAACAATCTTTAATTAAGCATTTAATTTGAGCTTTACAGCAAAATTCACTTCCTTCATTGGTGAAGTATTCATTTACAAACATCTAAACTGAAACACTGAAGTAAAGCAACAATGCATATGGACACGTTATAGGCAGTCTAATGCTTTTATGAAATAAACTAAGGATCATTGCAAAACTTTCTTTTATATCTTTGACATGAATAGTCTTTATAAATTGTCAAACGTACATCCGATGCTCCCTTGGCGTGATAGGAGTCGAAACAAAAACAAAGTCTGCTACGCTCTACTAAGCAATCTAGGGAGAAATCTTTGTGAGGTACACTATTACACAGCAATATGAATGGGTAGTATGTAGCAATTAAAGAGAAAAAACGTGTGTGCCTTGGAACGAATTGCACCAAAAATTAATATGCACCTCTCCCCATTGCGGGTCATCTACATACCAATAGCTGTAATTGATGTTTGAATCTTTGCTTTACTTCTTGAGGTATTACAGTCCGGCTTAGCCGAAGAAAACGCTCGATTGCTTCAACCTCCTTAAAGCTCCTTCCACAATGGAAATTGGGACAAATTTAGCGCTAAAATTTGCACCTGTTACCATTAAGTTGTACTTGCATATTAATTTTCGCTTGAAATCTTCTAATACTTCTGAAAATATAGCAACCACGATAAACAAAAAAATTGTTAGATTGGAGCCACCTCCTTTAGGAATATGGGTATGATCGTAAAACTGATTAATTTTTTCTCCAATTTGTTGCTGGCTTCTATTTGCCATTGGGCAAATATAAGGCTTTATATGTTCGCTAAGCCATGGAAAGTTTCAAGGTAAATCTCAGTTTTAACGATAATATTAATTATTATTATTCGACAAACCGTCTAAAATCTAAAGGGAACATGATTGATCACTTTAGGCATTGCATTGTGGCAATATAGTGCATATACAAGTGGTTGCAGCTATCGAAAAAAAATCTAACTAGTTCAAAAATATATCTTAAGAAAACTTAGAAAAAAAGAGAATAATTCAGAATAACAATAAAAAGAGGGAAAGGGAAAGAGACGGATAAATGTAAAAAGAAAATAAAATAAAAATCACATCATAAAATTAAAAGACACAAAAGTAAAGTACAAATGACAAGCAAAACAAAAATATGCCATCTTTTTGTTATAAAGAACCGAAACTACCTCATCAACTAATTTAGAAAGTTTCTTTAGAATATATTAGTGATTCCATAAAGTTAAGATCCAGATAGGCAGAAGAGTTTTGAATCATTTTATCTGAATAAAAGCAAAATAGTGGCGAGAATGGAAAAAATACTGAAAAATACTTTGTATTTAATTGCTCATTTTCCGTATACATTTTACGCGAATATTTAAAGCCTGTTTTCTTTGATCAATGTGCAACAGTCTAAGCTAATAATTCACATTACTGATACCGATGCAGTCAAGACATGGATGGCATTGGCATGTTTAAGAAAATAAAACGTTAGTTTAATAACAGGCGAAAATGTGAATTTTTAAACGTTCCAGAATTATTTTTGCATGGCGATTTTTTTCCTTTTGGGCAAAGTTACTTATTTTACAATTTCATTTAGCTATTTACTTTTCTAAGAAAGTGTTACATATTCAAAATAGCCCTTTACAGGTATTCCTTTAATAATTCCTAGCAGGAATGTACTAATGTATTTCAACGCAGTATTGAATGCGCCTTATTTAAAAATACAGAAATATGTACATGTTTTTGCTGAACAATCTTGGAAAACTCAAAATTTCAGAAACTAAATATTTGTGCACGTTAAAATGCCCAATATAATGCGATTTGGGTTGTTCCTAGGAACATTTAGATTCCATTTGATGATTAAATCCTTCTAAGTTACGTAAACAGTTTTCGTTGTTAAGGATTAACTTATATTTTATGTATCGCACTGAAATGGCATTTTACCTAATTACTAATATTAACTGCGAAGCTATTTAACTATTTCCGGTTGTAAAAAAAAGCGTTTTTCTTTAAAATATAAGATATTGTAAGGGATTTCTTGGCAATAAAAATGTCCGCGCTTAACAGACACGTCAATCGGAATGGATATTAGACTGAAAACGACACTTACAAAAAAAAAAAAAATAGCTAAAACGTGTTAACAGCTGTTTCTTTATTTTGAATTAGAAATATATACGACTAATAAGGAAAAATAAAATGTTAACCTTTGTAGAACAGAGTAAAAATTAAAAACCAACATAAAATTAATCAAAAAAAATTGCAGATACTTGTTTTGAGGTTACAAGGAACCCCTTTTTCAACCCCAAAGAATGAGTTTCTAGAAGAAAAACTTTCAACTAAAGCTGTGCTTAATTTTACGTTGATTTGTTAATTTTTATTAATAAAGTAGTTTTGGTTTTATGTTAAATTCGTTGCATCTAATAATTTTCTCTTGTTTAAAGTGTTTACTGCAAAGTCTTATAGAATACAAACACATTAAAAGAAACAAGGTTAAAAATATTGACTTTTAGCAGTACTTAAATAAATGTTCTTTTCAGGAACATAATTTTATCTAATTTTGTGTGCCGTGTTTGCTACGTCATCAGCAAACGGCTGCATATGCATTGACGTTTATATATATATATATATATATATATATATATATATATATATTTTAATAAAAGTTTTTATTTTTTAATCTAAGCACAGAAAAATGTGCTTCTATCTATAAGGTTAATATATATATATATATATAGTTGATGAATTAAGAAGGAAAAATAAAGGGAAGTAATATTGTTTATGCGAGCTAGGCTGTTTCCATTTTGCATTATCAACAAATAAATTCATAAAATTGCTTACCTTTATATATAAGAGTAGTGCACAAATACGTGCACAAAATGCACTGTTAAAAATGATCTGACTAAAAATGAAAAATATTCTTTCTAATTTCTTAAAAGTAAGTTTCACGTAAAAATGAGCATGCACCGTTCTCAGTATAAGGTACCGATGTTTGCTTAGAAATTATATTATGATTTCAGAAAGGACAAGTATTAGTTTGTTTCTACTGCAATACATTTTAACGATTCTTTCTTTAGAATAATATTATTTGTATCGAAATTAAGGAACTATTTACTATGCGCGATTCAAGAATGTGAGTAGTATGATCGGTCTCTTCAGAGCATGAATACAACCCTCTCCCCAGAATTGGATGAGTGGTTATTTAATTCTTTTCTGGATTGGGCAATGAAGAAATTTGCCACGGAAGTACTAGTACTTTTAACTGATGCGTTTGGAAGCTTTATAATTCAACTGTCTCGCTGACCACTCGATGTCCTCTGGCACAGTGCACGAGTTTTCTTCTGTAGGACGATCCGAGTTCGATTCACCAGAGGTCCACCATTCTCAACGACGACGTACTCTTGCTTCTTACATGTTCCGTAATTTTTGATAGTGTGTTTCCTCAAATATAAGAGAACATCTGTTTTGTTTTTAAGTGGTGTATCAAAAAGGAGATTGTATCGGGATCATTGTTTAGAAAAGGGATAAGAGAGAGAAAATAGGATATGGGATTTTGAGAAAGGGTTGACTTAAAAAGTAAGAACCAGTTTTCAAATCTAAATCATTTTGTTTCTGAGCGATTCTGAGAACGCAATGTTTTTGAAAATAGCACAAGAATTCTGATTTCACAGTGTAACAAACAAACTATAGGCCATTTTTTTAAAGACAAACGTGACAGAAATTATGGTGAAATGCTAAAATTCCATCTGTATGATTAATGCAGAATTTTCCTCATGACTTAAAATGTTACCGATTCTTCTTCAATTCACGTTCTGATTTTCTTTAAAGTAATAGCTTTGACGCTCATGTTTGTTTCATATGATTGCTTTAAAGTATCTCCACTTCAATTCCAGATCCAATTTGTGAAGAGTAAAGGAAATGCTGAAAGGTTCTTTATAAAATTATCAAACTTTAATAATATTAGCTTGATTATCAAAATAACAGTTTCGTCTAGCCCATCATGAGAATGTGCTAAAGTTTTATACCAATTTTTATAATCACATGCTGCGTACACTCTTCTGGCAGCAAAAGTGTAGCGTGGCAACAAATTTCATTTTATATGTATTTATAGATTTTTTTCTAATGGGCTGCTGTTGGCTTTTGCCAACTGCAGACCCAGTGTGTTCCCGAGAGATTGATACCCTCTCTTTTCAGCTGCACCATAATGAGTGTGGTACTATTGCCGCGTGAGAATAGTACCACACTCATTATGGTGCAGCTGAAAAGAGAGATTGATACCCTCTCTTTTCAGCTGCACCATAATGAGTGTGGTACTATTGCCGTGTGAGAATTTTGACGACCAGTTTTTCGACCTGAAAGAGCAAACACCCGGACTCTGTTGATGCTAAATTTTACTAGGAATTTAATTTAGCCGAGAGCATCCAAGCAAAATGTCTACTCAAGGGAACTTTTAAATGCCGCATAATCGTACGACATGGACGCAGACGAATTTCTGGATCTTGAAAATCCACCGACACTGCCAAGCTAGACCCTCTGACCTGGGGCGTACGAGCTTCGCGCTTTACCACGGCGCCACCATACTGGCGTATTAACAGATTGAGGGTGTTTACAGATTCTTCTTATTTTTTTTTCCTTTATTTTTTTTGCATTTTTTAAAAAATTTCTTTGTACATTAAACTTATTTATTTTTTATTATCATTCAAATTCATAATTCAGCTGTACTTTTTACTCTAAAGATCTGAACATTTTTTTTTAAATTTGCACTGCAGCAGGCTCAAAAGACAAATATCCTTGTCCAGAAACACACATCAAAATACACAACACAAAATATGTAACGTAATAATAGACTCGTCTCCACGTTGCGCACCCCGGACATCGCTTTGCAGCAAAGTAATCATCTTCTTGCCCATTACAAAACGTTGAACAAGCAATGACATTTGTGTTCTGCTAATACATAAAAAAATCATTGATGTACAATGGATGTAATGTATATGATTATGTAACGTATATGAATAATAACTCCAAATTCAGCATGTGAAAGGCCTTTCTCTTTTATACTTTGCCACATGTTCCCCTTTTATCTCGCAGCAATAAAATTTTCACTTTTCGCTTTGTCATTTGCTTATGCATCTATAAGTCTCAGCACATATGTTCTTCAAATGTTTGGAGAGTTGTTTAGCGTTCATTGACTTTCGCTTATTCAAGGAATTCTAAGCATTCGATTTCAAATTCCTCCGAAGCTTTTCTGAGTTTATAACTTCATATTTTGCATTTCTATGGGCTGTTTCAACAACTTCTTCGTGAAAAATATTAAAATCTCCGAAGAATTTCCAAAATGATTCTGTGTTCTTTCAAAGAATACGTTTCAAGCCACATGTAATAAATTCATCGTCTATTATCAAGAATTCAATGAATTTGCTTAGTGAAATAGCACATTCAATATTCATAAAATATATAATAGAAACCTGAACATATTGCAGAAAAATAAATATACGTATATGACATTGATTTTAACAGTGGTACAAAATGTATATTTAACACATTTACTTACAGTATGGTACAGCTACTTTATTAATTTTATTCTTAATTAATATATTTCTTTGTGTTTTATATGACAAAATGCAATAAATATAACTATAGAAGATCTAAATTTCTCTAAGAGGAAACATGATCTACTGTAAAATACCCTGTAACTTTGAATGAACTTTTTACAATTACAATGTAAAAAAGTCTGTTAAAATGCAGGAGGGAAACTCAGTGTTTCTATAAATTTACGAAGAACTTGTTTCATGTCAAGCAATCAAGTTACTCGATAGCAGTTTCTCAATAAGATTCTTGTTTCCCCGCGCTCTGTGCAAGTACTGAGAAGGATTTATTATGTAACTTAAAACGGGACATTTGAGATTTGTGATTACCAGTTTGAAAAATACAAACAAATGTATAAATGAACGCTTAAAATCTCTCTCTATATGTATTTTAAATAATATTTATTTTTTCTTGTATATTAATTTTAAAAGAGCACACACAATTGTCCAGAGTTTGAAATTAGTTGAAATATAATAATTTAACTTTGTGCTAAGTAAACAGTAATAAAAAATAAGCATTAAAATGCAGACATATGTTTCGGGATTACTTGGAATCCCTTTTTCAATGCGACAAGGAGCTTCCATATGCAAAACATCCAAATGATTCATTCCTTCATTTGGATGTTTTGCATATAGAAGCTCCCTGTCACATTGAAAAGGGACTCCAATCAATCCCGAAACATATACCTGCATTTTAATGCTTATTTGTGCTTAACGTGAAATTATTTTTATTACGAGTTGAAATACGTTTAAAATGCTTTTTGAAAAGAAAAAGAAAGTACAAGCAGCTGTGCTATTATTATTACTAATGAAAGTTTTGTTCGCAGAATTTGGCTTCATGGGTTCCATGACAGCGTTATCTTTTCGGGCATTTAATATTGTAAAACGCAATTATTAGATATGAGGAACTACTTTTAAAAAATCCATAGAGTTATTTAAATTATTTGCGCATTTGAAAAATATGTTCCATTCCGAATTCAAATTGTACGTTACAGAGCACTTAAAATACCCTATTGCTCATAATAATTTCGGAGTAGAAACGTAAAACGTAATACTTCCCACGAAACTAAGCTAGCGTCACCGGAAATTCTCTCTAACTTCAAAGTCATCTCCGCAAACAATGTTTTGAACCAACTTTGAATTACTAATGCTGTAGGAATTGTGGACTCGGAATTGAAATCAGAATTCGCATTGCGAAAGCTACATTCGCAACATTCAATTTAACAAAGTAGTATTTGTAACGAGAGAATGGCAACAGTGTATCCAATGATGCATGACGTCAGATGTCGTGAAATACAGTCCATAATTATGTATTTTCAATTTCACGGCTGATGAAATTCGAATTTGATGTATTACCTGTAATTTAACGGCTTATTTTGTTGTCTGAATTGGGGAGCTTGTCTAATTTATTGTTTTTTTTTTTTTTTTTTTTTTGACTTTGAATTTCGTGAAATCTCTTACATATTTCATTGGCTTCCTGTTGAAATAACTAAATAACATATAATATTTTATTGAGAAGAGTACTCATACGAACCTAGTAATTAATGTCCAGTTTAAATCATTGAGATGGTACTGGGGTGAATGCACTTTTAAACTACATAATTTTAAGGTCAGTAAAGAAAAAGTCTATAACTCGAAAATGTATTTACCTTTGTTACAAAAAAAAAAAAAAAATACGCTTCAACATTTTCATAATGTGTTCGTGCAAAAGACTGTGTTGTATGTGAAATATGTGACTTATGCTAGGTTGGTGCTGATACAGTACGCTATTTTAATAGTCAGTTTCAAAATCATAGTCCATAGGTGAAAATATTATTCCATAATTGTTCTCCATATGTATTTTTTCTTTTAATTATTTCACTTGGATGTTTGGAGCATTTTTTTTCTGAATTCTAGTTTAATATTGTTTTTCCGGTGCTTTTTACGTATGCGTATTGAATGCATATTACACATATATTTCTGGTTGCATATTACATATATATTTCTATTAAAAACATTTTTTATTGTTGTGCTCCTTTCAGATTGAAATTGATATATTTCTTTTCAAAACAATTATTGTAACCGATGAAAGGGAATACATGCAGCAATGTCGAGCTGAAACGTTGCGATAACTGTTGTTATTCAGTAGATGTTCATATACAGGAAAGTAAGCGAACATAGGTTCTAGATAATAATATTTGCATCTAGAAGCTCCCTGTCGCATTGAAAAAGGGATTCCAAGCAATCCCGAAACATATGTCTGCATTTTAATGCTCATTTGTGCTTTAAAAATAACCTGAAATTATTTTTATTGCAATAGGTTCTAGATTTACTTTCAATATTAAAATTTTTATTTGTCACACACTACTCCGACTAATAACTTAATATTTAAAGCTTTACGGCATCTTATTCATAAGCATTGTAGAATATAGACTGTTAGATTGTGAAAGGCAAACTTTCCATTTGAATTTAATTTGCAGAGCTTCAATCCCTTTGGTAAGTGCTACTTGTAGTCGAAAATGCTGTTTTTCATAAAGCTAACTAGCACACCTTAGGATGTGCCATAGATTATTAAGCTTTAAAAGCTAATTTGAATGTTATAGGCATGTTGGTTTACTTTAATATTGAAACCTTGAAATAAATAATTCATATTTTAGTTCCAACTGCAAAAAGTTATGGAAGTGCTTAACTGTATAAAGAAATATCTTTTAGAATAAATTTTATAAATAAAATAAAAACACATTCACATTTCTTTAAAGAGCAAGCCAGTTTTTATTGTTATTATTTTACAACAAATAAGAATATGGACAAAAATGTTATCTACATTTCATTCATTTTTTTAATTATTTCTAAAGCAAATTTCTTAATTGCTTTGTTAAATTCGTAGTTCATTAGTTCATATCGAACGGAATATTAATGAAATCCATTTTAATTAGCTAATGTTCTGTAGTTCCCATTACCTGCGATTAAAACCGAAAAAAAATCTCATTATCATAATGATTTGCTGCATTAGTTTTAATTGCTTTTTGAAATGATTTACTGTTTGAAATATTTTAGATAAAGCATTATACTTTGAATTATTTTTTCTGAAAAATTAAATGATTTTTAAAGGCTGAAAGAATTTAATTGCTGTTGCACTTTTATTTCAAGTGCACTATACTTTTATTTCACTTCAGATTTTAAAAGGAAAGTCTGTTCTTTTAAAATATTTTTCCCTTATTTTTGATAGTTAAAAATTCTCATACTGTATGAGCAAGCAATTTTTCGTTTTCCTAAGTGTTAGAGACTTAATTTTTATTATAATCCTCAGTAAAAAAAATAAAAGATGTTCATTAGTAGATAATATGTTAATTAAAACTAAAGCAATACTCACAGATAGATTATAGATTAAAAAAAAGTCATTTTGCTTAAAACTTTAATGGAAATTCTTCGACCTAGAAAGAAAAAAAATAACGGAGACATGTTAATTCCATATTCGAAAAAGAAAAAAGAAGTACCCAGTTGTCCGTTCTTGTTTCTATTTTCTTCGGGTGAAGTGTTTCTTTCGAGACAGAAACTTTCTTTTGTGATTGTGGTAACCCAATAAGCAGGAACGTTTTTCTTCATCTTCATTAGAAATGCTTGAACAATTTAATCACACGGAATCGTTTATGGTTTGGTTCTTCAATCAATAGTCTCTTTTATTTGTTCCTTCAGAAATGAAATTGTGCTTTTGTCATTTGCTGCATTTTTATTCTTGATACGTTATTATGTTGGGGTTTGTTTACAAGTATAATGTAAAAAATAATTATTTTGACCTTTTATAGAATTTCTATGTTGACTGATACTAAATTAAATGAATCCCTGAAGTTAATATTTCAACCTCCTAACGCCTTTACCCGTCTCACACGGGTGATCTTGTATCTTGTAATTTGTTTTAATTTGGTTATACTATGTAGAAATTCAAATTAAACATGTAATTAAATCGTTTACACTTTGTACGTGTAATGATAATTTTTTTTAATAACTTTTATCTCAAGCCCTGCAAACTAACTTTACACTATACCTATACATTAATTTGCTGTCAAGAAAAAAATTACCATCATTTTTTACCAGTTTTTCCGGGAAAAACTCATGCTTTAAGGAATTAAATCTGTAATATTGTTTTATTATATACACGTATGAGTTTTAGGGTGCTTTCCCACCAAAGGTGACAAAGACAAAAACATGCCTTTTCTCATTTGCGAAAGCGCAGAGCATAGTTCTGAATGCAAAAGTATGTTCTGCGCTTGCTCAGATATAGAAAAGGCAAGTTTTGGTCTTTGTCACCTTTGGTGTGAAAGCACCCTTAAGAATTAATAAATAAGCATATTGCGTTTAACGTCTGCCAAAATTTCTGCCCACGCATACAAACGCTTATTAAACGAAACTATATTTCTTTACATAGCACTTATACAGGATAATGTGCCTTACCTACAATGCTGTTCCAACAAAGGTAAAGTTTCACCGATAATTGTTTCGCCCATTTACTCATCTAAAAATATATAACTCAAAAAATTAGCAAAATTTGATGTACCCTCAAAAAATGTGTTCTATTCTCAAAAAATGTGCAAAAATTTGAGCTATCCTTCATCTAAGTCTGGAGAAAATGTATCCACTTCTGCTCTAGACTTACTGATCTTCAAATGTATTTGAAAACTTGTATTTTTCACAAGCGTGCCATTTTCAAAGTAAAATCCTGCCATTGACAAAAAAAAAAAAAAAAAATCTCTCTCTCGTCTTTGGAAGGAAAACTTTACTTTTTTCCGCTAAGCCAAAATCAAACTGGATTAATTTACTAGAACGTCTCCATTGTGTCAACTAAAAAGCAATAATTAGAAACTTAAACTTTGAGTTATGTATTAATTTGCTCATGCGTCACCAGTTCTTCCAGATATATGTCGACACTCAGTTCAATACAGCTGTCAACACTGAATTATCTTTTAACTGGGGAATTTTCCTGACGACGAGATAATTCGCCTGTATCAAAATACAGTAATATCTGAAATAATATTATGGTTGCATTACATTAATTAAAAATTGTAAGAATTGTTAAATATAAATAATGAAAGATCTTATATTTAAAGTTATGCTTCTTTTTGATCGATGGACATGTCTATCGACGAAGGCGATGACTTTATATGCCAGCAAATAAATAAACTGATGAAGAAGGAACCATTTTTACACAATACAAATACAGCTAACTTCAATTTCTGTAAGAAAAAATTATGTGTTGCGAAACAAAAGTTTTTGACAAACATTTGGAACGAATTAAAACACGAACTTTGTAATTTGCTTGATTTCTCTGTGGACTCAAATTAGTTAATTCAACAAAAAGATGCATTTAAATTTTTTTTAATATATTTTTTTTCCTAGTTTGAAAAGAAAAATTGGAAATATACATGAAATCTGTAAATTTCTTCTTTAACTGCCATTGTTAAAAATGCGTGTATGGTTCAAAAATATCTTTAAAGTAGTCAAATGGAAAACATCTTTCTCATGCACGTGTTGCGCCATAAGCTCTTTTTGCCGAAATTTGTAATAAAGGAACGCGCATGTTATTTAAGGCTTGAGATTTTCCCTACAGTCTACATCAGTGTTCTCCAAACCTTTGAGGACATTGAGCCTCCCAACCGTGCAATTTTTAAATTTTCCTGCTAGCTACCCCCCCCCCCCCCCCCGCCCCCGTCTCGTCTGAATCAAAATTAAAAAAAGAAGAAGAAGAAACAAATGCAGGTCAAAAATTATCAGAAACTTAATTCTAAGGGATCATTCATAAATAATGTCACGCTTCGAGGGGGGAGGGGGGTTCGGGAAATTGTGACAAAGTGTGACAAGGGGAGGGGAGGGGTAACAAGAAATGTGACATCATGCATTATGCAGCATAGCGTGACGCGTGACACAGGTGGGTGGGGGGTCCGCTGAAGTGTGACATATTGTGACAAGGGTTGCAGGGGGGTCAAATATATGGGAAAAAAGCGTGACTTCATTATGAACGGCCCTAAGTTATTAATCAACTCTCAGTTGTTACATGACACGAGGCACCAGCAAGTTTTTCACTGCTGAGGTAGTCGTTTTGTAAAGAAAACATATGTACAGAGTTTAGCTTAGTTGTTGCAATCGCAAAAATGTTATGATGCAATTGTAGCGAAAAATTAAGCCTTCAAAGTCTTTTTAAAATTTTTTGAATTGCAATGATGGATTTCAATAAAATTTTTATAAAATTTCTGGGAAAAAAGAAATTAATATTTTTTTTTTGTTTGGATTAAAGTTTACATTTCTGGAATTAAGAAATAATTTAATCAGTAATAGGTGTGCATGTAAAAAAATGCTAGAATTAAACTATGTTACACTAGATAATTTTACCAACTAAGATTTTTTTTTTTTTTTTTTTTTTGAGTCGAAAAATCATGCATTTATGCGCCAATAACTTGAAATGTTTTATTGTCGCATCCTTCAGAAGCAAGCATGTTTTTCACTGCTAAGACTATCGTATTGTAAAGAAAACATATGTGCAGAAATTATATTTGGTTGCAAAATGTGATAATGTTTGTAACGAAAGATTAAATATCAAGTGCTAGTAAATGTTGCTTGTGAAGTTTTTGCTAAAAATCTTCTAAAAAAATTAATGACTGATTTTGAGGCTCGTGTTATTCAATGCGAATATCGGCGAACTTTTGAAAATCAACTAGCAGCCGTGTGTCAACATCTGCAGACTAACCACCTGAACGTTGCCGATAGCCACCAAAAATTACCCCGTGAGCTACTAGTAGTTCGTGATTTTCAATTTGGCGACTACTGGTATACACTCGTTATTGATTCATGAACTTAATATTTGAACTTTTCAGAATTGAACGAAGTATTTTTCAAAACAAAAAGTGACACATGGGAATAAGGTGTCCTGACTGACATCTTCAAATTAAAAAATATATATATTAAAAAAAAATTATATTAGCGAAGCTTACATACCGACAAATACACATTTCTTCATCTCATACTCTACTTAATTTTTAGTTTCAATATTCTTGAATTTTATAAATTTATTTTTAACCTTGTTTTTTTATTGATAAAGTTACTTACTATACATTAATTTTTCTTTCATGTTATTATTTTTCCCTCGTTACTTTTGTGTTATAAAGTAGGAAAAATAGGAGACACATTGGATTCGGACAAATCGCAAAGTGCTTTTAGTTATAAATATAAATTTTACATCATAAGAAAACAAGCTGAATACTCATCTCTAAGTATGAGATAACAAGAAGAGAATATGTTACAAATATAAGCATCAAAGCTCAGTGTGGTAGTAACAAAAAAATAACACTAATTTAGAAGATCCCAAAATTGGAACAAGTCAGTTGAATAATTTTGAAAATGCTTAATTTTGAATATAAAAAAAAATCCTTTTTATGATAAAATAATAGATTAGAATACAAAGAAAAGTAAAAGAAAAGAACAAAAAAAGGGGGCGGAGGCTTAATTCAATGGTGAAGGGCAAGCTTTCTTGTAATAAACATGGCGCATGGGGACATTTTTTATGTCCGGGTTATACATACTCGCGTTCGCATAAGAATTTGGAAAACTCGAAAAAAAAAAAAAAACATAAATAAATCAAAACGAAAGAAACAGTAAAGGAGTCACTTGAAACCATGTGCATTCTAAAAGCTTAGGACTGTTATATGCAAAACAGCAGGGAAAATGTTACTGAATAACTACCTGCATTTCACCCTCAGAGCTGATAAAAAAATAAAACATCCAAGAAAGAATCCGGAATAAAAATAACGAACACAAACAGTTGCATTTTACAAAATGAATGACATGGTAACTACCACAATAACCATTCATTCAATTGCCAACAATAACTCAGCAAGATAATAAGTGTGTGTGAGGGATAAAACCAATTGTACAATAAATCCACACAATATAGAAAAATAATCCTTATTAATGTACTTCCTATCAAAATATATCAATGAATTTATAATTGTTCGCACCCCAATTTCATAACATGATCCATACTTTAAAAACAAGAACAAACTCTGTATTCTTTACATGATAAAATGTATTCGCACTATTCATTTTCCTTTTTTTTTCTTCTTTTTTTTCAATTTTACACATTTTATTTTATTTTATCAATGGAATTTTTCTTCTTATGTAATGCTCACTAAATACTTTTTATCTAAAACTATGGATAATAAAGCTTCATCTTCATTAAAAGCTTAACAACCTGCTGCAGATCTTAGCTGAATCAACAGCACGCTTCTTCCAACTCAGTCGATTCAAAGCAAGTTCTCTTTGTTAGTTTTTTGTTTTCAAACTTTCGAGGTTACTTTCGGTATCATCCAACCATCTTGTGGAAGGTCTGCTTCCGGCAAAGGTTCCTTCGAGTTTCTTGAAAATGTACAGTCTAGTCGGATTGTTTTCAGTGTTTCTCCAGATATGGCCGAGCCATCTCAGTTTGTTACTTCGGATGACTTGTGTAACTTGAGGCTCTTTGTAAAGTGTATAAAGTTCGAAATTATATCTGGTTCGCCAGCTTCCTTATTCTTGTACAGCACTGAATATAGTTCCTACTTTTATAGTAAAACTTTTGTTTCAAAGGTGTCCAAAGCTCGCTGGATGTCTAAGTTTAATGTCCAAATTTCGCAAGCATAGAGCAGCACAGGTAATATAAGTGTCTTGTATAATCTCATTCTAGTTTTTCGGCTGACAAGCCTGGATCTTAATTGTTTTTTAGTCCAAAGAGACATTTATTAGCCGATTTTATTCTGTTGTTGATTTCGGCTTTCAACTTGTTTTGATCATTAATAGTTGTTCCAAGGTATTTGAATTCACTAACCTAATGCTAATAATAAAGCTACAATTAACAAAATAAAAACAATAATGAAGCAATGTTCACTCAGAATAAGATATAGTTACCCAACGGTCGAAGCATGCAACATCGACCACAAAAATGGTTGTTCCAAATTCATCTTCGAAACTGTCAGAGAGGGTTGTTTTCACCTCCTCATCTGTAATAACTTTACATTGGTACATTCGTAATCTTTCATGAAGTAAAATACATAATCCTAATCCTCAAACAATATTATTTTACAGGAAAAAAACCAGTCTGTGTTTTTAAACAGAGCCAGAAACCCCAACACTCACACTACAAAATCCAAAACGACGCGAACATAGCTGTTGCCAAAATAGCAAAATTAAACACGAAATAACATGGACATTCACCGAACAATCTAATACACCAGCACTTAATGGTGAAAACAATGCAATTGCTGAAATTTAGAAGATAACAAATGCAAATAAAATATATGGGACGTTAGCATCACCACACTCAGAATTTCGTTTTCCTATTTTATTCAAGCTTAAAAAACCTCAAACTTTGAAAGAAAACAATTACTAATATTGATTTTGGTTTGAAGTTAATGAAAAACATACACTCACTTAAAACATCTGAATTGTAATTTCTATTTCACTTTAGAGTTAATAATTACTTAAGAATAAAAATAGGATTCAGAATAAAAGCTTTCTCTTTCGGAAATTCATTAAAATTCTCCAAAAATAAAAGGAAAAATGTACCATAGTTTTTGCTGAATAAAAGATTTGATTAAACAATCTTCTTTTGAAGCAAAAATGAAACGGCGATAAATATTTAGGTTTAATAAAGTGAGTAGTAATTCTTCATTTACAATTGATGTCACGTAATCTGTTCCGCGTAGAGACTGCATTTTCAAAATCTGAATTTTGCTTGTAAAGAAATTTTGCTTTTACATCAGAATTTAAATTTCATATTCGAATCCTATTTTTATTTTGAGACCTTAGAGCGTGTTTGACTCTTTTTTAAAACCCCGTTTGTATATGTCCTTCGCCATTTTTTTAATAATATAAAAGGCGGCGCAGAATAATTTAAATATTGAATTGAAAATATTTACTTTCATGTCATGAAAACTGAAGGAATATTCTTGAATGGTTGTCACGTTTCTTAGATAAAATAGTTCTTAAAAAAACTATGCATGTTTTAAGAAAAAATATAATCCTTTATTTTTTCCGTAATTGTAATCTTTACGTGCAGCATTTCTTTAGGCTTTTATAATTAAAGGCTTTTCTAATTAAAACCAAAACTATTCCTTGTATAGTTTTTCATACACAACGTATTCTGTATTATTTGTTATTACTCGTAGTTTTAAAAGGCTTGAAATCAAACTTCTTTGCATTTTTCTTTAGTTTTGGTTTCCTTTTCTTTTCATTTTTTAAACACACTAGCTGATACACCCGGGATGCTCAAAATTAGGCATAGGTAAAGCAATGGTGTTTAAAAAAGAAAAGTTAAAGGTGTTTACTTTTGACTATTTTATGTTACAGTAAAATCTGTAAAGTCGACCGACCACCTTTGTAAGTTTACCACCTGTTTAAGTTGACCACTTTTGTCAGGAACGGAATTAGCACTTCACCCTCTATAAGTTGACCACTAAAGTGCTGCGTGGCAAGTTGTCAACTTCCACAGGTTTCACTGTATTATGCATCTCATTATTAACCTGAAATATTTTCGTAAATTTTGTCCGAAGTAAATGCTTCACAAAAACAATTTTATCAATATTTTCCTACGAAAAAAAATATTTTTAGAGACATTTCATATAAATTTTAAAAATATCCTTGAGAGCAATTGTTGATAATAGAAATTGCCACTGTTATGGAAATTGTATAGATAACACTGTGCAACAAATTTGAACTTTTTTTTTGTCCTTTAGATGAAACTATGTGATTCTGTATAAGCAAAAGGTGCTTAATTCAAATATATTAACCAAAATTGTCCATCACGTACCGTTTCTGCTGGAGACCCACTTCTCATATTTATACAATTTGGTTATAGAAGAATGTAACTGTGGCTTACTTATTGAAAACACAAACACATAAAAGATTTTTTTTGGCCGTTTCATCTTGTGGGCATCTGTTGGTGTGCCCTGATAACATATTAGCAATATTCAATTCGTGTACTTCCATTCTATCGACCGCTGAAACGCTTTTAAAACACAGATATCCTGATGAGACCTTTCCCCATTCTCATCATTAATTACGCCAAGGTTTCTCGGAAAAAAGTCCATTTTGGAGTCCATAAAGGGTAGTTTTAATGAAAGATAGCAACCTAATAATACAAAAGCATTTTATCATGTCACCAACAATATTTTCGTAATTTTCAGCTTTCTCATTTCCAAGGAAACGTGAGCAGACTGATTTAAAGGCCATCCAGGCAGATTTTTCGGCTTCTTACTGTTTCTTTTCATACTCTTCATTCATCATAAAAGGACTTCCTTAAGTTGTGGTCCAATAAAAATCCTTTCTTTTAATTTTGCCTCACTTAATTTTTTAAATTCTTTCCTGTAATGCAAGAAAGCCACTCCTTCTCTGTCCAGAGCTTTTACAAATATTTCGATAAGCCAAGTTTAATATACAAATGTGAAAAAAGGCACATTGTAGAATTACAAGTGGCTAATTTGATATGCTTTTGCCACTCAAAATTTTGAAATTTCCTTTGTGTTTGCAAAATATGCTACAGAAAGGAATAGGAAAACAATACTTAGATGGAAGAGCACCTATAAACAAGCGCCACGCTGCTGAATTGTGCTCATGTCCTAATGCTTGAAACACTACATTCACATCACAGCAGCATACTATTTTTTCTTTCTCCGCAAAATAGTCTACAAAATGTTTTTGTCATTTTGTAAAAAACTCAAAACTTCGAGAAGTAGATGATGCTTTTGTTGCCAAAAAATGTCGCTAAAGTAACCCAAGTTCATTAAAAAGGTCCCTAGAATGGCAACGATTTCACTGTCAATGAGAAAGATATAATTTACAATAAATTAAGTCGATAGATTACGAAAATATGCACATTTATCCAGAAAATACGTAAAAAGCTAAAATGTAGAATTTTGGAGAAATGGTACGTGATAGGCAAAAAATAATTGCAGATTCGTAATTCTCAGCCAAAAATACATAAGAAACAGACAATTTCATCCAAAGGACATTTTTCGTGTTGCACAGTGTAATAAATGCTCAAAAATACGAAGTAATCGAGCAGTATACGTGCTAGAGGTTGCACACTAAAAGTATAACGTTTTAAGAAGTTTGTGCTATATAATATTATCTGGTCTTTTCAACTGAATGGTTACTATAACAAGGAATGAAAAATGTAGAGGTGTGGCATACGTACAAGATGTACTTGTGCATAATTAAACTCTAGTACCAATTAATTTTCTAATGGGGCTGTATATGGTCACTAACCTTTCCAGACCCAGTGCATTCCCCGGAAACCGGCATCCATTCTTTCAAGTAGCACTACTATCGGCGTATGACATTACCGATTGGGCATTTAGCGGCTCAGTTTCCCCCTTAGCTGGCGGCACCTGAGAGCTAATTGATGCAAAACTGCACTAGGGACTTAATTTTGCCGAGATTATCCAAGCCAAACAGATACTCAAAGGATCTTTAACATGCCGCATAATCATACGACATGGGTGCTGACGATTTTCTGCTTCGTTGAAAATCCCCCGACTTGGCTCCCGCGATCTTGGGCGCACGAGGCTAGTGCCTTTCCACTTCACCATCGTGCCGGATTCGGTACCACTTAACGACTCACATTTAGTAGATTATTCAGGATCTATATTTTCTTTTGTTAGGTTTTGTAAAAACTAAAAGGAATGAGAAAAGCTATTTAACACCCACAAGTCGATTACCTGGCAATGAAGAAGACGTTTCTGTGTAACTCAAAAATACTTGTATAACTTGAATTGCACATTTGAATCGCGCCACGTTAAATTCGTTTAGTTGTATTTTATTGTCGTTCAGTTATTTTCGCACAATTTTGACTTGCGTTCAAAATTGTACCTGATTGCGGTTACGGACAGTTAAGTCAAGTAATATTTACGGAAACAAAACACAAACCAGATTTAAATATAGTTATATGTTATGAGACATTGCTTCTTTACGTTTGACAATGTCTTATATATCTTTCAGTTACATGCTTATGTAGTAAAATGTTTATTGTATAGTAGATGATATAAACAAAAAATAATATCAGCTATTTTTTAATATCAGCTATATCAATTAAAATGTCTTGCAATGTCCTACCATAATTTTCAAACTTCGCAGCTAAAAGGATATAACACTGGATCATATGCAAAATGATTAAAGTTACGGATAATATTTCATTTCAGGCTGCTTCTTAACGTATTGATTAAAATGATTAATACCCTATTTAGAGGTATTGAATGAAATGTCAAACGCATTAAAAATATGTAAAAAATGAAAACTCTAGATGTATTGAAAAATAAACTCACAAAAGAGTTTACGATTAATTATTAAGAACAGCCAACGCGAAACTAAATATTGGTTTAAGTAAAAATGATTTCTATAGCTTTTGCTTGCACTTTGATATTTTCATTCTAAAAATTGATCGCGAGCTGCGATAATTTGTCACACATGCTTAAAAGTTGGCGTCTGTCCAATCTTTTAACAGAGAACGATGCTTCATTGAATGTTTAGAAAATAAATGAAGCAAAAAGTTCATTCCGTCAAATTTAGTAAAGCATTGTGAATCTAAAACATTCCGAAGGTTGTCAGATCAAATTGCAAAAAATATTTTTTCAAGTGATTATTATGTTTAGAAATATCATTTGAAATACAAATAAGAAAATATACGAATTAAATGGAACATTAATGTTAAACATCATGATTTATGTAGATATATATATATAGATGTATCAATAAATTATCGTTATAGAGGAGTATATCGTTATATCGAGAGGTGATGTAATATTAATTTAAAAGACAATTTATTGCTATTTTCTTTTGTTTGAATTTGAAGTTCGACTGAGATTTTTTATTCTTAAAATAATCGTTTTTATAGAGGTTTAGAACTGTGTAGAATTTTATTTTAATTGAAAAGCGATTTGTATTGTACTGTATGCGATATCATAGGGACTGCAAAATACTATCCTTTTAGATGGGATTTATCGTTGTGAAGTAAGATACATATATATATGTGGGAGACAGAGCTTTTCTCATCATTTTATGTTTATTAAAATCAGAGTCAGAGAAGATACTTTTTTCTATAAACTTGTAAAGCAAAACGGTAATTAAATACATTTTCATCTCAATCGTTAGTGTTATTTCCGAAATACGAGAAATATAGTTTTATATAAATATTTTATCACCATCATTATTTCAGCCGTAAGTCGTCCACTACTGAGCATATCCCCCCCCCCCCCCGCTAGGCATCCACCGAGGGATACGCTGATCTGCTTGCACATAAATCTTTATTTATTTACGCGATCAATTTAAAGTTTAATAATTTATGTAATGATAGAAATAGGAAGAGTTTACCCATAATTTTTCTTATTTCGATCACTCGATGTAAAATTAGGTTGATTAGATACCTATTTAGGCACTATATATTACATTTCTTATATTGTAAATAAATATTTTGCAATTCTACCTGTTGTTGTTGCTTATCCTCACGATCTGACATTAGTCATATCAACTCCAATGAGTTGTTAACAGTTAGAAATTCGATGACAAGAAGGGGACCTGTTGTTAAATCCGCCCGGGATAGTCCGACGCAATCAAGTATGTGATTCGGTGAGGCTGGATGGATACAGCATTTTTTGCAATTGGGGTAATTTTTTTTGCCACGTTCAAATGATAAGCATTTTAAGTGATCAGTCGAGAGTCTGGCTATGGCAGTCTGGGGGCTTCTATCACATTTGATTTCCAGAAGAGTACCAGGAGATGATCCGGTATGCCATTGATGCGTAGGTGGAGTTTGCCAGATTGACTTTTGTTTAGATTTTTCATTGGAGTAAAGTTCCTGATAAGTAAGTGATGAACCAGTGGGCATATCTTCCTCACTGTCCTCTCTGGCCAAACGATCTGCAACCGCGTTTCCTCAAATATTAACATGTGATAGAATCAATTGAAGATGGACGTCATGTTTCTGGGAAATCTTTTTCAGTTTGAGCAGAATAGATATACTAGTTTCATCGTTTGCAGAGGACCAGCCACTAAGATGTTGTAGTGCCCTGCGGCTGTCCGATAGAATCCAAAGTTCTCCAAAATCACTATCGTAAGATAAGATAGCGTCCAGCCCCTCCTTAATCGCTATGAACTCGCTCCTGAAGACAGAGCAAGTGTCAAGGTTACGTTGCTTTATTGATTTTTTTAGACGATGGGTCCTAATATAAATACCGCTGCCAGTACGGTCTTTTGTACGACTACCATCGGTATAAGCTTGCACTGCATCGCTAGGAATGCAACTAATAATTTCCAGAGCCGGCTGTCTAAGATGGTCTTCAATGTGAGTTTGCTTGTTTGCAGTGGAATTCAGATCAAAATGGAAATAAACTCTTGGCAGTCCCTCTGAGGGATCAATACAAGATCTTAAAGATTGAGTTTCAACCTCACGAGAGATCATGTTTCGAGTTTCCGCCAGGTCAAACGGAGTGAGTTTCTTAAGCCTTTGATTGTTGTGCCAAGTGTGTAGATGTAAGGAAGTACGATGATTGGGGCCGTAGCTGAAAATATTATTATAGTATTTTACTAAGTTAGCTCTTCTTCTAATATGCAAAAGTTGTAAGTTTGTCTCGAACAGAGCTATATCAGATGGGCAGCTATTTCTGAGTCCTAGAGTGATTCGAGCGGCACTCAGTTGTACTCTTTCTAATTTCTGAAGATTTGTTTCAGACGCGCAGGAATAAATCGGATAACCATATTCCAGAGTAGGTCTTATAAGCGAAATATATGTGGTTCTGAGAGTATTTGCATCAGCACCCCAATCTCTGCCAGCTAGATATTTGAGAATGTTAAGGCATTTACGAGCCTTTGAAACCAGATGATCAATATGTCTGTTGCCGTTGAATTCAGGATTAAGAATGAAGTCAAGATATTTGGGATGTTTTTCATAGGCGAGAAGTTGAGCATCGAAATACAATTTAGGTTTATATTTATATATGTGCTTATTTGTGGTAAAAAAAGTTGCAATCTTACCTACGTATCGTGAGGAGAGTACTGCACTTGGATAACTATAATTCAGCTGCTTCAAAGAATATTTAATTTAATGTTCGTTCACGATATTTGGCAAATGTGAAGAGTTTATTAAATATTATTATGGTAGTAAAATAACATTAATCAAGTCATCATATTCTCTAAAAATCGAGAAAAAATATTAATTTGAGTTTTCCTGAGTTACATAGTTGTAATACTCATCCCAAAATATGAAGTGTACGCATTTAAATGTAAAACAAAATCATGAATGCACTTAGTTCAACACTAAAAATATGCTGCATTATGGTTTTTACTTTACAAGCTCTCATAAAATTTTTAACTTGGACCAGTTTCATCATGGTGCAATCGGATCTTAATACTTCGTTTATACTATTTATGTACTTTTATTGTAGTTAGCAGCTTTACTCTAAAAACTGCTACATACAAAATACCATGAGTAAAATCTGATAATTTTAAGTTCCACCCCAATAAATTTAAAGATTTGTGCATTATATTTTTGAACTGCTGTTGGGATTCAGGATTTTAATTTTTTTCAACCTTCTATATCAATTAAGAACTCGGATTTATTTGATTTTTTGGTTGGTTGGTCGATTGGTTTGTCGGTCGGTCGGTCGGTTGTTCAGTTGGTTGGTCGACTGGTTTTTAGCGCAAGAGCATCGATATGCTAGTGAGCCCTACATTTGTCTTGCTTTCATACAATTTTTAAATAAGATATTCAATAAAAAATTCTGTATTTTTGGGATTCAGGATAATAAGTTCAAAAAAAATATATTAATGTAATAAAATTAATGTATGTCGTACTTTAAAATTTTATTTACAAAGAGAATCACAAAAACAGCATAGAACGATATGTTACCTGCAGTGTACACTATGATAAAGAGGGTTATTTTGGACAAAGTGAAGTCAAAGTAAGCTTAAAATGAAATAATTGCATTCATGCAGTAAAATTATTTAAACTTCAAAACATTTTTTACCTCTTTACCTTTATGTTTTAACCTTTATTAATAATTATGCACATATAACGTCACATAGTAAAATCACTTACGCAATAACGTTATCAATCTAAAATATCCCAACAACACCGTCAAAAACTCTTTTTAAGCCCTCGTACCCATGCAATAGCAATTTAATATTTAATGAATGTTTAAAGTAAGTTAATGCCGTTGATGAAGCAAAATAGCGCATTAAAACCTCCTTTGTTATGTACCTGCAGTGTACACTATGATAAAGAGGGTTATTTTGGACAAAGTGAAGTCAAAGTAAGCGTAAAATGAAATAATTGCATTCATGCAGTAAAATTATTTAAACTTCAAAACATTTTTTACCTCTTTACCTTTATGTTTTAACCTTTATTAATAATTATGCACATATAACGTCACATAGTAAAATCACTTACGCAATAACGTTATCAATCTAAAATATCCCAACAACACCGTCAAAAACTCTTTTTAAGCCCTCGTACCCATGCAATAGCAATTTAATATTTAATGAATGTTTAAAGTAAGTTAATGCCGTTGATGAAGCAAAATAGCGCATTAAAACCTCCTTTGTTATGTACCTGCAGTGTACACTATGATAAAGAGGGTTATTTTGGACAAAGTGAAGTCAAAGTAAGCGTAAAATGAAATAATTGCATTCATGCAGTAAAATTATTTAAACTTCAAAACATTTTTTACCTCTTTACCTTTATGTTTTAACCTTTATTAATAATTATGCACATATAACGTCACATAGTAAAATCACTTACGCAATAACGTTATCAATCTAAAATATCCCAACAACACCGTCAAAAACTCTTTTTAAGCCCTCGTACCCATGCAATAGCAATTTAATATTTAATGAATGTTTAAAGTAAGTTAATGCCGTTGATGAAGCAAAATAGCGCATTAAAACCTCCTTTGTTATGTACCTGCAGTGTACACTATGATAAAGAGGGTTATTTTGGACAAAGTGAAGTCAAAGTAAGCGTAAAATGAAATAATTGCATTCATGCAGTAAAATTATTTAAACTTCAAAACATTTTTTACCTCTTTACCTTTATGTTTTAACCTTTATTAATAATTATGCACATATAACGTCACATAGTAAAATCACTTACGCAATAACGTTATCAATCTAAAATATCCCAACAACGCCGTTAAAAACTCTTTTTAAGCCCTAGTACCCATGCAATAGCAATTTAATATTTAATGAATGTTTAAAGTAAGTTAATGCCGTTGATGAAGCAAAATAGCGCATTAAAACCTCCTTTGTTATGTACGGTTTGTTTGAAGTAAATGAATGCTTTAATGAGATGTCTTTTGAATAGACTGTTAAATTTATCGTGTTTTGCTCTCAACCTATTGTTAGTTAAGGTAGTAAAATTTAAAGAGTAATTAGCATGTTCCAGTGTAAGGAAAGTTGCATTGTCATTTTAATTATTAAGTATTGTGTATTTTAAAAGTTTCTTCATTATTTTAAGCATAGGAATAATTAATTATTAAATGATAATTGTAGTGAAAATTTTTCCTTAGTCTGCTTTTGATATAAAGATAATAAGAGACGGATTTATTATTATTTTTTAAAAAGTGTTGATGGGAAAATATGAACAATGAAATTATTACATTTAATGAGCTTTTTTGAACCTTTGCGAAAAACTGGGGAGAAAACTGGGAAGAAGAAAATTTTTGTAATTGACTTAAAATAAATTCCGCAAAATATTGAGCAAGGTGTTTTTCTATCAGAAATTATAAAAAATACTGCAAGCTCTCGTGATTAAAAGAGGTTTTAAACCCTTTTTAATCAGTTTTGGGCTTTAAAACCATTTATTAAACTTATATTTGCTTCATTTTTACTAATGTTACACAGTTAATCATAGCTTCTCTTTTAAAACTACTAAAGTTTTTGATTATTTTTAGAGTATTTTTGAATTTAAATTTCACTTTATATGCATAATGCTTCCTTTCCTATTACTCAAAGTAACAAGTTCCGTTTTTCGTGATTATTTTATTCTTCTTGAAATTAATTAAATGTGTTGCCCGAAGGAAAACAAATTTGTACAAAATTTTAATCAAGAAATAGGCCTACAAAATAACCAACAAAAGCAAATCTTATTAACTTAATTAGTTAAACAAAGAGAGAATCAACTACATCTTTCTTTAATGGAATCTTAAATTACATATTTTATTAAAATTAAGTTTAAAATATATGCTTATATTATTCCCATTAAAGTAATGGAATGAAATTCATATAAGAAGTTTTAGATTTCATGCGTATTACTTATCGTAAATTGCAAAGGATAAGTAAAACTATTTTCCCAAACGAAGAATTTATAATCTGAGATTTTAATCTCGTCCTATAAGAAATTTTATTAAAAATGTTTTTGTGAAAATGCAAACTCCGTTCCCTAACTCACTTAAGACTATATAAAACATTATCGTATGTAATTTGCATATTATGAATAATTTATGCAGCAGTTGCTTGATGGAAATTTTCACATGCACCATAAACTCAATTGGCTAAAAAGCATGAAATGCATTAATTCGTTATGACATCTTCGAGATTCTTAGAGTTTCAACTTTTCTTAGCTACCCTTAATTGATGACCGAAAGTTTTCATACACTTATGTAAGTTTCATCCAAATTTTTTAAAAATTTTTGGAGCAGATTTAGCTTCCAATACTTTGATTCAAAATTAATTTAAAATGCATCAACACTTTTCAATCCATATAATAAATCATATTGTAAAACAATCAAAAATGTTTAAAAGAAGATCACATTTCTCATGTATCAACTGTAATCTCCTTGACGTCTCCATTCTTAAATTTTTTTGCAGAATTTTTTTACCATTCTACCCAACGAAGCGTACTTCAGCTACAAATTGAGACCGATCTCTTCTAATCCTCCATCCTGCTAGTGAGATTTAAATCGAACACTGGGGTGAAATTCTTCTGACGATGGATTTACGATCTCATTTAAAGGGGAGATCGTTCTCTCCCTCCCGTTTAATGTGCATCTCTGTTCCTCGAGTGAAAATTACTCCCAACTCCTGGTTTTGAATAAAAGGACCGGAAAAGTTCTGGCTTTGCATTGTTTCGCTCGTTTCTGGAAATCTACTTTAATTTGGAAGAACTAAAAGAGTTTCTGTCCATGGGCACCAAATTAACGACTTAAAGGAAATTCTTAATTGATTCTCCTCACAAAAATTAATTTTTATTTAATCAGTCTTTTTATTAAATATTTACTGTTTTAGTTTACCTATTTAAAATTTAAATTTACTGTTTCTACTTTGAAGCAAAAATTAGGACCTAATTTCAAAGACATAATATATAACAGCAACATAATTTGCAATGCTTACAAACTTTACGAGCAGATGTCTATTTCCTTGAAACAACTTTCCTTTTCTCCGTAAACTCTCAGGATTTATGAGCTACTGGAATACTTTTTAGAATACTTAGAACTTGCTAATTGTGGTATTGGTTCTCCTTCGTTATTCGAACTGGGTAGCAATGAGAGCTTCAAAACAGTACGTCTCTAATTTCTTGGAGCAGCGGCGTTATGCTGATCCCAATGAGTACATAAACGAAGTACCAAAATATTCTAAAGCACGCAATCGTACATAAAATCTTTCATCCATTTCTAATCCACACAGTACTACACGTTTATTTGTAACTCCTGCTCGGGTGTCAAAATGCACAAGTAATAGACCATGCACGTCTTAAGAAGCATCTTTTTTGTTTAAGAAATAATTCATGAGTTTGCATTATGGACGGCAAACAAGGTCATACTAAGTATGTTACTATTTGTAAATTTATTGAATATTAGCTACGTACAAAGATAAAGATTGACATAAATTCTTTAAAATACAAGAAACTTTATCGATACCTTGAAATGTAACGAATTAGATCCCCATCAAATCATCTGACCATAGAAGCAATAATTATCATTTTAATTCATTTGTTGGTGGAAACAATGTTAGACGCACTAAATTTGATTTTTCGACTTATGTAAGTTATTTATCAACAATGCCTATAATCTAAGCAAAGCAAGCTGTTGTAAAGAACACCGTAATCCATATGCGTTGTTACGGCAATTTCAATGAGCTTCCAAATTCAATGTTTCTGACGGTTTCAGTAAAACTCCATGTCGATTTTGAGCATGTGTGTCGATTTTATCCCTGTAAGACTATTATTACACGAATTATTTGTACTCATCAAATATTAAATAACGTTTAGATCACTAGGTTTATCTTTGGTAGGCATTCGATGTAGTAGGCATCCTTGTGTACAATGGGGATCTTTGGCCTAAGCAGCCTAATTACTGGCTTGAGTGTAGGGAATTGTATTAATCGGTCTCAGCGTCAGATTTTGGTCCTGAAAGGCTACAGAATGCTGGAACTGAAAGACGAGAGCTTTTCAGGACAGTAGGAGAGCAACAGTATGTCAAATAAAGGTGATTTTTATTCAATTAATAACCATGAACATCTCTGAATGAACTGTTCCTTGCGCAGTATATCAGCGTTTCTCAACCTTTTAGTATTCGTGGCCCAATTTTCTATCATAATTTTCATCGCGGCCCCCTTACCATAAAATGTATTCAACAATAATGTATATGAGTACTGATTCTGTTTTTGAATTATTTTTAACTAACTGCCAAAACAAGAGTAAGAACAAGTAATTTCAGTAATAAATTAACTTAGTCAAAATTCACTATTTGAATTTTGGGCAGGAGTAGAGGAGGATTTTTCTGCACTAAAAATCAAGGACATTTCGCAATCTGTTACCATTTGCAACATCCTCAACATTTTTTGTGAAACGGGATTTTCAGCTGTGGCTTCTTTGAAGACAAACTATAGATCTCGGCTAAATATAGAAACAACTGAGGGTGGCTATTTCTAATATTAAGCCTTCCTTCCAAAAACTTTGCTTTGAAAGACAGGCCCAAGGAAGTTACTAAAAATTATTAAATTTGTCTTTAATTTAGAATGTTTTTATTAAGCAAGTTTTACAATTTTTAAAAGTAATGTTTTTTCTTGGATATTCTCGCGCCCCCCTTCTGGTGTGCTCACGCCCCACAGGTTAAGAGTCGCTGCAGTATATACTATGAAAGTCGATGACCTGTTCGAAAACCTCTTCTGCCTTGCGTTGAACAAGAGCAGATATTTCCTGTTTACAAAGGAGCCCAAGGATTGAACAGTAACAACTAGAAAAGGGTAATTTGGTCCGATGCGTCACGATTTCAGCTACACCGTTCAGCTAACTGGGCGCGAATATGGTATAAAGACCCGAAAGCATAGCGCCAACTGCATTACCACAATGCTTCAAACTGGTAGCAGCAATATTATGGTTTGGGTACTGTTTCCTATTTATTATTTCGCATTAGAACTTTGTGTTTTAGATTTTTAACCGGGGAGACATTGTAATAAGTGTATGTTTATTCGGCCATCATTTCGGTCGATCTGTTCAGCCAAACGCAAGTGCGCAAGATTATCGGTCGTTTGTGTTATAATTAAAGTAACTGTACCAAAATAGGTTTCTTTCCTTCAATCTGGACATTTATGATAAAAAATTTACCACGCCGTTTGTGCAGATTTAGAAAAAAATAAATTTTGTTGAAATCCGCTTTCTCTTCTCGAACTTGTGTTTCATGGAACTGAATCAGAAATGTATCCAATATATGATGTGTACATCATGTAGTAGTCATGTATATGATGTGTACATCATCACTGTTCACCAATATTCGTAATCTGGTGAAAGATGTCCCGAAAAATGCGTATGTAAAAATTAACATTTAACACATTTTGAAAAGTGGTTAGACCTTGCATTTCGCATTAGCAATTGGTGTGTGGTGGTGTTGACTGAAAGCACTTAGTCGAGAAGCTATGTGCGACTGAACTCTGAAAAATAAATATGAGCAAACTATTCACGTTTTCTAAATCATAATAAATTAATTATCTTTTAGCGATCGTTTGTGTTTTTATCTTAAATTAATTATCTTTTATCGATCGTTTGTGTTTTTATCTTAAAATAATTGGCTTGTTATAACAGAAAATATTACACTGTGCCAAATAAAATAAATAAAAGGAATATATTCTCTTCAGAAGCAGAAACATTCCGTTATCGCAAATTTCATTTATCGCTCTCCATTCTCGTATGCGCATCGAAAATGTTTCCCATATTTGAAGAATCTATACTCTCGAAATCATTCTCGCCATGCAATGAACACAATCATAACGTCCGATCTGTTTCATTGAGCGATGCATTTCAGTGTTGTGATAAATGCATTATGTTTATAGCCTCACACGTGGCTGCGACTTTTATTGAAGACGCTGTCTGCTGACTGCAACGCCATCTATCAGTGGCAGGGAGAAAATCGATGGCATGCTAGCACGCTAGATGCTTTTGGTTCGAGATTCAATAAAGGCGTTATAAATTACCACTCCCCGAAATTATTTCTCGCCGTTCCGCAGTTTAAAGTCGATTTTCGGATCTATTTTAGATGCTCTGCATGCATCCTGTTGATTATTGGATGCGTCTTGAAGTACTTACCATAATAGTGCTCTCGTGTGATTTACTCCTCGTATTTAAATTTTCATTTGCAAAGTAATAAGTGAAATACATTGCATCTAACATTTTCGAAAATAATTTACTTTTATTCTGCCTTCCACACACTATATAGATTTCAGAACATGATGAAGAAAAGGAATAGTTTATTTTCTTTATTACAATAATCATTAGTATATCCAGCTTTTCAAGAAAAGGGGGGGGGGAGACAAACGTCTGGCTGTATTAGTACCAATTTGAAAATTTTAAGCTGTATTAAAAATTGCATAGCACTTTAATATTTTACCTGTCAAATTCATGTTATGCCAATAATATTTTTTAATATGTAGGTCTATACAACATATAAAAAAATATGCAATTTGCGGAAAATGTAGTCATGTTTTATTATTAGTTATTAATGTATCGAAATCAATACACAAATGAAAAGAAATGCTACTTTCACGTACATTTTTGTTTGACTCGGTTGAGCTATTTTTTCATATTTATAGTCTTCCTTTTAGAGGGTAAGATTGATGCACTGTGTTCAACATATGCAACTAATATTAAAACGAAGAACTTAATTATTTGTTTTGCGTTTTTACTTAACTCAAATAGTATTGCGTAAATTCATATAAAAGAATAATCTTCAAATAAGTATGAAATTTTGCAGTTATACAACATGATGAAGTTAACTGAGAACAGACTCAAACTTAAATAAATAATAAAACAAATCATTTAAATATAAAGTTCATCATTTACACACTTTTTCGGTAAACATTTAAAATATTTCTTCGCACATATTTTCATTTCTAAACGATACTCAATATATGCACCCACCTTAGGAAAAAATAACCTGAAATGGAAGTGTTCACTTCTGTTTCTTTTTAAACCCAAATTTGTAGTCTTTCTTTAACATATATACTGGTATCTTTCATTTCATGTCTTAATATGTTATTTATAACCTACTTTACCGTAAAAGTTTTTAAAAAAATAGTGAAAGAAAATTTATTGTATCGTGAAAATATTGTTAAAAATGAAGAAAAGCCAAAAATAAGTTAAGTTGTTAAAAGAGATTGAAAAAAAAAATAATTGAAAGTAAAGTTAGGGTATAGGAGAACTAGTGTGTCTGTCGGTCTGTCTGTCACCCCTCATAAACTTTGAGGAAATTGTTCGATTCAAAAGATTTTTTTTTTTTTTTTTTGCATTCGAACGATCTTGACGAGGACATCTCATTTCGTTTAATTTTGAGTTCAACTAATCTTAACATTTGCGCCTATGGGGAAATATGAAGCTAATTATATAATCCCTATAAGTAACATCCAAGCTTATTTGAACAAGCTCATTCGAAGGAGCTCTCGACGTGAAATCTTTTTTATTTGAACAATTTTTGTTAAATTTTGAACAGTTCAAAAAATATATATAATAACAATAGCGCCTAAGAGGAATTTTCACTCCTATATAAATCTTGATCTAACAGACGGATTTTCTTGGAACAAACTTTATCGTAATGATCTTATGACGCACAACATGTACAGATACGAAGTTTATCCAGAGCTAATCAAGCCTGCCTACCTTCCCATGAAAATTTTTCATCTGGATTTTTAAAGATATTTCTGCTTGAATGAATGACTGAATAAATAAATGAGTGAAAGAAATAATGCGGTGTATTTGAAGTAATTAAGCTAAATGAAAAAGTGAAACAGATAGCTACATCATATATTTCATATTGATGTACACGGGAAAGTCGGCTCGTATAGTTCTCGACGGAATTTCTTGTTAAAAACATTCTCGCAGATTTTTGTAAACTTTGTGTGATCAGTCGTTCTTTTAAATTTTTTTTTAAAAAGTTTTATCAACCAGATTGAACGCGTATATACAATTTTTATTAAAAATTGTGACTTGATTGGACTCGTCATTTTGTGAAGTGGGCGAAAATTAATTTTTTTACAATTTAAATAACAGTTTCAAAGAGCTAGAAATTACGTTTCCTTACTCTAAAATTATTATATAGTCATCCACAACTTTGATCGGACTGATAAATTTTAAATACTGTTTCTACTTACCCATACTGCTTCTTATCTTACACCCCATTAAATATCCCCTTCATTTACAGAATGTTATTTTGAAACCCATTTGAATCCCTAAATAAAATACTCGTCTCCGAACAGCAGGAGAGATACAACTAACTGGAACTCATGACACTCATTTTTCCCTCAATCCCCATTCGATGGTATTTCGTTTAGGACCGCCTGGGACACCAGGAAATAGCCTTTGACTAATGATTGCAATAGGCGGCACAATTTAGAAAGTCTGACAGCTGTATGAATTTGCCGAACTTCATTAATTTCTCAGCTACTCAGTGACGGATGGATTGTTGTCGTACCTTCATTTATCAAATCATGTTTGTATGTCCTCGCGACGAACTGAATTTACTAAATATTCTTCATTGCGTTATGAAATGGGATCCTAGCTTCGTCCGAACATGTTCTCCGGGAAATTACAAAAGGACGAATGAGTTTGTTTCATTATGTAACACTTTCGTACTATTTTCGTTGAACCGTTTCAGAAAAATGGTCATTCTCTGTACTTTATTTATTACGTGCATCCTCTGAGAGGTAATTAATATTTTCGTTTCATTACACGGAAAGGATTTAGACATGAGGTATAATACATTACTTCCGAGGCGTTCGTCATAGAATAATTAATCTCTAGTATTGTTTTAAATATAATGCAGGCAATTTGATGTAACTTATTTAATGTGAGTGACTCTCATATTGCATCATGTTTCTTTAGAAATTAAAAATCTGGGGCCACAAATTTAAAATTAAACAAAGTCATGTATTTGTTTTTTCCAATTGAAGTTTTCTTATATTTTGTTAGGAAAAAAGGGGGGAAAAGGTTATTGATATTTTTCATACATATTATTTTTATTAAGAGAAATAAGTAAGTTATTATTAAATTTGTTTATTAAAAATACTCTGGCGTCTAAAGCTAAAATGTTATATAATTACTCTACAACAGAATATGGGAGCCATGAATTCTGAACAGGGGTTATTAGAGCCAGGCGGGGTAATTAATTGTCCATTTATACACCCAACCTGCTGCTTCTGGATGCTGGGGATTGTTTCAGAAAGATTTCAAACTTTTCCTTAGATTACAACCCTTTGTTTCCTTAGTTTACTTTACAAAGTTTAACAAAAGCATATTTTTTTTTTGTCAAGGAATGACACTTTTCGCGAAATTTTCCTTTTACACCTTCCAAAGTAGCCAACAAAATATGCTTTTGTTAAATTTTGTACTTCGCATGTGATTTCTCTAATGGCACTATTTTTTTAAATATTACAAGAAAAACAACTTTCCTAGGAGATACTTTCCAGTTAGAGCGATATGACTTAAAAATTTAGATGAATAATACAATTTCGATAGACATACCGTAAAAAATTGTTGAAAGTTTGCCCTACGTTTTGAAATTACTTGGATTTTATCCATCCAATCAAAGAATAATGTAACATTATAACAATAGTTGGAATTTTATGCGAAAGTTGTTATATTGTTTTAGCTTATTCAACTGTTCGGTTTGTCTATCTATAGAATAAATTAAACAATGCATAACGATAGTTCTTCATTGTCATTAACTATATTGTTAATAACTATGGCAATTATGACAGTTGCAAAACATTTTAAATAATGTATTGGAAGTAATATTTGTAATATATTATAGGTCTGACAAAAGAGAAAAAAGTATCATTAAAAAAACAAATTTCAAATAGTTTCGTGCCTAAAAAATCCATTTACGTTTAAAAACAACTCTTACTTTGTCCACATCCAAATTTATTCCTTTTCACTTCATGAACTTCAGTGCACTCGCTCATGGAGGAAAAAATAAAATACAACCTCCTCTTGGCACGTTTTATCATGATTGACGCGTTTTTTCTGGCAACCCTGTCAGAGGATCTTGGCATCCTCTCTTCTCTGCGCATCATTGCTCTTCAGCTTCCTTTTCTCTTTTTCGAAGAAAAACTTTCATCCAATCATCTTTTTTTCTTGACTAGTTTATTTCTATCGACTCGATGCAGAAATATTCCCTAAGGGTAAGGGATCAAAGAATCCGAATTCCCTGAATTCTCCCCGAGCCTTTTTTTCCCCTTCTCAAATAAAGTGGGTGAATTTTAGTGGAAAATTCCCTCTTGTTAAGGTCGCTAATTTTGTTATTAATAGAGTTAAATGAACTAGTAAATTTTCTTTTTAATTTACTCTTTTATAGCTTAAGTTCAATATCTGTTTAAAGGTTTGATACCCTGCTGTTTTATACTGTACCTAATATTTGTTTAGAACTACGTTGTTCCAGATGAAAAGAAAATTTCTCGTTAAAAACGTAGTTTAGACGACTTTATTTTTTTTCTACAGGATTATTAATTTTTGCAATATAAAAGAATTACCCAAAAACCATTTGGGACAGATTTTTAGTTAAATTTCTAAAACTCATCCTTATTGTCAGTCTTTGCAGATGAACGACGCATATATCGCTCACTATCAAAATATTTTTTTCTCACTATCTTTTTTTTCCTAGATGTGTCACTACATCTAGGAAAAGAAGAGACTCTTTTTTTTCCTGAGAAAATAAAATTCTTGCGCCGCCCAGTGACATAATTGGTAGCATCGTCGACTTCCATGCTGAGGGTTCTAATCTCGCCAAGAGCATGGATGTTACATATCAATATACTGAATATGGTTTCTGAATTATTTCGGTACAGAAAATTAGTTACAACTTTAAAATTCAGTCACATCACGTGAATTACCTAAGATTGTTACTTGATTTATAAAACCTGTTTCAATGTTCCTATTGCATAAATTTAATATTAAATATGGGTATGAATAGTTTTTTAAAGTTTTTTTTAATGTACAATAGATTTGTATGTAATATTTTAAATTCGACGTAAGTGGAAAGAAAATCCAATACTTTCAAATTCTTAAAAATGAAACATCTTATTGCTTTATCTCAACGACTCAGCGGGACATTTTTCTGTATTAGTAAACGATAGATTCTCAAGATAGCCTCCACATTAGCTACCTAGCAGTTTTTATAAATATGAAAAATACATTGTGTGTGAACATTTTAATTTATGAAACCTCAGCATGAATAATTTTGATCTTTATGGAAAAGATGTAAAATATTGTTATTCTTATATAGTTGAATCTTAATTTGAAGATTGCCATAAAAAACAGCATCACTTACTCTCATTTTACTTGCAGTAAACTTCGAATGAAAATCCCTTTTTGTAATCTATTCTGGTTTTAAACCAAGAGATAGAGAAAAATCTTTTAGAATTTCTCCAATTTTACTCGAGCGGTTTTGCGCTAAACTACGTTTAAAATAAAATGAAACGTGAACAAAATTATATTTTAGAAAACTGTTTGCCATTTACTCTGCAGCAAATTTCAAAACATTTTGGAGAACATAATTTCAAAAGAATCGGCTAAATAATCTAATCAGCTCAACTTCGCTACGTTCTGCAACGTATTTTTTTCAATGTCAAAAATTTAAGTCAATTGAACTGCGTCATGTACAGACAGATAGGCGTACTTTTCATTTGATAACTTGTAAAAATGTGAGAAATATGGCCTACCGAAAAATGGTGTTAACTTGAGAATTAAGTGGTTTATAAAACATAGATTTTAACACTTACGATTACCATTTCACACAACAAGTTTGTAACTTAATGACTAAACAGAGTGCTATATTACTTAATGTGAAATATTCAGCAAGAATTAACGTATACTGTCTGAAAAAGCTTAGTTATATTCAACGAACTGTTGATTTCCAAGTCATGACTTAATCTTCAATTACCAATTGTTAGATGATGTATTTGCAACAAATTAAGGGCATGCTTCTTTATGAGCATTTAATTTTCAGAGTTGTGTACGCAAATTAATGTGTTTTATGTCCTTCATTTTAACTTTTTATTTAAAAAAATATGTTGCTTTTGTTGTTGTTAAATAAAATTCAATGAAATCGTACCACTTCATAAAATACAAGATTACGCAAAAATAAAATAACCGAAAATATTCCGCATCGAACATCTTTTCAATCATTTCATTCTTTTCATTCTTTTGATATCAGCCACAGATTAACAAATTTTTTTGTATATATATATGTATATATATGTATATATATAAACATTTCAAATGCTCTGATAGTTTTGTGATATTTTTTCATATCTCTGAACATAGCTTTTGGTTTTAAAATATGAAATAGTACAGGTAAAATATTTGAAAATGTAATTTGTTATTCTAGTTTTATGATATTACCATAAGTAGTATTCTGATAAGGGTCTTCTGATTTGTACCTCGCATGTTTTTTTTTAAGTAGTAGAATTATTGAATAGTAATATTTACCTTTCTAAACTACTAACTACTTTTTCTTTTTTCTTTTTTGAAAATCTCTTTGCTTTCTGTTTTTGTTTCGGAAAACTCAATTTCAAAAAAATATTTTAAATTTTCTTTATTTACTGGAAACGTTTTGGCAGAATACTGATGAACGAACACATCTGAAACTTCATATTCCTGGGTACAATTGAAAAGACCTACACACTGTTGAATAAAAAAAAGTGCGTCATATGCATGCTGACGAGTTTTTTCTGATTAAAAACTATTCTTTCTGCATTCTAAAACAAATATGCAATCGTTAGAACATAACATACATAAATATTTATTAAAGAAATGTATATTACAAAACCAATTAAACTATTTTTTTAAATTTTAAGCTTGTAAAAATAGTTTCAAGTGTGATCAGTTATTTTAAAGTATGTAACGGCGGGGCTAACAAATGATCTGAACCTAACAAAAGTGGGTTTCTTAAAGACAATTTTGCATACATGGTAGTTTACTTTTGGGTTATTATATAAGCTAAAATATTGCAAAAAAATAATTATTCTGACTGCGAAGGGAGAGAGATGTAGAAAAAAATACATTTTAATTTTTTCTTTTAAATTTTAGTTTGGATGGCAGATTTACTCGACAGAATAAAACTAGCTCGGCGAATTCTTTTACAGAGTTTATTTTTCGATTTTCTGCCGCAATCTGATTGAGGCTTTTTTTCAACACTTCCTCCATTTTTTCTCTCGTTTTCGATTTTTGAGAGTATTTTTTTCCCTTAGACTTGTTATTGTTGATATTTCTTTCCGCTTAAGGCTGGGCAGCTCTACTTTTTTGGATTGATTTTGTATCTCACCGACCGTTTTTTCCTTTTCTTTCTTTCCTATCTCCCCCCTCCTCTCTTTTTTGGAGGAAATACGGCGAAAGAAAAGTGAAAAGTTTTCGCAAAATTCCTTCTATAGCGCAAAAGATAAAAATTAAGGCCTTGAGAATCCAGGAAGTAATAAAAAAAAGAAATGATTTCTATTCTGCCTTTGAAGGTGTATCTTCATTCTGCATTGTTGAGTATATACGAGCTTTCAATTTAACAATGGCAAAGGGAGAGGGGATTCCTTTTTAATTTATATATATATATATATATATATATGTACAGTCAGGGGTCACCCCCCATATAAGGTTACCTCGCTTATAAGATTAATTTCGTGAAATCCTGTGGGTTGACCATATATCGAGGTCTGACTGTATATATATAATTCTTTATATATATATCTATTTTGTTTAGAATAATACGTGATCTCAAACAATACATGAATTTGCGAAACTTTATAACTAAACGCAATAAATGTCTTGTTCTGTTTCAGAATGTATAATTCAACGAAAATGTTGAATGGGTTCTCTTTCTCAGCTTAAAGTGTAAAAATGTAAAAATCTTCTTCTAAAAGTTTAACCTTTTCATGTTAAGTACGTTGTTTTACGGCACATATTGTATCTGCATTGAAACATAACATTCCTATATTTCAGTGTCCATTCGTGTTATAGAAATCGTATTTTTCTTCGCTTCTCTACAAAAACAAGCACTTAGTTTGTTACAAAATATATAAAAGTCTTTGCATTTTACGTAGGATGTAAGTGTTTCTCGACCAAAGTATTTTTTTTTCTTTGGCAAGGAGTATCTTACATTGAGGATTACGTCTTTGTTTGGATTCATTATTTTTTATCTTTTGCAGCTATTATGCCTACTGTGACCAGATTCAAAGCTTAATTACGTCGATTTTGTAATAGAGAGCGTTATTAGTACATGTATTTATCTATCTCATATTCGGTCCGGTAAAAAGGCTGAATTTCTCATTGGCCATTGGCAACGGAGGAATATTTAATTGAATTCAGGATGGAATATACGTTAATCTTACAAACTGCTTTCCACAATACATATACACATTTCTCTTATGTTGCGCGGAAAAGAGTAAGAATATTAATTTAAGTTTAAAAAAATGCACATCCGTCTGCTAGCTTACATTTATATAGTATATGGTAAGCGAGTGCATGGAACTAGGGTTGCAAAGCGAACTGAATGGTGTACCCCGGAATCTAGCTTCCAGTCCGAGTTTGAAGGGTTTTAGGTCTCTCAGGACTGCGAACCCCACTTATTAACAATTACATTTTTTTTTCTATTATCCCAATAAATGTGTGTTTCGATTTTTTATGATTCTTATTTCTATGTTTTCCTCTTCCTTTCAGATCCTTGTGATACGACTGTATGCGGCAGAGGCCGAGAATGTGAGGTGAATCAATTAGGGGAGGCCGTATGCATCTGCCAAAGAATGTGTAAGAAACGCAAGAAACCTGTGTGTGGATCTGACGGACACTACTATGTCAACCACTGTGAACTGCATAGATCTGCTTGTTTGACAGGTCGAACCATAGTTATAGATCACAAGGACACCTGTCTCAAAAAGAAACGTAAGTTTCGTTCCAATGCAGCAAACCAACTAATTATTTTACATAAAATAACATTGAATATTATCATTATGCGTGAGACAAACTAACCTATAAAGCTATCTGATTTATGCACACGCAATTTCTGACCATACATATTTATATAAATACTAGTAAATCATAAATATTTTTCAAGTTCTTATTGTACAAATTTGTAAAATCATAAACCAAATTTCGGTTTTAATAAGTAAGGAATTTCTTTTATACGTTTAATTACTTCAGTTTTACTTAACTAAAACCTTATATGATTTACTTCATATAAGGTTTTATATAATTTTCTATATTTTCGTTTTTCCAATCAAAGGTAGTTTGAAAATAGAGCATTTAATGGATTAAGACATGACAAATAGTTAAAATGCGAAAAACCTAAAAATTTCCTCTCTAATTGAACTAAAGATTACTTACGATAAGATTTTCCCTTCTCAGGTACATTGCGTCAAATGTGGCTCAAGAAAGACGAAAACACTTTTTTCTTATTATTTATCAAAATAAATAATATAGTGATCAAAATAAGGTATGATTTAAGAATATGTTAATGGAACCATGTTACCATTTTTTTTGAGTTACACCAAATAATAATAACAGTAATAACAATAATAAAATACAGTATTTATGTCATTTCACAAATAAAATCCCCATGTGAAAAATCTGAACTAATGCACAATTGTCTCGATAGCTACTAAAGGGATTTCAACGATTTTAAAGTTTTAAAAAATGATATTTGCAATGTTAAAAACAAATTAAATTGATAGCTCAGAAAAATAAACACGAGTGAATAAATAAAAAATAAGAAATTTAAAAAATATAAACATGTCGCGACAGAATGTGCGTGCACATATTCTAAGTCGATTTAAATTCCTCGTTTCCGGCATTTACCGAAAGGCGATGGTAACTCCTAGGTTTTACCGCAAAGGCTTAAGGTAAAAACCCGAAATAGAATCATATTAAAGCGTACTTCGGACTTTTACTTAGCCACTTTCGTAAAAACTAGGTTTTGCCGGTAAAACCTAGAATTTACAAGACTTTGGACTTTTTCAGTAACTTACACACGCCAGTGCAGCAATAGTTAAAATCAAATTCGCGCTGACAAACTAACTTACTGTTTGGTTCCCCTTGAACAGTCGTCTTATTTACAATTGAAAGCTTTGGAATTGGCATGCGCTCTGATGAAACGCTACTGCTATTTCAAAATATTTAAACTGAACAAAAACAAATTAAATCATGTTTAAATTAGATTTAATGCCCAATTTGGTACCTCCCATACTCTTTGATTTTTCATAAGAGATAAGTACAGTGGAGAACAAATTATCCGGAGTGATTGGGACCAGCGCAGCCCCGAAGTAGGATCTTCCTGGTTTTATGAATACTCAAAAAATGTCGTTTGTTGATAGTTTATCAAACCCAAATTACAATAATAAATTGTAATGCATTTCAAAATAAATGTAGAATTACTTCAAAATTTAGAAAGAGTAAAAGAAAGATAGCTTTTAAAATCTTAAAATTACATACTTTATTCTATTTACGTATTGAATTTCAGCGGTGTAGTTTCTTAAAAATGTATTATGACACATGTTTAATACTTATGGCATACATTGTTTTCTTTTTTCGAAAAGAATGCACTTTTATCAAAAATAGCAGGAGAGGTTGATCCCCCCCCCCCCTTCGGAAATAGGAAAAAATGTATACTTAAAAATAATAGTAAAAATGTATAATAATATTAATAATAAATAATAAGAATAAGAAAAAAAATAATAATTTCGTATTGAGCTAAAAACGCTTAATTTTCTGGTTTCCCCGTTTTCGAGACTAGATAAGAAAAGGTTTTGTTTTGATCTAAAAACGCTTTCAGAAGTTTTAACTAAGTTAAGCCAGAAAACGTTGTTAGACTATCTGTACCAAAAAACCTGGTTTTTCAATCGTTTAAAATTTTCAAAGTTAGCGCTGAACCATTTATTGTTATTTTTAATTTGTTCATATTCTTCCTTATTTTATTACAGATTATGACAAAAGTTTGAAACCAACAAAACCAACTTTCTATTACGAAAAGAAGATGGATGGGCGTCTACCTTCATGGAAAAACTTACCTCCATTCGAACCGAAAACGATCACGCCGGAGCCTAACGTAGATTCAACACAGAGGGAGTGTTCCCATGAAGACTACGACTTCATGAAGGAAAACCTGTTGCTCTACAACAATGAAAGACTCATGGATAGCAAAAAATCAGGTTCACCTTCAATTTATTGCATACTATTAATCAAACCAGCCTATAAGAAACTGATTTTAATTTTTAACAGATTCTTGTACGGTCGTAAAAATTTTGTAAATCATGACGTAAAAAGCCGTTTTCTCTGGAAAAATAGGTTCAAGTTCAGTTAAAGAAAACGTTTTTATCTCTCTATCTATCTCTCTCTCTTTGGTTACGACTTACGGTATTGGTCGTAAATCTACAGATTTAATTTGTAATCGACATGCTTAATAAAAAACTTAAATTATCATAACCAGCCTCTTGGCAGCTGAAAAAACAAAGCAATTCAACCGTAAACGTTATTTAATCATCGTAGCAGTTCTAGGTTATAAATAAGCAGGGTGGTTATAAATAAGCGAATTCTGTGAATGGCATAGATGGTACAAAAACAAAGTATACATCATCAACATTTCAGGATCAAATATTTGTACTTAACGTTTAACGCCAAGGAAGCACTTGTACATAATCATTGAGTTCGGCTATTTTGTCTATAGAAAAATAAAGATATAAAAATAAACATCTTCAATAATAATTGCATGTATATACATATCTGAAATGCTACAAAAAGATATATCTAAAATAATTTATACCGTGAATAGACTGCATATTTATCAAAATAAAAAGTAGGCCTATTCTATTAAATTATCAAGAATTAATTATAGACATTCTCTGTTACATTTCTTTTCATGTGATATTGCTTTAAAACTAGCCTACAAAGTTTCGCGAATTTCTTTCATCAAAATATCACCAGACATCATTTCTGTTTCAGGCAATGAGTATCTAGTCAGCATTATGTTCTCCCACTATGATCAGAATAATAATGGACAACTGGAAGCTGAGGAATTGTGGCAAGCAGCGGAAAGAGACCATTTGGGTCAGCTGTCGACATCGTGCATTCTGGCGGACATGTTGCTGTTCGACGACGCAGACAAAGATGGAAAGCTCAATATTAATGAGTTTTACTTGGCTTTTAGTAAGTTATACAGTAAGTTGGCGTCGTTCCTTGGCTTGCTTGGCTTCATTTTCAGTTCATTGCTCTTCCTTGTTCCTCGATGCATTATTCAAAATTTTGTGCCCTCTACCGCAAAGGTTACGATTTAATAAATATTCCATTCGTATATTATCCAGGGTATTGTCTACTTACCTTAAAAATAGCAATGTATATCGGAAGTAAGTATCAAAGAAATGTAAAATTTAGCATTTACTGCAGTTTAGTAGAAACTAATAATTTTAGTTCAAATATCATCTTTTGTGAATATATTTTTTCGTAATTAGTGCTGCAACAATGAGAAACCTGAAGTTCATTCTGAACTACCTGAGCTTACTTTCCGGTGTAGCATCAAATTGCAAAGTTTAAAATCTAAAGTTGTTCAAATATATTTCTTCAACACTTCAAATCGAAGCAAATCTTTTAATAAAAAAAAAGTTAATCATGTGAAAGGTACGACATGTATTCTCTGATACTTTTGAGCATCATAACTCATAAAAATATCTAAACAGGAATATTTTTATTCTTCATTTTTTTTAATCGAGTTTTTCCTCAGTCCTATAATACGTAGGAAAATGCAAAGTTGACTCTCAAAAAATTAAATAAATAAATGAATAATGATAATTATAATAATAATGTTAAAAATTAAACATGAAAAAATTCTTCACACACTGGATTCAAAACAAATGAAGATTTTTTGCCGAGGAAGGAATTACCGTTTGAAAAAAATGATGTTTGACTTGAAAACAATAGGTAAAGAATGTCGTTGGGATAAGGGGTATCAAAGAATGAAATTTTAGACAATTTTGTGTCATTGTAGTCGATTCTCTAGCGCTTGGTGATCGTTACAAGCGTTTGAAAATGCATTAATGACGTAGGATTTCAATTGCGACAATGAAATGGATCACAACAACTAGGAGTTCGCCATACCTCGGGTTCGCTAAGACAGGGTCCGACTGTATATGAGTATGAATTGGGAATGATGTGTAATAACATCAATAAAGTTAAATTATGCATTTAATACCTGCAATAAACAAAAATGCATGTGCGTGACAATCAAGGAGAAACTAAGATGACCATCTCTATTTCTCCTGGAAAAAATCCAAACATGTAAAATATTTATTTTCTAAGGATATCAAAAGTCTTTTAATAGTTTGGAGTAGAAGGACGTAGAATGGTAATAATCGATGCTTTCAGACAAGACTGTATCTCTTTACCTATAAAAGAAAAGAAACTGCTTTTCTTCTCTAAGCATTAAAATAAGCTGAACTGATCAATATCAAAAACCGGCCGTAATTACTTTCAGAATTTGTAATTATTTTTTCTGGCATGCAGTCAACTCGTTATTGATTACCCATTAAATTGAAACCAACGATGGATGAGGTAATTGTGACCTGCTTAAAAAGTGTTCGCTAAAGTTGAATTAAAAATGAACCTAAAAAAAGAAAGTTAAATTATGGTTCCAAATTCTCGTGAGTAAGGTTAATTCTTAAAAGACATTACATTTACTTTTTGGTCAAATGAATTATTTGCATTATAGACTATCAGGAAATGATTTTAAAAAGTTAAACGCATATGCTTATCGCATATTAAACGCATTGCCTGAAGAACTATAAAGATCAAATCGAATTTTAAAGTTTAACCATTTTTTTTTTCGCGGGTAGTATAAGAAATGACCTGTTAAGCACGATGTCTTATTTTTTCAAGAAGTGTATCTCATTTGAAATGGAAAACCATTAATTTTTTAACTACAGAACTATTAAGAAATTTTGATTCATCTAAGTGTCTTATTCAACAAAAAAGCTGCTTTATTTAAAAATTATTTTTCGGTAGATTTTAAAAGATCTTACTTTTATTTATCCTTCAAACTTCAGTTGAATACTTTTCTTAGGAAGTAATTTTATCTTCTTAGAGCACAACGAAGTGGTCCATGTAAAATATTGTACAGTGGAACCTTGTAAAGTGACCATCTTTGTAAAATGGTTCTTCCTTTTGGATGCAAGTATTTTCGCTACACTACTTTGCAGGATATCCTTAAGATAAATGCATTTTATTTATTTTGATAAAAATAGTCTGACAATACGTTAAAAAGTGAAAGAAGACAAAAATAAATTCACGATTTGGGATATTCTGCTGGCAGTAAACAAGATTTGCTCAAATGCAGAATAATAATAATCTGTTATAACCTGTAAATTCGATCACCATAAAAAAATCAACTTTTAATATTTGAAATTATTTTTAAAAAGAATCAACAAGACCACTTTAATCAATGTCTTTTATAAAAGTTTCACTATATGACACTGTCTTTCTAATTTTGAATTTTTTTTTTAATATTCTAAAATCGAAGTAAAAGTCTTTTGCATTTATTACTTATATTAAAATATATATTTAGTGCTATTTATTTTACCATATTCGAAACGGTTGGTTTAACGAATTTGCAATATTTTAATCAGAATCCATTTATAATTATTGATATCTTAGGTTTAATTTCAGTTCACAGAAAAACGAATGCATCAATATTATTATTAATTTATTTTGGAAAAAAATTGTATACATTTGATATTTTCCTGCATTCGCATACCCGCAAAAACGCAAACCTTCCATATCCAAGAAGCATGGTCAATGTGAATAATGAAATTTTTTATGTCCGTGTGGAAAAAATCCTGCATGGATTTTGCATGTCCTCTTGCTGTTTTATTAAGCCACATACCATAAAGTCCCCATTTCCCCCCACACCTTTTCAAATTAATGTTTCTCTAAAATCCCTTCCAATTTTTCGATTTTTCTTCAAATGTAATTTTATTTTTTGAAACGTTTTATCAAGTATGGCTATTGTTGTTAAAGCGCAAGATTCAATGCATAAATATAATGCAACATTGAGCAAACTAGTATTTATCGCGATAATGGCAACCAGTAACATGTCATTTCTTAATGGTAATTAAAGTTCATTTCTTATTCAAATACTATTTTGCTAATAAAAATTACGTATTTCCTGAATTACTTTTAGGACATTAAAAAAATGCAATGTTTAAGTAGCATCTAATGTGCATTTATCTCATAGCTTTTGTTTACACATTTATGGATGTCATGCATTATAACTTGTATAGCAAGTTAGCAAACCATTTAACATCGAAGGTGTATCAATTTACTATTGACATTTGAAACTAAATCTAATAAATAAGAATGTTTGATGTTTTCATTGGTGTATGTCATATAAAACGGTACATTGGAATAGCATTAAGGTACTATGAAATAACAAACTATTATTTTTTTGTAATGAAAATTGAAATAAAATATCCTTAGAAATAAAAGTATCTATGACTGAAACTCGGATAAACCACCAGAGAAAAAAATATAGAGCCAGATGAATGAATGAGCTTAATTTTAATCAAAATTAATATTTAGTCACAAAAAAAGTTTATTAAATTATAATTAATGGATGAATGGATAAAACGGAATAAAAACTTAACCACTTTTAATCTCATCCTGCCAAAATTTCTTCAAAAAATGTTTATTATTATTATGATCTATTTCATTTAATTTTTTTCCAACCATTTCAATGATGAATCTTTTTTATAATATCACTTTTTTTTTGGAAAAATAAAGTTTGGAAGACAAATTACATGCAGAAAGTGTAACTTCTTTAATTAAGGGAGGAAAAAATTCGTAGTAAGAATTAATTAGCAAAAATTAATTGCACTAAGCAAAAATTCAAAATTACTAAAAGATTATATATTTTTTGATAAGTATTTTTTTCCACTCAAATAATTAAATTAGGGAATAAAGAAGTATAAATAATTGCCAGTTGAAAGCGTATAATTTAATTAGGAATAATCTGTTGAATTTTAATTTTCTCTTTCGATTTTAAAAAAGTGGATTCCATTATCTTTAGAACTTGAAAAGTCCCTTATTTAAGATTCTTTTCTGTTCCAAACAGAAAAAAATGGCTGACTTTTTCTTCCAGGTGTTTCGGTGGTTTCTTTAGACAAAGCACTTGAAGTAAATCACGTCACCGCTCGAGTAGGCGACAACGTGGAGGTAAAGTGTGACGTCACAGGTACTCCACCACCTCCCATTATTTGGCGACGGAATGACATGGATCTGTCAGTTTTGAATGACGAAGAAATTAAGGTAAAGGTAGTCCAAGTTTTCAATTTTTTGTAGAGAAATGTAATAAAAATCAAATGAAAACGTTTGATTAAAAATAATACCAATAATAGTATTATTATTAATGATTTTGTAATTCTATATTATTCTATAGTAAAAATTTTTATAGTTCTTATTTAGTATTTTATATTAAATTACTTATCAAAAATATACATATTACATTAATATTTTAAAAAGCGATAGCTAATTGATTTTTCTCAGTGTGATAGGAGAAAATGCAATTATTTCTGTTTAGAATGTCCCCTTTCTTTGCATTACTCATGACAGTTATTGTCTTTTGCAAACCTAACTCTCATGTTCAGGTGATAATTTCATATTTCATGCATGAATTAATGCAACGTTTCGAGCTTTAGGGATTCACAATTCAAACAACAAACTAATATTTAGTAGGGAAAGGTGGGGTAAGATAGAAAACTTAAACCCCTTTTTTTATTGGCCTTAAAAGTAAATTAAAGCTGAAATTTGAAATCACTGCTTCTTAAAACATTAAGTTCAGAAAAGAAATTAAAACTCTGGCTATCCCGTTTAAAATTATGAAAAAATTTTCAATGAAAAAAAATGTGAATAATCTTCATCTTTTCTCACCTAAGGAGAAGATAGAAACGGGTTTTCTACAGACGTCAAGTAATCCAGTAGACGCTTTTTAGTTAACCTTTTGCTTTTTAGTTGCTTTTATAAGAAGACTTAACTTCTTCTACTCGGTCTCAGGTTTTTGTTTCAAACTTTCTTCCGTTTTATTTGTTTAATCAGTCTAGTTTTTTTTTTATTTTCTTTAAGAGCTTATTTCACGACATAAATATACCTAGAAATGTGATAAGAACTCAGTTTCTTCTCGACATGCAGGGTTTTTTGATTTTTTTTAAATACCTTCCTCATTTTATCCCACACATTGGTTTTTAACTTGTTTATTATCACAATAGCTGGCCGAAAGCAATTTGTAGCACACATAGCTTTTCACATTGTATTTTTTAAATATTTTATAAAAGAGTAAAGCAAATTCACTGAATAATTATTTAACATCTGAAGCATTAGAATTTTAAACAACGAAACAAAAAAAAAAACACATATTTTAATTCCACTTGATCACAAAACAATTCGCCCCGAGATCCCAGGTGCCGAGTTCGGTTACTCGCCGTCTGAGTCTTAGGATGTGCTTAAACAAATGCTTCTATTGTTGAAGAAATACCGCGTTCATCATCTTGCTCTCCTTTCTTCTACTTTACCATAAATATTATTAACCCTTATTCTCATGAAGTAGCATATTGCTGCCTGGGGTTTTCCCCTACTCTCTATTTGTTAAGTGACGTCAGCGAGTATGTTGCATCGTTATTTGCTAGCCCTTATTTTCATAAAGTAGCAAATATGCTACTTTATGAGAATATGGGTTTAAAAAGGTAACTAGTTATTTAAAGGTAATTTTTCTGACCCATTTTTTGAATTGTGACTAACACTGAATACAAACAACCATTTCTTTACTAGCGAAAAATACTATTTTACTACAGTATGAGTATCTTGAGGTTTCTAAAATTGTGTATAAATCACGGGTTAATTGCACAAAGTTAATGACTTTTTAAGATACGATAAACGAAACAAATGTCAGCATTCGAAAATAAATGCGTTTAAGTGAGTCTATTATTAAAATTGATTATCCGTAAAAATATTTTTATCCTATCTTCCATCATTTGTGATCATATACAGTCCCATTAGAAAGATATCTTAATATATCTTTCTAATGGGGCTGCGTATGATCACAAATCTTTGCAGGCCTCGTGCATTCCCCGGAAATCGGCATCCATTCCTTCACGGATGCCATTACCACTTTTAGAATTTTGACGCTCAGTTTTCCCTTAGATGAGGGCACCTCAGCTCTAAATGAGGCGAAACTGCACTATGAATTGAATTTAGCCGAGAGTGTCCAGGCCAAGCAGATACTCAAGAGACCTTTAACTTGCCGCATAATCATACGACATGGGCGATGACGATTTCACGCATTTTGAAAATCCACCGACTTGGACCCGCGAACTTGGGCGTAGGAGGCCACTGCCTTAACACAACGCCACCTATTAATCATGCAGTATTTCTGATAACGAAAACATACGTTATGCTTAAGGACGCTAGAAGGAAGATTTCTGATAACTCGAACATCCGATAACTTGAAATTTTTACCTGTGCCCTTGGGACTTCAAGTTATCGAGGGGGGTGATTCAATTCGTTTTCAGACCATGAAGGAAAAAGAAATGTGAGCCATTAAAAAAAAAGGTAAGCAGCACAAATAAATGTCACTATGCAATAAAAGCGCATAGAATATAGATAAACCTCTTAAATTTATAGAGATGTTTCTTTAGTTTTCTTTTTTGAAGATTCTAATAAACTTTTCGTGATTTCCCTCACCTTGAATTCGTATGATAAAGCTGAAAGATATGTGCAGCAACGTTGTTATTCCAGATGCATCGTTGCTTGATATTTTTCAAAGGTAGAAAAAAAACTAAAATAACTTCTCCGGGATACTTATTATGCCATAATGTTAGACCAGTAGTTGTCTGGATGGATGAAACATCAATATAAAGTTTGCCTAAACTTCTTTGAAAGTCAATCATATGGGAAAACTACCATGATCACTCTTTTATTCTTTAAATAAGTTTCTTCTTTTTTCTTCTATCTAATGTAGCCATTTTGAAAAATTATGTACTTTTGGGAAATTTTTACTATCATATAAATAACATACATAATTAATAAGATATTAATTTTTATTTTTACTAAGTCCTTTACTTTTACACTTGTATAGAATACATTGTAAGAAATTCAGGTTGCATTTCTCTAATGATATTTAAGGTAATTGTTAAAAAAAAGCTAGTTACTGTTTCAAAGTAACGTTATTACATGAAGCTATATTTTTATATTTTAATTAGGTACAAATAAATAAATGCATAGTGTAAGAAATAGCAAAAAAAAAAAACTTCTACCCTCCATAATTTGACCACCTGTCTAAGTTGACCACTAAAATGCTGCACCGCAAGTGATCAACTTACCCAAAATTCTCTGTATATAGTTTTAGTGCCTCACGATCTTCATATCCCTTCCCTTCCCCCAGCTACCCCGCTGATGGCTATAGGTTCAAAAGGGACGTTATTTTTTATAAATAATTAACATTGAGATGCATGTAGAAGTCTGATTTTTTTTGCTCTTTTTTTCCTTCCATATCCTTTTTTTATCCGGCGTATAACGTTTAGTGCGGATAAATTTTACCCTCATTTTGCGCTTTAAAAATGCGAGTTACGGCTGAATATAATTTAAAATATTGCGTATAAGCTTATTTAATTAGGAATGGATAGTATAGATGCATCAAAAAATTCTTTTTTTTTACACGCATTCTAAAGTTTAACTATTAAAACAATCTTTCCTTTTGTCTTCCTTTGTTCCGAATGCTGTTGCTCAAGAGCTTTTATGTGATAATGCTTACACTAATAGGACATAGATGGCAGCACCAACAAAAACTAATTTTTGTATCGAAGATGTATCGAAGGTAACAGTAATTTAGAAAATTAGAGTAAAAACGTTATGTACATTTTAAATGCATGTGTTTCATATAAGTTTATTTAAAGAACAATAAAACTAAAACTTTGAAAGTTTAACAATAAATTTTTAATTAAAAATGGAAAATATTAGAATTGTCTGACCTTTTGTTAATCTACCTACTTCGATTTAGAATAAAAATCGAAAAAGATGTAGGAAAATTGAATGCATATGCTGTAAATGGAGAAGGGAAAATTTCAACATAATTAAGGACGCAACTTTGTCGTCAGAATCCTGTTCCTGACAAATTTAATGAACCATTAAAGCTTGAAAAAAAAAATAATGAAAGTCAGGTAGAGTTATTAGTTTGGTGACAGCATCTTAGATGGCAGCACAAAACAATACGTTAAGAGTACAGTGGCTAGAATAGATAGTGTGCCGTTCGCCATTGTCCTCAGCGCTTTTTCTGTTCCCGAAAGTAAGCCTCCACTAGATGGCGCTCTATTCGACAGCGAGGTGCCCGCCGGAAGACGGCTTTGGGGCCAGCTGCTACGATTAAAGGCCCTGTGTAACCAAAAGTCTTTCGTTCAATCGATTGTCATTCAGAAAGTGACAAGTGACGCTGATGCACTAACATGGATTGATTGCTGTTAACTACTTTCAGATTAGTTTTTTCCCTAAGGAAGCAGGAAATGAAATAAATATCTCACTCATTCGAACTTTAAAATACGAACAACTTTCATTTTTTTTATTTTATAAAATAAATAAATGAAAATGATTTTGTAACAAATATCCATTTTTGGTTTTTGTAAACTTATGTGTGATACATCGGTTTAATTCTGACCACCTCAAAGAAAACAAGGATTTCTAAAGGGCAAAGTCTTGCAATGCTATAATAAATGTCTGGTTTTTTAAATCTGCATCCGAACAGAATAATTTGCTTTCGAAAGTATCGCTTTTTTTTTTGGCTCTCATATTGGTGAACTAAATGTGGGTTTGAATACATTCGCTATTTGAAAATATCTGTTCGCTAATACAGTAATAACAAATCTCATCGAACTTCGTGAAAATAAATTTTATTTCACAGTAATTTTGAGGTTGATTCGTTTGCCGTAAAAGTTTATCTGTTATGCGAAAGAAAAATGCACAAAGTTTTGAAATATACTTTGTGGTTTTGAGTTACACCTAAAGTAATCGATTTTTAACTAAATTTAACTTAAAAGGTATTGCTATTGATATGCAGTTCTTTTTGCGTCCCACCTTACCTTTTCCGCAAGTTATGTTTTTCCAATCTAAGGATTCATTGCCAAAAGTTCATGAACGCATTACTAATATTATTATGTATTATTGTTATTGAAAAAAAAAACCTTCACACTGCTTTTTCACATAAAGTCTGTTAAACTGTTCACTTTCGTTTTTCTATTCGCCCATATGACAAACTGAAATTTTTAACTTTTTTTACTTACAGAAGTTACATTTATTTGATTTGCTAAAATTTTCGAAAAAGGCGGATTCATACATTTTAAGTTACACTGAGCACTTTTGGACACGTGTGAAATATATACGCATGGTATTTGTGTGTGTCTGTAAATGATAACCATTTTGTTGTGAGCACCGTAATTAAAAATGCTTAAAAAAATGAACGAAATACGATACACACATAAGCTATACGGGTAAGAGCTGGTGGTGAAAAATTGGTAATAGCCACTAGCGTAGATGGGAGGGATGCTCCCCTCCAAATGGTGACTTATGTATGGGAGGGTTTAGAGGGAGGGGCAGGGACGTAACTAGAGGGGGGCAGACAGAGCGTAAGCCCCGGGCGCCAGATTATTTTAGGGGCGCCAAATTGACTAAATGTATGTGTTTACCTAAATACATATTAATTTTTGTTTATATAAGGGGGGAGGGGGCGCTAAATCCTGGTCTTGCCCCAGTTAGAAAATGATCTAGTTACGTCCCTGGGGAGGGATGTAAAACCAGTAATGGAGCAGTAATAATCGCCGAAGGCCCCCCCCCCCCTAAATAAGGGTCTGGCTAAACCAATGGCCGTTACTTATTTTCGGGTGGTACAAAGATCCGTATCTTGGATTTTTCCGAGGCGGGGCGAAGCTGAAAAATGCCCCCCCCCCTCCATCCTATTATTGTTGATATTTCATATAACTTTAATGCGTTGGCCCTTTTTTTTTATAGGGTTTTTAACTTTGGGGTCACTGATAAACCCATAAAACTTTCGTTTTAATTTTATAATGTTCCCACGACTTGTAACTTTCGACTCAACATTAGGGGCTAGAACCATATGAAAGGAGCGGAGATATGAAATTCTGACAATTGAGGGTCCGGGAGATTCTCCCCCCCCCCCGGGTTAAATTTTGAAAACTATATGCAAACTGATGCATTTTGAGGCTTTATAAGAGATGAATTTGGAACTACAAAAATATTTGAAAAAAAAAAAAAAGCATAACTTTTTAAAATTTTAGCGCTCTTACACATAAGATGCAGAACAAAATGGGCATTTTTTTTTTAAATCCAGGGACACCCCCCCCCCCCCCCTTAGTAACGCCCATATTGAAGAGCCACGGGTCTGCCTTCTTAAACGACACATACAAACTCCTCTCCCTCCAAGGAAGCTTTGAAAATTTGTTTAATAAAACTATTGTATTATTTGATCATAGCTTTGGTTAAAGATTTTTTTTATTACATATTTGTTTCTATTTTGGTTTAGTATGTAACTGAAACTTGACCAACATTTTGTGTATCATAATGTGACAAAGGTACCCGCCAGAGGGGGCATGGGAATTGGGGGGGGGTCAGTTTTTTTTAATAAAATTCTACATTTGTCTGGAACTACAAAAAGTTTTAAAAGATGTGACTCAAAAAATAAATTTTATATATGAAACAATATTGACGTTAAAGAAGAAGAAATGTTATATCAAAATGAAATTGTTCTTGTCATAACAACAAAATAAATTTAAAGCTAAGCTTTTTGCTATGGTTCAAGATTTTTTTTATTATTTGTTTCTATTTTGGTTCAGTATGTAACTGAAACTTGACCAACATTCTGTGTATCATAATGTGACAAAGGTACCCACCAGAGGGGGCGCGGGATTTGGGAGGGGGGGGGGGTTCAGTTTTTTTAACAAAATTCTACATTTGTCTGGAACTACAAAAAGTTTTAAAAGATGTGACTCAAATATTAAATTTTATATATGAAACAATGTTGACGTTAAAGAAGAAGAAATGTAATATCAAAATGAAATTGTGCTTGTCATAACAACAAAATAAATTTAAAGCTAAGCTTTTGCTTTGGTTCAAGATTTTATTTATTATTCGTTTCTATTTTGGTTTTGTATGTAATTGAAACTTGACCAAAACTTTGTGCATCATAATGTGTTTTTAAATAAATGTAAATTTTAAAAAAAATAATTAAATCTATATTTAAAAAAAAAATCTAACACAAAATTTTAAGCATGCAGTTCATTTAAAAAATGACATTGCAAGTGTTTATTTTATTTTTTTAAATATACATCAGATTGCAATGTTTTAAAAAACTTATATGATAGAGTAATTACTGTTAATTTTTATTTATTTATTCATGTTAAAATATAGTACATAGACATATAGCCTTTCTATTTTTAGGTAATATGAGCATAATAATGCAATTATTTTCAACAGCTCATTCACACTATATTGGACTAAAAAACATTTGTCTTTAAAATGTATAACAATATTCTGTTAACAAAATACATGGTTTTCATTAAGACTGCTTCCGAAAACTAAATAAAAACATTTTTCATGCTTGTGTTCACCTAAACGACAGCCGTCTATTTATTGCTCCAAATTCTTTTATAGAACAGATGATTGAATATTTTTTAAAAAATCACATATTTTTTGCACCTCCTTTTTGTAGTACTGAAAAAAGTGCGAAAACTAAGGCGAGTAAATGATTCTTTAACGTTCGCTCTGCTAATCAGTTACCTCGCTGTCGATGCTAGCGCCACCTACTGGTGGCTTAGTTTCGTTTTCAACATTTTCGCGCCGAACGGCACACTAGGTATTCTAGCCACTGTAGTTAAGAGTACAGGTGTTAAAAGTTTAGAATATTTCTGCAATAAAAAATGCATAACGCTCAAACGTTAGAAGAATTGCTACGAGCATCCCATTAATTTTGTTTTAGGCAGAGTCAATAAATTTTCGTTATAAGACTAAGATTAAAAGTACTCAGTTTTGTAAAGTTGCAATTTATAAGAAGTAGAAATAAGATGGAACTTTCTGCTATATGGGGTCCCAACTCTCTTCTCTCATTTTCCATGTCATTTGTCTTAACTTAAAAAATGCAACCAAAACAGTTTTTCCTGACCTCGTTTTTTACATCGTCCAAATCAACACTATATATTACAAGATTATTTAATATTTCCTATTATCTTTGCATTTATTTAATCTGAAAATAAGTTTAATTTTCTTTCAAAAGCTTGTGTAGCAGCTATTGATGCTAAAATTTTAGCCTAAAAAAAATTATTTGAACTTAAAACGATAGTAATAAAACAACAAGTTCCGTCTAGAACTATACGAGCCTACTTTCCCGTATACACCGAATTCAAATTTATAATCTAGCTATCTCTCTCTCTGTCTTTCTCGTTTAGCTTTAGTTCTTAATTGCTTCAAATATACCTTTTTCAACGGTTAATACATATTCATTCAATCATTATTTATTAAGTCATTCATGTATTTATTCACTCATTTATTCATTAATTCTTTTGCTTATTCATTTAATCATTCATTAATTAAAAAATATTCTTGAAAATCCCGATCAAAAAATTTCATAGGAAAATAGGCTCGTTAGTTCTGGATGAACTTTCTATTTGTACATGTTCTACGTCATAAGAGCTTTCCGATAAAGTTTGTTCTAAGCAAATCGGTCCGTTAGATCAGAAATTATATAGGATTGAAATTTCCCCGTATGCGGTATGTTAATTTTTTTTTTTGAACTGTTCAAAAATGAACAAATATTGTTCAAATCAATATTTCACGCCAAGAACTTCTTCCAGTGAGCTTGTTCATGGGAACTCATATCTTGTACCCAGAGTTTACATAATTTGCTTCATTTTCACCCATAGGCGCTAATGTTAAAATTTTTTGAACTGTTCAAAATTGAACAAAAAATTGTTCAAACCAAAAAGTAAAATGTGGAAATGAGATGTCCTCGCCGAGATCTTTCGAATGCAAAAAGAATTTTTCCAATCGGACAATTCGTTCAAATGTTATTAGGGGGGGACAGACCGACAGACAGACAGACAGACAGACAGACCGACAGACAGACAGACCGACAGACCGACCGACACACTTTTTCCCCATCTCAAAACCCTACTTTCAAATTTTTTATTTTTCAATTGTTATTTAATTACTTAACTTATTTTTGACTTTTCTTGATTTCTAACGATATTGTCACAATACATTAAGCCTTCTTTCATGCTTTATTATTATTTTTTTTTTTACTTTTACGGGAAAGTAGGCTAATAAACTAAAATAATGACTCGTCTTAAATTAATCTTCTTTTATTTTCAAAATAATTGAACACCAAAGTTGACATAGGCATAGAGTTACCTTATAGCACCAAAGAGAGATAAAAACACACCCTCCAACGACGCATTCTTCTGTCTCTCAGAAGCGCCTACAGTACAACATCTCACCAAGCTTCATATGTATCATCCGTTATCCCACCCCGGTTTAATCATCATGCGTAATAACATCTGGACTTTAAAATTGTGTGTTAAACATAAACCCATCTTGAATCACGAGGAAGAATTTGTAATAAAAATAAATAAATAAAAAATAATAATATATGAAATCGCACAAACAGCAAAGCATAATACAGAATGCTACGCACACCAATGGAGTATCTCCATCCTCTCTCGCCTTATGTCTCATTTACACTCATGGCTGAAACATTGATAGATTTGTTGGAACAATTTTTGTTTACTTTACTAGCCACAGCAAACACACTGGTTGATCCACACGTCTGTAGGAAAATAACACCATTTTTCAAGATGAATTAATAACGATGCAATCAAGTTTACTGAAGATCCTACTTTTTCACATCATAACACCAACAAACCATTCAAATCTTCTCGGGTTGTCTATCAGAACGACATGCACTCAGAAATCCATCCATCAGAATGTCCAAAATCTGATAAGCAACCTCATTAATAATTTGTCTCTAACCTGGATCAAGAGCAACAGCAATAGCACGGGCAACGATGCAGCAGGCTCCCATGGCCAGGCAAGCACCTGAATCGCTAACTTCTCACATCATATTCCGACTCTTTTTCCTCTCATTCTCGAAACGTCTTCTGACTCCTCCATTACTTGTTAATTGTTAGTTCATAAAGGATGAAGCTGACACTGGTTTGGCTGCATGACACACGAGATTTATCTTCAAATTAAAGCACAAAAGTCAAATTAAAGCACATAATAAAACATAGAAGCGGAGCCATAAGAATCTGTAGCAAAAAAGACATTTCCTCTTACATTGTTACAGGGTCCAAATTGTAGTTATGCAATTCAGCAATTTATATGAAATAATTAAAGATAAAGTACATGTAAAAACAGTACATGTATTCACCCTATAACTCTATTTTTTTCATGGGTGCAAACGAGTCACTGGAAGGGGAAGTGACTGAACTGGATGAAAATATGTACTTTTTCTTACAAACTATAAGTTTTTAGTCTTCTTTCCAGCGAATTCGGAAACTCTAAGTTATAGTATACAGAAACAATTAAATTAACCTTCCGAATGTCCTTTTCAAACTTTTAGCAATAATTATTACAAATGTTCTTTCGTGCTATAGAATAACTTCTCTTGTCTAGAAATGGCGAAGTTGCCAGCATTCATGCTCAGCAAAAGTACACGAGCCAATTTTATGCAACTTGAAAAATTAAGAGCACAGATGCTTTGATCCACAACTAGCTACTGTATTATCTACAATTTCATAAGACAAATGATCAAAATGCTTTTTGCTAAAATATAAGTACAAAGATTAAACAATGTAAAAAAAATAAATAAAAAAGGAAACGTACAATTTCGTTGCAAATCAGAGCCTTACCATTTTTTCATCTGCACAGTAAGGTCATCACTTACAGCTGCCGGTCAAGACTTCAAACATTGTTTAACCATAAATTTGACCAAGCCAATGAGCAAAACAAACCTCTTGAAAAATTGGTTAACATAAACAAAAAAACTCTAATGTCAAACGTGGGAAACTTAGTTTTGAACAACTGAATTATGATTAAGGTTGTAAATGGTCACTATATTTTTTCATTTTATTTTAGTTATTAATTTTTTAACTGTAAATTCTCAATTTTCGTGTTATTCACCATTCATATATTTTTATGTAGGTTTCTCAAGTGTTTGTAGATGGTTCTCTTTACCTGACCAATGTTCAATTGGTACATGCAGGAAACTATACATGTCATGCGCAGAGGAACAAAGATATCACACAAACGCATGTGCTTCATGTCCAAAGTAAGTTCTCACACACAAGTGAGTCAACATACTTATCATCTATTCTTCAGTAAACAGCCACGTCCAACGAGTTTAAAGTCACTTATTTTGCAAGGGGGGGGGGGGGAGTGCAATTGATTATGCTTGCACTTGCATGTTCAATGCAGAGCAAGGATTGCCTTTTGGTTTCCTCTGCTAAATAAATATATACATTATCACGTTATATTTTGACATTTTAATCACTAGCAAATATTCTAAACGTGCAACTACCGAATAGACCATATGGTGTTTCTTAGATTTTGAAGGTTAAGTTTTATTCCCCATTTACATTCAAAAAAATTTGTAATAAAGTAAAGCAAATATCTGGATAAAGTAAAGCATACTAGCCGGTTCTTAAAATCAATATAATTTTTATGGAGAACCACTGAAACTTCATAAATGATATATTAACAGGACATGCAACTCCATTTTACGCAACTTCTTAGACTTCTAACCATTCTGTCTAAATCATTTTCTATAAGTTTGGGCATGAAATATATGTGTTCAAACCAACCAGACTTAAATACCAAGTGATTCATTAGAACTAAAGTTAGTTTTCTTCGATTATAACAACGTAAAACTCGCTCAAGACGATAAACCTAAGGGGAAAAAAGGGGGTTTAAATTTCAACTATTATATTTATAGTCAGCAAGATTTTTAATTAAATTAGAACCTACAAGGAAAATTGTTACAATATGTGGTATTGGGACAGGAGAAACCAGAAATGCACTATGTGGAACATAATATATAAAAAGCAACAAAAAGCAAATATAAATAAATATTTTTTCCTTAATAATTTAGTTACATTTGAATGTATCACGTTTTATTACAAACTGCAAATTATATATGAGTTATTTTTGCCGTTCTTAGTTATTACAAACTTAAGGCTCAGGCCATAATTACGCATTTTAATAACCTTTAGCTTATCAACATTTAATTCACTGTTCAAAGCGTATAAACCAAGCTCAATTTAATCTTATTCCTGTAAAATTTTAATTTGCGTAAGCAAGGTTTTAATTATACGTATCGTTGGATAAAAGTTTTAACTAGTTGCAGTAATGAAAGGAAAATGCTAATATAAATGAGTCTACGTGCATAAGCAGAGACGAACTAAATATCGAACTGTGAAAATTACTGACATAAAGCTTCACTACTCCGTGTTAAAATTTTGTTTCATTTTTACAATCTTTAAAAACACCTTTTGTGCTATAGTATGCATATTCAAATGCAAATTATTAAATAGTTTATTTCCTCTGATAATTATGTATGAGCTTCATACAGTTATATGTATTTTGTATATACTACTGTCATATGCAAAAATATTTCACAACATTAATTTTGATCATAACGATTATTATATTGAATGTGAATATATTATTTGCATTTTCTAATATCAATCGAGTTAATAAGTCATTGATGTCTTCGTATTGTACGTTGGCTGAAAGTCTCAACTGTAGTATAACATACCCTTTTGTGAGACTGATTCGGAAAAATATGAAATTTAACTCATTTGATTGACGAGAACTTCGTAATTTCCCAGTAACTAGTTAGGATTTTTACGAGAACATATTTGTACATTTGTCCTACAAATTACCTAAAATATTTTTTTTTCATGCGCAGTTAAGCATCACTGAGTTATAATACTGATATGTCATCAAATGTAGTTCTAATTGAAGGGATTGTTTCTAGAACAGTTCATTAAATTTCCTGCAATTGGTACTAACGACCGTTTGATTAAATGACCTTTTTCTTGAAAACGTCATTGAATTAAGAACTTGAATTTTACGAACAAATCATTTTTTCGAGTTTTTTTAATTTCCAGTAATATACATGCTTTTCTCACACAAAATAACTCATATGTAAAGTATCATAATCATAACTAAAACACATTTCAAGCATTATTTTGCCATAAATTCGAAACATTTTTCGTATTCTTTAAATTTGCTCTACTTTTTGGACTCAAAAGAAATTTTCGTTGAAAAATAGGAGGTCTCCATCCCCGGAGTTTCAGGATAATTCTTTTAGATAAGTGACAAAAAGTCTAAGATCAATTTGGCTATGCCAATGCTAGCAACCTAGTGCATCTAAAAACTCTTTCTGAGAAGCGTACTGTTCTTATTGCAGTTATTATTGTATTAATTTTGACTTATATTGCAGCCTTGCCAGAAGTACACGTAGTTCCTAAGCTTCAATCCCGAGCACCTGGAGAGCTGGCTGAAATGGAATGTCATGTGATTGGTGTACCGCAGCCGCGAGTATATTGGTTAAAGAACGACGAAGAACTCAAAATGGGATCTGAGAAATACACAATTATTGGTACCTTAGAATTCATTTAGCATAAATTACGATTTTATGGTTATATAAAAAGTTTGCAATTTTTTCGAAGAATTATATGTTTTATGTAGAATGGCCTTATGTTACACCTTTTTGATAAGATAGCTTCATAATTAATGCCATATAAGGTACTCAACTCCTTTGAGTTTTGCTGGACATTTGAACAGCAGGCATGAAATTTTAGATACTTAATATGAAAACACATCTATTAATTGTGTGTATAAAAAGACCAGTTCTTCCATTTTTAATGTGATAAATACTGAAATTTTGGTTCTAACGATACTTATTTCAGCTTCAGTTTGAATAATAACTGTTTAGTTTTATAACTATGCTTTCATTATCTCTATAGGGTAATGCTAAGTGCAGAGGGCTGGACTCAGAATATTTATGATTGCCCTAAGCTCATCGTTTTTACTAGGACAAAACGCGATTATTGCTTTTATTGCTCATTGTTCATTGCTATTAATTAAATAAAAACTAATATGACGTGGATAAAACAGCATGTGGTAAAGTAGTATTCCTGTACCTGCAGTTATAAAATTTCTATCACTAATTTGGGAAATATAGTTCTTTTATTTTTTTTAAATTCTTACTTATTTATTTATTTATTTATTTTAACTGTCTTTCCTTTCATTTGAATAAGGATTTTACAGTTCAATAATATTAACAAAGTTATCTCAGTCTATCAAATTGACACAACGATGATCCTTGATGATGTTAATTGATGCTGTATAAAAATCTTTGAATTTTTAACAATAATTAAGACCATAGAAGTTTTGAAATATTTTTGCAGTAAATTCATTGTAAGTGAATCGATACTTTTCGTAATAGTTTCTTATACTATTTATGTATTTTTATTACAGTTTACATATGAAAAATAATGTTTTAGAAGTTGATTAATTTTTTTTTTAAAACGAAACTCTTTTTGCAGGAAACAGCACGGCACTAGTTGTTGGAAAAATAACTTATAGTGATACAGGTGCTTACATGTGCGTGGCTACGAACCCAGCTGGTACAACAAGGGATATTAGTTCACTTGTCGTACAAGATCAACCTTCAAGAAGTAAAGGAATTTCTGTTTGACTTATTTTCTTTTATTTACTGTCTATACTGAATATGAATATGATTCAAAGCACACGAATAAATTCGTTCTTAATGTAGTGAAATTCGTTCAGTTGCAATGAAAAATAATAATTAATGGCAGATAAAGCTGTTATAATTTATTTATAACAATAGGTTTATTATCAAATAATAATATTACTCACTTTATTCATAATAATAATTAAAAGCAATGTTTTTTTTTTCAGAAAAATTTGTATTTGGTAATATTTGTTAATACTTAGAGAAAAATATTTCATTTCAATTGATTTAGTTCATTTCTGAGTTATATTTTTAATGAACAAATTTTTAATAAGAATTAATGTTATTAATAATATCAAGAATTAAGCTAACGTTATTAACAACAGCAATAGGCAGTATTCATATTGATTATAACGATAAAACACTTCAGATGCCAGTAAAAGGAATAAAATTATATCTTGAAACAAACCTATTCTTTTGGATTTATTCACTTAATGTTGTAAAAGAATCTTTGATTGAGCAGAAATGTGGCAAAGTATGATTTTTGACTAAGGTACAGAAACATACTTTATGAATATAATTACAAGATAACAAAAGACAGAAAAAAAATCGTCGGACAGATATGTAAAAAAAAAATATGTACAACACTTATTATCTGAAAAAATACAACTTTTACATCAGAAAAGTGAAAATATTGTAGAGATTATTCATACATTGTTATTGGTTGTAGGAAAAAATTAAAACAAGAGCTTGCTTAACATTGTATCATCAAATAAAAATTGACGAGATATTTTTATTGTTAACACAAGCATTTGGAAAAGGTACGTTCCTTTGCTCACAGCGCAAGAGAAATAAACCGAAAAGGATTTTATGTTTGATAAAAGGATGACTAAGACTTAACTTTTAGATTTATTTCTTAATTTTTCACCTCTTTTATTGTGACTATTAAGAAAAGCATACTTAAATAGAATACACTGTAAAAAGTTTTTGCCCGAAAATACCATAGAGGTGAAATAGTATCCATGGAAAATACACGAGAATCTCCTGGAAACTATTTATCCGGAGTTTAGCGTAAAATTGATTGCAACTGATAACGCGCTGCAGTCGCGGTGAGTGCGCTGAATTACTATTTGTCGTGAGAGAAATAGTCAAAGTTGAGCTCATTTGAGCCCACACTGCTCTAATTCCCGTGACTTCGCCGCTTGTCCAATGATGCCTCTAGAGTCTAGAGGGTTTAGCAGGCTTAAGAACTGAAGTTGAATTATACGTCAACAATAAATAACAATTTCTAAAAATTTTTAACTTTCTTCAACGCATTTCAGACGTATATTTATGAATTTCTTGACAACGTTAAAACTGTTCTTCACAGATCTCACGTGTTCAGTTATACGTAACTTAACAAATCTTTCTCGGCAGTTTTATAGAGTTGAAAAACAAAAATTTTCTTGAGAAGTTGGTATTAAGAAACTTCATTATTTGATTTTAAAGAAGTTCGTTGCAAAATTTAAAAAAAAAAAAAACACGCAATTTCACTTACGTATGTTTACAGAATATTTTAAGTGAGAATGATACGAGTTTCTGCTGACCACATTCTCCGCTGCCCGGCACTTGGGGTTTCCTCTCTGAGTGATCGCTACTGGGGAAGTACGAAACTTTTAAGTTCATAGACTTTTCTCGCCAAATTATTATATATATATTTTTTTTGTTCTTGTTCCTTTTGCCTCGTGGTGTAGAGGTCTTTTGTAACCTTGCCAATAGAAATTTAACAAAAAATGATATGAGTTTCAATATATTGTGTTTTTATCAGAGCAAAATACTGTATCAAAACTAGCATTGTAATATTTATAATTCTTTTTACGTACTTGAATATGGTATTAGATTTTCGTGGAATTTTTATTGTAATTCAGTCTACGTTTTGTTCTACGTAAAACTTAAAGATTACTTTTGTTTTTGGAATCAACTAAAATAGAGCGATCAAGAATGTGAGAAAATTAATGTTGACATCGTTTTTACATTAAGTATGTATTAGTTTTCGTTTCACTTAAAGGATATGTTTCCTTTTAGAACATTTTTTCAATAGCTAAAAGGGATTATTTGAGATAATGAGGAACTGAACCCCAATGGTAACTACTTAAGCAAAATCGATGTTTGTATACGGAAATTAAGTTGGCTTTCAATAAAACATGAATATACATGCATGAATATTTTATTAATTTGTTATATCCAACGACTGTGACTTCTTACAGGCATACCGCAGCTTGAGCACCGATTCTTCGCCTTCCACGATTGGGGTGTATCAGTCTACGAACCAGATAATTGTCGCCTGTACCACCAGATTCAGAGTACGGATGTCATACCTGGCACACAAGAATACGTCTGTGGAGATAGGGGCTTAAACTGTTCCTGGGGGTCTGCCATCAATGTAGCGGACAGATATGTCTATGCATCGCAGCCCAACAAGGACAGAATTCTCATTATTTCAAGAGTTCAGATGGTTGTTGTTGATGTAAGTACAGTCGACTTTTGGTAATTAAAATACCTTGATAATTTAAAGGAATCCCTCCGTTTCTTGAAAAACTCTCCATAAATCAATAAATATTGTGTATTTTGATAGTTATGTATTTTTGATATGTGATTGTCGTCTTTATAGTCGTTTTGATGATTCGAAAAGAGAGTGTCTTGCCAGTGGAGCAACCACTGCCCTGGGGGGCAGAGCTAGGGGGCGGGCGGTTTTGACCCTCAAAACGGCCTTTTAGTGGTACCTCTGTGTCCTGCTGCCATGACGTCAAGACACTCGCACTTTGAATGTGTGTTCGACACTCTCAAACACTCAGAAAAAGGACGTGCCTCTCTAGTAGAAATATCACAAAATATGTCAGTTTTTGAATCTGGCATAGTAAGTAACTTGAATACTAAAATATATTCCTTATTTTCTAATGCAGTTTTAAGTTCAACATTAGTTCATTACATCACCACTGAAACAATTGCTTATTTTTTTTTTTTTGCAACTTCTTAACTTTTATAAGAATGACTCATCATCTTGAGACAATGCCAATTTATTTTTATTTACACTTAAACATGGTCGCTACTCTTACAATATCGGTAACCAGTCCTGTAAAAATCTTTAGAACCCGATCTTGCACTTGTAACCATGTTAATAATGAGACGTTGATATACGGCATTTTCTTTGCTTTGTAAAATATTTTTCAAAATCTTTCTCTTCTTTTGAGTGCGGCACCTCATATGCATAATTGTTTTTCTTTATGAATGCTTGTGAGAAAAGTTTAAGTACTAAGCTGCACTTTGAAAATCGGGGATTTGAAGCCCAGCTTCAGCAGGAGCACAGAGCAATGGAACATTGATATTTTGTTCCAAACTGGAACACAGTCGGAGCAAAAGAAAAGTGCTTCATTGTGGCGATGTTTTTTTCATTGTCTTTCTTTCGTTTTTGATTTGCATCTATGAACTAAACATAAATGATGCACGTTTTCTTTTTTCATTAGTTTTCTGGGGTGCCTATTGTTTTTTTTTTGCTACCCAGGGCACATAAAACAATACATATTTGTTGATAAGTAAATAATACATTTGTAACTTCAAAATATTTTTTAAACATATATATACCTGTTATTAAATGAACTAAAAATATATAAAAAAATGATTGTTATAGTAAACTTCACAGAATAAATCACTCGGCTTGAACTGCCCACCTATTAATGAATTAACAAAACAACCAAGCACGCAACTAGGAACAGAACTGAAAACATAACTAAGATAGACAATGATATCACACTGAATTAAAAATATAGGCAAATACCGTCGAAAGCTCTACTCTCTTTCTTCCACCTCCCGTGTTTCTACGCCGACCCAACGCCACTGTGCGGCGTTGCCAATCCACTTCGCTGAAATTATTCTTTGCATATCTGGAGTAGCCCGCTTGAGTAGTAGAAAAAAAAAAGGAGAGCAGCAAAAAAAAAAAAAAAAAATAATTTTTATAGTTCTTCAAATTGTTCGGAACTCGGAGCGGAGCCGGAGCAAGAGCTTAGAAGTCGGAGAGGAGCAACTCAAAACCATTGAAATTCCAAATTCCGGACCAAACTATCCTTTTCTGGACATGGAAATATTTTTATAAAGCTCAAGCTTTTCAATAAATTGATAATTCAACTCTCGATAATTCTAACTTCCTTCAAGATTCTTTAAAAGTTTCTCAAAAGATGCCTTATTCAGGTTTGTACTTTACAATTAACAACACGGTGAGCTGGATGAATAATTCTTTTTTTTTTTTTTTTGACGTTAAGTTATAGTACAAAATGTATAATTAGGAGAAAGTTTACGAAAACTCCATCGAAAACGAGGAGGTAGCTGAAAAATTTGTGAGTGAAAGTGATTCTGAAGTAAAATAATAATAATAATATTCTTGAGAGAAATAAATTATATATATATATATATATATATATATATATTCCTTACTGCTATTAGGTCTGCGTATGGTCACTAACCTTTGCAGACCTTGTAAATCCCAGGAAAACAGAATACATTCTTTCAAGGAGCACCACTATAGGCTTATGCCATTACCACATTGAGAATTTTGACGCTCAACTTCCCCTAGATGGCGGCACCTAAACTCTGAATGACGCGAAATTGCTCTACGATTTTAATTTAACCGAAAGTATCCAAACCAAACGGATACTCAAGGGATCTTTAACATGCCGCATAATCATCTAACATGGGCGCTGTCGCACCCCTATATATATCCTATATATATATATACATATATATATATATATATATATATTGTATTATTTTTTTCTGTTACAGGTTGTGGTAACAGACAAATATCCCGTTGAACTGCATTATGTCCCGAATTTAGATCAAGTATGGGTCTTGTGTTGGAGGAATGTGCAAGACAGGGGAACGAAAACTATACAAATTATTCGTGACGCTAGTCAGAAGAAAAAACACCACACGGTGCATCCTGAGCCAGTAGATGGACACTTTGATCTTGTGAGTATACAGAGTATTTTGAATTTCTATATTTATCTTCAAGTGAACAATGTATCACAGTAAACAAATTCTGTTTTTTAAATAACTGTTTTTAAAATATACTAAATGATATCTAACTTCTTTTATAAATATTTATGATTTTAAATAGGTTTTAACTTTATTTGGCTGTCATTAATATTTATAAAATTAATATTATGCTATTCATTATTTTAGGTTAAGAGTTTTTTATTTGATATTGCGATTGCAATTTTAGTTTATGTCGTTTAAAAGAAAAGGACTCTTCATTTTAGATCGTTTTATAATTTTTATAATTTTTGTCTTTTATTCTGGCTAATGACAATAATTCTACTGGCTGCAACACGTGGGTACTGCTAGGGATTTATATTTTAAATATGCTTCGTGAAATTATGCATTATCGCAAATATTTCCCGTACAATTATCATCATTGAAAATAATTAATTTTCAAAATTTTTCCTTCATAAAATTGTTTCAATCATCAAATATTGTTGATGACACACAAAACTGTGAGATGAAGTTATTTTTCCACTAAATGGAATTGCGTACATTCTTTTAGTCGCTTTGTGTTGCGAAAGTTTGTGTTGTGTTGTTGTTGAGTTACGAAAGTCTTCATGTGGTGGTTCTGAATTCTGTAATAATTCAAATATTTTTCCATTATTTTTAAACCTAAGAAGCGTCTACAAAAGACATTCATGTTTCACTCATTAGGAACTCTCATTTCCCCAAAAGTAAAAGCTCTTAGTTCCGACTACCCAACAACAGCAAAGCATTCCATTCACTTTAAGTAATTGATCCATCTAATAAGCTCTCTAGCGAAGTGTCTTTAGTTGTTATAGTTATAAAGGAATTTCTCACAATATATTTAAGACGTTACTGACGTAAAATGAAATTTCTTGGAATGCTTCTGAAAGATATGCGATAAAAATATTGCTTTTGAGTTTTTAGTGTCTGTATCGTACATTAAGTAGCTTGGATATCATATCAAGTTGTTTTTGAGGTCCGTTGAAAGAATATTTTATGAGTAAAACAGGTTTTTGCTTCAAACAACAGACAAAAAAGAATATTGCCTCTAAAAGTATTTAAATTGGGTTACAATATTAAATGAGAAAGTGCTCACAAACCAGTGCATATGTTATAATGCATAGGATTGAGAACTGGTTTTAAAATATATATGAAATTCGCTGTTATGTTAGAAAAGTATATGATCTCAAGAGTTCACTATTTAAAACAATATATTAAAAAAATGAATAAATAAATAAAAAAATTAATGAATAAAAATAAAATTAATTTTAAAAAATGATTAAAAAAAAGTGTAGGATAATAAGTAAATTTAGTGCCTAAAACTCGAATGTATTATGAGGCGAAACCGCTCTCTGTTGCAATCATTATCACAAGCATTCAACCACCATACATAACGGCATTGAGACTTTACCGTGGCCGTTGTCTCAAAGGATGGTTATTGCAAATATTTATGCGCAGTAAGCACATAACAAGAACCTACTTTTGCTGACTTGAAAAAGATACTAAGATCCACAACTAATGACTTTACTCTATATGGTTGGTTGATGACTTATGCCACTCGGATGTACCAAGCCCGGGTAGTCCGACTACCGATGTAAGGCAGCAACATTGCACCTTCCGTTTTATCGAGCTCCAAAAGGGTGGAAGTGCAACACACGGTAGATGAAGCTCCATCTATCACAAAACGAAATAACCTGAAAAGGATTTTATGTTTGATAAAATGATGACTAAGACTTAACTTTTAGATTTATTTCTTAATTTTTCACCTCTTTTATTGTGACTATTAAGAAAAGCATACTTAAATAGAATACACTGTAAAAAGTTTTTGCCCGAAAATACCATAGAGGTGAAATAGTATCGATGGAAAATACACGAGAATCTCCTGGAAACTATTTATCCGGAGTTTAGCGTAAAATTGATTGCAACTGATAACGCGCTGCAGTCGCGGTGAGTGCGCTGAATTACTATTTGTCGTGAGAGAAATAGTCAAAGTTGAGCTCATTTGAGCCCACACTGCTCTCCCGTGACTTCGCCGCTTGTCCAATGATGCCTCTAGAGTCTAGAGGGTTTAGCAGGCTTAAGAACTGAAGTTGAATTATACGTCAACAATAAATAACAATTTCTAAAAATTTTTAACTTTCTTCAACGCATTTCAGACGTATATTTATGAATTTTTTGACAACGTTAAAACTGTTCTTCACAGATTTCACGTGTTCAGTTATACGTAACTTAACAAATCTTTCTCTGCAGTTTTATAGAGTTGAAAAACAAAAATTTTCTTGAGAAGTTGGTATTAAGAAACTTCATTATTTGATTTTAAAGAAGTTCGTTGCAAAATTAAAAAAAAAAAAAAAAACACGCAATTTCACTTACGTATGTTTACAGAATATTTTAAGTGAGAATGATATAAGTTTCTGCTGACCACATTCTCCGCTGCCCGGCACTTGGGGTTTCCTCTCTGAGTGATCGCTACTAGGGAAGTACGAAACTTTTAAGTTCATAGACTTTTCTCGCCAAATTATTATATATATATATATTTTTTTTTTGTTCTTGTTTCTTTTGCCTCGTGGTGTAGAGGTCTTTTGTAACCTTGCCAATAGAAATAAAAGGGTGGAAGTGCAACACACGGTAGATGAAGCTCCATCTATCACAAAGGGATATTTCAGATCCAGACCAAAGTCCAACAAACACTTGACGCAGCACCCCAGATGCATTCATTTTGTATTGGAACAGGAGGACTTCGTGACCACAACAAATTCAACGTGCAGCAGTCAACATTAACCTACGTGGAGAAACTTCAACCAGCTAGTATAGAGCTCAGAACCGTTCGAAAACTGGTGCGGTGTCTAACTGATCAGTCTACCGTAGTCCATACTCTATACATTTGTTTCTTTCTAATGGTTCTGTTATTAACATAAAAAATCAATTTTATGTCATATAGCAACTGCCATAGTTAATTTATGGTTCATTGACTGTACTCTAGTCTTGAGCTATCCCGTTCAATAGTTTTACGGTATTGCTTTAATATGATGTAACAATGAAATTTAACTGAAATGGTTCTATTATTTAACAGGTGAGCGGGCTTTTCATTCCCTCTACGCAAGATTTGGGCCATGGATGGAAGTATGGATACGTGGTGCACACAAATCAAAGAGGGATGTACAAACTTGACCTACAAGGAATGAAATATCTAAAGACGGTAGATCTTACACCATACAACTGTGCCCCTAAATCGGCTGATTTTGCCTCTTTCGGTCAGTTTCCATTGCCATTGTTGTCAATATATTTTTATCCCCTTTTAACAGAAATTAATCAACCATGTTAACATAGATACAATCAATTTCTTTACTTCAGTAGGAACCTGAAAGAGAAAATTACCGAAAAAATAAAACAATACATATTCTAAGTTTGAAGTAAAGGTATTTTTTGCTGCAATAGATTTTAAAGCAACTTTTGACATTTTTTTCCACTGCGGAACCTTCCTAACATTAGCTATATAGCTTAATAACTGAAGCCAATTCACGGTAATAACTGTCAAAAATGTTTAAAATGATTAATCATATAAAATAAGAAATTTATACAAATTCTTGGTGCCAACTTAAAGAACATAGTGTTTTTTTCTAGACGCATTAGTAGTTATTTGATGATAATGATGTATTGTGACTTGAAATATCTTTATGTGACATTGCTTGGGCACTTTTATGTACCGTAGGCGTATTTATATTGTTAATTTTGTTTCATTACATAGAGTATTCACTTAGACAAACTAATCCTGATAATGAACAGGACCAAACAAATCAAATTCAAAAATAGTAAAAAGGAAAAAAAATATATACATAAAACTGTACAGATTAGAGCGAACTTTCATAGCTTGCACAAAATGGCTTATTAAGCCAATATACACTCGGAAATTGTATTTACAAAAACAAAAAAAAAAAAAAAGAATTCCATTTAAAAATTAGTGTTAGCTTTTATGAGATTTGAATGTTTATGAGTAAGTTTCATGAATTCTTAAGTATTTCAAAATATATAAAATACTTCAATGTGATTTCTAATACAACTGCTTTTAGGTGGCCTTGTCATCTTGGAATGCTTAGAACCAGTAACAGGAAGACCAACAGGACAAATTGTTCTGGATTACTTAACGGATACAGTGCTAGTGCACAGCACCACACTGTTTGGTCGTCCATATGTTTCCCCCGATTCCAGAAGAGTTGTTACTTTAAAAGCTAACGAACACAGTGTCGTGATCGTAGCTCAAGAAATAACAGAAGATGGTAAGTGTAAGAAGATTAAGAATTGCGCTATGTATATTTTATTTCCCGTTTTTTTTTCTGATGTAAATAAATGAATAAATAAATAAATGGTGAAAGCACTATTCATTTAACATATGGCAATCGCAACTAGATATTAAGAAGGTTCATTTGTATCTTATGTGTTAGTTCATTTTAGTTACTGGGTTGTGTTTAAAAGTATTGGCAAATCTTTTTCAACTTAACTGAGAGAAAAAGTCCACTACTAACAATTTGATTTTTTCCGTTATTGATTGACATATGTGTGAAAAAATTGTCTTTTTTAGCATTAGAAAGTGATGCGTATCTCTTCCTGAAGGTTGGACGGGTAAAATTAATCACTAAGTTAAATTTGGTTTCGCAGTATCTTATAGCGGACATATTTATTGTAATCCTTCCTTATAGCGTATTAAACAATGTTATCTATCGGATATTATTTGGAAGAAGAAAGTTACGCTTACTTTTTTTTAAATTTCGTCTTTCATTATGACACTTGTACTATTGTATCTATAAATACAAAAAGTACCGTAAGGACAAAGAAAAATATATTATACCTCGTCAGTAGTAATTAAAAGAATTTATGTGTCTACTTCTTGTATTTTAGGGGTTATACAAATTGATTTCGAAGACATGTACTTTTTTTTTAATGTGGAAATGCTTTTTTGTCTACCCCAAAAGCATTTTCCACGACTATAAAACAATGTAATTATCAAGCAATGAACATAAAGCTATTTTTAATAATTTTAAAAAAATCTGAAATATTTTTGCTGTACTTCGCTGACCATTTATTTATTTAACGAATAATATTTAATTACTTCAACGATATAGTACTCATTTTCTTTTGACTCCTTTGTACCGGAATGTTTTCGTTAAATTTTCAATCAATGGTTCAAAATTTCATGTTTGGAGTACAGCGTGGCTTAAAACTCTTGGAAATATAAATTTATTTGCATAAATGTGTTGTCAGTACTCGCATATTTCATTGAAGAACTGTAGAAGTGCATAAGTCGTCTATTTAGGACGTAAAACAAAAATGACGCTTCTTCTTTTTTTTTTTGATATCTTGCTAGATTGAAATGCAAAACTATGTGTTTTTGAGGTACAATCGTTCACAAATCATTTCTGTTCCCTTCGAAATCCGTACCTGCATGGTTTCAAAATTATGTTAAACGCAATATCAAAACTATTTTTTGGTATAAAATATGTTACCCAACTTTATTCCTCTATTTGAAAATTGTTCCCACTTATTTTTATTATTTTTGATTTAAATAAGCATATTTATAATTCTAGAATAAATACCTACACTGAATTAGATGAATTAGTATGACAGAATTTAATAATAACTTTTCCTGAACACTTGTTCTTGACGAACTAGTATAAGTTTTCTGTCTGATAGTAGACAAACATCAATACTTTAATCTGTCAATACTAAGTAGAATTTAACTATCATAATATTACAATTATGTAAGTGCACGGTGTTTTCTGGTGTAAAACTATCAGACAAATTAATAATGGATCTATCACTACTTATTTCTTTCATTTTAGAACATATTTAGAACTAGTTCATAGAAATAAATTGTAAAATGTTATTATTATTATTATTATTTGGATGTTTAGTATTTTTAAACATTAATGTACTATGAAACCGATCACTGCACTCTCAGAAACGTATGCTCAAATATGACGAATCTTTCGTCGTATTTGAAGAAATAGCTTCGTGAAAAATGCTCCGACTAAACCTTTCGTCGAATTGACGAAATTGAATATGATATAATTGAATCCTGATATAACTATTTGAGTCACGTGATCGCGCGAGGAAAGCATCGTTGTAAATGACGAATTGTCTTGACGATTGAAAAATCCTCGAAAGTGAGAGTTCTATTTCTGAGAGTTGGGTGTAATAGGAAAACTTGTCAACCATGCTTAACTTTTTGTACTTTATGAACAACGAAATAAAATTCGTGGTTACAACACTCGTTAGAATAAAGAAGAAAGATATTTCAACTTGTTTTGTCACTTAGCTGTACTTGACGTGTAACGTAACTAATCGCTAAAATTAATCATGAGTACAATTCATGTTTCTGATAATTCAGTTTTCCCCCCGTAGGGTTGAGGTTTTTATTTCACTATATTTTCTACTTTTTAAAATGAAGAAACTTTTTCAGTTAGGGTATAAAATAAACGGGCTATTTAGCTAAATTTTTTAACAATTTGACTAAATGTTTCCAGGTTTACGTTTCTTGTTCGATGTGAAGACAACACTCCAGATCAGCGACGTTGCTTTCTTCCCCTCCAGAACCACCCACAGTTATGACCTCTATGCAACTTCATCTTCCAAAGAAGACATTCTGTTCGTGGATTTGTCAGACGGGAAAGTGGAGATGATTACGGGCATCGGACGGCCCGCCGACCGTCGACTGGCTGCATGGGGCAACAGCAACAGACCCATCTTTAGTGCTGGGGTCTTCGGCACTTACATGGCCACCACTGCAGAAGAGGCCATCTTCGTAGTCAATGGCAAAACGAGGACTGTGAATTGCGAAATCGGCTCCATCGTCCATCCAAGGATGATGGTGTGGGTGCGCGCGCCTTAAAATGTGCACGGTTATAATTTTGTGATGTCGATAGATTTTATTTATAAAAAGATGGTAACGCAGAAAATTTAGAAAAAATCCTTAGATTTAATGCAATTTGCTTCCTCCGATAAGTTTCCAATGTAGTGGCGATTTTTAAAAAAACTTTTTTACAAAAATATACTTCAATGTGGTAAAAAATACTAATCATTAAATATTTCAAATTGGTGAGAATTAAGCAATGTATCAATACATTTTAACAAAGTGATTTCTCATTAGTTTTTAACCTAAGCTTATTTTCATTGCATACTCAATGAAAAACATGAGATCTTAAACAAATTCAATTTGACTAACAAGCTTTCTAACCTCGCGCACAAATAATACATAGAATATTCGGTATGTAACTTTATTTTGATGATAAAAACTTTGATGACAAAAAAAAAATAATGGTGTTTTAAAATAATGTTTAATTTATATCTATAATTAAGAATTTGGAACTAAAGGTTTGATGAAATTGTGTCACTCACTTGCACTCCATTTTTGGAGCTTATTTTGCATATGAAATTACTTTCAAATAAATTTTATGCGTTTATTATTGAAAAAAAAAACAGTTTACTATTTTTACTTGTAATCTTAAATTAATAAAACATATTCAATAAAGACAATAAATAGGTGTATCGGAATAACAAATTTTCAAATCACATCTTCATGCTCTCGAAAAATGCTAATAATGTAATTACGGAAAAAAAAATTACAAAACGAAACTGCAACTATAACTGGCATTACAGTTGCAGGTCTCATTTCAAATGTAACTTAAAAGTCGTCTGATATAATAAGAAAATTAATTCAATGTTCAGAGTACTAAAATATGATTATGAAACACGCACATAAACGTGAGAAAAAAAATTGCACAATTTAAAATTTTTTATATTCTCCAATGTTATGGAACTAAAACTGCATCAAATTTTTTGATCTAATGGAAAATGTTTATAAATTTCTTGTACACACAAAATTAAATAAAAAGCCACAAAGATGAATCAATATATATATATATATATATATCAATCAGCTTTCTTTTCAAGCCAAGGGTAAATTAAATATTTAAATATGAAACCATATTTTTTCTTAAATTTGTCGCGTTGATTAAAGCTCATAAATCCGTATAAAAGAATCTGTTGCAGGAAAATAAAAAAAAAAAGCATATATTTTCAGCATGACAAACGTGCTCTTGCAAAATTAAGCGAAATAATGTTTGCAAGAGTCTGAAATAAATTGAAATTTATACCTGATGGGTATGATATTTTCAATCAAATAAAATTTTAGGACACTTTTGGAAACAAAAATCTATTAATCTGAAATAATAATCGCACAAGTCAAGCATTACTGAGCTGAACGTTTTAACCATGTGAAACTTATCGAAGAGAATCAATTTATGAAAGACATAACTTAGTTTGTATAAATTTATACTTTGTTATTTTATGTTTCATTTTGAAGAAATCAATCTGAACACTAAATCTTAAAAATAACTTATTTATTACATCTATGTATTACCTGCAATCTTCAACTTATGTGAGTTCAAAATGTTTTTTTTTTTCACATATTTGTCACATTGTAAAATTATTTTCCATTTACACAATGTACATTGAATCATTGATTTGCTCTTAGTATTAGTATACATTTTTCTACTGATTATCCTTGTATATATTAAGCAAAGATATTATTGTGATATTTTGTTCCATTTCTCGTATACGTAGACCAGAGTATTTTGTGCTCTGCACTCTGTATTTGGTGATAATTGTGGTCAATAATGTTTGTGAATTATGTATCGTCTCAAATATATTATTACTTTCTGGAATTTTTTTTATAACTCCTAAAAGCACACAGTGAGCAATTGAGTAACTAATCAGGTTTTGGATACAGGTACGGCGTACTTCCGTTGATTAGTTAGCTCCTGACATGTGACATACTTGACATGTTCTCATTGGAAGAAATTATATTCACGCCTATCCACCATGTTTGGCTGAACTTCAAGCACATACGCTTCTGATAACTACCAATAATTTTTGTTTCTTATTTAGTAAACGTACATAGCCTCAAAACACGAAATCCTAAGATCGTCAACTTCAGTGTTTTTACTCTTTCTTTTTAAGGGAAGAACTAAAAGTTGCATTTAGTGTTGAAGAAAATGTGAAGCCGATAACTCACATTACAAAGATCGTGACTTTTTCGTGTTTAAATATACTACAGCGAATGTGCTTAATTCAACGGTGTATCGATATAAATTTTAGAAAAAAATGTTCATTACTATTAATTAATAAATTTGAAAAAAGAAATAAAGAAGGTCCTTAATAAATACGCTAATAGAGCGAAGCTGCGATTTCATCTTACGTAATGAATTTTATGGTGTGATGCACTGTGTTAGCTTATAAACCGTCTGCAACATACCAGTACCCAAATCTTCAAAATAAAGTTAATGCAGTTCTCCACGTATTTACCTGATTATTCTGTTACCGGATCATCATTAGTATGGTTTTTTCGAAACTTCTAGAAGGGAATACTTCGCTCAAATATTTTCAATTTGCTTATAAATCCATTTAGACAGATGCTAATAGCTACTATGATAACTCACGTTTGCATTTGGCGAATCAAAAGAAATTCGCATTCTGTACAATGCCTCTCTTATTGAATACAATAATCATACTCTACAGCAGGTGCACTTTTTTATGATGCCACTTATAGTATGAAAAATAAAACACATTGATTCAAATTCACATTGATTTTCCAGATACACTATGTGATAAACTTCACTGTAATTAAGAAAAGTATGATTGTCCTTTCGACAACAATTACACATAAAAGCTATTCCAATTTAAAAAAAGTACTTTGCATATATTGACACTTAAACCCTATGTGTAAAAAAATAAAATAGTTTTGAATACTTATTGGCTGTAGTTTTGCGAAACATTGTTATGAAAAGTGTCCGTAAAAACAATTATGTCAAGAGTCACATGCATCCTAAATTAGAAGTTTTCATTATAATCCTTACTGCTATTTTTTTCTGAAAGAAAACCACTAATAGTAACAAAAAAATGCTAATTTAAACCTTAAAAGGCTTTCTTGCCGTTGCCAAAGAAGTAAAAGATGCTTTAAATGTTATCAAAGTTCCGTGGGATACAAACTTCGTAATCTGTCTAGCGTAGCTAACTGTGTGCCTCTTCCAAATAAATTACTAGGTTAGACCCGAATATAAACATGGGTTTAAAGCCTTTATGTGTCGGCGTCTTAGAAAGTTTTATAAATAATATCACAACTATTAAGACTTACATGTGTATTGTGTAACTGTACATTGTCATGCACCTAGCAGCTCACATACTGTAATTTAAATGCAGAACTGCCACTTTCATGTAGAGCTAGATCGTGAAAAAATAGTTCAGATTACGTACAGATTAATAATTAACTCTAATGAAATAGTATTGCTGAATTTTAGCTGAGTGCTGAAATGAATGGCATGGAAGCACTTTTTAATTAATGGCACATGAAAAAAAATGGGACTTAAAGACATTATAATTAATGGTTTTCCGAATTTTTTCTTGTCGGAAATATTAATCAAATATTGACATTTTTTTACGATTGTTTATGCAACTAGGCAAAAATCCTAATTTTTGTGAAATAGAGGAATAAAACACCCCTTCTCCAAACTGCTTGTAATAAGTTTCATAAAATGAATTTTTAATGTATTTTTGTTGCTTAAAGCTTTAAATTGTTATCCGATTTGGTTTATCAGTCTGCGAAACCTATGTACCGATATATGTCAATAAACATTAATCATTAAAGTTCATGTTAATCATTAAAGTGACGAATATTGACTACCCCATATTGCTCGCGTTAGCCAATCAGATTTATTGCTTATTCATGGCCTAGGGAACCATTTAAAAATGCAAGCTGAGGCTACTGTACGTAGGTGTTAAGTTAAAAAGCAAGCTAACGATTGGTTCATAGGCAGTGGTCAAATTTAATAATGTGATTCAGCGTTAGACACTGTCATAAAATGGCTTGTTTTACAAGAAAATCGTTAACATTTTAGTAAGCCACACAACTGAAATTTTGCAGTTTAAATTTGCATTCCAATGATACATAAGTTACATAAAAGTTATATAAATTCTTACTGCATAAAATTAATCGTACTATCAATAAAATAGCAAGCTATAAAATGCTTCACGATGTTTGATTTTATTTGAATACGGAAACAAATCATACGTAAACATTTATACTTGAAACAAATCTATGCTTGATCGGCTTGAAACGACATTTTTTTCAGGACGATCAAGCATAGATTTGTTTCAGGTATAAATGAAAACTCTGAAGTCATGCTGAAGAACTAAAATTTCTGATGCAAATCTAAAAATCTCTCTTCATTTATATGAGAGTAAATGTTAGGAAAAGAGGTTGGAGTAATTGATAAAATATCAACAAGAAAAACTAACGGTATGGAATGCTTTGAAAAAAATGCATTCTATGTAGGAGATAGTTTAGAGATTAGTTTAGCAGTTCTGCGTTTAGTATGTGTAGTTTTTTTTTTGAGAAAGCTTATTTATAAGCTTAATAAATAAAAACAGGTTCGTCGCATTCGGGTTCAAAAGTAAAAAGAATGCTTTGAGATTTGCTTAAAAATAACAGTACGACTTAGTGTTTAGATGTGAGAAGGTATATTTTCATTTACGTAAGACTAAATAGTGACAAGCAAAGCTACGAGCAAATGTTTCTAATGTGAAATGATAATTACTCCTAATATGTAAACATTTTCATCAAAGACTTTTCTATTTATGAACGCCTAAGAGTATGCTTGTTCATAAAGTGAAGAATGATATTTACAAATCATTGCATTGTTTGGTGTGGTCAGCTTCCATTGAATATATATGCTACATTTAATGTATACATAATTTCAAAGCATAATTTGATAAATTATTTCTTGCATAAAAGTGTCTTATTTCAAAATCTTACAATTTTGTAATATAGTAAAAAATGTATGGACTCATTTTAAGTGTTAATGCGCTGTAAAATATGTATTCCATAAATAAAGTCTTAAATGTAACTCTTTAGACTTACTGTTTATGTTTCTAGCCCCTATAAAACACATGCCGACTTATCGCACTCTAAAAAATTCTAGCTCTACCTTTCCCCCCCAAAATAGAAATTTAGTTGCAACCAACACTTGATACTAAGTTGAACCATTATAAGGGTGTAGGTTCATTTAGTTTCACCATGAATCTGAAACTAGGAACCACTAAAAATAGTTCAACTTTAGTACCAAATATTGGTTGCAGTCAAATTTCACCATTTTTTCTATTTTTTTGGGGAAAGGTAGAATTAGAAATTTTTACAGTGCGCTGTAAGCGTTTACGCTAAAAGGCACGAGAGTACTAGTACATCGGAATATTCATTGCCTTTACTTTTGTACTGCATAGCAAAATGATGTTTTTAAGGGTTTTTTTTAGGGAGCGGGGGGGGGGGGGGGCTCTTGGTACTTAATAAACATTTGTGAAACTTGAAAAATCAACTAACATTTAATGCTGCCAAGCAAATACAGATGAAGGATGGAAAAAAATAATAGTGAAAGTTCATCCTTTAGTCCCCTGAGGAACTTTAGTTTGTGTAGATTACTCTAATATTTTAGCTATCGTTTTAAACTGTTGCACCTTAAATGATATGACAGAAGACGTACAGCATAAATAGAATGTAATGAATGAATTGAAAAATTAATAAAGGAATACAGTTATAATATACAAAAATACCTAAGAAGAAATGAAACTTTACAGCTACTAGCAAAATTTTTTGATATTACTATAATCTGTATAATGAGAAGTGATAACGGAAATAATCATAAAGGGATCCTGTTTTATCGCCGACCAACCTTTATGATTACTTCTCTGGACGATGCTGTTCGTACTGGCCGAGAGTAGTTGGCCGAAGCTTGTTTTGTTCTATTTAAAATTTGATTGCGTTTCAGCCAAAGCTGAAATAGACAAGGGAACTTACACGCACACACAAGTACAAAAATAAATTGAAACTAACAAATAAATAAAAAGGGCACCCTTTCTCCTTTTAGGAAGTATATTTTTTAACATGAATTTTCAATGTGATTTTTAAAAAACGCAAAAGTCGAACGAATTTTATAGCTTCCAGAAATTTTCGTTGAAATGGCGCTGTTTTCAAATGCTCCGGTGTCAAGCAGACAACTGTGCTGCCAAGTGTCACGTTGCTTTGTTTACTTTTGCTTTCAGTTCTCGCTGGACTTAGTATGAAAATATAGTCCAATCTACGTGAACTTTATCAAAACAAACCGCTCCATTAATTAGATTTATTTCGTTAAAATATGAAGCGTGTTTACCGTTCAAAAGGTATCTTTGAAATAATTTAGAACCAAGGCTTAACTGGAGAGCAAGAGAGTTAGATGGAGCCAGATTTAAAAATTCGATGTTCGTGCACTCGAAATTAGGCTCGTTCAGTTCCAATCTTCGTATTTAATTATTACATCTATTTTTCAGCACTTTTGTTTAACAATTTTTCTAGTATATTTGCTGTTACAACTTCATTTTCTGAATTCACAAGGAATTTCTCTTAAAAATTCGAAACACTTTTTGGAATTTTCATACCAAATATGTAGCTTATCGCAAATAATTTTATCTATATATAAATAAACACGGACAAAACAGTTAAGAACCATTTTCTCCTCTGTTTTCCAACCCATTGTCTTAGTTTTTTTCTATTTAGTAGCTATTAACGATTTTAGTGACTTCAATTAAAAAATTTTGGAAACAGTTTATTATTAGTTAAATATTTCCCTTTTGATTTGTCAGGAAAGCCTCATTGATACTTGTTGTTGGAGCCCTTGAGTGTGAAGGGATGGAACAGTTCTTTCCCCCCTCTAGTTTCTATGTCTGCGGCGCCGTAGCAAGCGTCTGTTTTGTGTTCGAGTGTGAGTGTGAAGTGTGCCACCGAAGAGGAAGGTGGTTAATAAATGAGATTCTAATTACAGTCCATTTATTTGTGAGTGTTGTGTGAGTTTTATTCTTTAAGAGTTTTAATTACCCTGAGCTATCGAGGGCCAGACCAATGGTCTTCTCGTTCCGGAGAATAACAAGCTGACTTAGGATTTGAAATATGTGATGAACTGTGATTGATTGTGTTTCATCGAGTGAATATTATTGAGTTATTATTTCGAATGGTGCGAGTAGGGTCCTGGTCTCGTGGCGGCAGTCCCTAAATAGAGGTAAGGAAGCTTTTAAGAAATTGTTCCTTAATTAGTGTTCGGTTATTTTCATTTTCGGTTTAAAATGACGGGAATTGCGAAATTGAAAAAAGATGAGTTGAAACAGGTTGCCGAAGAGATAGGTTTAACGGTACCTGAAGGTGCTACAAAGATTGCTTTAAAACTTTTAATTGAGGAGAGCGATGTGTTTAAAGATGATTTAGAATTTGTGAAAGGCGTCATAGATCAACTGTTAGAGGAAAAGAAAAACCAAAAATTCGATCGTGACAGTCAAATTGAGCTAGAGCGACTTAAATTAGAGAGAATTAATGCTGAGCTAAAATTAGAGGAATTAAAGGCTAATGCAAAGAGCGCGGACACATCGAGTGATCGCAATTGTGAAATCGAGACTACTGAGTCAATTGACGCAATAATAAAAAGCGTGAGAACTCTAACAATTAAAGTGCCGAGTAAATCGGAAAGATGGAGTTTCTTTTTCACATCGTTAGAAAGGGCGTTTAACAATAAAAAGGTGCCTGAAAAGTTTAAAGCGGAGATTCTGTTAAATTTATTAGGGGAATGAGCTTCTAATATTTTAACCTACATTACAGAGAAAGATCTAAATAACTATGAGGAAATTAAATCAATTGTTTTGAGAGAGTTTGAGCCAACAGCGCAAGCAGTATTGGAGAATTTTAGAAATTCAAGCAGAGAAAACGAAACACATTTGCAATTCGCCTCGCGATTAACTACGAGTTTCGATTACTATTTGAAATTGAGAGAAGTAAAAGACTTTGAATCTTTAAAACAATTAATTGTATCGGATAAATTATTTGAGACATTAGACAAAGATACAGCCGCGCATATTAGTGTTAGACAAGCCGGAAAATGGTTCAAACCTATAGAGTTAGGAAAAGAATGTGACTTATATTTTACTTCGAGAGGTATGCAAATAAATGAGGTGAAAAGGGAACAAAAAATTTATAACAAATTTAAACCCGTTAAAACCGCATCTAAAGTATTTTTCAATGAGTCGAAAAATAAAAATTGTGATTTATGTCTTAACAATGAGAGCCATCCGCTATATGCATGCCCTCAATTTAAAAAGCTTTCAGTTCAACAACGAGTTGAGATTGTAAAAAATAAAAATGCGTGCTTTAAATGTTTATCTCCTAATTGCAGCGTGAAAAAATGTTCCTATAAGAATTGTTTCTGTGGCAAGGCGCACAACTAATTCATTTCCAGAGAGAGGAAAAAAAGGAATCATCGGCGAATACAGCTAGACCGGGAGGCAATGAGACCACCCTGCAGTCGGGGGGGAAGAAAGAAGAAACCGTCTGGTCTCCACTTGTCGCCACTAATTTTGTTGAAAATAAAAGTGTTATTTTGTCTACGGTGCAGTGCGTAGTAAAAGATAAATATTCCAGATGGCAAGAAGTGAGATGTTTAATGGATTCGGGATCACAAATAAATCTTATCAGCAATGAATGTTTACAGCGATTGCAACTAAAAAGTGAGAAAATAAATCTGTCTATTTCTTGTATTAATAATGCTTCATTGGTAGTTCAGCGTAGAGTTTCAGCAACTCTTGCTAATAAAAATAGAAGTTTTCAGAGGAATATTTCTTTGTTAGGTGTTCAAAAAATAACTGATTTAATTCCAAACCAAAGGATAGATGCGCGTGTACAAATTCCAGAGACAATTACATTAGCAGATCCTAATTTTAATATTCCGGGGAAAATAGATATTTTAATTGGTGCGGAATATTTTTATGATATAATAAAACCAGGAAAATTAGTCTCAAAAAATGCGAACTTAACGTTGCAAGATTCTGTGTTTGGTTATATCCTAGGAGGTAGTATTTCAAGTTTAGATAAATTAAAATCCAAATATTGCGGTTTAATATGTGGAACTGAGGAATTAAATTCGAACTTGAGAAAATTTTGGGAAATCGAGGAAGTAGGAAATGAGTTACCTAAAAGTAAGGAAAATATAATATGTGAGGAGCATTATGCGCGAACGCATTTTAGAGATGAGACAAGAAAGTACTCCGTAACTATGCCTCTTAAAGAGCATTGGTCGTGTTTAGGGAATTCTAAGGACATCGCGCTTAAGCGACTCGAGTCGCTATGTGCTGGCTTGTCCAGAGACCAGGAGTACCTAGTTTTGTATAGAGAATTTTTGAAAGACTATGAACTATTAAATCATATGACAGAAATCAAAGAGAGTGTAGAACCTGAGGGGTCATACTACATGCCACATCATGGTGTATATAGATCAGAGAAGACCTCGACAAAATTGAGAGCTGTTTTTAATGCTTCCACTTTGACTACTAGTGGAAAATCCTTAAACTCCATTCAATACAATGGTGGTGTCATTCAAGACGATCTTTTTTCGTTGTTAGTAAGATTCCGGAAGCATATTTTCGCATTCACTGCGGACATTCGGCAGATGTATCGAATGATTAATATTGATGAGAGTCAAAGACGTCTTCAACGAATCCTCTGGAAGGAGAATGTTAATGAACCTGTGAAAGGGTATCAACTAAATACTGTTACTTACGGAACTGTTAGTGCCCCCTACTTAGCAATGCGAACTCTTAAGCAAATTTCCATGGACGAAGGGGAAAACTTTCCTATTGCTGCACCAGTTTTGAGCAACGATGTCTACATGGATGACATTTTGAGTGGCGCAAACACATTGGAGGCGGCGAAAACTTTGCAACATCAACTGGTGGAGATTTTAAAAACAGCACAACTGTCTTTGCACAAGTGGTGTGGGAATACCTCTGAGCTTTCCAACCACGGAAAATGAGTATGCATTTTCTTCTGCAGATGAAATAAAAACTTTAGGTATTGCCTGGAAAGCTAAAACTGACTGTTTTAATTTCAAGGTAGATGTGGAGGATAATGTGCATCTAACTAAAAGGTCGGTCTTATCAGTTATCGCAAGACTTTTGATCCATTAGGATTACTTGGTCCAGTGATCACTAGAGCTAAAATTTTCATGCAACAATTGTGGTTGCTAAAAATCGATTGGAGTGAGAAACTTCCTGAGAAAGAAGCACGGGAGTGGCAAGAGTTTGTTCGATCATTAGTGATTTTAAATGACATCAATCTTGAACGATGTATAGTGATCGAAAACGCTGAAATCGTTGAATTGCATGGCTTCAGTGATGCATCCGAAAAAGCATATGGTGCTGCAATTTACGCCAGATCGGTCACTCCAGAAGGTGAAGTGAAAGTGAAGCTAGTAACTAGTAAATCGCGTGTATCGCCTATTAAGCAGGTTACCATTCCACGTTTAGAGTTGAATAGTGCTGTCTTACTTACCAAGTTAATGCATAAAGTACAAATTGCATTAAAAATGGACATCACAGCAGTCTTCTATTGGACAGATTCTACTATCGTGCTATCGTGGATGAACAAGGAACCCAGAGAGTTAAAGACATTTGTAGCTAATCGAGTGGTGATTATCGCAGAGCTTTCGAGCCTGAAACAATGGCATCATGTGCCATCAGAACAAAACCCCGCAGATATTATATCGCGCGGACTTGATCCTGAGAAGCTGCTGCAAGGTGACTTGTGGTGGTTCGGGCCTTCTTTTCTTCAAGAGAGCGTTGTGAGTTTCCCTGGTGCTTGCAACAACGTAGAGAATACTGAATTATACCAGAGAGAGATAAAACGAGAACACCAGATTTCAAAAACTGAGCTGAGAAATGAACAAGATGACTCTTTTGGTGAACTTAAAAAATTTAGTGACTCGAATTGTGTATTTAATATCACAGTTAACAATTTTATTAATGATTTTTTAAATTTGAGTAATAATTATGCAACTATTCTTCGTATCCTAGGTTACATTTTCAGGTTTAGCAAAAATGCTCGCAACCCCTTATACAGAACAAGGGGACCTCTTGAAGCAAAAGAGCTGAAGCATGCAGAAATCATCTTGATAAAGAAGGTGCAAGAAGAGCATTTTCGAGATGAAATTCAGTGCCTACGAAATGGGGTAACTATTACGGCTAAAAGTAAGTTATCCACTTTAAACCCCTTCTTAGATGCAGATGGTGTTTTAAGAGTTGGAGGCCGCTTAGGTAAGAGCGACCTAGAGTACGAGCACAAGTTTCCGATAGTTTTGCCCAAAGATCATAAACTTACATATCTTATAATTTTGTATTATCATGAGAAATATTTCCATGTAGGCGCCTCTTCTTTGTTGAGTTTTGTTAGAGAGAGGTTTTGGCCACTGAATGGTCGTTCAACATGTCGAAAAGTGGTTCATAACTGTACAATTTGTTTTAAAATTAAACCAATAATTTCCTCACAACTGATGGGTAATTTACCTAAAGATAGAGTAACTCCTGACTATCCCTTCAACTGTTCAGGAGTGGACTTTTGTGGACCTTTTTTCGTGAAATACAAAAACCAAAGAAAAGACATCCTTCATAAAATGTATGTTTGTTTATTTATCTGTTTTGTAACAAGGGCAGTGCATCTGGAAGTTGTATTCGATTTAACATCGGAAGCGTTCATAGCTTGCTTAAAGAGGTTTACTTCCCGTAGGGGAAAATGCGCAAAACTTTATTCGGACAACGTGAAAAACTTCATAGGCGCAAATAGAGAGATAAAAAGACTACTTGAGATTGTTAAGAAACCAGAGGAAAGTCTGGCAAATTATTTGTCCAGTGAGGGTATAGACTGGAAATTCATTCCACCCAGATCATCCAATTTCGGGGGGTTATGGGAAGCAGCCATTAAATCATTTAAGTATCATTTTGTTAGAGCAGTCAGAGGCGCAACTTTAAATTATGAGGAGTTTCTTACGGTAGTTACGCAGGTGGAAGGAATTTTAAATTCCCGACCTTTATGCCCCATGTCGACAAATACTGATGATTTTTCAGTATTAACGCCTGCTCATTTTTTAATTCAGAGACCACTGATATCCATTAACGAGCCAAATTTAATAAATTTAAAAGAAAATCAACTTAAAAAATGGCAAAGAAAATATTTGAATGAGTTACAGCAACGCGGTAAATGGAAATTTGAGAAAAGTAATGTTAATATTGGAGACTTAGTGTTATTAGTAGAAGATAATCTACCTACTTACAAGTGGCCGTTAGGCAGAATAGTTGAAGTTTATTACGGTGATGATAAAAAGATTCGCGTTGTAAAACTTAAAACACAGTCAGGGATCTATAAAAGAGCTATTTCAAAGATTTGTATTCTGCCCATGCCAGATTAAAAAGAAATTATATGTAATTGCAAACTGTATATTGTGTGTTTTTGTGTTTGTATTTATAATTTTTGATTGGAGAAATATTTTTGAGATTTAAATTTTCATTCATAATTGTCACTAATTAAAGTAATATTTGTGTAAATATTATCATATTTGTGTTGAATGTTGTGAACATATCAACGGGGGGAGAATGTTGGAGCCCTTGAGTGTGAAGGGATGGAACAGTTCTTTCCCCCCTCTAGTTTCTATGTCTGCGGCGCCGTAGCAAGCGTCTGTTTTGTGTTCGAGTGTGAGTGTGAAGTGTGCCACCGAAGAGGAAGGTGGTTAATAAATGAGATTCTAATTACAGTCCATTTCTTTGTGAGTGTTGTGTGAGTTTTATTCTTTAAGAGTTTTAATTACCCTGAGCTATCGAGGGCCAGACCACTTGTAAATATAAATAGATGTATTTTTATAGATAGCAGATGGAAACATGTCTTGGTCGAGTAAATTATTAGGTAATAAATATAAAACTCATTGTTAAAAAGACTTTGTTAGCATTAAATAATAATATCAAAAACAATTACAATAAAAGTTTGAGTGAAGGCTTCTTTGAAACAATAAAATGAAAAATATAAATTGTGCATAGAAGCAAACACTTAAGTTTTTGCAACTGTCACTCAACTTAGTACGAAATCGACAAAAATTCGAACGCTTACATTTATGAGCGGCATTAATCCTGCGGCGACAATGATTTACAATACGTTTGCTTTAAGTGAGAACAATCAGAATAGACTCGACGTTATAATCGCCAAGTTTTATGAATAATACTTATATAATTATCTAAATAGTATAATGTTTTCGATGCGAAATTGTATTATTGCGGACGGTTGTTCGAACTCTAGTTTTCTGAATTACGCAATCGGAGCAAATGTTAATTAATATTTAAAATTCACGCATATTTTAGTACCATACTAAAGACAAAGGTCACAGTCACAAACAAGTGTATTCTTGGAATATTTCACTTATGATGTGTTGTGTGCGCGAGACAAAAGTACATAACAGTTTTCAAATACTTTAATAATCCATGCGATGATTTATTTATCTTTTGAGCACCACAAAAATATTTACTTTTACAAAAAGAATCCATGTTGACTAGATTTAAATAGAGTTTCTTTTTAGCAAAGAAGCTGCCATTTTAAAAAATGATTCTTTTTTTAATATAAATGAACACAAAAAGTATGAACAAACATGAAAAATACTAATGCAAAACTTAACAAATCCAAAGGATTCTTAACATTATGCAATTTCTTAAGTTTATACATATTTTTAAATTAATGAATATTTACTACTAGAAAACAGAGTACAAATTCATATTCATTTTTTGTGAATAGTTTTATGTACTAATTTAAAAGATGCATTGTTTATAAACTGGATTTTTATTTCCTAGAAATCATTGCAAAAATTCTAAATTAAAGCAATATAGAATCTTGACACATGAATTCAGAAAATGAGCATTACTATTTATTTAAAAAAAAAAGAATTTTTACAAGAATTTTCGTCAAATAAATTAATAACAGATTTTTTTACAGTTTTCTCATAAACAGATTGTTATCCAAAGCAGCAATAAAAATAAGCAAATTCAAATTTTTAATTTTTAAGCAAGTTTCCTATTTCTTTAATCACAGTTAATTTGGTCGGAAAAGTAATGTTTAATAATTTGAGAATTTTCATTTTTCCCCAACAAACAATTAATAAACTTTTTATAAAAAATTAAGAGCTTCATAGCTTAAAAATAACAAAATATGAAATAATGCTGCAGAGAACTATATGATATAGGGTAACAATATTAATGCATGACACTCTCGGAAATAAATTCGTCTACGATAATACTAAAACATTGGAGAATATCCAAGTTAGGACAGAACTAATAGAAGTTTCTCTGCCTTGCTGTCACAATTAATGATTCTACACCGTGTTTCGAGAGCTTATAAAACAAGTTTGTTTCAAAAAATGTTATTTACTGTCATCTCTCAAACATACATCGTGTCAAATAATTTTTGCTTAAAACAAAAGCAATATTTTGATATAAAGTGTAAACTTTACCCAAACAATAAATTAGTAATAATAAGTGTTTTCATTTTATTAGAGCATATGAATAAATGAAGATAAAGTATTAACGTCTAAAGAGTAGGATTGCAACAAATGACAACGATTTGGGGGGGAAAAGTCAAAGTTAAATGGTAAACGTTCTTCAAACTACTGAACTACCGGCTAAATATCTATAATCTGCCGTAGCACAAATTATACAACTAATATAAATATTTGAAACTTTAAATAAAAATTTAAAAAATATGAAATTGTTACTAAATAGTATTTTCATGACCTATATTGTAGTATTTTAATTTATTTTTTCAACATGGAACATTAAAGAATAAAATTTAATGCAAATATCCCATATTGTCTGTCTGTATATATAAAAAAGCAATGTTTAAAATTTTTTTAATGTTGCACTTGTTGTAGGCACACTAAAAAAAAATAACTTGCATTAAATTGTCCTACAGCAAGAACGGTTTCTGCTTGGAAAGCTGAAAATACTTTATCAAGATATATAGTAATGCCTGCACTAGGTTTTCACTAAAGTATTATAGTTTAAGCGTGTATTACAAAAAGTTCAGCAATAGCAGTGCTTTTTTTACTACTTTGAAGCTTTTTAGCTTTATGGTATTATAAGTGGTTTACCATAAAATGTGAAATTTTTTATCCTTAATAAAAATAGATTTTTAAATACCATAACAACTATTTTATAAAAAGTTTAATGTTATAAATTTAAAGTATGAGTTATAAATGAAACAATTGTCTATTAAACCTGTCGTATTGAAAAAAATAAAAAATGAAACATAAAAGGCAAGACACCTCAAGAAATGCAACGTTCGCTGGAAATGTAACGTCTGAGAGAAAATAATAGATTAAAGTAAACAAAAAGTTTAGATAACAATTTGAATTTGCTTTTTAAGAGCTTCAAATCAATATTGCTATAACTGATTAATTTGAAAAAAGCTGTTATGCCATTAAGGTAAAGCATTATACAATTAAAAAATTAAAATATTTTTTAAAATAATGTCTTTTCAAAATATAAGTCATACACACTCATGTAACTGAATTGGACAGTTTAGGCTGGCTGTCACACAAAAAAGACTTTCAGCAAAGCATAACAATAACAGGTTCTTTAATAAAAATGCCAGGCGATATTTTATACTTTAAAATTTTTAACAATCAAGTAAAAAGGAAATTAACGTAATAAATTTATGAGTTAAAATATTCTTTTTTTATCATCGTTTTCAATGTCAATGAAATTAAGTGTACACGAGGATCAATGCACAAAGATGCATAAACACGTTTTCCAAATTCAGAGCATCTATGCAAATATATTGCTTAGCAAGACACGTGTTTGTAACATTTACGCACAGCATTTGAGTCTTCACATAAGGTTAATAAGCTAAAATTAAAAAAAAAAAAAAAAAAAAAAATTTCCCTTTAGTGTGTTGGATTTAACTAAAGTAAATGCAAAAATAAGTTTAAAGTTTATTTTTTAGCTATTTAAGCATTTTTCTTTGCCAATATGAAAAGCAAATCTTGCGGAAACCTGTAAAGTATCAACAGTTAAACAAAATGATTCAACTCTTAGGATGGCGAAGTATCTTATATTTGAGCAGAGATTGTAGTTCATCTTCAATCATCAATTAGGAATTAAACATTCTACATGACTAAATCAATATATAGCAATACTAACCAAACAATCGCTTGAATTAAGGATTACAGTTTTAACACTTTCAGTTGTCATGGAATGACAATAAATAAAGAGTAAATTCCAAGCGTAGAAAACAATTAATGCGTTTGACACATGCCACTACAAATACAGATTTCTCCACTGAACCACTGAGCGGCTATCTTGGGCCATCCGACCCCAGTGTGTCTTGGACCCGTCTGACATTTCCGTGTAGGGTCCTAGGGCTATTCTCCCAATAGGGAAACTCCTACCTAGGACACCTCTGTACATGACAGTCACTACGATGCTGGAGTCCGTAAGATACTGAGGTGGAACTACGAAGTTGCTCTTGTGGTTGTAAAAAGGATCTCCCGAATCTACTACGACACGAGATCGGATAGTTTTTACTTTTTGGCCCGCACACATGAGCGTCATCTTTACAAATGAATCGAATGCATCTGAAAGAGAGAAATTGCAATATTACCAATAGGTTACAAAAATACGAGTTACTCACACACTTTGATAACTAGTAAATACACTGTTGAAAATTTCCGTAAGAAAATAGTAATATAACCAATTATTTGATTGTTATTTTACCATATTTAATTACAACAGTTGAATAACCATTAAAAAGATGGTACTCAAACCGCTGATTGTGGAAAAAAAAAGAAAGTTTATTCTCTGTTTCTCTCAAAGAACGTTTCACTAACCGTAATTTACAAGCAACACTAGGTCTCGTAGTCAATAAGAATCGGGCGTCCATCTTGGTTGTGGAACCTTACCGGGGGTCGCACGCTGTTGTTAAAATATGAAAAGTTTACCGCACGCTTCGATTACGGTTTCTACGCCTCGAAATGGTGTAAAAGCTTACATTTACAGTTTTGAAACCATTTATAAATGGTTATGAAACCGTATACTTTTGTATTTACGGCTTTTTTACCAAGATGATTGGAAATGGTTTAGGTCCCGTAAAGATAGAAAAATTTTCCAAACCGTAGTTTAACGGTGAATTAGATGGACAGACTGCTGCCGGCAATTTAACCGTAATTTCATGATGACATTTCTAACAGTGAAGGGCTGCGGTTGGGGAAAGGACCAGGTTCGACTTCTACTCTTGGAACTTCAAAACTTGAACTCCGACTCCTTTAGAAATGTATAGGACTGTGAATAACACCTTCCTGATTAATTAAACCTTTATTACGGACAAGTACGGAGCACATAACATCATAATGGTTTAAAACACAAACAATCAGGCGGACGTCTTGCTCACACATCTACTACTCGTCCATTACTCAAGTTGCATAACGTCGTGACGTCGTCCAATAGGATTATGGGATGGTGGGAATGTAAGGTTCTCACAAATATATGTTAGGGACGTAACAAATATTAAGCCCATTTTTGAGCTACTCTGATTCTTTTAGCCCAAACCAGTTTTATTCCGACTAAAACTCCACTGACACAAAATCAGCTCCAATTTGACTACAAAGCCCTAGTCACCTAGTGTTCTGTACCATCCTATCTAGAATATTAAAAAAAAATTCTACAAAGGAGGTATTCAAAGAAGTTAGCAGTCCTGAGTAAATTAACCTTGTCAAAGTCATTGATATTTTAAAGTATATTTTTGCTATTGCCAGCTCAAATCAATTGTCAGGAATTTTTCGGTACAGTTTTTGCTATTTGAGTTTCCGTATGCGTCTAGGAGAATTGAATTAATTTTTAACCAATTAAGTGGATCTTGGAAAAAAAAAAAAGAGAAGAAAGAAAGTGATGTTTTCTTCCTTCAAATAAACTATAAAAGTGACGTAAAACGAAATACAAGGAAGACATTTTTAACCTGGTAATTTAAGCTTTAAAACACAAATGAGGCTTAGTATAAGAAAGAAAAAATAAATACCAGTACTACTGCTACTAATAATGAAATTTCTCTATTTCAATTAAATACTCATGCAACATTTGTTGAAAATTTTTCTTTACAAATTGTAATGGGAAAGTTTCAATCCATTGAATATTTCTATTCTATTTTGACAGCTAAATATGGTTGAGATAATAAAAAACTCAAAAATTCAACAACGCCAGACTCAGAAAACCATTTATTGATTTTTAATTGCATTTTTTTATCCCACGCGCAAAAGGCGGGGTGGAGCTTAACGCGTCAGCCCCTGACGTCACACTTTACGTTTAAATGTAGATCTTTCGTTGCTCTTAACTAGTTTGCTTTCTTCTCACCATTATTTTACTGTTACATTGAAATTATTACTTCAGTTTGGACTCTAAATTTGTAAAATTCAATCAATGTAATTTCTTTTTATCCAATTTTATGTAGCGGAACTTCTTACTTGGCGCCTTTTATCACTTGCAAGCATTTTAAAGGCAAACCTGAAGCAGTTGAAACTTGTTTTACGAGTCCTCATTGGCGGACATCACCAGAACTCAAACCATAGGGTGTCGGTTGCAGCCAAGTTCCTGTATCACCACAGAGCGGTGACGTTTTCCCTAACGTGTGACGCACGTTCGCAGAAAATTGTTTTAGCATAGCTTACTGCGCTTGAACTTTAAAAATTGTTTAAAAAATAAATACTTATCGCAGATCAAAATGTTTTCAGACATGATGCTTACCGACGTTATTCTATCAAATAAGAATAAAACCAAAAAATCGAAAACTTCCGTATTCTCTCAGATAGCTTGTAAAATCAATAACACCATATAATGTTCAATGCAAAAATTATATATTACCTCTATGTAGAGGACGCAAATGCTTCTTGTGATCTTCAAAGTCAATTCGCAAATGTTTTGCCTTTATCACATGTAGTCCCAATCGACTTTGTGTGGCTGAATAAAACAGCCCGATCAAAATCTGGCCAATGTTCTGTATCGGCTAGCAAAAATACAACAAAATAAATATATATTAGAAGAAATCAAGCAAAAAAAGGTTTCTGTAAGAATCAATTAAAAAGCAAATAGTTGCTTTTCCTAATGAAAGATCTTGTACAGAATATTTCACGCGTATATGTTTCCACATATACGCGTATGTATCAATGTACTATACGTACAATATACTTTATGTGTCTCTGAAATTGTAGAACCATGCGAAACTCAATAAATAATTTCAGCACAAGATGCAGTGTTCCCTCGCCACGTCGCGCTTCATGTTTTGCGGCTTCAGTGCTTCGCGGGTTTTTCCAAAATATTCATCAAAAAATAAAAATTAAAAAATACAACCATGTCGGCAGCCACATTGCGGAAAGGAGCGTTGTTTCATGTTGATGCGTGAGAGAGATGTATCTGCGCATAATCGCAGCGTCACCTAGCATCTTCTCTTGTTGTATCTTGCCAGTCTTGTCCATGATGATGACTGTCTCGCATACTGTAATTTTAGTGTTGTGTTGGCGATAACTTTTTTTTTTTTTAAATTAAGCCCTTATAATGCCGCCTAAGCGCTGTGTCCCTGCGAAAGCTTCCTCCAGGGCGTCCAAGAGGAATAACAAGATGGCCATCAACGAAAAAGTGAAACTTTTTAGATATGATTTTCCAAGAAGGCAGAAGTTATGCATCTGTGGCACGCCATTTAGGGTGAATGAATCTACAGTGCGGTACATCAAGAAATAGGAAGCAAACATCCGCAAAACTGCTTCAATAAGGAAGTGAAACGTGTGGTAACTCCGCGTAATAACAGAATTGTGAAAATGGAAGCTTTAAATACTGTTTACATATTTAAAACATTCGTATCCCCGCATACACGAAAATTCCCCAGGGGCAAATCCTACTTCGCAGTTTTTCTGCTTTCGCGGTAGGTTCTGGTCCCCATTAACCGCGAAAAACGAGGGATCACTGTATATAAATACCTAAGACCTTTTTGCCTTTTAGTAATAACATTTAACCATCATAATTGAGTCATGTGACCTTGTTACAAAACGTTAACCATGTTTTGTAACGAGTGCCTGTCTTCGTCTGTTTTCATGTTGTTATTTTGTGTGCGACGTCTATGTAATGGATCTACAAGTAATAAAACTAATAATAATTGTCTGATGGCGTTTTTCATTTTAGAAAAAAATGCACAGGTAACAAGTAATACCCAAAACATGTCACAAAAGGTAAGCGAAAAAAAAATACAGAAATAAACACATTAAATAATAGATATTGCTGTTGAAATACCACTGCTCAGTAACAAGTGTATAACAGCGAACCGTTGCATAGAGTCAATTTATATCCTGATTTTTAGCTATGAAAGATAAATGAACAATTGTATCAAAGCATTATAAAGAAATAATTTGAATATTCAGGGTTTCGCATTAAACTAATTCGTTATTTTGTTAAAATAATTATTTATTTTTTATGCGCTTATTTATTTTAATTTATTACTGATGTCTCTGGAAAATAATAATAGAAAGAATTTGTGTTCAACTAATATTTCCTTTCTTCTTTTTAATAAGTAATAAGAAGTTCCGTCTAGAACTATACGAGCCTACTTTCCCGTAAACACCAAACTTCAAATTTATAATATAGCTATCTCTTTCTCTCCCTTTCATACTTAGCTTTAGTTCTTAATTACTTCAAATATACCTTTTTCAACGGATAATACATATTCATTCACTCACTCATTCATTCTTTCATTTATTTAGTCATTCATTTACTCATTCATGTATTTATTTAGTCATTCATTTACTCATTCATGTATTTATTTATTCATTTACTCATTCATGTACTTATTCAATCATTTATTTTTTATTTTTTCATTCATTCACTCATTTAATTATTTTATCATGTATTCACTCATTTATTAATTCATTAATTCTTTCACTCTTTCATTTATTCATCGAGAAATATCCTTAAAAATCCCGATCAAAAAATTTCATAGGAAAATAGGCTTGTTTAGTTCTTGTTGAACTTCGTATCTGTACATGTTCTACAGCGTAATATCATTCCGATAAAATTCGTTGCAATCAAATCCGTCGGTTAGAGCAGGATTTATATGGGATTGAAATTTCCCGTAGACGCTAATGTTAATTTGGTACCTTTCCATTATCAGGGCCCAAATCTCGCCAAGCAGACTTTTTGGTGACAACACACGCAAAAGATTACCAGCGACGATATTCCGTTTGGCGTAGGTTGCATCATTATTGGTGACTTTATCACCTGCGCCGGGAGAATGGAAAAATGCGCAATTTTTTTTTGAACTGTTCAAAAATGAGCAAAAATTGTTCAAATCAATATTTTACGCCGAGAGCTTCTTCCAGTAAGCTTGCTCATAGGAACTTGGATGTAGTGCCTGGAGTTTACATAATTTGTTTCATTTTTGTCCATAGGTGCTAATGCTAAAATTTTTTGAAATGCTCAAAATTGAACGAAAAATTGTTCAAATCAAAAAGTAAAATATGAAAATGAGATGTCCTCGCCGAGACCTTTCGAGTGCAAAAAGAATTTTTAGAATAGGACAATTCGTTCAAAAGTTATTAGGGGGGCAGACAGACCGACACACATTTTCCCCATCTCAAAACCCTACTTTCATTTTTTTTTTTTTTTTCAACCTTTATTTAATTACCTAACTTATTTTTGACTTTTGTTGATTTCTAACGATATTTTAACAGTACATTAAGCCTTCTTTCACGCTTTATTATTATTTTTTAACTTTTGCGGGAAAGTAGGCTAAGAATAGAAAATTTCACACTTAAAAATAATAAAGACAAAAATACATTGCTTTTCCAATTTTATTAGCTTTACACTCTCAAATAATTTCTGACTTTCTCAAGAGTTGTTCAAAAGTTTCAAATTTTATCCATGAATCAACTTTTAAAGAAAATATGACATTTCTTGGCTGCTTCACTGTATTTGCTCTTAATATTAGCCCATGTTTCTACTTTTCTAAGTAAACAGAAGCCAAATAGCGATGCATCTTACACTTAGTTTTTGTAAAACAATATAACACAGCACCTTTTAAATAATCAAATAAGCTAAACTTAATAAAATGGGTATTCACGAAAGCTCTCTAAAGTAATTGCGTAAAGTGTACTCAAGCGTAACGCAATACACAAACAAACAAATAAATAACAAACTGAATCCCATTTTATAAAATTTTAGCTTCAGGGAAGTTTAACTTACTAAAGACATTGGCGTGAGAGGCAGTCGATGTTTCTCTTTGCCTTCAGAATTCAGTTTATCAAGAGATAATATCGCATGACCAACTGCATCATACCTCCCTTGGCGGTCACTGTCATACACACTTAAAAGCAATATGTTATCCTTTGGTGACTTCCACTTTGAGCTAAAAAAAAGTTTGAAGATGAATATCTTGGTAGTCATAGCAAAGAAAAAGAAGACAAATGATATATTTTATCAAAAAGAAAAATTGATTATTTTGTTTAAATATACATAATATATCAGCCAATATCATTATTTTTACCATAACTGTTTTGCACAAAAGGAGTAATTTGATATGTCGACAGGGTGGACATATCAAATTCGTTCTTTTGTACAAAACAGTTACGGTAAAAAAAATATATATCGTCAGGGTGGCGTGGTGGTAAGGAGCAAGTCTCGTACGCCCAAGATCGCAGGTTCAAATATGTCTCAAGTCGGTGGATTTTCAAGATGCAGAAAATCGTTTGCTCCCATGTCGCATGATTGTGCGGCATGTTAAAGATCCCTTGAGTATCCGTTTCGCATGGATACTCTCGGCTAAATTAAATACCTAGTTTGGAGTTCCAAGCGTAACAGAGGGGACATTATGCGCAGATTTTGCTTTTAAAAAAATACACAAAATTTTTAAAGACAAAAATTAGTAGGCCAATCTGTAACTTTAAGTAGCAGTGTATAATTATTTCACTCAACATTGAAATTACATTCTGATTTGATCTCTTTAATTAAATTAAAGTATGTGTAACAGAGGGGACAAAAAATGCCAACAGTATTTGACATGTACTATAATTTATGTTAAATTCTGTGACTTGGAGATCTTTTAAAAACTTGGTATTTTTTTAAAAACTCTGAACATTCTAAATTAATAAAATTATGCATTGGTATATTTAAATCAAAAACTCCTTTTATTTAAATGTGGAAAGCAATGTGTAACAGAGAGGACATGACATGTAACAGAAGGGACAGCTTACAGATTTAGCTTCAATAGGTGCATATACTTGGTTGCATTACAACAAAACATTATTGTCAAAAGTAACACTTCTGTTACTTAAAGATGGAGTTGGTAACACAGTTCTAATATCCGACATGTTAACCCGTGATACATCACTGTAATTGTATTTAAAAGTTTTATGTCCACCAGATCGTGTTAAATAAACAACCTGAATATTGTCTGTTTCCCTCTCTAATTCGATGATTTGGCAAGCAAATTTTACTTGTCGTTTTTTCCTTGGACTTTAACAATAGCAAAACTGCCAACTGTTAAATCAGTAAAAGAAGGCTGATCAACCGAAGTAGAACTTCAATATTCTGGGCATTCCTTTACAGTATCCTTAAAGTTAAACTGTACTCCATCTTCAGTCGAAACTGGTTTAAACAAGATCTTACTATAATAATAATTTAACTTTGTGCAAGTAAACAGTAATAGAAATAAAATTTCACGTTAATTTAAAGCACAAATACTACTCCCAGGTACATTCACAGAATTCCTTATAAACATTGCAACCAATGGGATTTGTTTAAAAATCTCATGTCAAGTTGTAACAGAGAGGACATTCCAGCTTTGTCCCTTCTGTTACTCATTTATGTCCCCTCTGTTACTGTTATATTTTTTTTAATTAGTAAAACATTTTCAAAATTATTACAGAACATGATTATACTAATAAATTTTATTGTAAATACCTTTTCTGCAGTTTATTGATTGTTTATTTTTTGAATAAAGTAAACTTATTTAAAAATTTGTAACAGAGGGGACATATTAATGACTAGAAAGTTTTTAATTTTAAAAAATAAGAAAAACATTTTGTATGAAAACATAAACTGCGCACATATACTTAGAGTACTGTAACTTACTGTATAAAAAAAAAATAGGGATAAAATCACTAAACATATAACAGTTTTTGTTATTTAAAAAGCAATATTTTTGATGGGAGAAATCAGAGTCTAAAATGCCCCTTATTCTTCATAATTTTAAGTATAATTATGCATAGTTCTCAAAAATAACTCTTCAATCCATAAACTTTGATATGTTCTCTTCAAAATAGTACCAAACCCGTGAATATTGCTTAAAGTTTACAAAACCATGTAGTGGTTTCAGTTGGCATGGAATGACTCTTGCGCAAGTCGCATCAAATGAGAGCTCAGGTGCCGCCATCTAGGGGAAACTGAGCGTCCAAATTCTCAGTGGCAATGGCATCCACCGACAGTGGTGTTACTTGAAAAAAAAAAAGGGATACCGATTACCGTGGTATGCACTAGGTCTGCAAAAGGTTAATGACCATATGCAGCCCCATTGGAAAGAAAAAAACACTAATTTGATATTTGCAGCTTGAAAACTGCCTGAATTTTAAAGGAGGTTTTTTAACTTTTGTTAAGGGGACTCGGCACCTAAAAACCCACCTTCTCAAATTGAACATAATTCAAGGTGTATTGATTGGTAATGTATGTTTCTGAATCTAACTTGATGTGCTATAGTAGAAAAACATAAAAAAATAGTCCAAAAAATTCAAAATTAAAAAAATTTCACAAAATTTAAAATTTTTTTAAAACGCTACACTTTTTTTTAAAATGGGAGATTTTTGCCTGGTTGTTTTTACAAGAAAGAACAAACTATATCCTCACTTTGTAGTATGGAATTTTTGATGTCTTTATTAATTCTTGAAAAAAAAATTTAAAACTGAAAAATCTAAGAAAATTCTCGGTATTGCAAGATTTTTTAAATTTAAATTGCATTAAAATAGTTTCTAATAAATTTATCAAAAATTCCATACTAGGTTACATTTAGTTGAACATTTGGAACAAGCAATAAAAATTTCAAGTGAATAGATACATATTTGAAAAATCCTTTGCATTTTAACTATCACATAGTATGCATAAAAGCGAAGCTGAGAAAAAGCCATTTAAAGTTTTGGTTAGGTAAAAAAAGTGTTAAAATTCTCATATGAAATACAAAATAAGATATCTTAGAGTGTACGTAGGATTTTGAAACTTTGCACAAGCGTTCTCTAATATATAAAGTATAATTTGAAGCAAAAATCCCAAAATCGAGATTTTGACCGATTTTTACTGCCGAGTCCCCTTAAACGTTTCACTTCACCAAGTTCTAGTGTTTTCTTTTCTCCTACCTACTCCCAATTCCTAGTTCTACATTTTAACATTTTCATTTCTTATTACAATAAAACCCCGTTAAAACGCGGGTGACGGGGGACATATTGGGCTCCGCGTTATAACATAACCGCGATATAATGAAACTGTACTGCAGAACCATATTTACGAAATATACTCTCTCCTGTTGCACCACTTTTAACTTTATCAATTACTCTTAACATTTCTTCTATTGTACAGTTGTTTCTTTTCTTGTTTTCTGCCATTTTATTTGCTGTAATAGCAGTGCAAGAAGCACGCTTCTAACAGCAACAAAAACAATTGTGTTCTGAGAAAATGTGGGCTTAAAAATCTTGCTGCGTTATCAACATGAGATTATGAAAGGGGAGAGATTCTAAGAAAAAAGTAGATTTGTGTGGTAGGGGAGGGACGAACTTTTCAAAGAAACAATCTTTTAAGTCTTTATACACTCTCACGAACGAGAGAATATGTTTACTTTTCAAAAATTTCAAGGAATCTGGAATACAACTGGTTTGAACGTCGGAGGACATGATAGTATCCGCGTTATATCCGATTCCGCGGCATACCGAGGCGCGGTATTACGGGGTTTTACTGTATTTTCTTAGATAGTTCCCGGTTTCATAAATTTGTTGAATTTTACTAGTCACGTGGTATTTTCACATCTTCTCTTATTCCCTGACAATTTTTGTTCTTTTCTTTCTTTTTTTTTTCTTTTCATTTTTTCCCTGGAATCTCTTTAACTAACTTTTAACATCTTTATTTAAAAACATTTTCTTTGAAATTAATGTTTTAAACAATTCGTTTGACATAACTACCATTTGAAATTTCATGTTCTCTCATTTTCTTTGCAATTCTATTCTCCGGAAATTTGCTTCAATTCGCTAACCGTGACATTTTCATGGCTTTCCATTTTGCTTCATAATTACCTTTTATAGGAATTTTACTCAGTTTGAAGAACATAAAGGGCCGTGGTAGCCTAGTGGTTAGCACGTCGGACTTCCACCTGGAAGGTCGCGCGTTCGATACCCACTGAAGACCACCATGTATACTTGGGGATATGTGCATGTAAAATCCGTAGACCCCACTACCTCTCCCCGTGCTTAAGCAATCCTAAGGCCTCGGCTAACAGGTGGGGTCTGGTGGAGAAAAGTTTGAAGAACATAGATCATTAGCAATTTTCCAAGTTTTCTCAACTATTTTCAACTAGTGTCTAATATATAACAACACATTCCTTATTTACAAATTACATTATGAATTCCTTTTAAGCTGGTGAAAAATGTACTTTTATTCTCAAAAGCCAAAATACACTTTTTTCCCCTTCAGAATCTAAATAATTTAGATGCTGTAGTTGCATTGGAAAATTATTTTCACCGAAAGTGTTCTTCTAAAAGTTTTCAAAAAGAAAACTAATGAAAGTATCATTTTATACAGTAAAGAACACCTAGAAAAATAATTCGCCGTGAGGATTTATAAGTTTTCCTTCTGTTTCTAAAATCAGTTAGTTATTCTGGCTAGAAAAATAAATTGCCCAGCTTTTTCACCATGTACTACTGAATGAAAAATCAAAAACTAGGATTTTTTTTTTTGCTGAAGAAATTTAGTAAGTTTTTTTTCTAGAATTCATTTATTTAAATTGGTAATTGCCTGCATGAAATCACTAGCTATTGAAAATCTTAAAGTTTACGTAAAATTTTGCCTGTAAAGAAACCAAAATATTGAGATTTCAGCTCTCAAATCCCAATATTTTGGTCGAATAGCCACAAATAAATGAACGCTGTTGCACGTAAAACTTATCATCGTTTAGAAACATATTTTTAAACACTAAAAGCACACAAGTCATATATTCTTCGGTTGTTTTATTTTTTTTGTTCAAAATACCAACCAGCCCCTTTCTGGTAAAGTTTACCTAGCTAAAAATCCTAGCATTTATTTTTTAATATTAAATAATTATGATCAAGTAAAAATGCATGTAAGGCAAATAAATGCGAAATAAAATGCAATATAAAGAAAAGGTTTTCAGATATTGAAAATGCTTGACCTGCTAAATACCTATTTGTATGAAAGATATGTTCTTCTTTGTACACAGGATTAGAAGTATTTTTAATAGATTTCGACAGCCGGAAATTCTTCCTAGATGATGCGATGTTGAGTTTAACAAAAGTGTTGTAATGTTCAACAGTGCCTTTCTTCGGCAAACCTTCTGCTCTTTCGAGGAACACGGTAAGTCTAAGGAAAAAAAAAAAACATTTTACGTTGTTGATTCGTACACTACGTATAAATTTCATTAGCACAAATTACAAAAAAGTATATATATATATATATATTCAGATTTACATCAACCGAACTTCTATGTAACGAAAGCTTACCTAATGTATTCTAACTCCTTACGTCAATATATATATATATATTCTATATATACTTTCTAACACTAGATGGTGTTTAAAAAGGGAGGAAAAAATATACTATTTGATAGGGTAACATAAGTGGTAAGGCGTTGGCCTATACGCCTATGTTTACGGATCGAAACTCGGTAAGAAAATCGTCAGCGTCCATGTCGCATGATTTTTCGGCACGCAAAAAGATACTTTGAGTTTTCTTTGGCCTGGATACTCTGGGCTAAATTAAATTCCTGTACAATTTCGCTTCGTCAGAGCCGAAAGTGGTGCTTCATGAAAAAATGATTGCTTATCCGTAGGGAATCCACTAACTGGTGAAAAGCCAATGTGTAATCACATTAGAAACAAAAAGTGAATAAATAAATTACTTAACTACATAAAATACATAAAGTAAAGAACACACGCACACAATAATTATTCCACGCAAATTTATTAGTCTTGCACTTTGCTGTTTTTGCAATCACTTTTAAAATTTTCCTATCCATAAGAAGCGAACAATCTTCGCCAATTCCATGTCATTTTTCATGTAAGAACACTGTTAGAAATTTCATCATTAAATTACTGTTAAATAACTGGCGGCGGTCTGTCCATCTAATTCACCGTTAAATGTACGGTTTGGAATATTTTTCTATCTTTACGGGACCTAAACCATTTCCAATCAGCTTGGTTAAAAGGCCGTAAATACAAAAGTTTATGGTTTTATAACCATTTAAAAATGGTTTCAAAACTAATTTTTTACCGTTTTTGAACCATTACGATTTGTAAAATCTTCTAGAAGTAGAAACTGTAAACGAAGCGTGCGGGAATCGAACCCGGGCGTATGGTATACCAACCTTGCGCTCTGGGCATTCAGCCATCTACACCACGTAAAGCGGCCGTTTATTTATCAATAAATCTTCTTTTCCAACAGGCAAACTGCCTTAAAATTGAGATTTCAGTTTTTGATTGTACCTTAAGTCCTTTTTGGTCTAAATATACTGTATATTGACGAAAATCATTTTATTTGCTGCAAAAATTAAAATACAAACAAGCTTAAGCAGCTCAAATTATGGGTTCGCTCATTCGCAAACAGTTTGGGAATCCGATGTCTCCAATTTTTTTATTTACGTGTGTATGTGTTTCTATTTAGTAACCACTGCTTAAGCCCCTTTTTTTTTCTTTTTTTTATAAAATCTTTATTCATTCATATTTTAGCAACAACATACGACCGGTAAGGTTCCACAACCAGGATTGGACGCCCGATTCTTATTGACTACGAGACCTAGTGGCGCTAGTAAATTACGGTTAGTTAAACGTTCTTTAGGAGAAACAGAGAAAAAACGATTTTTTTCACAATCAGCGGTTTGAGTACCATCTTTTTAATGGTTATTTATCTGTTGTAATTAAATGCGGTAAAATAGCAATCAAATAAATGGTTATTTTACTATTTTCTTACGGAAATTTTTAACAGTGAATTTGTCTGAACGAGAATCCTGTTTTATTGTTAAATTGTTCAGATGTCTAGAGGCTTTTACGTTTCATAAGGAAATCTTAAAAAACAATAAAAAATCTCCACAAATTCATCTGTTAAAAGTAAAATGTTTTGTTTTATCGTAAATTCAAATACTCAGCAAATTTATTTTATTAATAAATTAAAATATTCCAGTAGTAAACAGTTAGAAACTTAATAATAAAAAGGTTTGAGTGAATTGTCATTTCTTTCATAATTAGTAAAAACGTGACTTCATGGACATTTCGTTCATAATGCATTGATAACTTCTAAAGTTGGTTTGATGATCACTGTCACATTATTATTGTAAAAAATGATGCCAAGGTGATATTTTGCCACTTTGAAATGTGTGGAGATTTTTTTCAGTTATCTTCTGTTTCTGCCAGGAATTTAAAATATTAACTAATGGTTTTTTGTTTCTCCTTACATCTTTACATATTTTGAACGGTTCATTGTTTCAGTAATTGTCTACATGACATTACTAAGAAATCTCTTATTACTTTAGCGCAATGTTTCCTAAACTTTCGACTTCTTTGTACAACTTTCATGACTTTCAAAATTCCAAGACCCCCTTTGTCAAAAAATAAATAAATAAATAAAAATATTATTGAAAATTCTTAAATGAGAAAAAATCCTTTAGTCTTTGCTTTAGGAGGGAATCAACTTTAAAGCTTTTGAGCGAGGCATATGTGTAAAATTACTCTAAAAGTAAAGGATAGGATATTTTGGTTAAAAAGGCTAGCTTTGGTAAACGAGATCTCAATCCGTGCGGCCCCCATGTAACCCTTTCAAACTTTCCCTGTACGCGTACCGCACATTGGGAAACACTGCTTTACTAGATACATACGCAGAAAAAAAAATGCGGAAAAAATTTAAAAATACCTTCTTTTCTTATATCTAAATGTACTTTTTCTAATTTGTGCCGAACCTTTTTGTAAGTTATGGCGTGCAGAAAATTTACATTGAAGAAAAATAAAAATAAATAAATAAATAAAGATAAATATATAAAATAAAGTTATACACTTGATATTAAGCTATTCCCAAATGAAATACGTTTCAAAAAAGGAAAAGGGAGCTGTTTTCAGCGAAAAATAGACAGGAAAATTTTTTTAGCGCACTTTATAGAGTGTTGGATTGAAGCAATATTTTTCAAAGCAAATATTGAATATAGTACAACATCCCACACATTATTTACACAGTAGCACAAAACTGCTTTAACTACGTTATTATTGAACATAATATTGTTATTAATTCGCACATCATATTTCTAATGCGTTTTGGAGTTGAATTGAAACTCATTTAAAAGTGCCTGTATTATTGTTTAATACACAAATATAACTTTTAATAGAGGTTATACATTTTTTTTCAAAATAAGATAAGTGTTTCGCAGGACAAATGCATGGGAAATCTTTCTAATGTTCGATAAGATTGTGAAATGACAGATATATCGCTTGAAAATTTGAAGTCTTCAACCAGATGACCTACTATTTGTAAAAATTAAAATGTTAATAAGATTACTTAAGGAAAAGCAAAATGACGAGTTCTGATAAGAATATGCTGGTGGCCCTGCAGTGCCAGGTTGACTGTTAACCATAGAAAAATATACATAAAAAGTAATACATTCGGGATAACATATTGCTATTCTACTTTTTGAGTACACTGAGTAGATATTGCATCTTAATTCAATGACGCTAACCATTGGCCCAACGCAAACTACTCAATGTAACGGTAATCAGGGGGTAACCCTACACTGCGCAATTTTTTTTTTTTTTCTTTGTAAAATATTTTTTTTGTGTGTGTGTGTTTGTTTGTGCTAGTTATAAGTGGGAAAAATACTAAAAAAATTCTTATTTAATTCGAAAAAGTATAATTCGAGAAAAATTGACATGTTGTTTAAAAACAACACTGCGCATTTAGGGGTAACAATAGTAATTTTTTTATATAATCATTTTAACAAACGAAACCAAATCAATAATAAATAGGCATGCATTATAATCATAAAATAGCACTAAAATATGAAAATTTATTAAAATAATTTATTTTATTATTATTTATAAATTTATAAAATTTATTGAAGCAAAAATTTGCAAATGAAACTAATAATTATTCGTTACATGTGCAAATTTTTACTTTTAGTGAAATTATTATTAAACTTTATTGGTAATCAAAGATTTTAAACAAGAAACCTATATTCTGTAGGGGGTCTATGCGATAATTTTCGTTTCTTCTTTGGTTGAGCGTGAATTGATTTTAAACAAAATTCCTAAATAATAATTTAATCGACCACTTTAAGCTAATATGTGAAATATTTAACAATAATCTTCTAAAAGATACTAAATAAAGTGAAATAGAACAACCTGTGACACCTGTTCTTGTTTATACTGCGAATAATGCAGGAGCATAAAAGTTGACCCCGAATGCGCGGTGTTGTTTTATAACAAGTAAAAAAGGCGCCTTAATATATATTTTTCCCGAAATGTTTCGGACAACTTATATTTATTTTATTTTAAACCTATGTAAGCAATAAGAGACTATTTTTAAAATAAAATAGTTGCTTAAAATTTGTAGAAAAAAAATTAAGAAGTTACTGTTTTTTACGAAATCAACATGTCTTACGATTTTGTGAAAAAAAAAGATCCTTGAGTTCAGTTTACAAGATCTAGGGGAAATTATATTAACTAATATGATCACACATACAAAATGAAAAGAAAGAATGCGCCACATGTTAAAAATATTACAAAATAAAAGCTTAGTGAACGAAAAATGGAGGTGGCGCAGTGTAGGGTTAAATTGGCAACTTCTTAAACCTTAGGGGGATATGATTACGGATCAAGTGAAAGTAGGAAAGGAGAAAAAAGCAAAACACAAGTGCTGAGCGGACTGCCTACCAATAATAGCGGGTGAGGTATAAATTAACCTTCAATGAACCTAATCCCTTGTAATAGTTCAATTTTTGCACAATATCACGACACCCATAAAAACACACACATGAGTTTTTGAATATTGCTCGCACATTAGGTAAACTGAGTAAACACAGTAGGATATAAGACTAAATAATCTGTAATCGTGAAAAACATTTCTTTGACAAATTTATAACAAGACAAATAACAAAATTACTCGTCTAATCCATATTATAATGATTTGAACCTACAGAGAAAAGGTATTTAAGAAACAGCCAATCATTATATGCTTCCTTTTTTTTCTTTTTTGGGGCTATTTAAAGTAGTAAAATCTACAATTGATTTTTCTGCTATTTAATGTTTTCTCCCGTTCAGAGGAAAATAATGATGCAATTAACTGATGCTACAATAATGCTAACTTATGGTAAACTATGTACGTCAGAAATAAAACTTGACACATTTAGTTCACATTCGTTTAGATTTAACTTACATTAAAATTCTATTCGATTTCATATTATTCGTCACAAGTTATAGAATAGATTTAGGAACTCAAAATCCTCAGAAATAAAACTAATTATTCAGCTCATATTTCACACTATTATTGATATTCGCTTTTTTTTACTTCAATCTATTGTTTAGAGCGAGATCACCCAGTACCTTTTCCTACCATTTTCTTTTCAAAAATTTACCGTCTGCTTTGATTAATCATTCCGTTTCTAAGTCTCTGTAGGGGTTAGCAGGGCGTCGCCAAAGTGTCTCAGCACACAGCACCTGTTTGTGTGTAACTAAATCATTGTTAACCGGGTACACGGAGTGATTGGGTTGAGCTGTCATGTCCTTGCCTAACGATGAAAAAATGGATGCAGCCGTAGGTTAATGAACTTACCTGTGTTCGTGTTCATCGTAATCGGTGGTGCAAGTTAAATACCCGTATATTTCGGTGTCTGCTGTCTTCAGGGGTATCTCCAACTCCTCAGGCTTCTTCTCGTCTTCTGTAGCTTCAGATTCGGCAATTTCGCTCAGCACGTGTTTGTCAAAGGCGAAGTTTCCCTTACCTCCAGCTATATCGGGATCTGAACTTACCATAGACCTAAGCAAGGAATCAAAATATACATTTAGGAACGGTTTGATGAAAGTAGTTTGTAAAAAGACGACCTAAATAATCAACATTTAATTATTAAAAGAAGGAAGTAATGCCCATTTAAAAATGGCAATAAAACAGGAAACTGATTTAAGGATTTGGAAGGTTTCTGTTTTTATGTTGAGGCAAACAGAGAAGACAAAAGAATGATTTAATTCACTGGGTTGGTCATCTTTACAGATGGTTCAGAATGTTTGCCTTATGATTGTATGTGCTCGTCTTTCTTCTGATTTTCTTTTTCCATTCTGACAAGAAAGTTCCACATCTTTGATTGTTCTTCAATACTGATGTGTGATAGGTTATTTATATTTTTGGTGTCTAGCAATTTCAGTTAAAAAGTGAAAAATGCTTTTGAACTTCTGAAACAGCTGCTTGTTTTTTACGAAACTTTTCATTTGTGTATTTGGCACTTTAGTATTCCAATACATTTGATTCATTTCTTGAAGGAATTGTTCGCCTTTATCTTTTAAACAACGCTCTTAAGAAAAGAAAAAAAAAGAAAGAAGAAAAAAAGCATTGGGCGGGAATCTGATTTACATATTTTATAAACATAGGTCAAAAAATTAGGGTACCAATGGACAAAATACGATTTAAAAAATAAAAGGAAATATTCTATGTATTTTCAATAGAAGATAGTTCTGTACATATAAAAAATAGGACCGAAAAAGCAATTTAACCCTCGTGGGTCCCTGGGGTCCCCAATGCGATTTGTTTACTACACTTTGTTAAATAGTCATTTGTTTTTAAGGTCATTTCGTGACTTTTGATTTCTTTTAAATAAAATAATGCTATGAATTTTTTTTCATTTTATTTTATTTTTCTTAAATTTGCGTGTTTTGCGCGTGAGACCTTTCGGTCAGAGAAAAAAGGAGGTCATTGCAATTTTTGTCCAAGAGGACTGGAAAGAAAATTAAACGTAAAATGTTAGAAGTATTTTTAATACACTTGGTAAAAATCATTCGTATCAGATCTCTAACAATGGCAAATGAATCTTCAGTTATTATGTTTTAATTTAAAATAGCCACTTTTTTAATACATAAACTATATTTTACTGCGATTGTGTCTTCATTTATTTTTTCTTATTAATATTAATACGTCATATCATAATAAAGTAATTCAAGGAATCCATGGGGTCAAAAATGACCCCAAGTGTCTGTAGTGTAACCAAAATGAGAGGAATCCACGAGGATTAAACCAATAAGAGCTTCTAAACTGAAGAAAAATAGCTGAATTATATATTGGTACAGTTGGATTCATTAAACACATATTTCACACCTGGAATTGCCTAAAGCGTAAATATTCCGTCCTCCCGATGACCTTGCAGAGATGAGAGATGTGACATCCGTAGCACTAGTAGCAGGAATGGTGGACCAGCACCTCCCCCTGTGCTCTGGAGGTGGGGTGTCTTCGTCTTCTGTTGAGGAACAACTGTCAGAATGGGACCGACCTGGTTGGCTAACCACTGGACTGTAGGTGGTTGCTAGGTAGAAAATGTGTTCTTACTTTTAGTGAGCATTAATTAAAAAACAAAACACCTGAAAAGTAGTTTCTGGATTATTGTTCAAAATGTTACATTTCTCATATTCATTGCAAGAGGTTTGCAAATAAAAACCGACTACTTCCTCAGGAGAGGCATTATATTATTTGAGTCATAATTTTTTTTCTTTTTAATTCACATTTATCTGGGGTTAAATACTATTTTGATTTGTTATAACCTAACACGGTCATTAATATCTTTAATGTACAGCATGTACAATTTTGCCTAATTATTGTGGAATTATCTAATATTTCAGTTACAGTTATCACTTGTATTTTCTCGAATTGCAAACAAAGTAATACAGATGCACTTAGTGCACGAAGAAGAACTCAGTAAAATATCTGAAGTCCAAATCTTACTGCCATTTACTCTTTTTTATTTATTTATTTATTTATATTATTTATTAATTTTTTGTTGTTGTTGTTGTCAAGTACTGCTTGTTACGCTGGTGGTGCGGTTTTATTACCTACCGTAATTTAAAACCGAATATATACTAAAATCTTTATCAAATAAATGATCATGTGCAAAATTTGATACAATTCAAGAATAAATAAGTAAATAAATAAATAAATAAAATGAAAATAAAAATAATAAAAATTTAAATTCTAAAGTTTCTAATTTTATTCTAGGAACCACAATTTTTTCTAAATCTTCTGCTCGAGCATTGACTCGCATTGTTACTACTGAAGTTTACAACTGAAGAATTTTATTACACCTTGAATTTTATATGTTATTTATTGCGAATTAATGATTTCACAAGGAAAAAAACTCAAAAACTTTCAAAAGTTATTTTGCTTTCAACTTTTACATGTTTCCATGATGAATATTTTTAAAGTTATGTTTGATTAGGTTTCTTATGCAAACATCAGCTGTATACAGTCGAACAAGAGCGATAGTATAATCTGAGCATCAAACGATTGATGCGGGTCAATTCGACCTTGAACTGCGCCGGAGCTTTTGTGTGAACAAGTGCTGTCAGAGAAATCACGCATGTAGGGAAAAAACGTAAGATTGTTTGTTCACGTGTCATCAGCGCAAAATACGATTCACTGCTCACAATATTGAGTTATTTACGGGAAAAGACATAACTTACATGCAATAAACCACATTTTACGTTTTACGTGAGCATTAATTTATTAGCAGCTTCTATATTAGGATCGCAAAAAAGTTATGAATGTACAAGTCATTCTAAGTAGTCAGTAATGGAAGTTTAACTCAAATTTTATAAATGAAGTCGATATTTTTCATTCAGCTGATAATATTTAATGCAGCATGCCCACATAAATACTGCGTATCATTGTTTTGAAAATCAGTTGCTACTGCTATATCAGTATGAACTTGATACAGTAGACGCTGGGGATATATTGCATAAAGTACGACAAAGTATGGAAAATAACTTGCCGCTTTTCGGTGAGAGACGACTTTTCTTTATGGTAGTTATTTGCCTAATTTCAGAGTATATTAGCAAATGCAATAGTGCCGGTACCGATGTTGGATTAACCCGTAAGGAAAATAAGCACCTGCTTAGAAGCGAAGAAAAACGAGAGGCACTTCAGGAACTTTTCAACAACAATGAATCTAAGTAAATAACACAATGATTAAATTTATAACTGCTAAAACAATTTATGGAGCAAGAAATAAGCTCTGTTTATCTAAAGAGTCTTCACGATTATACTGCAAAATTAAATGCACTTCTAGTTTGTTCTTATTTGCTATAACGGAACTGAGTTAATTGATAAAAGACAACTGGGAAAAATAAACTTGTTTTTTTGTTAAATGGTGTTACAAGCGTACAAGCATTTTCAATAATCTCGGCTCAAAAAGCAACAATGGCAAAAAAAAAAAAAAATTTAATTCATACTTTTTTGCTGTAATGTTGTAGCTCCCAAAAATCATTACTTATTTAATGACAGCTAATATTCTTAACTGAAACATTATATTAGTCTTTTCGCAAATCCTTGTAACGCTGGTTTGGGCGCTTTGAACTTTCATTTTCACGGATTAATTACTTTAAAATTTCCTTAGATCAAATACGCAACAAGACAGTTAACAGCTTTGTGTTCATTAAAACTGTTCTTTTGCTCTAAGGTTTCGAGTTCAAAAAGTTTTAAAATCTTTTATTTTTTGCATTTTAAATTATTTAAATATCAGGAGGCACCAAAAGGTTTAAGTGCTTAGGGCTTAAATCATCGCTCCTCCTCCTCTGAATTTGAAAAATATAACGTATTTACACACATGCGTATTTATAGTTTGTTGTGTTTTTACAGAATATTTTGGCTACCCTCAAGTAAAGTTCGAAATCACAGACCTGTGTTTGAACTACAGCATTTTTACTACATAAGAGCGGCATAACGGAACCTATTTCACACATAAAAATTACATTCATGAATTTTTTTGTGTGTGTGATTATAAATAGCTAAACATAGTAGTACTACTTCAATTAATAAAAATATGAACATTTGTGAGATTTCCTAATTGCTATTACATAGAAATTGAAATTGAGTTATTCTCTTTCTCTGTCTGGCTTTATAACTAAAAACCATTAAGCCTAAATACGAGTATTTTAAACGAGCCCCCCAAAACATTTTACTTCTTCTCCTTTTTTTTTTAATCAATATTGCTTCATTTTATTAAGATTTCTCGCTCTCTCTCTCTCTCTCTCTTTCTATATATATACATGTAACACCACGTTTACACCAGCATTTCATTTTATCGAATGTCCGTCTATGAAGCCATCGTGGAAAACAGTCGTGACCAGAGTCCATATAATATTTGGTTTATTTGAGTTTCATCATAGAGAAATACACATTCAAAACAGTACAAAGACGAACACCAACATCAACGTTTTTACAACAATAGTTACATCGTGAATCTCCGAGAAAAGCTTGCGAGAGCCTTTTATACCCTCTCGAGCTACATGCCACGTGATGATGCACCGATAGTGCTATTCGTTACTATTTTTAGTTCACATTTCATAATCTTTCCCACGTTAGTTTCCCGGCCTGTGGGACATATAAAAAATATCTCTGTTTCAAAATCGAAACAGAATTCAAAAAGGGGTCTAAAAAAGTTATTTAGTTTTCAATGTTATATACATATATATGGGTGTGTTTATTCCTTGTCATTGGTCTTATAATGAGCTTTTAAAATACTTGATGTTTTTAAGAAAATCTATAAATAATCGTGTATTCGTAAATCATCACTTTTTTACATTATATTTTTGTACAATAATTACTTTTTTTTCCAGGAGCGTAGTTTGCAGACGCTTCCTTAAATCAGTAAAATTGATTTGTGATTAAACGAAATGCATTTTTTGCGCTAACTGCCTAAAACAGTGTTCTCTAGCCCCAGGGGAATAAACTAGATCTGAAAATGGCGAAGAAGCAATGCATTATTTAAGCAAATATATTTATTTAAATAAACAGATGCAGCTTCTACAAAAATATGTAGTTAAATGTGAAGCACAAACAACCGTCTCAATTATGTGTGTTACAACCAGAATGGGAATTCTGATTCTAAGTAAGCTGAACAAAAGGTACGCCATCCTCCAATCTCAAGAAGTTTCAATAGGCAGTCGTCTCGTTCTCTTATTTGTTGATTTGTCTTACGACACTTTCATTAAAAAAACACTAAACTTTGGTAATAGTAATAAAACGTGACATATCTTACTTGTATTAAACGAGGAATGTCTTCTTGGAACATAAAACCCATGTGTCTCGGAATCTCTCCCAAGGGTGGCTTGTCCATCTTGTATAAGGGAGCTTGCATCATCCAGCGCTCTGGCCTTTTCAGTCGATCGATTCCGGCAGCCACAGCAGCAGCAACATTTTAGCCAGTTCATGGTAAGAGAGACATGATGGCTCCTTCGACATCAGGGACTTTCTTTAGCTAGAAGATTTGCCATGAGTTGCTGTTTTCTGGAAGAAGAAACCATTTCATATGGCTGCATTTAAATGATCATTTGATCGAAAGACTTCCGTTTTTAGTGAAACGGTCATGCTGCGTAACCTCCAGACTCGAAGCGAAAAGTCATGACTATTTTCTTGTTTACGTTGTGAAATTAGCAGTCACTTTGACACCAAGATTAGGTAACGTTCAGGCAACGAGCAGAGGTTTCCAAAGAAGAAAAAACATTAATTAGGTGATTTTTTACTGCCGTTTTTCATATTATTAGCCTACTTTCCCGTAAAAGTAAAAAAATAATAATAATAAAGCATGAAAGAAAGCTTAATGTATCGTTAAAATACTGTTAAAAATAAAGAAAAGTAAAAAAAAAGTGAAGTAATTAAATAAAAATTGAAAAATAAAAAATAATTGAAAGTAGGGTTTTGAGATGGAGAATATGTGTGTCTGTCTGTCTGTCGGTCTGTTTCCACCCCCTAATAACTTTGAAACGAATTGTCCGATTCGAAAAATTCTTTTTGCATTCGAAAGATCTCGGTGAGGACATCGGATTTTCATATTTAACTTTTTGATTTGAACAATTTTTCGTTCATTTTTGAACATATAAAAAAATTAACATTGGCTCCTATGGGCAAAAATGAAAAATTATGTAAACTCCAGGCACTAGATCCAAGTTCCTATGAGCAAGCTTATTGGAAGAAGCTCTCAGCGTGAACTTATTTGAACAGTTAAAAAAAAAAAAAAAAAACATTAGCGCCTGCAGGGAAATTTCAATCCCATATAGATCATGATCAAACCGACGGATTTGCTTGCAGCAAACTTTGTCGGAAAGATGTTACGAAGTAGAATATGTACAGATACGAAGTTTAACAGGAACTGAACGAGACTGTTTTCCTTCGAAATTTTTTGATCGGGATTTTTAAGGATATTTCTCAATGAACAAATGGACAAATGAATGAGTGAGATAATGAATAAATGAATAAATTAGTGAATAAGTGATAAAATAAATAAATGAGTGAATTACTAAAAGAATAAATGAATGAATAAATAAATGAAGGAATTAAAGAATGAATGAGTGAGTGAATGAATGTATTATCCGTTGAAAATGGTATATTTGAAGTAATTAAGAACTGAAATCTAAATGAGAAAGAGAGAGAAAGAGATAGCTAGATTAAAAATTTGAATTTGGTGGATACGGGAAAGTAGGCTCGTACTATAGTTCTAGACGGAACTTCTTGTCATATTAGTTATTTGCCATGGTATGAAATATTTGACTCGCAAATTAGTATTTCCTTTCAAATTTGATAAATTTTACATTTTTCATTTGATATTTCTCTCAACTCATTCACTTTGAGCATGGTTAATAAAACATTATAAGTAAACCTCGGCATGTAAGCTTTCAAAATTGCTTTTAAATAAATGAAGTAATTAACTAATTAATGAAAAAAATTATATATTTTTTATTTTATGAAACCTTCGAAGTCGTACGTTTAAGCTTCTTTGAATTAAATCGGTTAAAAAGGTGCCGTGTTATTTTTGGGTATTAGTCTTCATTTATAAGGAATATTCAAAAGTTTTGTCCATTTTAAAAAGGACACGAACTTTATATGTTTGGTAGAATGAATTTTGTATCATTGAGTTTATTGTATTATATACAGATAAAAATAAACGATTAAGGAATTATATAAATATAAAATCGCCAAACATGTTACACGGTTTTATTTACCCAGACGCCTCTTCAGCTGTGTCGCAGTTTCTTTTTTCGCCATTATTTAAGTATTTTAAAATTCAAAACATCGTTGCGTTATCCAAACAATTCCAAACAAAGCTATCGCTGCCATTCAACAAATAATAATTCTGATAATTTCCTCGACCCCAAAATTATTAATTTTTTTCATTATTAACGTTATAATAAATTATAAAATGGATAGAATATAGGAAGATAAGCTTGTTTGCAAAGTTTTGAAGATGTAGAAGTATAGATGTAGAAGTATAGTGGTCGAAAACCGCATAACAAACTTCTGTGACAAATCAAGTTAAATAAACCGAGTAATAATAATAATTAAAATAAAATACTAATGATATTTATGCATCAAAATTTTCAAAAAAGATTAAAAAAAAAATAAATAACTGCCGTTCCGATATTTTCCTTCCGATATCTAAAAAATCATTTAAAAATTATGGATTTCAAAACACTTTTTCCCGGATGTCCTGTAATTACATGAATATTACTTTAAATTAGAGCATGTCCCTCTAAAAGTAACAGATATTATTATGAAGTTTCCATTGTAAACGTACTATGTTTTTACGCGTCAAAATCATTTACATATTATCAGTAAATGTTTAGAACTAAGGTTAAAATCTATTTTTTACTTATTTATGTTTTTCTTAAATAGGGAAACTATAATTTTTCAGCTTGTTTGGACCTTTTTTTGAAAATGAATATGACCAACATTTATTTCTAACGAACTTTAAAATGCTTGAAAAGTAATACTATACTAGACTGCAACGTTTCCTGACAATGCCGTCACAACGCGCGTCAGAATATATGCGTAATGCGTAAACAGCAATGCTGTTGGGTTACAGGAGGAGGGTCGAAAAGACGCCAAGCTGCCAACTTGGCGAATAATCCGACTAAGTTCTATTTGGCACATTGCATGTTTGAAAAATGATTTGTCTGTTTATCAGAAAAAGACAATGTCAAATTTAAAAGCTTATTTTTTTTGCGCAATCGTAATTTATTTTGGTACTTACGTACTATCGCAACCATATGGCGAGATTGGCGACTTATATACCTACTTATGGTTACCATAAACGCCTTAGATAGGTACAAAATCTGAGATGCCAATTTGGCGAGTTATCCCCGAATTTTGGCATGGTTGCGATAGTACGTAAGTACCTTTATTTTATTGGATCAAATATATTTTCATCATAAGTTAGTCCTTTCGACAAAAAAAAAAGAGAAATTATACTCTTAATACCTTTATGCAGATAGATATTGTACAAACATCAAAAAACTTTTTTTATCACAACTACATTTTGAAAAATGCAATATGGTTTTAAAATGGTATAATAATGCACAATGGTTTTAAAGAACACCAAAGATATTGACTTTCATACTTTTACAGGATGTGTAAGACACCAATATAGGTTGCCTAGGGTATTTATCTCATTTTGACCGAAGTCGACTTATCTAGTTTTTCCCAAATGGTGGATTGGACTCTTGCAATTTGTGAAATACATTCATGACTATTGTCTTTTCAGAGGTTTTCAAAGCACTGCCTTTCTTTTGGGGTTTTAAGACATAGTTCAATTTTGGAGTAGATTCCATTCTTATAATAACAACGATATTAACGAATATAATAATAATAAGAAGAACAATATTAACGAATATAATACTAAAATTAAGAACAATATTAACGAATATAATAATATAAGAAGAACGATATTAACGAATAGAATAATAAAAACTGTTTAGCTTTAAGCAGTCACAAGTCAGCGAGTCAGATATAAAAACAATTCTAAATCTCGCCAAACCGCTTATCGGAAGATCGCCAACTGCTCGAGAGCTCTCATTCCCAAGTAGCATTTTATCTTGGCCCAATATTGTAACTTGATTGGCAAAAGAATGGGATAAGACTTGCAAACAATATTGGCTGTAGCTTGGAGGGGATACATTTTAACAATAAGGGCCAATACTGCTACTTCAATCTTGAACCAATATTGCGTGCCAGCCTTACGCCAATATTGGCATTACGCTGGCGAACAAGTTTTATTGTTTCTAATTGCTTAAAAATATAAAAATTGTTATTGTTATTCCTGAATTTAGCTAGAAAAAAAAGTGTAAATGCAAAAATTCATGGAGCCATCTATGAGTCGTCGGATTAACCATTCCTAGTGTAGGAATGAGTGAGTCGGGAACTGGGTTCGAGCTGACGCCCTCTCGTATCACAAGCCAACGCTCTAACCGCTACGCCACATCTGTTGCCAGGGGAAGTTATACTATATGTTATCTATTTACAGAGGTGGATTATCTTCTATTAGTTGCATCAGGAAGCAATGAAGGTGTATAAAAAGTTATGATAGTTGTTGAAAATGAAGTAGTTTTTATTATTCAGCAACATTCAACAAAGATCCATTGGCTAAACATCACAGAACAACATTCGTCCAATATTGGTTTACCAGAATGTAGCTAATTTTGCACCAATATTGCGCATGCAGCATTTAGCCAATATTGGCTGAACATTGGGAAAATCGCTCCAATATTGCCCAAGATATAGCCAGCACAAACAATCTTGCGCCAATATTAAGCCAGCATTCAATGCTGCTTGGGTTGGTTAGAGCGTTAGTTCTAAATGAAGGTATTAGTACGCGTTACGCTTCTCGTAAAATTGAAAATATAAAACATTTTATGAAAATTATAACAAATAAACGCTATATATGTGTAGTTTAAAGTACCTCATCATATTTCTATAGCGAAGTGCTTAGTTTAACTCGAAAATCGGACACCGCGCTGAGAACTACTTTCTTCGCTTGCTCTCAGCATATTTCTCCATAGTCAAGAAACTTTGCAGTTGAGTATAGTGTCAGCCTTTCAATTTAAAACTGATTAGTGCGTATTGGATTACGTGAAGTAATATGTTATTGCGTCACTTTAATTAAAACACTCGTGGATTTTAATTTTTCATTTTGTTATATGAGTTGACTTTTTCGAAATTTCATTATTTTAGATTTTACTTTTTTAATTACATTTAGTGATAATCTATATAAATAAAACCAAAAGTTTGTGTGTGTGTGTGTGTGTGTGTGTGTGTCTGTCTGTCGATCGCCTCCTGCCGAGATGGAACGGTCTAGAAGTACGAAATTTTGATTACAGGTACCTTGGGTCAGGTCCTCGTGCACCTCGAAGCGTTTTTCCTAAAATTCGAATTTGTTCTTTTTTTATTCCAATTTTAAGCAAAACTCTTGATTTTGGATTTATCTCATCGATGAAACGTCCCACGTTTTCGATTTTTGCAGCGTATGAATGCCCGTAAAAAACTGCACAAGATGATCTCTTTCTGAAGTTCGTAGGACAAATAGAACACGCGCAATATTCATTTAAAGTAGCTTTCGAACTTTAAAACGAGGCTTACCTCTGAATTTATCTGCCCAGTTTGCGTGTTTTCGCCAAAATAAGTACTACTTTTGTCGCCAACTAGATGTTTTTTGTTAACGTAAGATTGAAAAAATGCTATTTTATCTTTATTCATGCGGTTTTATGAGCGAAACAAATTCTAAAAATTCAATTCATATTTATACATATTTTGTGGCTGGCTTTACATTACTGCTGACGAATTTTAATTACTTTACCTTGAGGTTGATTCTCCTTCCTTTTTTGGCGATTCAATAGTATAGTAGCAGTTCAACAACTGAATGAAACATTATTTCTTACTAGCGGTGCCCCCACGGCGTTGCCCGGGCTGAATTTTAAAAACGTCGCCTACGGAGCTGTTCTTGCTAAGAGTATAAAAAAAATCGCCTGCGGTATAAAGCCTGCATTGTTTAAAAAACATCGTGTGCCTATTTGTAAAAAAAAAAAAAAAAAAAAAAAAAAAAAAAAAAAACATTAGACATTGTCAATGCAATGCTTGAAAAGTAATTATAACATGTAGAATGAATTAAGAAAACTTGGGAACAATTCCGTCACCAGAGGGTAATTAAAACTGCCAAATTGCGGCACGGCGTCATTTGTTGCGTTACTTTTCATCTGGAATGAGTCTTAGTCTTGGCGATGATCTTAGATTGATTGCAAGAATGAAATTGCAATATCATATTTATTTTATTTCCCAGCCATGGTGAAATGTTGTCTCCCTAACCGAAAGATAAGTTTTATAATGAAATGAAACTTCGCTCTCGGTACCATAGAGATGAAATAGTAGGTGATAATATTTATATAGTTAAATGATACTGTAAACCATACCTAAAAAACGCATGCACAATTTCGTTAGTATTCTTTATCGCCGGTTTATCCCCAACGCCTAATTTAAAAAGTCAAATTAAAGCGTGTCGTCATTCGCCACGTTATTTGAAATCTAGAATAAACTATACGTCCGTAAAATTTTCGAATCGGTATTTATTTAAATGCTATTGCTAAATCAAGGAAATCGCAAAATCGGGGAGACGGAACTTTTATCAAGTTCAATCTCGAATTTAAAAACTATTGCTAATTTGCGAAAAACTTTAAATCGAAAATATGCTTTGTTATTGTTTTGTCGTTATTAAACTGAACTATTTTGAAAAATCAGTTTCGTATTGAAACCTAGCGGTACCCGCACGAGGCTGCTCGTGCTGAATTTTAACTGTATCTAAAAAATGTATGCACAATTTCGTTAGTGTGTTCCGATTTATCGCTAATGACTCATTAAAAAGTCAAATTGTAGCGTGTCATATTCGCCACGTTATTTGAAATCTAGTATAAACCAAACGTATTCCTATTCTGGCGATATTTATTTAAATGCTATTCCTAAATGAAGGAAATCGGTTAATCGGTTAATTTAAAAGCTATTGCTAATTTGAGAAAAACGTTCAATCGAAGGTATGCGTTATTATTGTTTTTCCGTTGAAAACTAAACTGATGTCTCTCTATTTTGAAAAATAAGTTTTGTATTGAAATTAAGCAAACACTAATTTCAATATAAAAACAGATTTCGGAGTTGAGGAAACTGCTAATTATTATTTTTGGATCCATATAAGCCTTAAGAAATCGCACTAAAAAGCTTATAACCGGCGTTCTTATTGACTTGGAAGCTTCGAATAAATTTCATCTTGTGCATAATAATCAGCGCTTTCGATCGATATATTATATTGATATGTGCAAGGTTTTTACCACCCCCATATTGGAGAATTAATTTAGAAATTTGCGTAAAATTGGAATAAAAAAGGAATTACCTGCCGGATTTTTTTTCTAACTGTTCTAGAAAACTTTCGTAGGAGTGTACTCAACAACTTCCCAAAGTTTCATGGCGATCGGGTGAATGGTGTAGTAATTCATAAAGGACAAACACACATGCATTCATTTTTATATATATAGATGATAGAGTGTCCGCTTTATCAACGAAACAAATTCTAAAAATTCATTTCATTTTTATGGATATTTTGTGAATTATTAACTGCATGCGATTTTTAATGTTGATTCTTCTTCCTTTTTTGACGACTTAATATTTATTTCTTCGATAAAAACTAGGTTTGGAAAATCTTCAATATCACTTATTTTTGATGAAATTTAAAATTTCGTCAAGTGGTGATAACTTTTTACTCGCCCCCCATCCAGTTAATAGTTCTCAACATATGATTTTGCGCTTCGTAACTTTTCCAAACCGTGCCCAATAATCCTATCAGTAATATTGTTCTCATTTCCTTCAATACGTGATTTACACGAAAGGATCATGGCGTATTTGCGAAATGCTTCCATTACTTTAGTGCAATTGGCGATCTTCTGCTTCATTTTAACTTTTTTACGTAGAGATTTTTGTTTCCATATTTTATACAAGTAATTTATTTTCTAAAATTTATTTAATTTTTGTACTGTCTATTTGGCGCCATTGGTGCAGAATTTAGTTATTTCTATCCATCAACTTAAATTTCACCCGTCAGAATTGGTTCAGTACTAAACATTTTCTAATTTAAATGCGCATTTGCCTTGGAAATAATGCTTTCCTTTCTTTCGTTTTATCCGAATTTTATGAAAGTGCTATTCACTTGAATTTTCAGGAAATGTTTTGACGATTTTGCAAGCGGGATTTTAAGGAACGGGTGTGTCCTTATTTTGATGGGGAATTTAAGATGGGCTGCTGGGTAATTTTAGGAAGAGTAGCTCTTGAAGGTCAGTATTCTATTTTTAGCCACTGACGTATTTATTCTAATGGATATTTTTTAGAACTAATGTCATTATTCTATTAGGAATGTTTAGGAATGGTTGTCTTTATTGAAATGGGGGGCTTTATAGAATGGGTTTTCTTTATTGTTGCAGAAATATTCAGGGAGAGTTGTTCTTGGTCTGAAGGACATTTTTAAAGAGAATACTGCTCTTTTTCTGATGGGAAATTTTAGATGTATTGTGGTCGATATTTTAATTGCGATTTTTACGGGCTCTTGATATCATTTTGGAACAATTATACTGATGAATATGTGCATTTTAGTTACTGTTTCCCTTACTCTAATGGCAATTTCTATGAACTTTCGCTGACATTTTAATGGGGATTTTTATCGACTTATTCTTGGTCTAAAAAGAATTTTTCTGTGCTGTTAGTTTTAATGCAATCGTGGTTTTTAATGAATTTTACTGTCTAAATAGGATTTTTATGAACTGTTGCCCATCTCCTACTTGGATTTTTTAAAAAGATTTTTCCCTATACGTTTACATAAGAATTTTGGCCCTGCGTCACTTGGTTGCGAATGATTCAATTTTATCCCGCGCAACGCCGGGCATGTCAGCTAGTACTTCATATCATTGAAAGAAAAAATCAGGAAAAAGAGAAAACAACAAACAGAAATAGTAATAATGTAAAAACTCGATGTATAAATTATTCAATATAAGAATTAATATCAAAATATTTAATTTCAAAACATGCTCTGGAAAAAGAAACCTACGTAAAAACATAATATCACTATTTTAATAAAAATCAGGCAAGATCAAGATTCAGAGAAAAAGAATAAAAGCATTTACTTTTTCAAATATTTAAAAATATGCAATTTCAAGATGTATTTCACAGTGAGTAAGATTTTCTTGAATGTCTCCTTTAATTTTGAATCATTCTTTCCAACTTGGAAAGGTTAGAGGTCAGATTTTATGGCCTTTAAAGAGATGGGATGCCTTAAAGCGCTTTTGATACTTATTTGGAACAAATTCGCTTCTAGAAACCCCCCGCAGCTCTCCCCTCTTTGCCGTTTTCTTTGTCCGAAATATATGATAGAAAGTAATGGAATCGTGTAAATTTCCGATTTTCAAATTTTAACCGATTTACACGGGATTTTATGGGCGCCGAACTCCGTTGGAGCATTTTTGAAAAACGGCTGTTTGTGCGTTTGTATGTATGGAACCAAATTTATTGAAGCTACTCACACTCAAAACAAAACGCATAGGACCAAACGAGATTTAGTGCACACATGAAACCAGATGGGAAGTGATGCTGATTGGTTTGCGCTGACATTCCCTTCAAGAGGAGCAAACCATTTGGCGTGAACACTATATATCAAGAAGTAATGCAGGGATTAAAAGCAAAAGCTGGTGCACGGATGTACCTCAATATGAACTGATGCTGGTTATTTTTCGTCGCAAATAGCTCCAACGTTCGATTGAGCAATCGCGCAGTCGAACGTTTTTCTCGCTAAGCACATAGCTCAAGAGCAAGCAATAATAAAAAAGAGGGGGGTTTCAAGTATATCTCAAGGAGAACAGGTTATGATTCCTTTTTCGTGCCAATCGCTACAAGGGGGTGTGAGACAATGACACAACCGATCTTTTGTCTTTTTAACGTATATGTCGGGGCTCTAATGAAAATTTGCACACAAATACCTGTTATTGGTATACAAGTATATCATATGCCTTTTCATGATTTAAAAATAGACTATTGAATGAAAAATATAGAAGTAAATTTCGCGAAATCCACACACGCCAGTTATTTTATGTCATTTAATAATTTGCTTTAGACACGTTTCTGATAATTTATTCAATACCTTATTAACTAAAGCGGACACGTCAATTTTGGCTATAAAACACATTACTGACTACAACACTACAATACATTTTGATTGTTAATTGCAACGAATACTCAATAACGAATCTTAAAAGAACGCCAAAAATAAGTAAACTTCTTATTTGTTAAAAAATAGGTAAAATAAATAGGTAAACTAAAATAAAATAATGAAGTAATAAGCAGTTTTGCAATAAGTAATTGAGCGATTGTTTAGTAAACATTGTTTGTGTATATTTATAAACACACACATACACATAGTACATACATATATATATGTATATGCATATGTGTTTGTACATACTCGTATGTTACTTAATTATGAAAACGTTTAAAATTGTGTTGCTCTAGCTTTAAAAATGCGTAACAATACAAACTAGTATGTTGTGGCCATTACGGAACTTTCTTCTATATCTTTCATATGAATATTAATACTCTCCAAAAATTCCTATTACGATACAAATCCTTATTAAAAATAAGACTGTATTAAAAAAACGGTTTTAAACCAAGATAAGCAAATTAAAAGATTTTGCTTCCAGCAAAGCCTCAAAATGCTAAAAACGTCACTAATAATTTATTTGTTAATGTGTAGGTCAAATGGCAACAGTGCAATGCAAAACGAAGTCTCTGCTCCCTTGGCACGATTGGCGCCAGAATATAATTGTTTGAATTGTGGGATTTTCAAAATATACGCTTAGCGAGAAAAACGTTCGATCGCTCAACCCCCTTGGAGCGAATGACCCCAAAATTTATCAACATTACGTCCTTTCAGGATGTATGTGTGTATCGAATTTCGGTTAATTCTATGCATTACGTCTGAAGTTACAGCGCCCACAAGAAAACTAATAAAAAGTTCGATTCAGCAACCCCCGTTGGAGCGAATGGCACCAAAATGTAATCAGCACCTGTTCCTATTGAGTTCCACTGGTATGGCAAATTCTGTTTGAATTCTTCCATTACTTCTGGAGATTTAGAACTCAAACTAATCGAGAAAAACAATTGATTGCTCCGCCCCCTTTAAATGGATTCGAGGAAAAAACTAATCAGCATCATCTGCTATCAGGGTCCATGTATAAACCAAGTTTTGTTTAATTCCATGCATTACTTTTTGAGTTACAGCAATCACACACACAAATGCAAAAAAAAAAAAAAAACACAGACACACATACAAAAGAAAACACAGACATACAGATACACATTTTCTTAAAATGGGTTCAGCATACCGCAAAACGTATAAACCGGTCGAAATTAGAAATTCAAAAATTTTCGGAAAAACAATATTTTATTTTATATATTGAGAGTAGTAGAGAGTAAAAACGCTTTAGTTGAATGTTAAAATCGAATGCAAATTTAAAATAAAACATGTTTCCCAATAAATGTTTTAATTAAATCGATAAAGTCAACAATACAATGTTTCCCACTTACAAATATAATTAACGCAGTATGAGGGGAAAAAAGTCACAGCAAGAAAAAAAGAAGGAAATTATGGCCGTAGTGGTAAAAAACCATTTGTGAAAACACATCTCCAACTCTCATAATTAATGAATTAGTGACCTTTATTTACTCTCATCAAACACAAAGCTATTTGCATAGCATCCGCTTCAGACTTAAATAAATGCAACTCCTCATCCCAAATGGAAGCTGCAAACGAATTTAATGTTGAGTTAATGATTTAAAGAGCGAAGTGTTTCTGTTAATTTCCACAAATAGGACTTCTTAGGTTTATTTTGACTTGGCGAGCTTTTATAGGTAATTTTGTTAACTACGAAAATAAATTACAACTAAGTAAGAATATTTAGCATAATTAAATATACTCCAAGCCTATTTGTGTTCATTTTTTGCTAAAAAAACATATTTATCATACAGGCATGTAATAGTATACATTAACCCTAAAATGAATGACATTTTATTTAAAATTTAAAAAAATTAAAATTTGAAGATTTGGCAAAACTGTTGCATGGAAGAATATATTTCAGTTTGAACCATTTTATTTTTTGAAAAAATTGTATGTAGGCAAATGGCAACATCATGCATTGATTACATAGTATGACATTGCATTACATGTGAAATTGTTTGAAACAATTATTGTATTTGTTGAGACATAATTCTACACCTCATTTCTCACACTTGGTATGAGTAAATCCTTTGTAGTTAGGCAGCTTGCATCTCATTTTTTTATCTTCTATAATTGACCAATGCCCAGTTTGGTTAGCGCGTGGTATTCATGCCCATTTTGGCCAAGCGGTTTTTGGTTTACCAAAAAGTGCTTGTAACCTATTATGAAGCAGTACAACAAAGCGATATTTGTTCTAGTGTGAGTTAGAATGACATTAATATATTAGGCAGTGTGATGCCGAAAAGCAACAAAATGCATTTGAGGGTTGAGATATGTCCTCGAAGTTGGTTGTATTTTTTTTGAAGATTTTAAACTAGTTTTTTGATACTAATTTTTTAGAACAATGCTAAATCTTCAAACACAAAGCTATTTGCATGACATACGCTCCAGGCTTAAATAAATGCAACTCTTCATACCAAATTTAAGCTCCAAACGAATTTAATGTTGAGTTAATGATTTAAAGAGCGAAGTGTATCTGTTAATTTTCACAAATAGGACTTAGGTTTATTTTGACTTGGAGCGCTTTTATAGGTAATTTTGTTAACTACAAAAATGAATTACAAGTTTACAAGTAAGTAAGAAAGAAATAATTTGCATAATGAAATATATTCCAGGCGTATTTGTGTTCATATTTTGCTAATATATATGCATACAAGATAAAATACAATTATTTAGAAAAAATAATTATTTGTGGTTCATTCATCAGCCTGATGTTTGGACTTAACAAAATTCCAGATGAAAAATTCAACTGACCTTAAATGGCAAGATCTGGAAGTACACATGTGTACGCCAAGAAACACTGTCTAAACTTCCATGTGAGCGATGTGTAAAAACAAAACGATATAAACAAGAAGTTCCGTCTAGAACTATACGAGCCTACTTTCCCCTATACACCGAATTCAAATTTATAATACAGCTATCTCTCTCTCTCTGTCTTTCTCGTTTAGCTTTAGTTCTTAATTGCTTCAAATATACCTTTTCAACGGTTAATACATATTCATTTAATCATTATTTATTAAGTCATTCATGTATTTATTCACTCATTTATTCATTCATTCTTTTGCTTATTCATTTAATCATTCATTAATTAAAAAATATTCTTGAAAATCCCGATCAAAAAATTTCATAGGAAAATAGGCTCGTTAGTTCTGGATGAACTTTCTATTTGTACATATTCTACGTCATAAGAGCTTTCCGATAAAGTTTGTTCCAAGCAAATCTGTCCGTTAGATCAGAAATTATATAGGATTGAAATTTCCCCGTAGGCGGTATGTTAATTTTTTTTGAACTGTTCAAAAATGAACAAAAATTGTTCAAATCAATATTTCACGCCAAGAACTTCTTCCAGTGAGCTTGTTCATGGGAACTTATATCTTGTACCCAGAGTTTACATAATTTGCTTCATTTTCACAAATAGGCGCTAATGTTAAAATTTTTTGAACTGTTCAAAATTGAACAAAAAATCGTTCAAATCAAAAAGTAAAATATGGAAATGAGATGTTCTCGCCGAGATCTTTCGAATGCAAAAAGAATTTTTCCAATCGGACAATTCGTTCAAAAGTTATTAGGGGGGGACAGACCGACAGATAGACAGACAGACAGACCGACAGACCGACAGACAGACAGACCGACAGACCGACAGACCGACCGACACACTTTTTCCCCATCTCAAAACCCTACTTTCAAATTTTTTATTTTTCAATCTTTATTTAATTACTTAACTTATTTTTGACTTTTCTTGATTTCTAACGATATTTTCACGATACATTAAGCCTTCTTTCATGCTTTATTATTATTTTTTTTTACTTTTACGGGAAAGTAGGCTAAAAAGTGCTAAAGTTTTTGCCTTTGGAAAGAAAAGGCAGTTAGCCTCACAGAAAACGCATAGTACGATGAAAGCAACTAACAGAGTTCCAATAAGGCCGCATTTTCGACCTCCCTGAAAATAGATTTTTGTACCACAAAATTGCCACCTACGTAGCTAATCACTACTATTGCTTGTGTGGCAGAGACTGACATGGAGAATCGAACACCCAGAGAGAATTTCGCTGCCCGCGCAAACGGGATCATTTTGCAATTATAGCCGTTTGCATATTGTACCCTGTGTTACATCCTCTGCAAGTTTGCCTTAATTTGCATAACGTAAAGGTGTAATTTTAGAATTGTATTTGGGGCTGAGACCAGAGTTAACAGAGAACCTTTCTCTTTTGAGACATCAGTAGTTATAAATGTAGTCGTTTTAATGCTGGGAACGTCAGGAGGCATATTTCAGAATGCTGCCGTGTTTTCCATTTTTCTGTAGACTTTGAGTGACTCCTTTTTCACTGTGATTTATATATTGTAAGCCTTCTGGTCGAAGTCATTAAATCCTCGGGAAAGAAAAAAAAGATGGGCAACTGCAGTAAATAAGCATTTACAACACGTTATTTCAAGATGTTAACCAATTATACAATTTAAAAGTTGCATCAATCGATCTATCATAAGAATTAGGTGCTTTATAACGATAACATTTTTTTTCTTTTTGCAACGTTTCGAAAATTTGGAGTGGAAAAGTCTCTAACTGGAGTCTTCAGAATGTATCTAAACACCAGCGATATTATACATTTTCATCAAGTGTTCACGCACGACATACTCACTTGACAGAAATCAAACTAAAATTGAAAGGCAAGACTCATTCAAAAAAAAATTCTTATTTTTTAGTGTGTATTAGCGTAATAAAATGATGATGAAGCGGTGATATCTTTTTATGAATTTTTTCTTTGTTAGATCCGTGATAACACATTTATACCAATCAAAAATACAAGTAATTAATCACTAATGTTTTAAAAAAAAATCACTTATTAGCATCTGGTGCAATAGTTAGTTTGTACCATATGCTAATGGAATGAATAAATACTATTTTAGAGTCATGTTAAAGTCCACAGCTGTTGAATATGAGTGTATAAAATAATTTAAATTTCAAATCTATACATATCAACTACATACATACGAAGTATCTCACATTTTCACTTGCTTTAAATACAATACCATCTGTTAAAATGTGAAGGGTCCACTGGCAACAAAACGACCAAAGTCCCTTACTACTTTTTGAATTTTGCTTTATGTTTTATTCAATTATTTTATAACATAAATGTTAATTTTAACTATAAGCGCCTACTTTTCCGTAACACTCAACTTCAAATTTATAATAGATATATTTATAATACATAATTTATAATAAAACATAAAGCAAAGTTCAAAAAGTAGTATGTGACTTAAGTCATTTTTACAGTGGACCCTTCATATAAAAGTCAATTTTCCATTACACTGTGATCACTTTAGAAAAAAAAATCATCCCAATTAGATAATCTCTTGCTCCTACGCACTTACAAACATCCTTTTAGTCGAACCAAACAACTAAACCTCAAACACTGACCTTTAGAAAGTAGCATGCGCTAACACAGAAAAAATTACTTTATCTACCAGCATCCATTTACACTGATTTTCCTCTTCAGAGCATTAACTACTTTTTTTTATTTGTACATTTTAAGCATTATCCTATTTGCATTACGTTAGATAGTGCAGCAGATTAAAGGAGTACTTTAACTTAAAGTACTACTGCTTCAAGCAAAGTTTCGGCTTACACAAAAAATTTTAAACATAATTAAAAGGATACATTTAAAAATACAACGACTTGGAACGACAAAAAATTATGTGCCAAAACGTATTCGAAAAAATATTTCTTTTATCAGAAACAAATATTTCATTTCTAGGATTTAGTTTTCAAAACAAATTTAAAAAACGAAAAGCCAAATATAAAATAGTGTGTAAAAGGTATCTTAAAGACGTATATTCAGTCAAAAATCTTTCGTAAATAAGATGGCCGTACATGAACTCAAAATTCTTGAAGATTTATTTTATGCAATGTATTGGGCACCAATACCTGAACAAAAAATTATTGAAATATTTACAACCTTACACATAAATTATATTGGGAAAAGCATGAACACGTATCAGCTGAAAAAACACTCAAATTAAACTATTTTATTGCTATGTCATACATAATTTATTTACGAAAAAAATCAGGCAACTCAGAAGGAGACAAAAAGTAGTGTAATGAATGAATGGGTTTTACCTTAGATAATTATTAATCAACAAGCCGAGATTTCGGGTTTCTTTATATGAATGAAGTGTGTCTATAAATATAGTTATTCACACCAGGATGACGACAGAGACAATTGTCGCCAGGTCATAACCAAATTCCGCTAAAATTACATACGTGGCTAAATTACATACGTCCGCTAAAATTACATCCAGAACTAAACGAGCCTATTTTCTCACGAAACGTTTTGTTATGGATTTTTACTTATATATCTGAATGAATAAATGCATGAATGAATGTATAAATATGTATAAACCATTAAAAAAGGAATATTTGAAGTAATATCAGAAATAAAGCTGAATAAGAAAGAGAGAGAAAGATAGCTAGATTATCAAATTGATTTTGGTGTATATGGATAATTAGGCTTGTATATTTCTAAATGGAACTTCTTGTTTTTCATCAGCTTATAGATATATACCGTTCAAACAGATATAAGAATATTTTTTGCGGTAGCTATTTTTACATTTATTTGCAATTTTAGGCTCCTAAATCAAAACCTAGGTGGGCTTTCTGAACCATTTCCTTGTTCTGGCATCTACCTTACCTGTAACCGTTTCACAACAATAGTTAATCTTTTAATTGTTAAAAAACTGCACAGGCATGGTTAGTACAGTAATAAAAATCGAATTGAAATAAAACTAAGCAGCCAATCATGTGAAATACAATGCTTTTGCAACTATTTTACGTCTAAAAAATGTGGTTTCTCATTGCAATCAGGAAAATTAATAGATAAAATATAAAGGCAGCATCATTGTTTGCTTGATACGTCGGAATAGCTGAGTGCATGTATTTTGACGAGCTAATTTGCGTTTTCTTTCCGCCTAATGGTTGCAATATTGTTGATCTGCATGTAACTGAGACATAGTGTTTTGCAGTCAGACGTAGCTCGTCTTTAATATTTTCAAAAAACTATGCTTGTAAGAATTTTCTGAAAGCTCACTATTTGAACTTTACCCTGTTGCTACACTGTTAAAAATTTCCGTGAAAGAATAGTAAAATAATTTATTTGACTGCTATTTTTCCGTATTTAATTACAACAGTTGAATAACCATTAAAAAGATGGTACTCAAACCGTTGGTTGTGAAAATAATCGTTTATTCTCTGCTTCTCCTAAAGAATGTTTAATTAACCGTAATTTACGAGCACCACCTAGGTCTCGTAGTCAATATGAATTGGGCGTCTATCTTGGTTGTGGAACGAAGAAGTTTGAAGATTAGAATTCCATAGCATAACATTGTATAGTTTTTATCTGAAGGGGGGAAATGAAAAGAAGATGAAGTTAGTAATAGTCATAAAAAACTGGTTGTGGAAACATATCCCATTTAATTATTTTTTCATATTGCATTTTTTATTTCTCAGAATAAAAAAAACCTCCTCAAAATCTTGGACATCCAGTAGGAACCTCTTGGCAAAGTATGGACGTGCTCGTTTTCAAGGGTGGAGGTCCGCGGTTCAATCCCCGACAGACCTCCTGCTCCGCCGTGTCCTCGCACCTCGTCGTCTGCCACAATATAATAGCTATGAATGGTTTCTACGCCTCGAAGATTCTACGTATATAGTTAATTAATATGGCCTGCAGTATGTTACCATAAGTGCAACTAAATGGTTATGAAACGGAAAATTTTTGTATTTACGGCATTTTAACCAAGCTGATTGGAAACGGTTTAGAACGCGTAGATACAAAAATGTTCCAGACCGTAAATTTAACGGTTAATTAGATGGACAGACTGCTGCCTGCTATTTAACCGTAATTTCATGATGAAATTTTTAACAGTGTAGATGTCTATCTTAATGCTGCTCATACACCTCATAATCGATACGTAACCATCCTAATCTAATGCTCAGTGCTATAATTTGCTTATATAAGGTAAGCTGGATGGGGCAGGCTAAAGCTGTTTTCATAATATGCGAAAACACAGTAAAGAAAACAATTATCTGTTTTCCTCACAATGTTGTAGGAACTTGTGCATGGACATAATCAACAAATGTTTTTCAGGCTTAGTTAGATAAATTAGTTGTTCTATTAAAACGTAGGTTGCTCTCTCTGTCTCTCTATGTCTTTCTCTCTCTTATACAGTCAACTAGTCCCTTGTCAAACAACAGTGGGACACATTTAACTAATCTTTGACATTTCTTTGAGAAAAATACATATATGATCAATGAGCATACTTTCCATTCTTTTTACGCTGCATACATAAGTCGGTCGCTGCATAGATCAGATGTTATAAAAGGATATTCATAAGTATGTTCAGGAAAGTACTGCTTGTCAACAAAAACCGCACCTATCACAAGCTGCCTCGATATTATTTTAATTTTCCCATTGGCTGCTGAATGTTGATTCCAACATTCCATTTGCTGCAGAAACGTCTCTATATGTTTTGATTTATCTGTAAAGCACGTAGAGAAATTTAAGGTGCACCAAGAGGCGATTCGTAAATGATGTCATACATTTTTACAATAAAACCTGTAAAGTTGACCACCTGTCTAAGTTGATCACTAAAGTGCTGCACCGCAAGTGGTCAACTTACACAGGTTTCACTGTATTTGAACCTCTCCCGCCTTTTGTCACGAAATGTCATACTTCAACATGCCCCCCCCCCCCTACCCTCCCTTGTCACAAGTCACGCTACATTGCACAAGCACATTACACATCTTACAATTCAGAAGCGCTACATTATAGATCACATTTCCAATTACATTTTTGAACTTTTAATGACATTTCTGACCATAACAATAACAATAATTATAATGTGTATTTAATTTGAATAAAACGAAATTAAGGTTTTCAACATAAAACATAATTAGTGTATAATAGTAAAAAATACTAGTTGTTCAAATTCTCCAAAAGTATTCCGTGCGTTTTTCTTTAAAGTGTAAATGCTAAAGAAGATTTCCTTTAAATGTAAACTTTTAGCTAGAAGTTAATTTAAACCTCAATCAGCAACAATGATTTCAATACAAAATAAAATCAGTGATACTACAAAAAAAAAAGAAAAAACGAACTTGAAAATAAATAATGTAAAAATATTTTATTCTGCTGATTTGAATGATTTTATTTTAACTAAAATCTGGCGATGTCTCACTTCTTGCTACTCCTTCCCCTCCCATTCTCACATTCTTTCACAATATATCGAACTCCCTCCCTCTTCGAGGCGTGATCACATTTGTGAATGACCCCCTAGAGAAAAATTGAGTCGCTTTTTTTATGTCTCTGAAGTCATTTTAATTTAATTTATAATATTAAATGTTTGTTGGAGGGACAATGGTGGACGTTTCCAGGTTAAAAAACATCCAATTAAACGTATATGCAAAAAAGTACACCGCATTTAAATGTTTTGGGGTTACAAATAGCTCATTTACCAATGCATAAAACTGTCAACTTTAGGGAGTAAGTTATATGAGTAACTACATCTCTTACTTCATTACTTACTCAAAAGTAAAATAAAATAAATAAAATGAACATAAGCTTACATTGCTTGAAAATGTTGCCGAAACAACCTTTTATTGAATAAAATACTTTAAATTTTCATCTTGTGTTACAATATTCAATTTTTTACAAATGAAACACTTTCAAGAGGTCGCAAGTCTTTGCTTTTTACATACTTTTTTAGCTTTAAAGGGGGTTGAGGCTATAAAAAGGTCGAGAAACGATGAGCTAGTTTATATTATGTTAGTTTTCCCTCTAAGTTATAGTTTTCTCTCTGAATTGCAATGAGATTGCTAGTATGGGACTTACACGGACTTTCTACTTTAAAGAGTTTTCTGCTTTAAGAAGTTTGACCATTCGGTATTGAGAAGAAGAATATGCTTTTATCGGTTTGAAAAGCAGATAAATATATATTCTTTCGTAAGTTGCAAATTAATGATAGGTTCGTTTCCGGTCTGCATTAGATCTGAATTCCTTTTCGCATATTCAGGGCACCCACCGCCTTAACACAATTTGTAGCAGCTTTCGGAGCAGGTAAAATGTCCTTTTTGTATCAGTTTGGAGCCAAAGAATTTTAACTTTTGTATCAGTTTGGAGCAGAAGAAATCGACTTTTGTATCAGTTTAGGAGCCGAAAATATCAACTTTGTACCATTTTTGGAGTTTTTTTTCTTTATTTTTTAAATATTAAATGGTTGTTTTAAAACAATGTCATTTTCATACATCAAGGGTAAGAGAAGTTTCAAGTCTTCAAAATGATAGGAAAGGTAAAGGTCCG